>CM074718.1:349202761-349885261 GCA_037306005.1 Rhinophrynus dorsalis
TTTTTTATAACAGAATAATGTTTAATATATAAATATGTACTAAATCAGCTGGGGGTCCAACAATTGACTTGATGAAGACAAAACGATATATTTCTTCTATACACATAGACACTAAGCTAAAAATTCTCAAGGTGTAATAAATTATGCAAAATGGAAGTATGCAGTAGAAATCATCTTAATGTATGTAAATAATTCCGGATAAGAAACTGGATCGAGTCACGTGTATGGGTGCAGTGCAGGAGCTTTTCTGTGGACTCCCAACATGTAGAACTTGTAAGTCAAATATAGTACGCACTAACAATACCAACACAAGGTCCAGATGTAAAATCAACGTATCTTTATTCAGGTACAGAAACAATAAAACACATTTAAATACCTTTGCTAAATCTTCTGGCCTCAAAATTGTAAATTAAGAGACTTGTTAAGGCTCATACATGCACCAATATATATCACAGTTCGGTATCCAACAATTAAAGCGGAACTACCATGTCACAAAATATTTAGCTTAACTAAGTCCCCTTCTGGCAACTAGCTGCTTAGTAGCGCTAGTCCCCAGAATTATTACCTGATTTAATAGATATATGCTTTATTCCCCAGTTGTCAGTAGCATGGAGAGCGGACATCTTGCCAGAACGACGTCCACGTGTCTGCGCTGTCAGTCCCAGCCGGGTCTAGGAGGAGTTGCTAGGAGCTGGCTGGGACTGACAGCGTGGACGTTATTCTGGCGCTCCGTGCTACTGACAGCTGGGGAATAAGGCATATATCTATTAAATCAGGTAATAATTCTGGTGACTAGCACTACTAAACAGCTAGTCGCCAGAAGGGGACTTAGTTAAGCTAAACATTTTGCGACATGGTAGTTCCGCTTTAATTTAGCGCTGTCCTAAATATGTAAAACAGAGCTTCCCATTTGACTTACTGCAAGACACATTAACCAGTAAAGGTAATGTCATCTGAATATTGCACTACTTTTTAAAGGGAATGTATCATGTGTTTTTGTTTCTTTTGTGCCTTTAAATCTTCTGTACAGTTTTACAACATATTTAATACATTTTTCTTGACTTTTCTGTTTGCATGTGGGTCCTATTGATACATTATTACATTTTCTTCTGTCTTCCCCAACCAAAAACACCACCATTTTTTTATCCTTTATGGTGGATTTGGTCCAACTTCCCTATAGCTTCATCTAGCCAAATATACAATACATATCCTTGAACACATGTTTACAGCAATGGAGTAAGGTAAACTGTATGTAGATGCAAAACATCCCTCTTGTCCTTAACCCCTTAACGACCGGCCGATTGGCGCAGCGCGGTCAGTTAAGGACCACGGAGCATTTTTTTTTTTTTTGCTCCTTCCGTTTCCGGACTCACCGAACGGCGTGCAGCCGCGGGGGGAGCCCGGAATTCCATGACGGTCATAGTACATCGTGGGTCATTCAGTCAGATTTACCCATGACGTAGTTTGACCATAGAAGGTCATTAAAAGGTTAAGGAGTGAAAAAAGCAATACAACAGTAAAAAGAGCATACTCCATGGTTTCACCCCTGTTGTATACATTTCCCTGCGGACTAACTGCTGGAAAAGCTTTGTTTTGTTTTATTGTAATCTTAGCAACAGAAGCATTTTGGGGCTCGATTCTATTACCTGCACTAAAACCGGCGTTACAAGAAAAACAAGTAGCGCAAAGTTTGCAAACGTGTTACGTCGGTATTCTATTGCAGAACCATGGTAAAACAAAACTGGGGTAGACAGCACTTTTCACAGTAGTAACAAAACTGGCGCTGTCTGCCAAGGAAATAGGTGTACATTTGACAACAGAAAGATCAAATTCAGTGTTAGATGTGTTCTCCACATAACAAAATCTGACAGAGTGCCCCCCCTCGACATATTAACTCACGTCTTTTAACCCCTTTGCGTCCTGTGACGTACCCGGACCGTCACGCTGGTCCGGCACTTAAGGACCACTGACGGTCCTGGTACGTCACGTACTATTACTCACCGCGCTCCTGCAGGAGCGCGGTGAGTAATACCGTGGACTGAAGTTGATCGCTCCAAGACCGGAGCGATCTCTTTCAGTCCTTCTTTCGACGTGCCACCCCACGTGATCAGTCACGTGGGACGGCACGTCGAACTCGTCTACCTGGTCCTTAAAGGACCAGACACCCCGGGATCGCTGGACCTTAAGGGGTTAAAAGTCGACTTGCAGTGCTTTCTTACACCACATTAATCCGACAAATATAGTTCATAGTCGACAATTAACCCTTCCCCTTCCAAATCCAACTTACAGTGCTTTCTTTCACCATATTAATTCGAAGAATACTGTACATCCAACATTTTAACCCCCCTCCCCCTTGAAAAGTCGACTACAGTGCTCCCATGACTTTCTTACACCATTTTTATCCAACATTTTTCTTCTCCTATTATATTCGACATGCCGTCGTATTTTGTATTGCAAGATTAACCCTATGAGTACCAGAGAGCTATTGTAATGTGTTTGCTAACCCTCTGGTACTCATAGGGTTAATAGGCCACCTGTATATGTATAAAAAAGGTGTTTGTTTTTATTATAGATGTTATTTGTGTGTAAATGTAATTAAATATTTAATTTCTGTGTAACAATGATTTTTTTTTTCAAATTATATATGTAATTTTTATTACAAAAGTACTTCAGACCTCAAGTGGGGTATCATGACCCCTCATGACACCCCCCTAGCATGGGGGCGACAATTGCCCCCTTTATTAATTAAAGTATAACCTATACTATGGAGAGGTGTAGTAAAGGTCTCAAACTCTCCCATAGAGTGCATTATAAAACAAATTGTAGTCTGGACAACAGTTGGTGCTGGTGTAAACAGTTTGAACTGTAATAACTTTTGAATCAGAAACCTCACAGCTGCTATCCTTTCTTATTGTGGCTAACCAATATCTTTCTCCCTTCTTGCCCATGTTGCAGCCATTCTTGGGCCTTTACTGGCCAGAGATATAAGAGAATAGATGACAAGAATAATTTATAAGGACCTATACTTGTAAAATGTTTACATTTAAGTTATCACTGACCTGTATCATGTGAGGAATCATCTGTTAAATTGATAGTGCTAATAGTTATGCTACAAATATTTTAACAACTACATTTGTAAGCCTTTTCACTCCTAGAATTAATGATTTAGCAGATTGTTGCAGTTTAGAGTCAAAAGACAATTTGTGATGCTTTTTGGCGGACAACCCACACATTACATACACTGTGGGGGGGGGTTTCAGCAGACCCTGCAGTTTAAAAATAATTGGTTTGTGGATATTTCCTAACATGACCAAAAGATTTAATCTAAATTGCAAAAAAAAAATATTGAAATTCCAGTAAATTGAGTGGAGTGTGTTTTTTGTATGAAAAATTAGAAATTGCTTATGGTTCTATATTTAGCTTTAATTCACCCATCTAAAACACCAAAACTGATTTTATTAGGTCTTCATATTAAAATTATCAAATAAAAAAACAAATGCAAAGTTGTTTTATTTTTTTCATATTTTTTTCAGCATTCAGCATTTCAGGCACAAAATAACAAAAAGTGAACCATGTAAATTATATATATATATATATATATATATATATATATATATATATATATATAATATTAATACCTTTTTTATTGGACCAAAATTAAATTATACAAACAAGCATTTGAGTGCAATGATCCATTTTTCAAGTCAAAAACATACTGGTCTTAAAAGAGAAAATATTGCCATGCTATAGAAGACACCAACTGATAAGTAATAAATGACCTAAAGTTATCAACTGAGGAATGCATGGGGGGAGTATTTTGGCTTGAAAAGGAAGCATTGCTCTGGAAAGTTTATGTATATAATCGAATGCTAGTCCAATAAAAAAGGTATTATTACATACTGCGATTCTCATTAATTTGGCCTCTACAACGATAGACTAACACGGTTACCCTAAATTAAATATATATTAGGCACAGGACCAAAGTTGTTGGAGGCTTGTTGAGGAGGTCTTCATATATACACACACACACCAGCAATGTGGCACAGTGTTGCCTGTCATGTTGTGTAGGGAATGTGTAATTTGTTATGAATGACTTATAAATGGTATGATGATGCTTGTGTTGTAAAAGTGTGTAAGTATGTGTATATTGTGTTTTGGGGGGGTTATTAGTGGCCCCACACATGCTGGGGTAGGTCTGAGAGTAGAGTGGGTGCTGCATGGGCATTCTGCATTTTTTTGTCCCCAGAATTCTTGCTTTTGCTTTTTGTAGTTTGCATCAATGAATTATACCTTGTAATCACTTCTTCTGTGCTGCATTGGAATTACAGGAATAAAATGCTTTCATCAAATGCTAATGGGCCTATTGTGAACCTAATGTAGGCCAGTATGAGGATGGGATGAATTAGAATGATTCTGGTGTGACAGCAATAGCCCATGTGCGTTCTCAGTATACAAAGAATCCTATGTGCATTTCACACCACATGGAAAGACCAGAAAAAAATAAAATTCTACTTTGTGAGAAGTTGAACACTTAAAGGGATAGTAATACTTAAAATGTAAAAAAATATATGTTGTAGGGTTTATCCCCCTGAATAAAACAATAGTGCTCCCACTGCTGAAAGGTGTTTCATTCAAAAGTTATTAATTTTCAAAGTTTAATTTTTTAGGTGCAATATCACAGTGGCCTGACATTGTAGAGTGGCGCTGTTGCTACACAATCCTATGGACAGCTCTGGCTGTATAATCCTCTTCCAGTACAATCGCTTGTTGTTTGAAAGAACACTGTCATCGGGTCAGTCTTAGAAAGCGTAGAGCTGCTCTTTCATCATTGACTCAGTCACCCGGTCTGATGCCCCACCCCCAAGAGGAAGAGGCTTCCTCCACTGCTCTGGCTCCCTTGCATGCCCTAATGCACTCACAATAGGTTTGTGGCATGTGAGGATGTTGAGGTCCTGACAGGGCACCACCATGAGTTCAATAAGCAGCAGTGAGGTAATTGAAAGTGTGGTAGTGCCCTGTCAAGATCTGAAGACCCTCACACAGCACAAACCTTTGTTGAGTGCAAGAGATCCTGCAAGGGAAGGGGCTGGAGATTAATTGTTTAACTTCTCGCATGGTATGTTTTTTGGGTAGGTGGTTTGTACTTTTCACTCAGGGT
This sequence comes from Rhinophrynus dorsalis, assembly GCA_037306005.1. Taxonomy (NCBI): domain Eukaryota; kingdom Metazoa; phylum Chordata; class Amphibia; order Anura; family Rhinophrynidae; genus Rhinophrynus; species Rhinophrynus dorsalis. The sequence goes on from CM074718.1 coordinate 349,207,920, forward strand.
CATTATGAATAACTTTAAGGCTTTGAAAATCATAGGGGTACACATTGTAATGGTAAACAATGCATTGTGTACCAACTGTGGCAGTGAAAGAGTTAACAAAGGTATTCAATCCATTGCAATGGGATACCTCTATGGAAATTAAAGGGTTAAGAGGGGTTTTGCAGCAAATAATGTGGAAAGAACATATTCCATTCAGTTGTTGACAGTAAAGTGATGTGAATATTTAAGTTGCTTATGCAGCTGAAGGGACAGTTAATGTTGTGGCAGAATGCATGGTGACTCAACATAGGGAGTGTTGTCAAGTGTTCTGTGTAAGGCAAGGAGTGGATGAAGTTAGTGGGCCAGGCCATGCTTCATTTTAGAGAGGTGAGTCGGCTATGTTTTTTTTCTCTTACAAACTGGAAGTTGAGGTCTGGCTAACTCCTTCCAGAGATTATGACAGTGGCAAGGGACTCCCCTGTATCTCCTGGTCAGGTAGTATAGAGGAGATTTGAATTACACCTCCTTACTGTCGCCCCTTGGTGTGTGTGGCAGACAAGCAGACTTCTTTTAGATATATATAAAATACACAAAACTCAAATTTCAGGGACCAGTCAGTGGTTTTCTCACATGTACAGTCACTCTTTCAGACATACTGAAAACCATGGAATGCCATATTAGATTAGGTAACTAGAGGCCTCTTGATTAACATGGTATATGACTGGTGTGAATTGACATACAGTATTGGGTGCCAGGACTAAAAAGCCACTCCTCCAGCTTAACCCTTCCTCTGCCTTGCAATCCCCAGCATGTGTCCTGCATGGTGAAAGGATGGAGCAGGAGACACTCTTAGATTATCTTTTTTATTATTTTTCTGATAGATTATGAGGCCGTCAAAATTCTCCCCCATTACCATTACTGGGCTTCCCCTGGAGTGAATTGACCAGTGAACAGGTGCTGTGTGGACCCTTGCAGCCCTGTGGAGGGAATCTTGCTGCCAAGTTTTCCATCCCAGCAAAGTCTGTTGGTGCTCTACTACTCTCTAACTACAATGGTAATCTGAAGACATAAGACTGGTGAGTTACCCTTTGAGTGTCTTCTTACACATTGTGCCTCTCCATACAGAGGTACTCTCTGAGCCCTTGGGCTGCAGCAGTCATGTTGGGTACCTTTATTACCTATGTACTGTTCAATACCTGAGTTATGGAACAAAGATGGCTGCAATTTTGATAGTTTAATCCTTTCCCTGCTGTTCTCACTGGTTTTGGGTTTCTGTTGGCCTTTGGCTTTTTCTCCTGTCCTGGGCTCCTTTTTGGGTTCCCCTCACATGGCCCCTTGGGGCTTTGGTTGTTTGGGTGCTTCTGTAACATTAACTGATTTAGTGCTGCAGCCCCTTTAAGAATGGGTGCCTGCGCCACCACTTTCTTTGTTCCAGTGGCTTCTGTGGGCGAATTTCATTGAGACATACCTCTGCACCTGTATGACCTACAAAAGTCAGTGTTGGCTCTTTTTCTAGTCTTCTCATGCCCTTTCATCCGGTTTACATCCTGAGTGTCTTGGGGGGGGTCTGTCTCCAGATTAACCCTTTGCCTGCCAGATAAGTTATTTACTAGGTTTTCTTCTGTGAATTATTGGACTGGGGAATTGTTACTCGTTATTTATACTAGCAAGAGACACTTTTACTGTCAGGATGTCAGATTCTAAGGGACATGGGAGTAAATCTAAGGCAAAGGACTCAGGGGCATCCCTTACCCTCCTTACTTACTGTTCCTCATATCAAATGGGGCTCTCTAGAGTGTTTTCCAGATATCTCTGCCCCTCCTGTACTGTGGCCCCTACTAATCCACCGAGGCCCTCCAGGACTGACCAAGAGCCAGCTTGGGTGATCACTCTACTGTCCTCAATGGCACAAATTCCTTTCTTCCTTCAGGGGTTTTTCATATCTTGGAAGCCCCTCACTATGTTTAACTATGTGGCCCATATCTCTAGGAATGTTCCTCAGATTCTAGGGGTCTCCTCAGAGGTGGAATTGTCAGAAGGGAGGATGAGGAGGGGGAATATGAGAATAAGGACTCTTCTTACTCCTATGGGGACTCTTTTGAGAATGACCCCCTTCATTAGATCTGTTTTGGAGACGCTTCAGGTCTCTGACGCCTGTGTTGAGTGGTCTTTCTCTACAGATGTTTTCCTGAGGCATAATAAATCTTCCCCCTTTTCCCCCCCTAATGACACTCTTGACCAGATCTTTCTGGATGAGTGGAAGACCCCAGACAAGCAGCTGTCTACAACCAAGAGGTTCTCTAAGCAGTTTCACTTTTCGGAGGCAGTTTTGGTGCAGTGGGCCTATCCTCAACTATGGATCTCTCTGTTTCCAGGTTTTCTAAGTCTACTGCTCTGCTGAGCAGGTCTGAAAAATCCAGTTGACAAGAAGCTGGATTTTATCCTCAGGGCCAATTTTGTAGCCACTGGAGTGGCATTGAGATCTATTTTTGCCTCTGGCTGGGTTAACAGGGCTGTTGATGTGTGGGGAGAACAGCTTATGGAGGCTGTCCATGCCGAGGTTTCCCAGGAAGATCTGTTGGTTCATTTGGTCAACATTTAGGAGGCTAACACGTATCTGAGGGTCTTTTTGAGGTGGTCAGGGTGTCCACTAAAGCATCATCTTTCTCTGTTGCTGCATGACGCACTTTGTGTCTTAAGAGTTTGTCTGCGGACCAGACTTAGCAAAAGTCATTGGTTTCCTTACCCTTTCAGAGCAAGTCCCTGTTTCGACCTGAATTTAAGCAGATCATCAGTGTTGCTACTGTGGGCAAAAGCACCTTCTTGCCTCAGATGCCCACCAAATGTCTGACTATGATGAGGTTCTCAGGCCTCACAGGAGAGGTCCTCCACCAAGCCCAGACAGGATTGGCAGCCCAAGCAAACAGCTCCAAGTCTGTCGAGCAGTCTTCCACATGCAAAGCAATGAGTTGCGTACCCCTCTGGGGGAATTTTAGGACTGTTTAAAGGGGCCTTTAACACTTCTAATGTAAATAGGTCTAGAATACATTGCACATCAATACACTGGAGACCTCTAGCATTCAAAGAGTTAAAACCTCATTTAGATCAATGAAAAATGTTCTTTGATATCTATGATAGAGATAGTTTTCGCCTGAATTACTCTGGTTTGCTTTTAAATAAAAGGCACATTAAGGGTCAGCAGACACACACTGAGCATCATATGTAAAGGTAAAGTTAAGCAATCCAGGGCAAATAAAAATCCAGTTCTCTTAAATGGAGATTCTAATCCCTTTTGTGCTAGAGAAACAGTGCAGAGGAGACCTCCCTAACTTTCAAGGGTTCACATTTGAATACACTTGGTGAATATTTGTTGTCCCTATGGTGCAGTTGGGTTTCCTGATAAGTGCATTCTCTTTGACATTATACATAAGGACCAATGATTATACCTGAGAATATACTTGGCCCAAGCCTCTGGAGGTGCACTAAATTCTAATTCAAATTTGTAAAGAAAGTAGGCTTATTATGCTTCTCTGTCTTTTACACTATATAGCGGTGCCCTTTGGGATCATCCCACCCCTCAGTATCAGGGTGGTGTAATTGCATGGCGGCTGGAGAGCCACTACCCCATTTTGTAAAGGGCTAATGAGGAAACTACATAAAGGCCAGCTTTCCCAGGTGTTAGGGAATAGGTGGGGGAGATTCTACACTTGCCCTGTCTCTCTTTGTCTGCAACATGCGATACACAAACCTGGTTTCTCATTCCTTTCATCCTGCTTTAACCCGTACAGACACATAAGTACTTTTAAGTTACGGGCCTTCTGGCTATGTCTCCGCAGGGGTTCCCCCTTTAACCAGTTACTCCTCATGTCATATTAATCTTCCTGGGCAGGGCTGTCCAATTTCAGTCCTCAAAGGCCACCAACAGGCCAGGATTTAAGGATTTCCCTGATTAAGCTCAGGTAAATTAATCAGTGGCTCATTCACTTTGGCTGACTCACCTGTGCTTAATCAGGGAAATCCTTAAATCCTGTCCTGTTGGTGGCCCTTGAGGACTGAACTTAGGCATCCCTGTTCCTGGGGATTCCTCTAGTACGTAATGTTCCACACAGCTTCCTGGGCACTATTCTGCTGATGATGAGCATAAATGGGTCAAGGCCCTGATTTTTTCTATGAGTTCTATACCTTCCTCTATTCAAGGGATTCTAGAGTCTTGGTCTTGGGACAGTCTTGTTATCCCACAAAAAGTTTCACAGTCATTTTGTGAAGGGAATTTTTTCCAGGGGATTCCTCAACTGAGGAAGGGGACCTTGGTGAAGATGATTTGGATTTGTCCTTCACTCCTGCTGAAGGTCTTATCCTGGCCATTCTGGAGAACCTGAAGGTCTCTGATGCCTCACATTCCAGTTCTTCTTTCCCTGACATTTTAAGACTCAAAATGTGACTCTCCTTTGTATCCTTTTTCTACTGGTATCTTAAAGCAATGAGGCCCCCCCGTCTACACAGCAATAGACCTCCAATCTCTTGTCTTTCCAGGCTTTTGGTTTTGCTGCTTGTGAATGCAGCAGCGCATAAGGACCAAGCAGATAAGCAACTGGATTGCCTTTTGAAGGTGAATTTTGCTGCTTCTGGTGCCACTTTATGTGGCTTGGGTGACTAGGGCCATTGCCTTTTTGGGGGGAACACCAATTGCAGTCTATCCATACTGGAGGCTATCAGTGTGGATGCTCCTAAAGAGGATATTGTTTTGGCCATCTCTAAGATCCTTAAGGCTAATAGATATCTTGCAGAAGTGGCCTTTGATACCATCAGAATTTTCTGTCGCCACTCTTTGTACATTGTGGCTAAAGATCTGAACGGCTGACCTGTTTTCCAAGAAGACCATGGTGTCTCTTTTGTTCGTGGGCAAACAGTTGTTTGGTCCAGAGCTGAAGAAAGTTATTAGCCATAAGAGTGCTCTATCACCTCGAGTTATCCCTAAACATTCCTTCTTTTCCCTGAAGATGCATTGTTTTCATTATCCTCACCAATATGATTTTGTGCTAGGGGGTTCTACTCCTACAACGGCCTTAGTGTGTCCTACTTCAAAACCAAAACAGGCCTGGTCAGGCATAATCCTGCTCAGAGGCCCCCATCTGACAAATATACCTTTGTATAACTTGCAGAGGTCTGGTATGCCTCACGAAATAGGAGGTTGTTTCCACATTTTTCAAAGCACATAGGCTCTTTCTGTGGCAGATCAGTGGGTTTTATGAATAACTTCGGAAGACTACCACATTGAGTTCCTTCCTCCTTGTCATTGTCGCTTATGTTTCACCCTTTTCGTCTCCATTCTCTTGCTGTCAGATGATCTTCTCATCAGTGGCTTATATTTAGTTTCTTGTTTCTTCTTATTTCCTCATCTCTTCCTTGTATTTGCCTAATTATCAAGCTTCTTGCTTCCAGTGCTTGTGAATTGTGATTCTTTACCTGTCTTCTTCTCTTTTACTATGAACCTCTTCCACTTCCCCAACTTTGGGTTTGCTAGTGACTACTCCTCTGAATCATCCTTATTAATACCTTGCTTCTTGATTCACCTTTTTAGAGTTCTCTAGCTCTGTTACTGACTTTTCATCAGTGTCATCTCTCCCACGTCAGGTCTCTGTCCAAATGGGCAAAGTCAGACCTTCCTTGGCGGCTACAGAGGTTCCATCTGTTGCTGGGACAACAACTGGTCATTCTGAATTCAGCAGTAGTCATGATGGATGCCAGCCTGAAACGCTGGGGGGCAATCTTGATCCTTCAGACAGCTCAGGGTCTTTGGGCCAGGGCAGAGAGCCTTCTGTCTATCAGCTGGAGCTCCAGGTGATTCACCTAGTTCTACAGCATTGGTCTCAATGCCTCCACTACAACTTTTGAGCCTTTGTGGTCAGTTTATTTGTGTTTCTTGATGCTCAAGACATCCTTCCTGCTGGCAATTTTGTCCAATGGGTTTGCTGAACTTCTGGATTTATCTTGTAAGCCCTTTTTTCTGGTTTTCCACCCTGATAGGGTGGTTTTGAGGACTCCTATGGGGTTTCTCCCTAAGGTTGTTTCAGAGTTTCACATTAACCAGGAGATTACTCTTCATTCTCTCTGAACTGCAAAAGCTAACAGGCAGGAGCAGGAACTTAATCTTTTGCATGTGGTTAGGTGCTTGAAGTTCTATGTTCATTGCACACAGCCTTTTTGTAAGTCTTATACACGGTTTGTCATTGCTGAGGCCCATCTTGTGGGTTAGGCTGTGTCTAAGGTGATAGTGTCCTCTTGGATTAAGGATACCATTTTCCATTGCAATTTCCTCTCTGCAATGGAACATGGGAGTGAAAAATGTGACTTGTAGCACCATTGATGGGCCACCATGCCTAAGAACTAGACACTTTATCTTGTTTGTTCTCGACGAGTGCTCATCACAATATTTGTTTCTTAGTCTCCCTAAGTGAAAGGGGATCCCAGGCATGTGCCCTTGCTCTCCATGTGCCTAGAGGGAATCAGCTGCACCACACTGAGAAGACCCACATAGGCCAAAATGTACGTCTGTGGTTTTGTGAATTCTCTCGTGCAGAGAGGATTTGCCGGACATTTCAGAGCTGGACTGTCTGAGAGCAGGACCAATCTGAAGTGGATATGAAATGGTACATGGGAGTGAAAAACATCATCTTGTTCGTTCTCGATGAGTGCTCGTCACAATATTTGTTTCTTATTGTATCAGATCATACCTGACACTCAAATGGTCAGTCTGTACTCAAAAGTTTTTCACCGACATTTCAGAACTATATTTATTATACATCTAATTTTTAGGAGCAAAATTGCATGAACTTCTCACCCCTCCTTGGTGTCAGGAATTCCTCAAGCACTGTCAAACTTATGATCCTATTTACATCAACTGTTCATCATGGAGGATGGGTATTAACTGACTATCCACTTTTTATTAAATCTACACAGAACTGAATTTTTAAAAGACAAAAAAATCATTTAAATATATACATTTAGTCGTAAATGCGTTAGATAGATGGCCCATAACCCATTCAGTGCCAGACAGCATTTTCCAATTCATATAACCTGACAAACAAAAAATGTAAATATCTTACACTGTTGCCTTAAAGTATTAGTAATGCCCAAAAAAAGGTTTTTGCATGTAGAAGAGCTTAAAAAGCTGAGCTAAATGCAAAAAAATGTATCTCTCAAACCGCTATGGTTTAAGAGATACAGGCATTTAAAGTTCGCTGTTTCCTACTGACAGCTGTAAAGCTGTCAGCAGGAGATTTGTGTCGGTCGACACGGAGGCGCTTGAGAAGTGCCAAGATCTTGTTACTTACAAGGAATCCCTTCATTGGAATGGTCTAAAATCCCTGTTTTTCTATAAAAGAACAGGATAGCATGTCAACCGCCAACAATTTGGTAAGCTTGTCATTCCACAGACATAATTGTGGAATATTTCTGTGTATTTTTTGTACTTCTTTCTAAGAAGTCAGTAAGTGGCTTGTCAGCTTCTTGTCATTGCACCTCTAGGAGACACACCTGCCACACACCAATCAGAGCTGTGGTTGTTCTTCAAGTGGGATCTCACTGAGGATGTTCCTAGAGCTGATCTTGATTTTCCCCCATCATTTTTATGTTTTTTACACACAACAGTTCGATACATGGTTAGCTTTTGGATGATGAGGTTTTCCTGAGGGACTTCTGCTACTCCTACTTCTACTACAGGGGCTAGTAGTATGCAGCAGTGGAGATGTACTTTGAAGAGTCGCAGGAGCACTCCTAGATCAGGGTTGATATTGGCTTGTGTTGGTGCTTAGTCACTAATAGTGTTTTTGACTGGGTGTGGGGCTGAAAGTGGAACGAATGATGATGACTTAGATGATTATTGTATATTTTAGGCATGTTAATGTGTCCAACCTTTGCAGTTGATCTTTCAAAGGGTGTATCAGTGGACATAAGTCTCATTTTCAGTGATGGAAGCTTGAGCCATACTATCATCACTCTCAGTCTCTACTTATTCTGTATCAGAAGAAGAGGAGATGCATGGAGAGATATATTTTAAATCAAAATCATCAACAATTAGGTTGAAAGCAACAGCAGTAGCCACATCCAAATTCTCTTCCTCCCCACAAACGTTCATATTTTTGCAGGTTTTTTAACCCCTTAACGACCCATGACGGTCCAGGACCCTCACGGATTGTTTTCCTTTAAGGACCCATGACGGTCCTGGACCGTCATGGGTTAAATGATAGCAGCAGGCCTCCGTGCACGCTGCTATCATTCAATCCAGACTGAGACTGAGTGCTCCGGTACCGGAGAGTTCAGTCTCAACCCCTGTCAGTTGTGCCGGGCCATGTGATCGCTGCAGCAGTGACCACATGTACTGGCATTCTGAATGAATGAGGCAATATGCAAAGCATACTACCTCTGTGACTCCACTCTGCCTGTCTGTCCCTTACGATCAAAGTAAGGGACAGAGAAGCAGAGAGGAGACACCTAGTGGAAAAAAGCAGCAGCTGGGGGTATTAACCCCTTCACTGCTAGTGCAGGAGGCTGGCTGGATGCAAGTCAATTTCTGACCTGCTAAATACACTTTTTTTTTTTTTTAAACACAGCACAATTTTGTTTTACAAAAAAAAAAAACGTATTTAAAAAAAAAAACGTCATTAGACAATATTGGGATTTTGATTGTTGTGGAGCCATGTAATACATTTATACACACCTCCAATGCTCATGAATAAAAAAGTGGCAAAATAGGGTGGGAAAAAGGGACATGATAATTTTCACCAAGGGGTGACAGTGCCCACTTAAAACTGTGCATCTTGTAGGTATGACTGACTGGTCATACCTTCCATGCAGTCTCCATACAAAATTAACCCATTGTGCACAAATGATCCCAAGAGAAAAAAAAAATTAAAAAAAACACCTTTTTTTAACAGTTTTCTTTAATTTTACTATAATAAATGGTGGGCTATCCATATAAGTGTGGTATCAAAAGAAAGCCCTATTTGTGAGGGAAAACATTGTTGAACAAAGACATAGTCAAAAAGGTCAGAATTGCTCCGGTCCTTAAGAGAAATCCACCTCAGATTTTCCCTGTCCTTAAAGGGTTAAAGTCTGAAAGGGCTTTTACTTTTGAACACCAGTTTGTGGCAAGGGATCAGGATCAGCTGTTGCAGAAAAATAACCCAGAGGTGTAATAAAAATAAAGCTTTATTGTTATTTCTGCATAGAAGCAGCTGCAGGGAGATCTGTCCTCATGGAAGATTGAGACCGGATCTGCCAGCTATAGTACAGAATGATTGGTTATAGATATTCCACAGGAAATGTAATGTAAGCAGTTTATATTGATATACATCAGAAGTAAATATTTAGGCATAATATCAGAGTATGTGTGCACATAGGTCACATCTGCCCCTCTTCTCCTGCCGACAAGGTCCTGGATGTGGCCAGTCATAAGCGGAATTCTCTGTAAAATAAAGAGTAACCCTTTCCCTGTAATATCTCCTTAGCCCAATAGACTTCACCTTGATAACTAGCAAATGTTTCACTCAAAGTTGGTCTCACTAGAAAAATTCTCCTCTGCCATGGTAAAAAAAACAAACAAAAAAACTAGTCTGTGACTCACCGTGGTCTTTAGTGTTAAAAGGCTTAGTACTACTATTGGTGAAACTTTTTATTTCACTTTTACAAACAGCCTACTTAAGAGAAGGATCACCATCATTTACTGCATGTTGCAGCAACTATGGCCACAGTCAGTTTTTGCAGTGCAATCTTACTACCACCACCACGTCCAAGCATTCTCATAGTCTTACTCCTTTCCCCTTACCACTGCCTCTACCATTTCTGGTACTGCTGATTTTTACTGCAAAGTACACAATGGAGTTATCAAATGGTATGAGTTTTTGTCTGTTGCTGTGACTTGTCTGACTGAAAATATGTCTCTGGTTTTAGTAGCCTTCTGTCACACTCAGTCTCAGCCTCGGCTTAGGTATAGGATCTTCAGTCAGCCACCTGTCATAAATTATTTTGTTTTTATTTCTTTTTAACCCTCTGGTCCTTAAGGGCTTACAGTTTCCCTGTTACTGTCAATGACACAGTCTACAGCCATAGTCTCTGGCTGCAACCACCCGGAGAACTGGCTAGCAGCAATATTCTTTAATAGATCAAATCTAGCTCATTCTCCCCTTTGTCTGCCTTCCTGCCACTACACTAGTAGCTAGTATCAAAATGTCAGCAGTTTTCTCTCCCAAAGACAGCAGTGTTAACTTGCACAGTACAGGAAGAACTGTTAGCTTCAAAAACAGCAGAACCTTGAAAACTGCAATACAGGAAAAAGAGCACAGCAGCGTGTATAGTACCAGAGTCTATCAAAACACAGTATATGACTCACTCTTGATCTTCTCTGCATGGATGTAGAAGTTTGTGTGTAACACTGTCCGTCTTGAGTGCATAATGTGTTATGTCTGTCTGTTTAGTATTTAGTCAAGTCACAGGCTCAAACAACTAGGGTAGGAAGGAACACCTGAATGTCTGACTGTGACAGTGGTAGTGACTACAACCTATCAGTCAAAACGTTTTTTGCTGTTTTTTTCAACCTTTTCATGCACACTTTCAGCACCCCACCTGTCCAAAGAACAACTGGCCACCATCCTACTCTCCTAAATCAAGCATCTGCCTGTCTGCCTCTACAGCATAAAAAATGTAGCAGCTTTTTCTCTCTCTCTCTTCTAGGCACAGATTGACAACATATGCTAAACTGTCATGCCCTTTTACACTGATGCATTAACAAAGAAAGAAGCATGATGGAAGCCACAAATATCTGGTAATTTCTCTTGGGTTTCTTGAGAGTGAATGCTATCACTATGAGTAAGTGTAATAATAATAATAAAAGTAGGAGCTGGAAGGTCCGGTATGCGTCCAGTGAGTCTGGGGATGAGGAAGTGACCATTACCAATATGAAAGGGTCTGGATGCCCCGATTCCCCAGACCCAATGATGGCCAGTACCCCTACATCACCTCCCATGTCTCCCCCAAGCCATCTCCTTCCAGTTGTATGAATCATGTGATCCTTGGCCACATCATTAAAACCTGGGGTGACCTTAATAATTATCTTCATATAGCTTCTGGTGTGTTGTGTGTCTCTGACTCTGTGTGCGGCAGTGGAGGTGGCGGCAGTGTAGACAGTAGTATGCAGCAGAGCCCCCCGTCCTTTCCCTCAAGGGCCGATGCCTGTTGCACACAAAGGGAATCTGAACAGAGACTGCCTTTATATATGAGGCAGTCTCCATTCCACTTCCCTCACAGCCATTGGCTGAAATGTGCTTACGCAATTTAAAGCACAGCCTCTCTGCGTAAGCACATCTCAGCCAATCGGTGTGAGGGAGTTGAACTGAGACTGTCCATATATAAAGGCAGTCTCTGTTAAAATTTCCTTAGTGTGTAACGGACATTGGTCCGTGAGGGAGAAGACGGGGGGGGGGGGGGCTATGCCGCATAGTACTGTATCCGCTGCCGCCGCTTCCATGGCCGCACACATGGGTGGAGACAGACAACACACCACTAAGCTGGAAGCATAATAATGTTTATAGAACCGGACAGTAATACATGCTTTAACCCTTTTAAGCCCCAGAGAGGTGCACAACGCATTGCTTTGCAATGCATTGTGTACCCCTCTGGTACTCAAGGGGTTAAAGTATGTCTTAGTCTGCTGGATATTTCAGCATTGTATTTATACTTTTCTTTTTTACTTACAGATACCCGAAAGAAGAATGAAGAGAGGACAAAAGATACAAGAAAGAAGAGAATACAGAATAAAGACAGGAGACAGACAGTGGATGACAGGTAAGTGTAACACATATAAGTTAACGATAGGTGCTTGGCAGTATGTCACGCACCGATAGTTAACTTTTTTACTGTGAAGTTCCCAATATTGCTGCTATTTAGTGGCGTTTTGGGAACTTAACACACAAAACGGACGTTTAGCCACAAGATCATTTCTGTGGCCGAATGTCCGTTGTGATTTTAGCTCGGAGGGCCTTTAAATACCGACTTAGACATTTTATTATGTCGGTCGGTACTCACTTTGCCCCTACCGGCTGTTTTAATGAAAACCTTTAAATCTGTCCCTGTGTGTGTACAGTTTTGTGTTCATTTTTGATCTAACACCAGTTTTATCTGGTGGAACTGAATCGAGCACTTTCCTGCTTGAGATTCGATGAGTTAAACAAGAAGTAAACTTTGTTTATGAAATAACATATACCTTAGGTCTTACTGCTGTGTAACAAGCAGCACTCACACAGCTGAGAGATGCATACTTACTTACATAACCAGAGTTATGACAATTCAAATAGTATAACAATAATACCGCTCACCAGACACCAAAGTAAGTCCTGGTATGGGGAATAAAAATACCTGCAATTAATCAAATGGCTGTAAAGGGTAAGGACTTAGAGTATGAACATTAGAAATTCAATATGTCCAATAACGGAAAATATTCACATAGATATTCCACTTAACCAATACTGGAGAAATACTCCCATTAGAACCACTATCCCAACAGAAAAGAGTTTCGGAAAGAGGTAGTCAAATATCCATATGTAATCTCCAGTAAAAGAAGTGTAGTCACATACTCTATAGGTCACTTAAAATCACTTATAATCTTACAGATCCAAGCATGAGCAATTGGTATAATCCAACTTGCATGCAAAAATTAAGTACTAGATCTTTGGTAAAAACAGGTATTTGTCTGGTGTCAAACAGGGAATCAGTTTCTTCAGAAAGGCATTTAGAGCTCTATACAATATTAAACAGGTACACCAAAGAAAGTAACAAAATAATAAAAAGAGCTAGATGAAGGTAAAAAACTGTACTTAAATTGGCTTAAATTGACACTAAAAATAGTGTATGTCCCTCATTATCAAAAAACAGCAAAGAGAAAATGGTACTAACTAACCCAAGAAGGATTAAATTACAGGAGAAAATCTCCAGGATCCAAAAATATTTTTTAGATGGGTCTGATATGTGAATGTCTAAAAACAACTATTATTATTAAAGAGGAAGTGTCATGGGTGCTGGTCAGGAAGAGATTCTGACAACAGCAGCAAATGTAAAAAATTGGAACCCAGAAAGCAAGAAAACCAGCACAAACAAATTAAAGGGAACACAAATATATTATCTATCTATCTATATATAAAAGAGAGAGGCTCATTACATAATTTATGTCTCCTCAGGACACACACACACACCCAGGGGCGTCAGTAAGGAGGAGTTACTGCTCACATTGGGTGATCCAACGGGGGCGTGATTTTCACAGGAGTTGCAGTGGGCGAAGGCCACTGCTACTGCTGTGAAAATCATGCAGGAAGTTGGCCCGCCCCACTATCCAGCCCGCCCAGCACTATCCAAGTTTGAAGAAAAACAAAATGGCTGCCAATTGCTCCTACACCACAGACACACACACTTAGACTCACAATAGTGAACTGCCTATTTCTAGTGTAACACAGCCTGCTGGATCTCATTAACCCTTTAGATGCCGCACCCGTGCACACAAACATTAGCCCCGCGATTGCAACCTCCACATTTCCACTGCAACACGTCCTGCATGATCAGATGTCTCTCCATTCGTTATCACTTTAGCCCAGAGATTGTGAACTGCCTATTTCCAGTGTAACACAGCCTACAGGATCTCACAAATCACTGTATGCACATTAACCCTCTGGATGCCTCCCCCATGCACACAAACATTAGCCCCGCGATTGCACATTTCCACTGTAACGGCCTGCACGATCGGATGTCTCTTTGGTAAACGCCAAACACCAAAGCATTGGATGTAAAAAATGTTAACCATTTGCTTGCCACACCTGTACATAACGCATTGCTTTGCAATGCGTTGCATACAACTATGGCACTCAAAGTCTGAAACAAAACCACACTGCTTGCCCAAACAAAACTTACTGTCTTTCACTCACACAATCAGCAGCCTCTCACTTACTCACTCAACACAGGCAGGATGCTCTGTGTGGAGTAGCGATCGGCTTTTACTCACTCACTCACTCACTCACTATCTTCTCCATAAGCCTGCCATATACAGTTTAAAATATATATTTATTACATTTGCTGCAAGGGACCTGACGAATTACAATCTTCTCATCCCTTACTTGCTATTCTTTCACGCTATACGGTTTCATTTGTATGTTATAACTGTTATATTTTGGGTTTTTTTTATATGCATTTATCCAATATCATAACTTACAGTTCACTTTAGCAAATACAAGGATGTAAAAGAAATAAAACATTATTCTACTCTTTACTAACCACATCACTGTTTGCTCCACCATGTTCTCCAACAAGCCACTCCACCAAAAGCAGGAAACGCCCATTTATCACACTGTACAATGCTCAACACTATGCATCTCACTACTGCCCCCACAGTTCACAAACGTACACTGTGTGCACAATTATTAGGCAAGTGAGTATTTTGACCATAACATCTTTTTTATGCATATTTTCCAGCTCCAAGCTGTATAAAATTGAACACTTATTTGGATTTAAACATAACTGGGGATTTGTATTTGTGTAATGTGGCCTAAGGAGATGAACACCCTATGTCAAGGTGTGCATTATTATTAGGCAGCTTCATTTCCTCAGGCAAAATGGGCAGAAAAAGAGATATAACTGACCATGAAAAGTCAAAAATTGTAAAAAGTCTTTCAGAGGGATGCAACACTCTTGAAATTGCTAAGATATTGGGACATGATCACAGAACCAAACGTTTGTTGCAAATAGTCAACAAGGTCGCAAGAAACGTGTTGAGAAAAAAAGACGCGAATTAACTGCCAGAGATTTGAGAAGAATCAAACATGAAGCTACCAGGAACCCATTATCCTCCAGTGTTGTCATATTCTGGAACTGCAACCTACCTGGAGTGTCCAGAAGTACTAGATGTTTAGTGCTCAGAGACATGATGACGGTAAGGGAGTCTGAAACCCGACCACCCCTGAACAAGACACATAAGTTGAAACATTAAGAAAGAAATTTCTGAAGACAGATTTTTCAAAGGTTTTATGGACTGATGAGATGAGTGTGACTCTTGACGGACCAGATGGATGGGCCCGTGGCTAGCCAGTAAAAGCTTTAAAGATGATAAAATAATGACATGGCCCCCTTCCTCACCTGACCTAAACCCTATTGAGAACTTGTGGGCCCTTCTTAAACTGCAGATTTATGCTGAAGGAAAATAGTACACCTCTCTGAACAGTCTCTGGGAGGCTGTGGTTGCTGCTGCACAAAAAGTTGATCGTCAACAGATAAAGAAACTGACAGACTCCATGAATGGAAGGCTTACGACCGTTATTGAAAAGAAGGGTGGCTATATTGGTCATGGATTTTTTTTTTGTGTCACAAATGTTTATTTGTAAATTTTGAGTTGTTCTTTAGTATTCTCACTTTAATAGATGAAAATAAACACGTAAGATGGGAAAAATATTGTTTTTCATTTAGTTGCATAATAATTCTGCACACTAATAGTTGCCCAATAATTGTGCACAAGTAGATATTCTCCTAAGAAAGCCAAAACCTCACTTTTACTTTCTTAAAGGGATAGTAATGTCAGAAAAAAAGTATCAACTATATGGTAGATACAATTAAAAAAGAGTACTTGCACTTATTCGTATCTCTCAAACCGTTATGGTTTGAGAGATAAAGGGAAATAAAGTTCTCTGATCCCTCCCCTTTCTGCTTGACGAGCTGTAAAGCTGTCAGAAGCAAATTCTGGTCACTTGACCAGATGCGGCTCTTCAGCAGCGTCGCTATAATGATATCTAAAGACAAATACTTCATGTAGTGGTTTGCAAGCACACTTTATAGACTGTTCCAATGAAGTATTTATTTCTAAATAGCGTGATTTCAGCTCTGCTGAAGAGCCTTTGTCTGGTCAAATGACTGGAATCTGCAGCTGTCAGCTAGATGGCAGACTTGAGTGAAACTGCCAGGAAAAGTTAACTTTAGCAAGTTATATCTCTCAAACCATAAATATTTGAGAGATAAGACTTACATAGATGTTAACCTTTTTTTAATGTCTACAATATTAAATCAACTTAAAATTAACCATTACTATCCCTTTAAATATTCAGGTTTAAGGCTTCTTACCATTTTGGATTGACTGAGAGCACTGTAGTTGTTCAATAATAAAATTAATCCTCAATAATGCAACTTACATTTTTTTTACATATTCTATACTATTTCTATAAATGTTTGTAAAGTACACATTACATACATGTTATATGTATTCACTCATATATAAAACCTCATCCTATCATCTTAATCTACATATGCATATCACACAACAAACACAGACTACATAACCAATAATAGCAGCTCATATTGAAAACCTTTACCTATCTCTTACACAAACCAGTCATAACTATTGCAAAGTCCATGATGTTTTTTTTACATAAAAAAATATCAAAAGGGTCATGGCATTTCTTGTGGGGATTAAGTCCATTGAGTGCTTCAGGGGTATTGCACACATTCATTATCAATGGTTTAGCTACGTTTGTGCTACTGAAAGGTTTATTTTCACAGGCAAACACGTTTCAATGCAGTGGAATGTATTGGATACTTCTTTGGCACTGAAGTAACCCAACACATTGCACATTTTCTTTAAACCCGTTCAGTGCCAAATATGTATCCAACACATTCCACTGCATGGATACCTGTTTGCCTCTCAAACACTGAACCCTTTCATTGGCGCAAATGTACATAAACCATTGTCATGCAATGCATTTTATACCCCTCAAGCAATCAAAGGACTTAAATGCCCCGGGCAACGCCGTGCCAGTATATATATATATATATATATATATATATATATATATATATATATATATGAAAGAATAATGCACAACAGAACACTCAATATAAAGGAAGGGAGCAGGGCCTCTGGGTACAGGGATGAAGCTAGCTCAGAAACACAGAAGGGAGGCACAGGAATGCAGCTAGCTCAGGAACACAGGAGGGCAGCAGACTCATGGGAACTCAGGGGTGCAGCCAGGTCAGGGAACTCAGGGGTGCAGCCAGGTCAAGAAACACAGGGATGCAGCTGGCTCAATGAACTCAGAGAAGCGTGCTGGCTCAAGGAACACAGGACCCAGGCTCAAAAGGAAATACAACTGAACTGAAACAGAACTGAATCTGAAACTCAATAAACTGGCCCAGAGGAAAGTGAGAGACTAAACTAGATCTCCTTAGTCTGAGTGCAGCAATTTACAACAGCACCACAGAAAGGTAGTGACACTGTGAGGTACTGCACCAGGCTGAGGAGAGGACAGAATCATGACAGTAAGAAACCCTGTCCCATGTTATTAGTGATGTGTAATTGCAGATCGCTGGGTTGTTTTTATTTTAACGCCATAGTTAATGAGAAAATCACTTTGAAAATTACTTTCCTGGGACCCATTTCCGCATTCTGCGGCACAGGCTAACTGTTGAGCTTGCAAGCATAGTATAATGCTAAATGGAGCTTGTTGTAAAGATAGACATGATGCACACCACTACGAAGGGAAGCTTGAACACACTCCCTGGTACAGCTGGGAGGGAGGAGAATTACAGGACTGGGAAGTCCAGCGCCGCTGTGCAACAGTTAGCCTGTGCCGCAGAATGCAGAAATGGGGCCCAGGATGGTAATTTTCAAACTGATTTTCTCTTTAACTATGAAGGTAAAATAAAAACAACCTGGCAATCTACAAACAATTACACATCACTAATTACATGGGACAGGGTTTCTTACTAGTTAAAGTTCCTCTTTAAGTTTTTTAGCATTAATGTGATATGCAGTGACAGAATGCTTGTAGAGATGTGGTCAGTTTTCTGATGATCTTTAAAGACTCATGATACGTAACAATCACTGAAGAGTACCCGTGCAGGAGTAATCAGAATACCAAAAGCATCCACAAAAGAAGGACTATGTGGCTGAATCCAGTTGAGACCAGGAAACCACATTTGACTTTGAAGTGCTAGCCCCAAGAATTTTGTCCAGTAAGCACAATACGTGTGTATGGAACACTGTGATGTTCAACACCAAGCGACTGCACTGTAAGTAAACTCACTATGGTGGGGGGGGGGAATCACTCTGGGATAGTAATTAACTATTCAGTGTAGTTACAGTGAATGACAATACATAAATTAGTTAAATCTTTTCTCTTTAGTCCATATGGAACACAGGTACCGTGGGGTTGAGTCCTTCTCCTGGAGGGCAGGGCATATCACAACAGACAGGGTATTTGGGTGGAAACTACCTCATCCTCCCCAACCCCCACCCCCTAACTCCAAAAATTATGTGACTGAGGCCACGTAAGTAAGGAAAAGAAGAAGAAAATCTCCTGTGA
Organism: Rhinophrynus dorsalis; assembly: GCA_037306005.1. NCBI lineage: Eukaryota > Metazoa > Chordata > Amphibia > Anura > Rhinophrynidae > Rhinophrynus > Rhinophrynus dorsalis. Next base: position 349,226,282 of record CM074718.1, read on the forward strand.
GAAAGATTCGAAGAGGACTCCTCAGCCCAGGAAAGCAATACCACAAAGGTCCCTTTCTCTGGGTGGGAGACCTGCATTCCATATGGACTAATGAGAAAAGGGTTTAACAGGTAAGTACACTAAAATCCTATTTTCTCTTCTGTCCCATATGGTCACAGGTACATGGGGATATGCCAACGGTAGCCTCTCAGTTGTGAGAAAGCAGAAAGAACCTCATGCATATCTCCATGATACCAGAGTTCCCTAGGACTATCCAGTATCTGAATAACACAAGCAACAAGTTTCAATGGACATAATGTACACAGCACACTAAAACAAGAGCCAATAAGGCTCAGAAACTACTGAACAGGCAGAAAAAATATGAAGGTGGCTTAAACAGGAAGAACCATCTGCAGGACCTTCCTGCCAAAGCTGGCATCAGCCAAGACTAAAACATTGACATGGTAGGGTTTGGAGAAAGTATGCAAGGAGGACCAAGTCATAGCCTTGCATAGCTCTTCAGCCCAGGCCTGGCCTTTATAGCCCCAAGAAGCACCCACATATGTGGTGGAGTGCTCAGTAATCTTAAATGCAACAGGTTCCTTCCGGATATACTTGTCATATGGTAACCTTGATCCAAGAGGCCTGGCCAGCTCTGGGACAATCAGGGATGATAAAGAGAGAGTCAGCCTTGTGAAAAGGCTAAGTACAGTGCACATAATACTTAAGGCAACACACCGTGTTCCAACAAATGGAGAGCACTCTCCTTATCAGACTTAGGGTCAGGACAAAAGGAAGGCACGACAATCTCCTGATTGATGTGAAACTCATAAACCACCTTGGGAAGAAACTCCTGAGAGGTACAAAGTATCATCTTATCCTGACGAAACACCAGGAAGGGAGGCTTATAAGACAGAGGTTACAACTCTGTGATTAGCCACACCGAGGCCACTGCCAAGAGGAAAACCATCTTGAGCGTTAATTGGTGCAAAAGAGATGGAAAAAAGAGGATCAAAAGGAGTCATCTGCAAAACACCCAGAACCAGGTTAAGGCCCCAAGTGGGAGTGGGATCCTTGAAGGAAGGGAAGGCAAAAGCCACCCCTGAAGAAAGACTTGACGTCTGGAAAGATGGCAATACTTCTCTGAAAAAAAACAAAGAGAGCACTGAGAGCTGAAACTTAATGGAGCTCAAACAGAGTCCTTTCTTCACCCCATCTTGGAGGAAAGACAACACCAAGGGAAGGTCAGAAGCTTGCAGAGACACATTCTTGTGAAAGATAAACCACACACTATGATATTCCTTGGAAGAGACCAGCTTTGTGGCCTGTTTCATGGTAGATGTTGATTTCAAGAACCATGATATCAAAGCCAGTTTCACGACACCATCATGCCAGGTGACCATGGAGCAACAGATCCGGCCTGGTAGTAAGGCGAATCAGATTCTGAACAGACAAACTGACCAGGTACGCACACCAGGCCCTCTTGGGCCAGTAAGGAGCAATCAGAATGACAGAAGCCCTGTCCGTCCTGATCTTCCAGATCACCCTGGGGATGAGAGGAATTGGAGGAAACACATGTGGAAGCTCCACAGAACTGACATTGCATCCACAGCAAAAGCCCCCCATCTGAGAGCAGAACGTTAGAACCTCCCTGTTCTCCCTGGTTGCCAGGAGGTCTATTGCTGGCACACCCCACTGTTGGATAATCAGGAAAAAAACTCCAGATGGATTTCCCAATTTCCTGGATTAATGTCTTGGCAACTTAGAAAGTCTGCCAGAATGTTTTCTACCCCTGGAATGTCAATGGCTGAGATGGCCAGAACGTAGGTCTCCGACCAACAGAGGAGACCCTTCACTTAATTCCAAGCCACTATGCTCTGCCGTTGTCTGACTGCAACCTCACTGGCATTCCCAAAAGAACCAGGGTCCAGTGAGTTCCAGGATGTTGATAGGCAACAGGCTCTCTTCCAGGCTCCATCTGCCCTGGACAACCACATGACCAAGAAGAAGCTTCCCAGCCCCTCAGGCTGGCTTCTGTAGTGACCAGGGTCCACTCCCAGATCACAAAAGGCCTCCCTCTCTCTAGGTCAGGCCGACATAACCACCACTGGAGATCTCCCGCTGGCTTCCAGAGAAAGAGAGACACATCTGCTGAAGAAGATGCTCTGGATTCCTGGACCAGTTCCTGGACACAAGCAGAATCTTCTCCTCTGGGAGAAAGACCTCTCTGGCGGGTGTCAAACCTCATCCACAGAAAAACCTGCGAAGGAGTCAGAGAGGACATCTGCAGATTCAGAATCCACCCCTGGTGGACTAGAATGTGGGTGCAATCTTGAAAATGACAAGCTAGGAGTTCCGCTGAAGGGGCCTTGATATGGAGGTCATCCAGGTATGGTGTCAGAGAGATGACTTCAGTGTAGATGAAGGTGGCCAGGATCCTTGTGAAGACTCATGGCACAAAAACCAGGTAATGATTGAAACCAAAAGCAAAATGCAGGTAGTGTTGGTACAGAGAAGCCACATACTCCCCCTGGCACAACGTGGTGATTACAGAATGCAAAGATTCCATCTTGAAGAGAGTACCAAGCACATATTTGTTGAGGCATTTGAGGTCCAGAATGGGACAGCAGCCGCCGTCTTTCTTTGGGCCCAAAAAAAGGTTGGAATAGAAACCTGAAGAGAGCTCGGAAAAACCAGAACCTGTTTTTCCAGCAGTGAGTCCACTGCCGCCTGGAACAGCCTTGCATTGTCTGGCTCTTTTGGAATCCTTGACAAGAAGAAATGATATGGAGGAAGGGACCTGAAATCTATGTGATAATTTTATGAGATTACCCACAAAAACTACTGGTCCATTACTGAGGATGCAACAATGGACCAGGATTCTGCGAGTCATGTGGAAGAGTGCTTGTCAGACTTAGCCTTTGTAGCTGAGAGCTTGGGCTGTCAGGCTTGTCTGAGTTTCACGGAGGGATGAACTTGAGAGGCTTGCGGCTTCTGACTCTCCCTGTTTGGCCGGGGGATGAAAAAGAAGCTCCTTCCTTGCCAGTAAGGGAAGTTTGGTGGAGATTTGAGGTAACAAGGTACTCTTACCACCTGGAGCTTCACTGATGATCTGCTTCAGTTCAGGTCCAAAAAGGGGCTTGACCTGAAATGGCAAGGAGACCAATGACTTTTTGGAAGATTGGTCTGCGCAGCAACAGAAAGGCAGAGGCCTTAGAGGAGAATCTGACAGCATCAAAGATTACTTCAAAACATAGGTGTTGGCCTCCTTGATAGCCATGAGAACCAAAAAGTCCTCCTTGGCCACATGGACAGCATCTGAAAGTTGCTCATCCCAAACAGCAACTGACATGCTAACCCAGGCAGAGGCAAAAATAGGTCTTATTGCTGCCCCTTTGGCAGTGGAGGCCTTGACAACAGAATACAGCCTCTTATCCACTGGCTCCTTGAGTTCTGCTGCATCCGCCAGCAGGATGGTGGTGGTCTTTGCCAGCCATGAAATAGGGAGGTCCACTGTGGATGGGAGAAGCCCATGGTGTCAAAGCCTCAGCCGAGAAAGGGTATAAATTAGAAATGCAGTTATTGAGGAATAGCCTTTTATCAGCTTTCCACTCATCCATAAGGATCTGATCAAGACTGTTATTGACTAGAAAATATCCTGAGAGGGAGCCCAATCCTCAGATGCATCAGAGAAGGGTCTACACAACCACCCTGGTGAGTACCTACACTTAGGGAAGCGGGCCTGCCTCATAGGAATCTCCATAGGAATAGGAAGAATCCATGTCCTCAGACGAGTACATTAAGGTCATAAGTAGCCTTGGAATTGTTTCCTCCCAAAAGCATGACACTACACTTCCCCACATTAAACTTCATATTCCATTTGTTTGCCCAATCTGACATTATATGCAAGTCCCTCTGCAGAGAGAAAATATCCCTTTCTGAATTAATGACCTTGCATAATTTAGTATCATCTGCAAATATTGATATTTTGTTTTCTATATAATTTATAAACATATTAAAAAGCAGCAGACCCAATACTGAACCCTGAGGTACTGCACTCTCCACTTTTCCATTTACAACCACACACTGTTCCCTATCCTTCAACCAGTTTTGTATCCAATTGCAAAGGTTATCTCCTAGCCCAATTTCCTTATTTTATACACCAGCCTTCTGTGTGGCACTGTATCAAATGCCTTTGCAAAGTCTAGATATACTGCATCTACTGCCTTGCCATTGTCAAGGTTGCTGCTTACTTCCCCGTAGAAGCTGAAAAGATTAGTTTGGCATGTTCTGTTCTTCATAAAACCATGTTGATTTGTGCTAATTACCTTATTTTTTGTGTTTTAATCCTGAATATAATCCCTTATTATCCCTTCTAGCAGTTTCCCACTACAGAGGTCAAACTCCCAGGTTCTGTTTTAGTTCCCTTCTTAAATAGAGGCACTATGTCAGCTCTTTGTCAATCCTGTGGCACTGAGCCTGTGGTGATAGAATCTTTAAAGAGTAAATATAGGGGTTTTGCTAACACTGCACTAAGTTCCTGAAGAACCCTTGGATGTATACCATCAGGACCCGGTGCTTTGTCGGTCTTAATTTTGTTCAGTCTTCCCATGACATCTTGATTTAACCCAATATCTGATAATTGTATTTTTATTTGTTACTTATGGAGGCTCTTCTACCATCCCTTGCTCTCTTGTATATACTGATGCAAAGAAAGTGTGTAAAACATCAGCCTTTTCCTTATCCTCACTAGTCAACTCACCCATCTAATTTTTGAATGGTCCAGTGCACTCCCTCTTAATTTTTTTGCTATTTATTTGAAAAACGTTTTGGATTAGTCTTGCTTTCCCTTGCAATCTATTTTTGCTACCCTAATTGCCTTTTTGCAATCTTTGTTGCACTCCCTGTAGTTTAAGAAAGATTGTTCAGTTCCTTCAAATAATTTGAATGTGTTTTTTTTCTTGCCATTTCCTTCTTTACATGTGCAGTTAACCACATTGGCTGTGACTTAGTTCTTTTGCATTTGTTCCCCATTGGTATATAATGTTGGGTACATTTCTGCATCCTAAATTTGAATTTTGACCATTTTTCCTCAATATTTTTGCCTTTGCCCAGTCTATGTGTTGCATTGAAGCCCTTAACAATTTGTTTTGGTTGTGATCACGGTTTCCCAAATGTTCTCTTACCTTAATATTGGATACCATTTCTGTGTTATTAGTTATCACTAGGTCCAAAACATTGTTCTTTCTTGTCAGCACTTCCACCATTTGTGACATGTAGCTTTCATGAAGTGTGTTAAAAAACCTGCTACACTTAGCACTCTGACAGGTCTCATTTTTCCAGTTGATATCTGGATAATTAAAATCTCCCATAATTAACGTATGCCCAAGCTGGGCAGCTTTCCTCATTTACAATAGCAGTCGGGCCTCAACATTGTCATCGATATTTGGTGGTTTGCAGCATATGCCCACCAACACCTTTTTTTTTTTACCTTTTATACCACATTTAGACTCGATTTCTACCCACATTGACTCCACAATTTGGCCAGTTTCCTCACTAACATCACCCTGCAAAACTAGATTTAGCTCTGTTTTCAAATATAAGCACACACCTCCCCCTTTTCTATTAATCCTCTCTCTTCTAAACAGGGAATAGCCCTCTATTTTTACAGCCCAATCATGTGCATCATTCCACCATGTTTCTGTTATACCAATTATGTCCAATTGTTCATTAACCGCCAGCAATTCTAGTTGTCCTATTTTATCTACCATACTTCTTGCATTTGCTAGGATACAATTCATTTTGAAGTCTTTACATATATTACTCCCTACATGCCTTTTTTCTACACCTTCATTTACTAGGAGTTCCTCCCTATTGACAAAATTTATTCCGACCCTTACTCCACCCACCTGATCATTTACTTGGACCCGGTTCCTATCTGCTCTATCTATCCCATTTTTGCTATCTATACCCTCCCCCCCCCTCTTTCCCAGTTTAAAAGCTCCTCCAAGCTTCCTAGCATTCTCTCCCCTAGCACAGAGGCTCCTCTACCATTTAGGTGCAATCCATCACTTTCATATAGGTTGTACCCAAGAGCAAAGTCTGCCCAGTGTTATAAAAACACAAAACCCTCCTTCCTACACCATTGCTTGAGCCATGCATTAAGCTCCCTGAGCTTCCTCTGCCTACATGCACTGGCGCATGGCACAGGTAGTATTTCAGAAAACACTACCTTAGAGGTCCTTGCCTTGAGCTTTCAACCTAAATCCCTGAAATCATTCTTTAGGGACCCTCCATCTTCCTCCTACTTTGTCATTGGTACCAATATGTAAAAAAGACCGCTGGATCGCTTCCAGCCCCTCCCAATAATCTGTCAGCCCTGTCCGCAATTTGCCAAATCTGAGCACCTGGGAGACAACATACTGTTCGACATTCACGTTCCTGGAGGCAGATTACCCTATCTACCCTCCTCATAATAGAGTCCCCAATTACCACCACCTGCTTTGATTTCTGCCTACTCTACATCCCATCTAGTCCAGAAGGAGGACTGTTCCCCTGGCTGCTAGAGGAATTAGCCCTCTCCAGTGCTGCCAATTCTGAGCTATCCTCATCAACATCTTCACACAGTCTTGCAAATCTGTTGGACTGAGTCAACTCAGAACTGGCCTTCCTCTTCCTCTGCCCACTACCTCCCCTCCTTACTATTACCCAGCTGCCTACCTGTTGCACCTCATCTACAGCTCCACCCTCTTCACCACTAATCCCACATACTACCTGCTCTGTGAGTTCTAAACTCCCTTCCAGGTTTCCAATGTCCTGCAATGTTGCAATATTTCTTTCCAAATCCAATATCTTAGAGTTTAAAAAGAAAATGTGCTCACACTTGGCACAGCGGTATGACGCCTGGAACAATTGCTCCAAGTGTTCAAACATGTGACAAAATGTGCACTAACCTGCTATCACTCATGCCTGGTTTTACAATTCAAATAGCTTTATATTATCCTCTAATTCTCATTCTAAGTTTAGTAACCAACTTTAAATGTGAATGCAATAAATCCTTTGAAATGATAGTAACCTCAGAGCTCTGCTGATTTCAAACTCCTGCTTCTATTCTAACTCCAGATTCCTTCTAGCTCTTCACTTGAATGCAGTCACTTGAAAAAGCAGAGTCAGATCCAATGAGCTTATGGACTGTAGTTATAGTAACATTGCAGCCAGGTGAATTCCCTTAGCAATCACCCCTAGTCACACTGGCCAGAGAAAAATCCAGTAAACAGTTTTTTTTTGTTTACCTCTTGAAATACACACACAAAATGAATATTTTTTTTTAAACCTTAATAAAACACCAAACACACTCTCATGTTCTTAACCAGATTCCTTCTAACTCTTCACTTGAATGCAGTCACTTGAAAAAGCAGTCTCAAAGAGTTTCTTTTAACACTAGGTGTCTCCTTTCTGCTTGTCTGTCCCTTACTTTGATCGTGGAACAGACAGGCTGAGGGGAGACACAGAGGCAGTACTGCCTCTTTCATTCACAATGCCGGTACATGTGATCGCTGCTGCAGCAATCACATGACCAGGCACTAGTGAAAGTGGCTGAGACTGAATGCTCCAGTACCGGAGCGTTCAGTCCCAGCCTGGAATTAATGATAGCAGCGTGCATGGAGGCGAGCTGCTATAATTTAACCCATGACGGTCCAGGACTGTCATGGGTCCTTAAGGCAAAACAATCCATGACGGTCCCGGGTCATTAAGGGGTTAAGCCCGTTTTTGTTTACCTTCATCTCTTTTTTTCATTGTTTAGTTACTTTCTTTGTTGTACCTGTTTAGTCTTGTTTATGTATGTATCACTTTTTATCTCAAATTATCAGTTTTATTATTTTGTGGTATATTTTTATATATATATATATATATATATATATATATATATATATATATATATATATATATATATATATACTATACGTAGATTATCCTGGTGTCCTTTTCTTTTATATGATATTACATTTTTAAGTCTTGTTCTTTTACATTAGAATTGTCCTCTAGTAGTGAGATTTCAATTATTTATTCTGTTGCATTTAGTAGGAGAGGTAACGGACAAAAAGTTCTTCACAGAAATTGATAGAAGCTGCTCAGTCACTTCCTGTCAGTTTGAATTTTCGTGACATAAAATCACACTTTTACTCACTTATTGACAATCTAAACTCTGATAACATTTGAAATGATGGGAGTACCCTTGTTTTACTCAGAAGGCAAAGCTTTATAACAGATTTGTAATAAAAAAAAGTTTAGTTATTTTAATCAGAGGCTCAGCCATTTTGCTCTATTTATCAATTTTTAATCAGTGAAAGCTTTAAGTCTTGACCTGCTCAATGTTCGTCAGAACAGGTTGGGAAGAATGGTTCTAGTCCACTGGTACTATTCATGACGTACTAGAGGGGATGTAATACAATTTTGCATCTAAGTAGGTACTGGAACTGACTTTTAGTGCTATGCCTAACCCCTTAGGGTCCGACAATCCCGCGGTATCTGGTCCTTTAAGGACCAGATAGACGAGTTCGACGTGCCATCCCACGTGACTGATCACGTGGGGTGGCACATGGAAAGGAGGACTGAAAGAGATCGCTCCGGTCTTGGAGCGATCAATTTCAGTCCACGGTATTACTCACCGCGCTCCTGCAGGAGCAAGGTGAGTAAAAGTACGTGACGTACCAGGACCGTCACTGGTCCTTAAGTGCCGGACCAGCGTGACGGTCCGGGTACGTCACAGGATGCGAAGGGGCTAACACCAACGTAATAAGGTACTAACTCTGAAAAATTGTGCTGTGATTATGCCAAGGGGAGGGCACTGGGAACTGCATGGGCATTTTGGGCTCTCTTTCCTCTATGCCTTGTTTAGAGTTATATAATAACAAGACCCAGAGGAAACCAGTGACATTAAGCAAGTCCTTTTTCCTGTCATTACAATGTCAGTGAGTGTGTGTGTATGAGAACTCCAGTATGAATTGAACATTTCATATGTGTTACTGCATACTCATAACAACAGACACAGGAGTAGTAAACAAACATCCAAGCACAGAAAATGAGCTGTACCAGTAGATTTGTACATTCCCCATAAAGGTATTTTGGAAAATCACTCAAGCACCTAAAAACTATTTTACATTCTTCTTATATACATTTATTTTTCTGTTGTCAATTTGAGTACGTAGTATTCCATTTATTGGTCTCTTTGTCTCAAATATTATATAATATTTTTTCACTGAATTATTACAATTCAAAAGCTGATAAGGTGATAAATAAAAAGGTGCACATAATGTACAGGAAGTTATTATATTTGTCACAGGAACTTAATATAAGCTTCAGAAAATCACAACATTTACACAAATACAGAACTCAAATCAGTGCAAAATAAACCAAGAAAAAACGAAAATACATAAAGCTATGTTGCAAAATATATACAGATTTTTCCTAGCACAATTGCTTTTAAATACAAAAATTTACAATCATAAATCATACACAGTGGTTTCTAAGTTTTGACAATTGAGAACAAGTAACACCAATAAAAAAACACCTTCAAGAATAAACCACAAGTAAACAAACGTGTGATGTGCATTTTGAGGCACCCTTTACATAAAAAAAAAGAAAATGAAAGAAAATGTTTTCATGTATTTTTGAAGAAATGTAGGCATGATGGAAGAAATGCTGAAAGGTAAATGTTATAAATTAGATGCTTCCACTTCTTATTACTACTTTTCTTAACACTCTGGCAATCACCTCTGTTTACTGTCCATACTAATAATGTATATTTCCTGAATAATAGTATATTAGTTAGATTCATGAAAATCCTAAAGATCAAAGAGAATAGACAAATGTCACACATAAGTAGAAACAATCCTTTGAATCTAACATGCAGTTGTGTGAAAATGGTAATTTTTGCTAAATATATATTTCTTTATAAAGGTGACCTTCAACTAATCAACAGTCAAATCACAGGAAGCACCTTCCTATGCATGTTTCTTAATATCATGTACAATTTAACAACAAAAAATAAATAATATAAAGCACTGAGAAAATGTTAACTTGTTAAGTTCCCCTTTAAATAATTACAACTGAAAACTGTCACCAACAATTAAAAACAGGGAACATAAAGTAAAATATGCAGGCCATAAATGGTTACAAACAAATAATAACAGTAGGCCATTAACTACCCCTAATGTATCTGAACACCAAAGTTATAATAAAAATATATATATTATGTGAAGGCACAATGGATTACTATGCTAATATTCACATATATTTACCACGGTCAAATAGCATGGGTAAAAGCATTACAATATTCCTAAAATAAAATTATTTCTAATTTTAAATATAATTTTCCCATTTCTTCAATTAGATGATTTTATATCAATTCCTAAAATCCTGTGTCAGTAGCTCAGAACAGCGTGATTTTTTTTTTCACAAGTTAAAAAAAAAAAAAAAAAGACAATATTAAAAAAAAAAAAGAAAAAAAGAAATCAAGTCAAATTAAAATCTAACCATGACCTAGAAATTATAAAATGGATTGGTTATCTTCCATATAACAAACTACTTTTCTGTATATTCTGTTTATGAAATAAATATAAAAATGACATACATCTTAAAAACTGAATCTAGCATCTGTGTGCGCCAATGTTCAAATATGTATATATTACAGTTTACATAAAACATGCAATATTAATCACTGCACAGACATCACATTGTTCCATAGCTTATTTTGTTCCGCTGTACTTTTTGTGTCTATGAAAGTGCATGTAGGACAAAGTTAGAATATTATATACATTGTCTTAAGTGTGTGGGTTACAGACAATGGCCCAGAAATATGTTATGAGAAACTAATTGTACAGATGTAACTTAAAACTATGAAAGTTACATACAGGCTATCATGTTATGTCAGTTAGGTTCCGTATTGTGCCACAATTAATAATTTACACAGCACACAAGCACCAGCTACATGAATGATAAACAGGGAACATGTTGATAAAGAGATTAGCTTCCTCAGCTATTTCACAAAAACTGCACCACATATTTTATCAAATTAGACAAAAAAGTACAGTTGTTTTGGCCGTTTTGATGCCCAATATTCTTATATTATAACAAATATACAATTAATTTTATTGCATCTTTACAATAACCAAGTATCAATTAAACACTTTGATTGACCATTTTGAAAAGTGATGCTGAATATTTAATATATAGTGTATAGGGATTCTGGATTTTTTCTATATCTAACAAACATTAATTTTCTATATCTAACAAATATTTGTTCAGTTAGCATTTTACAGCAATGCCTCCCAGCATACAAAAATAGGTTCTATAAAATAGCTATTTACCTCCCTTCATTAAAGAATGTCATGCTATAGTGAATATTTATGCTTAGGTAACTAATTATAATGCAGCTGTACTCTCTGTAAAGAGCCATATTCTTTTTTTTCTCTAAAGCAGATATTTGCTTTGTAGAACAATCATGTCAAACTGACAAGCCTAGGTCCTGTGTTCTTATTGTGGGTTTTATGCATATTACATCTTGGACTTTTTGCAACCACTGTGCTCAATCTGCTGTGGTGTATCAGAGCGCTCATCTGGGTATTCTACTGAAATGTCGTTGCCTACATGGAGACCCTCAAAAGGGCAACATCAGTATGTCGCCTGCATCAAAAGGGCAACATCAGAATGTCGTCCACTTAAAGTTCACCATGTAGGCGCTCTGTCAACAGAGAGATGCGGCATTTGAAGTACTTTGAGCACCTACATGGATACCCATTTAGATAAGAGCTCTGTCCCAACATTTTTTTAGATTAATGCACACAATTATATGCATATAAGAGTGCACTCATATACATATAATTGTGTGCATTAATCTAAAAAATGTTGGGACAGAGTTCTTATTTAAATGGGTATCCATGTAGGTGCTCAAAGTACTTCAAATGCCGCATCTCTCTGTTGACACAGCTCCTACATGGCGACCTTTAAGCGAGCGACATTCTGATGTCGCCACATCTTAAGTGGGTGACATTCTGATGTCACCCCTTTGAAGGTCGTCATGTAGGTGATGAAACTTCAATAGTAAACCCTCATTTGATCCTCCACCTCAATAATTAAAATCCAGTAATGAACAAAAAGCACTGAGGTGTGTGTGTGTGTGTGTGTGTGTGAAGGAGGATGCAGACTTAGCATCAACATCCCAGATATTTAAGACATTTATAATGCATAATTGGTAACATTCATGAAAGTGTACAAGTTAACCGAGAATAATAAATAAATCAGTTTGTTTTTTTAACCTGCCAAATATTTTGTGAAATCATGTTTGTAAATACCATAGCCAAGCAATTGTTTTTTTTACTGCTGTATTCTATGTCAATATGATCTGTGGTGGTATAAAATCTTCCTTATTCACCTACTGCTACTTCTGATATATTTGAAATATGCTTCTGAATGCCCCTTACCCCAAGTGATACTACAGTGAGCTGACACCCAGTTTCTCATGGTAGTGTTTCAACATGATTTTATATAGATTGACCCGTACAAAACATAATAAAGGCACGCAGTAGGACTACTGCATAATTACAATTAACTACAGTTTTATTTCCTACTGGGGTAGACTCCCTTGGTTATATTCACAAGGGTAAATTGAACAGAGCTATATCTCACTCCATGTTACTTACCTGAAACGTTTACATCACTGGAGGGGGAGGGGACAGCTCAACCTCCAATATAAGTCATGTGAACAGTTTGCATGCTGGCCCCATAAGTCACTATGCACATCAGTTATACTGTATGTTATCTGCAATCTACCTTGACACAGGCATATTGCAACCAACAGCAACAAGATGTGTTTGTGAGGTGTAGTCAACATTATGAACAGCATGCATGGAGTCCCATTCAATGTTCTGCATGGGTGATATTCCACAGAAATTGGCAACAAGGTGATGTAGCTCGTATGGACATAGGGCTTGTTTCAGGAAGCTAAATAGGTGCAATTTAAATGCAATTAGGGAACAAAAACAATCCCTTTTGGTTTAAAATGGGCTTTAGAACCCTTGAATGATAGAAAGGTCTCCAACTCATCATTAAACAATGCATTTGGTACATCTCAAGCATCTAAGGGACTAAAAAGCTCAATTTAAATCAATGGGGATTTGTGGAATTATGATTTGTCCCCTGAGGTGTAGTTGATTTGCCCTGATATGCACCTATGCACTCTTTAACTTGCTGTATTAGGCCTATAGTTACTACTGTAGATTATGTGGTTATATAATAGCCCTACTGTTCTTAACATCATCTTTTTGTTCTAGCCAAAGAAAAAGACTAGATTAGAACAAGGAAGGTACCACCCATGTGAAATGAAGGGCACTATTATAAAACTCCAATAAACACAAACTAAAAAAACTCTATATAAATATGCAATAATAATAATAAAAAAAAATCACTACTTTTCTGCATCTAAAAATTTCCCAGGAATGCCTATTGTCTCAATTTTGTATTGTGGAACTATTTATTTTATATACTGTGTGTGCTCGTGTGTGTTTATATATCAGTAATTATAGGGATCAAAAAAGTCACAACAGCATGAGAAAATGTCTGGACTGCTGTCTTTTAACTCCCATAATAAAATTTTAATTTTTACAGTTTTTCATATTTCATTTTCATTCCTGGAGTGTGGAACCTTTATTGTCTAATTCAAGATACCCAGATGACAGATAAGTGTCTTTGTTTGTGCACAGGGAGTTGAAAGCTGAGTGAATGACATAAATACACTGCTTATGACTTTTTTAAATGTAACTGTAATAACATATTTCATAACAAAACTTTGGGCAATCAAGCTCTTTTTTGACTCTTCAAATTAAAAGAAACACGAATGAGCTCCATACATTCATAAGAAAAGTTCAAAAGTTCAACATACACCATCAAAATATCTTTTTTTATGGCCTTGACATTGGGTTGCATGCATTAAAATTGGCTAAAATTCAATTAGAACAGGATTTCTTAGGATCGTCAACACCATATCAGTGACAAACTCAAGAGTAAAACTGTAAAGCAACTGACATGACAATTTTGCATTGATTCTTCCTGTATGGTTAATTGTTGAAGTGAAATTAAAAGACTGTAAACCAAAGTCACAATTGCTTGAGGCTTTGGGAAAAAAATATAATCCATGTGGAATATTTTGCTCATAAACATAAGAATTATAAATATTTAATATGTGAATGTTTTTTCCCACCAATATTTTCATATATAAATGTTTGTGCACCATTACATTTTGAAAAGGGGTGTGTAGTATGCATGTAAAACAAAATTTTAGTTTTACCACAAGCAAAACAACAACAATCTTTGTTGAAAATTACAACCACACACTGACCTAGGATTTTATAGCACATATATCATTGATTCTTCTATAAAGAGCCTTTGGATAATATATTTCTAACAGTATGCAGGCTAAATGTACCATATTTGTACACAAGATGTGTATTACATAATTCAAAGTCATATTATTTTACTTTGTTAAACTGCATATACACACACTTTTTAAAATAATTAATGAACAATAAATTACAAAGTTGCATACTTGCACAAAAATAGTATAATAAACCTATATATATATACACACACATACATACATACACAAAACATTTGTAATAACTGCACTTTACTTTCAGCCAAACATCTTTGGTCCTATCCGAAAAAAGTCTGGCTGAAAATGCATTTTATATAGAATACTCTAATTTAGGGATTTCAAATAACTATTACATGCTAAGGACTGAAATTTGCAGAGATTCCCTACGTGTGCTCCTTGCCCAAGTTTTAGGCATTTTATTTTGATTTTTTTTTTTTATTTCACCTTATTTGCTACTATAGTTTACTGCATGGATCCCAAGCACAGATAATGTCACAAATGTATGGATGGCTAAAACAAACATTTTTAAGCATCCACCTATTGTTGAAATGTAAATGAAAAACTGATAAATACCTTTCATTAAAAAATATGTCTAAAAATAGTGTTCTACATATATATTAACCATTTAAGGACCGGAGACCCTAGGGGTGATTTGCAGTTAACGACCGCAGAGAGGACGTGCGGCACACCAGCACACGTGGCTGATGGTGTACCAGTGCATGGAACGGGGGTCTGAGAGAGATCGCACCGGTCTTGGAGCGGTCAATTTCAGATCCCACTAGTGCTTACAGCAAGCACAAAATACGGGATGTGCCAGGACCGTCACTGGTCCTTTAGGCAAGGAAACCGGTGACGATCCTGACAGGTCATCGGTGCTTAAGGAATAAAGCTTTCCATTTTGAGCAGTAGGAAAGCCATTTAATATTTATATTGCTGAAAATAGTCCACCCACACAGTAGGTTCTCACAAACAATTATGCCTTTACATATCAATCTGTTTGACTCTAGCAATCTAAAATTCATCCAGACTGGTGAAAAAACAAACACACACAAAATATTAAAACTACTTTTCCCTAAGCTGAAAAGCAGTTGTAAAGGGAAACAAGCATGAGGGAAAAAATATACTAAATCTTAATATTTTACTAGTTATTCTCCTGTACTCCCAGGAGAGTGGAGTAGAGCCATTATATATATTCAGCTCTATTTGTACAGGACTTCCAATGGCAGCATCATTTCTATTGGCTGTGCAGGTTGATGTGATGTCATAGCACCAAATAGAAATCATCAGCTGCCTCACCAGAGCTCTACATTTATAATGCCGCTATTGTCAGAGTTGAGAGTAACAGTAATTAAGTAGTAAAAGACAGATTTAATTTTTTTTTCATGCTAGCTACCCTTTACCTTTTTCATTTAGTGATGACCAATCTGCAACCTTTACAAAGTATACAGAACTGCATCTATACATACATGTCTGTTGCCCTGATTCATTAATACAATATTAAACCAATTACTGGAAGCTGCAGGAACGAGAGTCTAGCTCATCACTGAATAATACAGTTACAGAAACAATGCAAGTACATTGTGGAAGATGATATTTTTCCCCTCATTGGGTCTCTTACAAAATTCAACAGTCTACAGATCCATTCTTTACTTAAGGTCTAAGTTTGCAGTGCTTTATTGTAAAGTTCGAGATAATTCTTTTACAGGACCACAGTTCTTAGCTTCCATTGTCATTAAGTGTAACAGAATCAACTTTTGTGTCTTTTGAGCTTGCGGATGTTTTCTTTTGTTTCTGTTTAGATTTCTTAAGCATGTGCACCTTGAATGGAAAAAAAAGACATCTCAGTTTTACAGAATACAAAGTTAGTATTTGTTATTGCAAGTTATAGGGATAGTAATACTTACGTATTACTAATCCCTATAGTAAAGTCCGATTAAAAATAAATGTATTGCCCCCAGTGTCATCTCTCAAACCTTTATGGTTTGAGAGATGATCGCTCCTAAAGTTGCCCTCTCCCTCCTCCTTCCCCGTAGTCAGCATCGTAGCTGACTGAAGGGAAATCCGGTCTTAGATCATCAGGCGGCTCTGCAGCAGAGCCGCGATCGCGTTAATAGAAAAAAATCTTTCACTAAAACGGTCTTCTATGTGTGCTTGCAAACCAAGTTTTCTTATATATTAACACGATCACAGCTGTGCTGGAGAGCCGCCTGAAAGTCGTACAACTAGCTTCCCTGCAGTCAGCTAGAACACTGACTACGAGGAAGGGGGAGGGAGAGGGCAACTTTAGGAGCAATCGTCTCTCAAACCATAAAGGTTTGAGAGATGATACTGGGGGCAATACATTTATTTTTAATAGGACTTTAATACAGGGATTAGTAATACTTAAAGGGGAACTTTCACCCCGCAATAACTTAACGTTGACTTATTGCTCACCTGGCGACTAGCTGCTTAGTAGCGCTAGTCGCCAGCAATATTACCCGGTTCTTCAGATATCGGCTTGCAACAGGAGCAAGAAGCACGGACGTCTCTTCACAGTGACGTCCGTGCGCCTGCGCTGTCAGTCCCTTTTGCACCACACGGTGCAAAAGGGACTGACAGCGCAGGCGCACGGACGTCACTGTGAAGAGACGTCCGTGCTTCCTGCTCCTGTCACCATCGGCAAAAAGCCGATATCTGAAGAACCGGGTAATATTGCTGGCGACTAGCGCTACTAAGCAGCTAGTCGCCAGGTGAGCAATAAGTCAACGTTAAGTTATTGCGGGGTGAAAGTTCCCCTTTAAGTATTACTATCCCTTTAAGGAAGGAAGGTTAAAAAAAAAAAACCCACAAAAGAAAAATAAAACTGTAACCAAAAAAAGCATTAACAATCTGATTTAGCCGTGTTGTGTGAGCATAGCTGAATATAATAAATGAGTTCAGTCCACAGTAATATAATATATATTTCTTTTACATACCTTTGGTCCTGCTGCAGAGATAATTATCTGTCCTGGGGGCTGAATCCAGGGTTCACCATCAACTTGAACGGGAATGGGCTTTAGAAGTGTCACTCGGAAGTACGACCCCTGGGCAATACGTATCCCTGAACGCAGACCTCCTTGCACTTGGCCCTAAAACAACGAGTCATGAATAAATCTTGAGGCATATGTACAAGTTGCAGTCAACCGTGTCTCAATGGAAAGTAAACATTTTCACTGCAGTGTTGGGGAGTGTTGATTTTGCATCAGTGCATGGAGATATACTTCAGTTCAAAACCTCTCTGGCACCAAATATGGCTAATTACAGGTTTATTGTTTCATAAAATATTACCAGTCGACACAATTGCAATTTAAAACGAAGTGATTTTACATAGGCAAGAGATACTGCACAGGGAAACCATATAAAAAAATCACAGCATAAGTATGATTGTCCAGGTGGAAAGTCTTACTTGCATATACAGTATGCTTAAAGTGGAAAGAACACTTTAGAATTATGGGTGATTTTGAAACAGCTTTCAAAATCAACTATATTTACATTTACCATTCCTCCTTTAAAACTATAGTTTAGGGGATATTTAGCTTTATTTGTAAGTTTAGGCAAATTACACAGAACTGGCTGGCACTGCCTGGTGCGTCAGATACTAACATTCCACTCTCCCTCCCAAATGCCACTTCCTGCCAGCAAATAAAGCTAAATATGTCAAACTAATGTTTTAAAGGGGAACTTTAAAATAATATAATTCCAGGTTACATTAAAAAATCCTTCGTCTTCGGAGGAGGTTAGGAACGGGCGAAGATAGACAGGCTGCGGTGCAGAGAAACGCCACGGCTCATTTCTAAAACTTTAAATTTCGCCATAGGACGCATTGCATAAAAAATAAGGCGAATACTACAGCTTATCCCTATATTAAGTTTATTATGTCTAACCTAAATATAGGTGATTTTGAAAGCCCTTTCAAAATCTTTCAAAGCATGTATGCACATATGTTTGTGCTCCGTTGACCTATATAAGATTTACCATCTTGGCATCTAGCGAGATGACAGAAAAGTCAGGGCTTGAAAAAAAAAAAAGTATTATATATGTATATAATATACACACATAAACCTAATGGATTGGATTCCATTCACTTAAACTAATGAAAGCCGGTACTGGCAATTGCTTAACATGTCACTGACACAACAGTGGGGGATAGGCTGCTGATAGGAGTCACAGCAGGACTAATGAATACAAACGCCTAAAATTAAATTACAATCCGATCCGATTACAATCTTGATCATGTGTTTCACCCTTTTCTTTGGATGCTTTGGATACCTCTCTAGCACTCAAAGGGTTTAGAAGTGATGTTTGTGCATTACTTGAAATGGACTGAGATTAGGTAACAACCGTTCTGAATAAAACAGTGGATGCCAATTTCAATACATTAACAGAACAAACAATTAAACAAAATGTGTCTTATAGAATAGTCTACTCATGCGTTAAAGATTCAAGCTGTGGATTAGATGTTATTGATTTAACATAAAATAATACAATTTTTCAAATGCTAGGTGGAATACTTCATTTTGAACTATGAGTATCCAGACCCCTAAAACCTGTTCTGCCCATGGAGTATAGAGTTTGAAAACTTATGCAGTGGAGTACAGAGACTCATGCCCAGAAAGAGAGAAGTGCAAGGATGACTGCATGACACTCTGCAGGCAATGCTGTCGCCTGTGCATCTTCACTCAGTTCTCTTCTGCTTTCCACCTCTGATTGGATTGCAGTAATGCGGCTGGTCTATGTGGCAGTGGCCCAGGCCACTGGAGGTTATGATGAGTATCCACAAACTCCAACACAACTCATTTGAAAAGTAACCTAGTAAATTAGGTTGAAAAAAGAGACACAAGTCCATCAAGTTCAACCTCTGACTCATAACCCAGAGAAATGAGAATTATATAAGCTTTCCTTCTGCCAAATAAGTTAGTCTTTATCTGAACTTACTGATATGCCTACTAATACGCAGTATAACCCTGTATGTTCCCAACTAAAAAAAAAAAAGTATCTAAGCTTCTGTTACATGTATCCACTTTATCTGTCATTACCACACCCTTGGGCAAGGAATTCCCCTTCCTCTGCTGAAGTTGAAACCTCCTTTCCTCTAATCTCAAGGATTTGTCCCTGGTTATTTGATAAGGCCCTGGAATGAAAAGCTCACCATAGAGATCCTTGTATTGACCTCTCATATACTTGCACATTGTGATAAGATCTCTTCGTCATCTTTTCCTTGGAATAAATAAACCAAGTGTGTCTAGTCGTTCCTTATACTTCAAAGTCCTCCATTCCCTTAATTAATTTTATTGTTGTTCACTATACTCGCTCCAGTTTTAGAATATCCTTTTTCAGAACTGGTGCCCAAAACTGAAATGCATATTCAAGGTGAGGTCTTATCAATGATTTGTACAGTGGCAAAATAATGTCCACTCTTGCTTCAATACCCCTTTTTATGCAAAAAGGACTTTGGTTTTGCTTCTGCTATTTGACACTGCTCACAGCTTCCAAGTTTGTAGTTTACAAGAAATACCAGGTCTTTCTCTAGCAACGAGTCACCATTAAGTTCATAAGTAGCACTGGGATTTTTTCTTCACGAATGCATGACTTTACACTTTGCCACATTAAACTTCATATTCCATTTGTATACCCAGACTGCCATTTTATGTACATCTCCCCATAGAGAACAAATATCCTGTTCTGAATTTATTACCTGCATAATTTAGTGTTTATTACCTGCATAATTTAGTGTCCTCTGCAAATATTTATATTTTGCTTTCTATATCTATTTCCAGGTCATTTATAAACATGACCCAAGTAGTATAGTCTTAGCTTTAACTGTATTGGAGAATTTTCCATTTACAACAACACACTCTTCCCGATTCTTCATCCAGTTTTCTATACAATTGCAAAGGTTATCTCCTAGCCCCAATTTCCATATTTTATACCCCTTCCTCCAGTGTAGCACTGTATCAAATGCCTTTGCAAAATCTAGATATACTACACCTACTGTTTTACCACTATCTAGGTTGCTTCTTACGTCTTCATAAAAGCTCAAAATATTAGTCTGGCATGATCTATTCATGATAAAACCATGTTGATTCCTGCTAATAATAATATTTTCTGCTGTGTAACCCTGAATATAATCCCTTATTATCCCTCCTAGCAGTTTTCTCACTACAGAGATACATTTTTGCCAACCTAACTGCCTTTATTCAATCTTCGTTACACTTCCTGTAATTAAAGAAATAATTATCTGTTCCTTCAAACGGAAATAGTTTAAATGCCTTTTTTACTTGCCATTTCTTTCTTTACATTTAACCATATTGGCAGTGATCTATTTATTTTGCATTTGTTCCCCTCTGGTACATATTGTTGAATACATTTCTGCAAACAACATATAAATTCTGACCATTTTCTTCAGTATTTTTGCCTTTGAATAATTTGTCCCAGTCTAGGTTTTACATTAATGCTCTTAATATTAGCTTTTTAGAATTAAGAGTTTTGCTTTGCCAAACTGATCTCAAATGTAACCATGTAGTGATCACTGTTTCCCAAATGTTCACCTACCTAAATATTGGACACCGTGTCTATGTTATTTGTTATCACAAGGTTCAATACATTACACAATACATTGTTATTTCTTGTTGGCACTTCCACCATTTGTGACATGCTGCTATCCCTAAGCTTGCTCACAAACCTGCTTCCCTTAGCACTCTGACAGGAGTCATGTTTGCAGTTGATATCAGGATAGTTGAAACCTCCCATAATTATAGGGTGCCCAATATGCACAGCTTTCCTCATTTGCAATAACATTTGATCCTCAACATTCTCATCTATATTTGATGGTTTGTAGCATATACCCACCAACAACACTTTTTTTTAACCTTGTATGCCACAGTTAGCCTCCATTTCTACTCACAAGGAATCCACATTATGGCAATATTCCTTACAAATATCACTTCCTAAAACTGGATTTAGATCTGGTTTCAAATATAAGCACACACCTCTCCCTTTTCTATTAATCCTGTCTCTCCTCAACAATGAATAACTCATACATATTTACAGCCCAATCATGTGCATCATCCCACCATGTTTCAGTTATACTAATTATGTCCAAATACTCATTAACCTCCAGGTCTGCTGGTGGCCCCACGGGCTGGCATGCAGATCTTGTTTACCACAACTTTACTGCATTTCTGAGAGAATGCAGTGAAGTTGCAGCATACGTGATCACAAAAGGGTATAGTCTCCCATATGAAAGGCACCACAGTCCAGCATGTTACTTTTCGCTATGCCCATGAGACAGGTGTCTTAATGAACATAATTTGATTTATTCACAAAATAATTTCACGAAAATCAATATTTTGACTTTCTAAGGAGCACTTATTGTGGCAATGAACATACTTCCAAAGTTAATTTATATCAAATGCAATCATGGGAATCATATACAGGAAAGGCAGGGTGCTCATGGTGACAGTGGGACACCTGTAAAAACCCTAGGGTATATCTTTGTAATGTAGGATTGTAAATAGCTTTTAAAGGGATCCAGCAACAAACAACCTAATACAAAATTAAAACACTTTTATTAACAGCTACTAAAAGCCCACTAAAGATGAGAGTATATGATGTCATCTCAGTCTAACTCACATACCAGTTCAAACAAGAAAACAAGATATTGAGAGAGAGAGAGAGAGAGAGAGAGTGTGTCAAGTGTCATTTAACCCACTAATTAATGATTGTCATTGAATTGCTATTTATATTTATCTAGTGTCACTGAGGCATGCAGGAACCATGGGGTATAGGAGGGTGCCTATAGGAGGCAAGGCACGCTAATCAAAACTCCTCTCACTTCCTGGTGCCTATACCCCTCCTCCAATCAATCTTTTAGAGTACGGAGGTACAGGGAATTTTCCTCTGAGGAAAAATATTTACTTTTATTTACTTTGAACAATGATTCAAGCACAGGAAAGAGTATACTTAATTACTGAACAAGTATTCATGCACAAGTTCAAAGGGCCCTCACTTTTTGAGGAGAGTCCTAATTTTCAGTCAATACACTGAGTAACCTGCTGCAGTTCCATTGGACAAGCAGCATGGAGGACATGGCTGATTAAATCCCAGCTGGATATTGGCAGGGTATTCATAATATGGAGGAGTTTAAATCACAACAACCATCTGTACAAGTACTGAACGGGTTAACATGCTGACGCATGCTTCCTCACACCGTTACACAGAAGGTGATATGAGAGAGAGACTGCTAACTGACTGCACTGCCTTTGGAATGGAAGTAGAAGTGAAGGCGTTTACAGAGTATTACATTTTCCAGATGAAAATATCAAAAAGGAGGACAAGCACATGAGGCCAAACACTGTGTGAGCTGCCAGTATGGGTATGAAATAAAATGGTAAGTGGTACATATGTCATAGAGTCCCTTGTTCTGATACAGGGACCTGAACAAGAGAGACAGAGACATACTATAACTGAAGCTGCATTGGGACAAATACAGAAAAAGCTGGATTTATTCCGACTACACTACTTAGCTGCTAAGGCGGCCCCTCCATTACACTGGCATGTCAAGGCTGATTCAGCCACTGGACAACTAAATTGTATGGTGTGCAAGCAAAACCTTAAGTGCACATCAAAATAACTGAGAGGCAAAGCTGCATTGTGACATAAATTCAAAGCCGGTTTTATTCTGCACATTACTTAGCTGTCTCTCCATTATAATGGTACATCACAGAAAATTTGGCCATTGGATAACACAATTGGACGGTGTGAAGAGCATGCACATAGAAACAACTAAGAGGCACAGCAGCTTGGTGGCATAACACATCAAAGCTGGTAATTCTCCAGGAAAACAGATGATCATTAAGGCAATATCTATCGGGGGCATTAAAGGGATAGTAATACTTTGTTTTAACTTTATTTTATTTTGTAGGCATTAAAAAAATCACGAAGAATGATAGAAGTCTTATCTTTCAAACCTTTATGGTTTATGAGATATTCACAAGCAAAGTTTCCCCTCCCGCCCCTTTTACCTAGTGTAAGCCATCTCTTCTTAGATGTGGAATGCAGTCCATAGACCAGACAGATAACTGAAGGGGACAATCTTCTTCCTATGAAAACAATGAAAGCCCTGCCCCCCCCCTTGACAAGTTTTTCAGGTTTTTCCCTTATCTTAATTAAAGATTGTCCCTCTCTGCAGTCTACCTGGGCACCTCCCTTCTGCTGTGGCTGAACAGTGTTACATCAGTAAAAGGGGCGGGAGGGGGACACTTTGTCATTGAATTACTCTGGAACTACAACTCTGACAGAATTGAAATAACACTCTCCAAATTTCAAATACTATGATGATTAATTAGAGCTGCTTTATTATGAAACATTACTATCCCTTTAAGGCAGGTTTGTTAAACCACGATTATCATTATACTGGCACCTTATAAGTTTTGTGCATGAGCATGCTCAGTCTCTTCAGAGACAAATGGTGTATTTAGCTTCATATTCTCCCTAATCGTTTTGTCATATCCAGAGTACCTAAAGAAAAAAGTCTTCAAAAGGCATTCCATCAATCTATTCACCAATTCTGTCACCAATGGTGATTCCAGTCCCGAGAGAACAAACACTCAAAGGGTTACCTCAATCTTTCTTTGTTCCAAAAATTGTCTGTGGATTTAGTGAAATTTTAGATTTAAAAGATTTATATCAATTCCTACTAATATCAGAATTTAAAATGGAATCAGTCAGCTCTGTGATAACTTCCATGGAACTGAAAGAATTCATGGCATCACTTGATATCAAATATGCTTATCTACATGGGCCTATCTGGTCAGATCACTACCAATATCTTTGGTTTGCATTTAAAAACCAGCATTTCTAATTTGTGGCCCTTCCATTCGGCTCAACCACAGCACCAACAGAATTCACCAAATCGATGGCTCCTCTTGCTGCTTAACTTCGGTCAGTGGTCAATTTAACTCCATATCTAAAGAATCTATTAATAAATCATCCTAATCATCTAGCTCTGGAACAAAAATGTCAATTCTTGTATATGATTCAATTCGGTAAATCAGAAAATGACACTACCTCAAGACAAGGTTTTGTCAGATTCTGACAGAACTGGAACACCTAATCGGAGATTGTATGCGACAAGTGGAGAAAGTGGTCTCCACAATGGAATCTGTTTAATTTGTGCAGTTTTACACACACCCGTTACAAGTAGAACTACTTCTCAATGGATCCAGAAATCCTGCACATCTACATCAAACGATGACAGCGGTGACTCGAACAAGTCCACACGTGTTTACAGGAAGACATTCTCAGAAACAGACTGAAAGATAGTAACAACAGATGCCAGTCAGTTTGGATGGGGAGCAGTTTATAGTTTTCACTCTACATAGGGCTACTGATCTCCAACCGAGGCACATTTACCCATACATTTTCAGGAGTTGTGTGTCATTTACAAGGCACTATTCACATAGGCAATCTCCTACAAAATCTTCCCATTCTGATTCAGTTTGGGAATGCCACAGCAGTGGCTTACATCAATCACCAAGAGTGAAGACCCAGGTGAATGGTGACTGAATCAAGAGATCTTCCTCCAAATAATAAACCAGTGGGCCACACTGGAAGTACAAATTATAGCATCAAGAAGAAAGAGAAAAATTCCAGTATTCTGTGCAAGAACAAAACAACCACAGGGATTAGCAGTAGATTCTCTAACGGTTTTGTGGAAGTACAGTATATGTCTTCCATCCGCTAGCTATGATTCCCAGGGTCCTCCTAATAATAAGAAAAGGCTCACAACTCCTTCATCTCCCTGTTTTGAGCCTAGAAAGGTTTGGTTTCACCATCTGCAAGATGTGTCAATAACAGGACCTTGGCATCTTCCTCCGATACCAGATCTTCTGTCTTAGGGACCAATTTATCATCACAATATAGAGCTCCAAACTGGGATCAGAATTTGGTGTTGGAAGCTCTTCAGTCTGCTCTCTCTGGACCACTATCATCAGCATATATTAAAGATCTGACATACAAGATGGTTTTTGCTCATTGCTGTTTGTGCCAGCTAGAAGAACTTCAGAACTCAATGCTTTATCCTGCTCGTTTCCACACCTTAGCTTCCATCAAGATAAAGTTGCTTAAGGACCGTGCCTGAATTTCAACCCAAAATTGTTTCAACATTCCAAATCAACCAGAAATGAATTCTTCTTTTATGGTGTAAAAAGAAATAAAAAAGGAGGAAGTCTTGCATTCAGTGGATGTGGTTCTCTATCTTCACATGTATGTTCGTCACCCAGTCTTTTTTGACATATGGATACATTTGTCATTCCTAACAGTCCAAAGAAAGGCAGACCAGCTTCAAAAACAACTATGATCTCATGGCCTAAAGAAACTATAAAAAAAGCATAAAGACTCAAGTCTATTCCAGTTCTTTTCCAGATTATAGTCCATTAAACAAGTTCTATCATTAATTCAGGGGCTTTTGAAAAATCAGTCTAATATTGACCAACCATGCAAAGCAGCAACATGGTCATAGGTTCACACGTTCACAAAGTTAATATCTTTGGCATCTTAAGAAGCTAGTTAGGGCCTCAAACTTTTGCAGACCGGTTGTTCATTAGTTTTCTTTCCCTCCTTCTAATTTTTGGGACTGCTTTGGAACGTCCCCATGGC
Organism: Rhinophrynus dorsalis; assembly: GCA_037306005.1. Taxonomy (NCBI): domain Eukaryota; kingdom Metazoa; phylum Chordata; class Amphibia; order Anura; family Rhinophrynidae; genus Rhinophrynus; species Rhinophrynus dorsalis. Next base: position 349,252,368 of record CM074718.1, read on the forward strand.
CCCTGCATCCATCAATGACCCTAGAGAAAATGGGATTTTTGTACTTATCCATGCAGGGCATCCTGCCCACAGAAAACTAATTTGGGTGTGGATGCTCTAATACTTCCTAGAGGATTGGAGGAGAGGAATAGGCACCAGGAAGTGTGAAGAGTTTCAGTTGGAGTTCTTTGGAGTGCACACTCCTATACACCATGGTCCCTGCTTCATTCAATAGGATTTATCAGTAAGTACATAAATTCCATTATTCTCTTGCTTGAATAAGTTCAGGTCAATGAGCCTGATTTACCTAGAATAACTAGAGCAATTCTAGAGCAAAAAGCCAAAGACTGTGCTGTACAACCATGACTTCATTTGGCAGTTCAGGGTGTCAGAACACTGGCCTCCTTGACTGGAATGCAACCAAGACCAAGGCCTTGGAGAAGTCTTTAGCATCCAAAGGCATCCAAAAGTTAGTCTGTTAAAGGGATAGTAATGTCCCATAAAAATATTTAGAGTTAGGTAGTGATTAAAAAAAAGAAACTAATTGCAACAAACCCTATCTCTAAAACCGCAAAGTTCCCCCCTCCCTCCCCTTCTCCTGATGTCAGCTGTAAAAAGCTGCCAGCTACAGCTGAAATCAGGAGATTTGAGTCGTACGACTCGAGGAGGCTCTGCAGCAATTCATTAACTGGAAAGGTCTGCAAAGTGTGCCTGGTTTGAAAGCACACTTTGTAGACATTTCCAATGAATTAATTATTTTTAAGTAACGTGATTTAGGCTCTGCTGCAGAGCCTCCTGCTGGTCCCCGGACTAGGATCTCCTGCTGTCAGCTAGACGCTGACAGCAGGAGAAGGGGAGAGAGAGGGGAACTTTGAAACCCTATATCTCTCAAACTGTAACGGTTTGAGAGATAGGGTTTGTGGCAGTTTCTTTTTTTAATCACTACCTAACTCTAAATATTTTTCAAGGGACATTACTGACCCTGAAAGTTTGGCGTTAGTATGCTACCAAATAGTAATATTTTTTTGACTTACCATGTGAACAACTCCAGTTACTCCAACAACTTCAAGCAATCCATCATCAATTCTTGGCTTTCCGTATCTATTATCATTGTCAGAGCCCCAGAGATCAGCTCCTGATCCCCAGCTAAAAAAAAAAAATAAAAAAAAAACACATCACTGGTGAGAACCTTTAATGTAATATTAAACTCTATGCACAGCAGGTACTACATTAACAGACTCCTCAGGACAAAATCTAACATGTGTAGTTCCTTATCCTCTGTTGCTTGAACTCTCCATGTAAGAACATGAAACCTTCAACAGCAACCTAAGTTATATCTTTAGGAAGGATTTGTAAGTCCTCCCTGAATTTGGGTCACTCATCCAGTGATCTAACTGCCAGACCTCGGTCATCATTTCATGGCAGTAAGCACTGAATTGGGAACAGGTGCATAAGCAGTCTCAAAAATGTAGTTGATGAAGAAAGTGACAATAGCACATGAGTGGTAAAATAAAAGGGCTTTAATAGGATGTGTATTCTCCTGAAGAAGTAGCATACGGCCATTTTGCTTTTATTACTATAGTATACGTTGCACACCTCGTTGGACCTTAAAGCGTTAAACACACACACACTCATATTATATACACATATATTATACACCCCTTAATGACCCAGAATATGTCAGGACCATCACCGTTTTTGGTCCTTTAAAGGAGCAGTAAATTTTATTTTATGAAAAAAAGATATATTGTAGGGCATTTCCCGTCGAGTAAAATAAGGGTACCCCCACTGCTGAGAGATGCATATTTACAGAGTTATTACAGTTTAAACCCGTGTTTTTTTACATTAGCAATGCCCTGTAGTGGTCAAATTCCAATAAGTTATTCTTTTACACTCTAATGGGGAGGACAGTCAGTGATATACAGTTCTCCCTAGAATGTGATAGAAACTTCAGGAAGTAAACGCACAGTAAATTCAGTTCCTGATTATTTGAGCTTTTATAACTTTTGAATACAACAACTGACATTGGTGGGAGTGACCTTGTTTTACTCAGCATGAAAAGTTCTTTAACATCTATTATTATTATTCTTTATTTATATATCGCCAGCTTATTCCTCAGTGCTGTATAATAGGGAATAGACATACAGAGATATTAAATAGTACAAATCAAACATGGAGAACAGAAGGATCAGAGGGCCCTGCTTGTAACAGCTTACAGTCCAGAGGCAGGCTTTCATAAAAAAAAAAAAAGTTTACTGCTTCTTTAAGGACCAGCAAGGGAAGCTGAAACTGACTGCTCCAGGACCAGAGCAGTCAATTTCAGCCTTTCCCTGCTACAGCGATCACATGTGTCAGTTAAGCCAATGACAAAGGCAGTGTATTCTATACGTTGCCTTTGTCAGTGTTCTCTGCCTCTTTCTTCCTCACTATCATAGAAGCAGAGAACAGAGCTCTCATTGCCTCGAATGGCCAAAATTGAGCAACTTTTGAGGTGCTGGGAGCAAGACTGGGAATGGAGGACAAAAGAGGAAAAAACATATACATATATTACATTGTGTCACTAAATAAATGATTTAGAGCAAGCGCAAAGTATTTTATTTAACCCTTTAATGACCCATGATGTGCCAGGACTGTCATGGATAAATTTCCCTTAAGGACCCATGACTGTTCTGGCGCGTCAAGGGTTAAATGATAGCAGAGCACCTCTGTGTACGCTGCTATCATTCATTGCAGGCTGAGACTGAGCTCTCCGGGACCGGAGAGTTCAGTCTCAGCGCTCGTCACTTCTGCCAGTTCATGTGATCTTAGCAGGAGCGATCACATGTACCGGCATTTTGACTGAATAAGGCAGTATGCCAAGCACACTGCCTTTGTGTCTGCTCTGTGCAGAGAACAGACACATAGAAAAATAAAATCATGCAGTAGATGGGGTCATTAACCCCTTCACTGCTGGTGCTGGGGGCTGGCTGGATGTAGGACCATTTCTGACCTGCTAAAATCAACTTTTTTTAAAAATAAAATTAAAAAAGAATAAATTCCCAGGGAGGGAATGAGAGACACTGGGTTTTTCACCTAAGAGGGACAGTATCCCCCTAATAAGGGACATTTGGGAGGTATGAATGAATGTCCGTTTATACCTTTCATCCAGTCCCTATTAAAAATGCCCTAAATGAGCACAAAACATAACAGGAAAACCTATAAAATAGTGTTTTTTCGCATTTTTATATTATAGTTAAACTATATGATGGATTGTACCCATGAATGTTGGATCAAAAGAAGGCCCTATTTATCCTTTAAAAAATATAATTTGTGTGCCTGTACTAAAAGAATTAGAAGGGAAATATGGTTGAACAAATACATACTAAAAAGGCCAAAATTGCTCTGACCCTCTAATATAAAAAAAATATCTCCCTGGTCCTTAACAACCAGATGCGTCCGGCAGTTAAGGACCATGGAACTTTTTTTTTGTGAATCGATTTTGGGGTCTCCGAGCAGCATACAGCCATGCGGGGAACCCGAAATTCCATGAGGTGCCAGGACCGTTAAGTGTTGGGACCATCATGAGGGTCGTGGCACGCCAAAGGTCGTTAAGGGGTTAAATAAATAAATATATATATATTTTTTTAGTTTGGTGTGTTGTTGTCAATTTACCCACCACGGGCCCCTGCTAACATGTATGGCTTATTTATGATTCCTCTCCTGATAAGATCCCATAGAATTCTGCTATCAGCAATATTACAGACTAACACACAGGAAAGGACACATGTAAACAGTCCTTGTACTGACCAACTGAGGAGCATCAGTCAGGCAATGGATAGTACTTTGGGCCACTGAACACCAGAAGGATTTAGGCTTTACGTATCAGCACTTTCAGTATCCCACTAACATGGTGATGACCACTTTCAGTCAGAGCATAACTTGGCTGTAACTGAACCATGGTGGGATACTAGAGTTGAATTCTCAGGCTTCTTAAAGAAAACTAGCCAAAAGCCATATAATATGCTCATTCTGCAGTTGGAACTCATTTACATTTTCATGGATTCCTGCTTTTGGTAATTTTATTTTCAGTGTGATTTTATTTTATTTAATTTGTTTGTATTTCCGACTTAATCTAATATTTTAGATTGTGTATAAATAATGACACATCCCCTAAAAAATGTAGTTGCCATGAACTTAATTAGCATCTCTGCTGTACACTGTACCGCCTACCTAGGAATATTGAGGAAAATGAGTCCTTCTATGTTTGGTAACTCCACCTCTTGCTGGTCAACCTGAAGCTTTAGATCCTTATGTAGATTTCTGTTGTGACTTAACTTCTGCAATCCAGCTCTTACATAAACTCCTTTATTGTGGAACCTTAGAAAGAAATAAACATACGTACATCATGTTTTAGATGAACAAACAATGAGTTGTACCAAAACTACTGAGCTTACCTCTGGATATTTGTTTGGAGAACAAAACTGTGGCAAATGCCAGGAACCAATTGCCATGATCAGATTAGAATGTTGGTTAATTATTTATAGAGGAAGTGACAACTCCTAATAATAACCACCACAGGAAGTTTATAGGGGCCGTCAGGATTTTCAGATCACTATAAGGTACTTATTATGGGTTGAAAATCCTAATGACCCTAAAAAATGTGTCCTTGTGGATCTCATATATAGCAGCGGGCAGGGGTTTATAGAGCTTATAAACAGACTCGTAGTCCACAACTCCTCCTGTCAATGGAGCAATGTATAACACCGCAATATGTAACAGGGCAACAGAGGGTCAGTAGACACTACAGGGGATTAAGTCCCACATGTTTCGTATAACTAGTATACTTCCTCAGAGACAGGAGTATTAGAACATTTTCATGATTTAAATAGTAGCACCATTTTTCTTCAGCCAATCATTGGCCATTATTAATCACGTAGTATCAGATGTGGAAGATAATGTTGATTACATCAGTGTATTTTCTCCATATTCTTGGAGCAAAAACATTACAAACTCTGTATTCTAAACACAAAATAAAGCATACATAATATCAACCACCATCCTAGTATAGAGATAATACATAGAGATGTAAAGAATACAATAACAGAGTGATGTATTAAATGGGTATAAGGAATCCATATATTTCTAAATGGATCTCCTGCCACTCCATTCTAAAAGAAGGAGATTATGCAAAGTGACAGAGTAATGAAGTCATGCCACACAGAGTATAAATGCGAGTATAGTGAAACGTAAATGTGACTATGTGAGTGAATAAAACGAAAAATAATAAAATTAAATAAAAATAAAAGCAAAAAAATGTGTAAAATATATTAAAATGGGTGTGTGAATAGTTATGTAAATGTTGACACATCCATCCTATCTTGTGACCACCCGGAATAATGGTGTCACAATGATTTATCCAAAAGGTTTCTCGTTGATTAAGGAGTCTGAGTCTCTCTCCCTCATTAGAGATAAAAGGTATGTATATGTTCAAGAGGGATTAAACTAGTGCCCTCTAGTTTTCCTTGATGGTAATCCCATAGTGCAAAGCCAAAGGGTACTTGTGGTCCACAGATAAAATAGCCCTCCTATGCTCAAGGAACCTGTCCTTGAGTCTACGGATAGTGCGACCAATATAACATTTGTATCATGGGCACTTTATACTGTAGACAACATAGTTAGTTTATATAGTTTTTAATGTTGTTATTTCTTCCTTGTCCATCCAAGAAATCCTTGGTGTTATGAGCTATAAATCCACATGTGATGCATCGTGTCATTCCACATCTATACACACCATTACATTTTAAAAAATTATGATTGTTACCATTTTTGTTTTGTTTGAATTTCTTTTTACAAAATATATTTTTCAAACTTTTATTCTTAGTGTAAATAACGTGTGGTTTAGGTGGTATATGTGATTTTAATATACGGTCACCAAGGAGAACTGACCAGTGTTTGTTAATTACTTTATAAATATCTTTGTGGGAATTATGTATGCAGTAATAAAATTAACCCTACCCAGATCCTCCCTCTTATTAAATGGATTACCATTGTCTGTATTATCCTTCTGTGAATGAAGTAAAATGTGTGTCTTTTTTGGCCATTTCCTGGTATGTATTGTCTACCAAAGTCTTTGGATATCCTCTGCTGACAGATTTGTTTTTCAGTTCTACCAACTGAGACTCAAAATCACCAAACTTGGTGCAATTGCATCTCAGGCGGTGGAACTGACCTTTGGGTATATTCAGCATATTCAGCAAAGGGACTTTCACAGTTAGACAATGTAAACAAACACAGTATCTGGTACAAAACTTCTGAATGCTTTTTTTCTGAAAGTTTTTGTGAGACTAAACACTGATTCTTGTGGCTGTGTGCAGCACTGTAGTGTTGCATTCTCTCAAAATGGGCCAGTCTAGGCTACACTTGCAGCCTACACACTCACTGTAGAGAAAGCACGTCCAGTGGACATAAATGTCTAAACCAGTGATTCTCAACTAGGGTGCCATGACGCCTCTGTGCCATGGACATCCCACTTAGGGTGCCCCTTTGTTTCCATAAAGATATTTATGAAAATATGAATGTTGAGGGTCAGATGCATACTCATATATATATATATATTTATGCAAAATATATTTGTTTTTGTTGTTCTGATTGTGAGAACTGATGAAAAATATATTACTTTTGTGTACCCTACAAAACACCCTCAACAAATGACATACAAAATGTTAAAGGTGGCCCAAAAATGTAGGTGGCATGCTAGGGGTGCCCTGAACTAAAAAACAAAGCTGAAGAAGCACCGGTCGACACATTCTTTTGATGACTATGGTGTTATTCCATGAGCACGAGCTGAGCCTAATTCTGAACAGTCCGAACACACACTGCAGTCTGCTGTGTAATTCACCTGTATGGGTCACATTTTTGATTACCAAATATGGCTAGGAAATCACTGTATCAGTTTCCAAATGGAACGGATATGCACAGATTGAGAAACTTTCCCATTTAAAGGAACCCCAACAGCTAAAAATGATCAGGGGTAACTGACTCTTATAGGGATAGCAATACTTGCAAATTACTAATCCCCATATTGTAGCTTTGTTAAAAAGAAACTTATTGCCCTCAGTGTCATCTCTCAAACTCTTTTGGTTTGAGAGGTGAAAGCTCTCAAAGTTCCCCCCTCCCTCCCCCTTCCCTGACTGAACACTGTCTGCAGGGGAAGCTGTCGTATGACAGCCTTATGTGCATCAGGCGACTCTGCAGCTGAGCCAAGATCGCGTTTATAAAAAATAATTATTTCACTGAAACAGTCTTCTACGTGTGCTTTGTTTGCAAGATTTCTTTTTTTATAAACACGATCCCGGCAATGCTGCAGAGCCGCCTAGTGCAAGTAATACCGGATATCCCTGCAGTCAGCATTCAGTCAGGGAAGGGGGAGGGAGGGGGGAACTTTGAGCGCTATCATCTCTCAAACCATAAGGGTTTGAGAGATGACACTGGGGGCAATAAGTTTCTTTTTAACAAAGCTACAATATGGGGATTAGTAATTTGCAAGTTTTACTATCCCTTTAAATGCCCTGCAAGCCATGTTACAGCTATAAAAATAAAAAAGCCGTAAACCTAGTCTCACACATGCTCTCTGAAACCTCATTCCTCTATTTTCCAGGTTCCCCATTAACATAACAATCTTTATAGATTCTGAGATGAGCTAGTGTTTAAAGGGTTAGTAAAGCCTGAAAAAAGTTTATTCTATGTTGTAGATTTTACAAAATAAAGTATTTGGAGAAAGTCCTATCTCTCAAACCTTTATGGCTTGAGAGATATCCGCCACTAAAGTTCTCCTTCTCCTGATGTCATCTGTAAAGCTGACAGAAGGAGATCGGTGCCAGCAGACACGAGGAGGCTGTTCAGCAGAGCCGCAATAGCGATATTGGAAAACAATTACTTCATTGGAACGGTCTATAAAGTGTGCTTGCAAACCGCAAAGGTTTGAGAGATAGGACTTTCTCCAAATACTTTATCTTTGTAAAATCTACCATAAAGAATAAACTTTTTTCGGGCATTACTAACCCTTTAACTGTCTTTAGATGGTCAGAGATAAGGTAACACAGCTTTATGAATAGAAGATCAATGGGTACCAATCTCTGAATTAGATCTCATAACAAATACAATTAATCACATGGTCTCTACACAGGACAGTCTACTACACACTCACTAAAAAACAAGTTTAAGATTAGATTTTAGGGATCTAACGCAAAATAACTTATTAGATGTTAGCTAGAAATATGTGAGATTTAAAATGATATAACTCGATTTTATTTTTAAGCGCTAGTTCCTTTAAGACATGTTAAATTCTATGCAGACAAACTGAGGTGAAAATACTATAAGGACATCATATATATCTTCAAAATATTCATACAGTATCACAGTTGTGCTAACATTTTTAAAATGATTTGGCAGAATTTACCGGCTATTAAATTTCCCTGGCTCAATCTCTCTGGCTTGATGAAAGTCCAGACTCAATTCTGCATCAATTCCAATACCACAATAGTTGTTCATCTGAACAATCTGGGGAGAAAAAAAAACAAAAACATCACGAACAATGAAATATGGGCTGTACATATCTAATAAAGCAAATGCTGGCTTTTTCTTCCACGTAACCATTGGTTCCAAAGTTCACACAAGTCATAACACGCAAGGCTCATCTTATTAGTCCAAAGATAGATTGTGAAATCACAGTTGCTGTATTCAAAAGCCAAGAGTATTGGAATACATGTGAAAGAGTTTTGTGTAGGATTTTGTACTCATCAGGGGATGCATTCTATTAAGCCTGTAAACAAATCAAGTACACCAATGGGGACAACAAAATAATTTCTACTGATTTCAATGGGATTTAACCCCATGAATGCTACAGAGGTTCCCGCACATTCAATTTGAGGGACTAAAAGCCACATTTAGATCTTTAACCCTTTGAGGTCAAGAGGGGTATGCAAAACATTTCAGTGCAGTGTGTTGCATACCCCTCTGGTACACAAAGGGTTAAGGCCCAGATGGATTTGCACTTGCCCCTCTTCTCCTAAAAGGCTTAGCTCAATGGGAATTTGGGCAATTTTAAAATGTTCAATATTGTGCCTTTGGTCTGCTCCAGAATTGTGTTTTTCTTGGAATATCAGCCTCACTGTTTAAAGCTCAAAATAAATAAAGATGAAACAAAACTACAATTTTCTCAGTACAAAATTAAGAACTTAGGAGCCTTTCATATCTCTAGATACCTGAATGTTAATTGCGTACATTTATATCATGGGTAGGGCTTCCAACAGTATATGTGTTCAGGATATCTCTGCTTGAGTACAGGTGGATCCATCAGTGGCTCAGTTTTTATTTATTTGTTTGTGTGAAAGATGGGATATTTTAAAACATTAAAGTGGAACTTTCAGTTCTTACTAAGTCACCATGCATTCATTAAACGCATAGCTACTAGCTTTGAATAGATGTCTTACCGTTAAAAAAATAGCCCAGTGTAAAGGAATCCTTCCTGTTTGGAGACTGGAACCCAGGCTACAGAGCAGACATCTTGTTTTTGCACCTGCTCTGTCAGTCCCAGTCTCTATTAAGTAGACTTCAGTGTACCATATGGTTACCGGAAGGGACTGACGGCGCTGGTGCATGGACCGCACTAACCTACTCGTCAGTACCGAAACAGGAAGGATTACTTTACACTGTGCTGTTTTTTAAAGGTAAAACATCTATTTCAAAGTTAGTTGCCATGCGTTTAATGAATACATGGCGACTAAGTATGAACTTGAAGTTCCGCTTTAACGGTTGGTAAAGGCTTGGCTAATCCTAATTTAGACTGTTGAATATTTTTCTTCCTTACAAATGATTATATATTTTTTAAAATTGATTCTGTGATCATTAAGAATAGCAAATCACAGGATGGGCAAAGCACTTGCACAGAGTGGAGTAGCTTGTGATTGGAGGACCCCAGCACATATATTGTTTTGGGCCCCTAACTTAAAAAAAAAAAAAAAATTCTCACAGGGAAGTAACTAAAAACCATTGGGCCCTTGGGCCCCATTGGATGCCAGGCCCTGGCACAGCTGCATCTTCTGAACCTCTTGTAGCTATGCCCATGTTCTATACTGTATCTTTTTTAATACTTACATTAACTCATCACTTCAAAGCATGGAAGAGAGATTGGAAAGGTTCGAAAATGAACACAAAAGATTCTGCACAAAACACTGCTCATTATTAGCAAAGCAGGCAAAAATGCTCAAGTTGATACCTTTATTGGCTAACTAAGCAGATTTAGGATGGAAGCAGACCTTTCAGATCTCTTCCTCAGGCATGTTAAATCTGCTTAGTTAGCCAATAAAGTTTTCAACTTGCCTGTATTTTCCTCCTGTATTTCTATGGCTAACAGGGTACCAACTCTATTCTCTTCTATATCAGAATGGCAGATGTGAATATCTACTTATAACCACAGGAGGGAGCCACTGGCATTCTTTCATAAAGAGAAGAGTTATAAGTAAATAAGAGTTAACACTAATTAATTAAAGCTTGCTTTTAACAGGTCACATAAACATTACCTAGAACATTAAAAAAAAAAATAAAAGGTACCCTAATATTTTAACTATGTTTGTGACACTTTTACTGACATCATGGATCTACAAAGTAGGAGATCTAAAATCAATCCAAGATTAGTCATGCACATATAATATGAAAGTAATGGTGATGTACTTATGATTATTAAGAAAGTAAACACATTATGTTATATACATATATATAAATATGTTATTTGTAGATGGAGTTTCCATCAAACAGCAAGAGCACGCTTAGGTCTTTATCTTTAAGCATGCACCTGCTGCTTTATGGAAATTCCATCTAAAAATTACTATATTACTCCATTTTCAAGCTGCACCAGGCATATAGAAGATCTAAAACTCTTACAATCTTTTTATTTAGGAGTGTCCACCTGTTATATATATATATATATATATATACACACACACACACACATATATAACAAAAGAGTGAGTCATACTAAATTTTGAATTATAATTAACATATGCCAGGAGTTACAAATGGGCAAGATATCTGATCCCACGATAGAAGAAGAATGTAAAGAAATTCTCATTCATTTCTCTTGTGAGAGTTACCAAAATGGTATGTTGTGTGTGTATGTGAGCCTCTCACCATCGTATTTCCTTCTCTGTTCCTAGTGAAAACCATATTAGTTAACTGGAGAAGGGCTATCAGCAGAATTTTATGCGTATAGAGCCTATCCATGTAAAAGCCACCTCAGGAAAATGGCAGCCCCATTTTCTCATTTGTGCCATATAGATTTTGTTTTCATTCGCATTTAGTATTCAAAAGATTTCTCCACCACCATTTAGACCGATAATACTCAATATTCGTTTTTAGAACACACCAACAGCTCATGTTTTTAAAGGGATAGTAATGTTTCAAAGTAAAAGCAGCTCTAATTAATCATCATAGTATTTGGAGTTTGGAGAGTGTTATTTCAATTATGTCAGAGTTGTAGTTCAAGAGTAATTCAATGACAAAGTATCCCCCTCCTGCCCCTTTTACTGATGTAACACTGCTCAGCCAGAGCAGAAGGGAGGTGCCCAGGTAGATTGCAGAGAGGGAAAATCTTCAATTAAGGGAAAAACCTGAAAAACTTGTCAAGGGGGGCAGGGCTTTCATTGTCCTCATAGGAAGAAGATTGTCCCCTTCTGTTATCTGTCTGGTCTATGGACTGCATTCCACATCTGAGAAGAGATGGCTTACACTAGGTAAAAGGGGCTGGAGGGGAAACTTTGCTTGTGAATATCTCTCAAACCATAAAGGTTTGAGAGATAAGACTTATATCGATCTTCATGTTTTTTTAATGCCTACAAAATAAAAAAAAAAATAAAACAAAGTATTACTATCCCTTTAATACATCCCTGCTTCTTCACAGGTGGTACAGTCATTGTGACTGCACTATATAGATTGAATTTTTCATCCAATAAAATCTTCTCCCAAAAATAACTTTCTTTGTATCTAAAATTAACGTGTCATTTTTTTTTATTTCTGTTTCTATTTGTGTAAAAGTATAAGTTTGTATTAAAAATACCCTGCGGGACATACTTCAAACTAAAAGAAATCTCAATGTATTCCTCCCTGGGAAAATAAATAAAATGATTCTTCAGCGTTTTTAAGGCAAAAAAAAGTCAGTCAAGAAAAGCCTTCTGTAGTCTCAATATAAAAATGCATCTGCTTGTATCACCATTTCAATTTCAGACACTGAGGGCACCATCTACTAATGTGACAGAATGTTAAAACAGGCACAACAAGTATTTCGCGTTGCAGAATTGAACTGATGTTGTGATTCTCTGACAACAAATTTGCATAAAACATTACCCTGTTGTGTTACTGGCACCTAGTATATGAAGATGAGCTAAAGAGGCTTGCATCTGGTCTGTATATAATGACAAGGACTTTTCTAGTTCATTGAAATTGCTATGAGGCGTATTTATCAAGCCAAAAGCATACTTCCCAAGTGTCCCTATTTAGGAGGGACAGTCCCTCTTTTAGACCCAAATCCCTCTGTCCCTTTTTCCCACCCTGATGTCCCTCTTTTTAGGAAATCAGATTGTGTTGTGTGTATCTAAATGTATCATACTGCTCTATAGCAATAAAACTCACATAGATGTTTGTTTAAATTCCAATATATGTGTTTATAAATTAGTATATGTAAACAAAATACATTGGTATTGTTATAAGTCATTTATTAGGTTACACAAGGAGATGTCAATAGGTCATGAAATAGCCTCAAAATGCTCGGTAATGCCCCGCCCACCAGCCACGCCCCCATCAACACCCCTAAATCACAAGTGTCCCTCTTTGGCAATTTGAAATGTTGGGAGGCATGCAAAAGTGATAACCAGTCTGGAGCCAAACAAGGCGATCATATTTAGAAATCTGATCTATGTGATTAATATGGAGCTTTTGGTTCACACCAGAACTGCTCCACTTTTGCATTCATAAATGTGACTCATGGGGCCTTACGCATGAAAGAAAAGAGGGGCAATTCAGGAGCAAACCAACTGCGCCAATGAGGAGAAATGAAACTTCAGAACAAAGCTAAAACACACCAACACATAGATAATCCCTTTAAGGACTGCAGACTTCTTAAAAACATATTCTCTTTATTAGATCATTTTAAAATATTAACAGAGGTCAGTGGCCCAATCAGTGCAAAAAATCAAGAGGAGACTCTACAAGTGGGTGCAAGGATCTTGGGTTGCCACCGAAGTTGATCAACACGTTTCGTGCATAAAGCACTTACTCATGATGATTTGTAGAGTCTTCTCGTGATTTTTGCACTGATCGGACCACAAGTTATACGATAAGTACCTGTGACTATTTTTAATTTATTTTATAAAGAGAATGTGTTTTTAAGAAGTCTGAAGTCCTTAAGGGATTTTCTGTGTGTTGGTGTGCTTTATCTTTGTTCTGAAGTTATGTGAAGCCGAAGGGGAGGCTTTGAGCAGCACACGGTTCCCTGTGAACAAAGGCAGACGCTTGTACAGAAATATAAATTGTTGCAAGTGATTTTGAACTTTTTGCACTTTGGTGATTAACTAATCATATAACCAGTCAGGTTTTTGAGCTGCTGAAAGCTTCTTTTTGGAGAAATAAAACTTCCCATTGATTTACATGGGGCTTCTATCCACTTGAATGATAGAGATGTCCAAAACTCAGTGTGTTGCATTCAAGAGGTTGAAATCTCCCATTTAAAAAAAAACAAACAAACAAAAAAACTGTTCGCTTCTCCATTATCATGCAGTTGGCATAATCCAAAATTGTTTCTCTTTGCTTTTGTGTATGAGGATAAGAATTAAAGTACAGTTGTGCATAAAATAATAATGAATACATTTTTAAATTGTGCCGTGGCAGCTTAGCATAGTTCCCCATTGTGTGCACTGACTGGGAAGAAAATGAACATACTCAAATATCTGGAACAGAAAATCTTTAAATGTAGGAGGAAAAGAAAATAAGCATACCTTTGGAGGCTCAGGTTCAGAAATGCCATTTTCCATTGCATCAACAACCTCTTGAGCATCTAGAAGTATGGTCCAGCGGTCCATAAGAACATTTTCTGCCTCATCCACAGATTTCAATATGGAGTATGGGTCCTCCCCACTATAACCAGCTCCCCATCGCAGCACCCTCCCCAAGTCGTTTCCTAAAACAAGAAAAACGATTGTCCATTTAAGCGATTCTTAACCAGAGTTCCCTGCACATCTATTGAAGGTGGCTCTTCATTCATTAGAAATGTGAATTTTTAATTTTAAATGTATAATTATGAAAATTATTGTCCAACATATGTCTTTTTATTTTGTTATTCTAATTCTAGTGTAAGGTCCGGGTATTGTTAAGAGGCCTCTACCTCACTGCTCCACATGATGCAGTCTTGCATCGCGTCCTTCACACGTTGCAATCATGGGCAGTCTCTACTGGGCATGACTGCATCGTGACAAACATCCTAGCAAATTATTATATAAAAAAAGATGGCCAACTACCAAACGCCAAATGTCCATAATGTTGATAAGCACATCTTTAATCCCTGATCATTTATTGAAACATTGTTAGTGGACACCAAATAAATTCATCTTTTATAAGCCAAAATTAATCCACTGAAGCAAAATTCTCATCTTACAAATAAACCATCATGTGCATTGAGGTCTTATATAGTGAAAAAATGTGGTCATGTAAGTTTTTTTCACAGACTATTCTTTCCTTTTCTGCTTGTCTGAAGATCCTAAATTCAGATAACTATGTGAAATATTCAATTAGCAAAAGAGATGCAATACTGGAGCACACCAACTGCACCACAAGAGACAAAAAAAATCCACAAATTCCCATTGATTTCATTGTATATGGTAACACCTTTCTTGTTAAAGAGATCTCCAGTTCCTTGGATGCGCAACTAAATAATGCACTATAGGACATTTTCCTACTCGGGCAATATCTTTTAGCTCACAAGCTCACAGGCTCCATACACAGATGCCATTCACAAAGAAATATCCTGAAGCACATCATACTGATCATGCCCAGAAATTACAGTTCATACATGAAGTGCCAGGTAATTCTCCTTTGAAGAGAGAAGCAGCTAAGCCCTTGTCAGTGCCGTACAGCTGTTCTCTCCAGGTACCATGGAGCAAGAGGTCCACATCTAGATTATCATATAAACCTTATCGCTTAGGGAAACCAAGAAGTATTATTTACATTTACAAATGGATGTTCAGAGATGCTCAGCCTGGGACAAGCCTGCTAAACACAGACAAGACTCTATGGGGACAGCAGTATTTGGAGAGTGCAGTTGTCAGGAGGTTAATTCTACAAGCAGCACCCTTATAGAAATCCAGTAAATGAGAACCCTAGGGTGAAAAAGGGAGAGTAACTGTGTAAATGTGCCTTTGTGCCTAAGGGGGGGGGGAGTAAATACCGGGACATTTGGGGCTAGATTATATTGCAGGAGATAAATGTTAACACCTGTTTTATCAAACATTTTCCAACTGAAGTCTGTGGGGAAACCTGGAGATAAAGGCAGAGATAAAATTAGCACCTGTAATAGAATCCAGCCCAAGGAGCTAAATTCTCCCCTTGTCTCTTGCTGGAACTGGAGCTATGAACTCCTTAGTAAATACCCCTCAATATTAGTACATAAAAGAAACTACTGCATGAAAGACTCTTATTTATATAATATCTCTTGGCATACTTTGACTTTAAAATATAATACAGAAGTACATTTACATGTACTTTTTTATTTTAGAAATTATATCTACTATAATATGTTATGTTTTTACTTTCCTGAAAAACATTACTGCGTTGTACATCTGTCTGGCACTCCAAGGGTTAAAAGTCACTGCCATGACACTACTTCTCCCTCTCTCACTGAAAGTGGTGTGTTCTGCTGTATCAGCAGAACATGAAAAAAAAATATTACTTCATAAAAGCTCCAGTGAACTTGAGGAACAAGTGCTCTGTCATGCACAAAGCAGAAATGCTTATTAAAACCATAGCACTGTGATATATCCTTGCTGGCTGGTGTTTAAATGTGCATGCCAACATCTGTGTCCCAATGGCAGTGAATGGGAAAATAAATGGTAAAAGAAATGGAAGGTTTCAAGGAATACAACATCCAAAAATAACTGTTTATTTAACCAGCACATTCTTTTTTATAAGTAGTAGAACAAGGTAACACTTTAGTGGCACATTAATTATTAGTATCCCACATGGCTTTGGTTTGGGACGTGTAAAGGGGAGGGGATTATTAAAGGGATAGTAATGTTTCATAATAAAAACAGCTCTAATTAATCATCATAGTATCAGTTCCCCATAAAGAGCTGATAGATAAATTATCAAGAATTGGACTTAACCCCTGGATAGTTCAGTGGATCTGCAGTTGGCTGAAGGACAGAAACCAGAGGGTTGTTGTTAATGGAGTGTATTCTGAGCAGAGACTGGTTACAAGTGGAGTGCCACAAGGATCTGTTCTGGGCCCTGTTCTGTTCAACATGTTTGTAAGTGACATAAGGGAAGGCTTGGCAGGGAAGGTTTGCTTGTTTGCTGATGACACAAAAGTGTGTAATAGGGTTGATGTTCCAGGAGGTGTCTGTAATATGGAGAATGATTTGGCACTATTAGATAAGTGGTCAAAACAATGGAAACTTCAGTTCAATGTTTCCAAATGTAAAATAATGCACTTGGGGACAAGAAACCCTCAATCTGACTATCGTATTGGCAGTTCTGTGGTAGCAAAGACTTCAGAAGAGAAGGATTTGGGGGTGGTCATCTCTGACAGCCTCAAGATGAGTAACCAATGCAACCAGGCGGTGGGGAAAGCAAATCGTATGCTTGGCTGCATAGCTAGAGGTATAACAAGCAGGAAGAGGGAGATTGTGATCCCTCTGTATAGAGCTCTAGTGAGACCACATCTGGAATACTGTGTACAGTTCTGGAGGCCTCATCTGCAAAAGGATATAACTAAAATTGAGCGGGTTCAAAGAAGAGCTACAAAAATGGTGGAAGGTCTAAAGCATAGAACTTATCAAGAACGACTCAGAGATCTAAATATGTATAGTCTGGAGGAAAGAAGAGAAAGGGGGGACATGATTGAAACCTTTAAGTATGTTAAAGGACTGAACAAGGTTCAGGAGGGAAGTGTGATTAATAAGAATCTGAATACAAGAACAAGGGGGCACAATCTGAGGCTAGTTGGAGGAAAAATCAAGAAAAACATTAGAAAATATTATTTCACTGAAAGAGTAGTAGAAACTTGGAACAAACTTCCAGCAGAGGTGGTTGATAAATCCACAGTAACACAGTTTAAACATGCCTGGGATAAACATGTATCTATCCTAAGATAACAATAAAGGAATACTAAAGGGCAGACTAGATGGACCAGGTGGTCTTTTTCTGCCGTCAATCTTCTATGTTTCTATGTTTCTATGACCTTGGAGAGTGTTATTTCAATTCTGTCAGAGTTGTAGTTCAAGAGTAATTCAATGACAAAGTATCCCCCTCCCGCCCCTTTTACTGATGTAACACTGCTCAGCCACAGCAGAAGGGAGGTGCCCAGGTAGATTGCAGAGAGGGACAATCTTCAATTAAAATAAGGGAAAAACCTGAAAAGCTTGTCAAGGGGGGAAGGGCTTTCATTGCTCTCATTGGAAGAAGAGTCTCCCCTTCTGTTATCTGTCTGGTCTTACAACCAGATTCACATCTGAGAAGATATGGCTTACACTAGGTAAAAGGTGCGGGGAGGGGAAACTTTATCCTTCAATTACTCTTCAACTACAACTCTGACAGTATTGATATAACACTCTCCATGGCCCAAATACTATGAAGATTAATTGGAGCTGCTGTTTTTGTGAAACATTACTATCACTTTAACATATTTACCAACCATGAAGAAAACTACAAAGATGTCTTAAAAAATAGAGGCCTGGTAATGAAAGCTTTCTGTGTGGGCATCTTTCTGCCACTGAAAGGTTGTGTTGTGTTGTGTTGTCTTTGGGATTAAAAATTCTTCTGCTCTATTTTTCTGTTAAATAATTCTGTTTTGAATGAATTTTTTTAAAAATAATCATAAAAATCTTCTTACTCATATACATTTCTCAGCACTACAACACCAGGAATGAGGCGATGAAAAGCTGGGCAAATCACACCAAGAAACAGGCTATCAGATACAGTATGTAAACAATTACAGTTCCATAGAGGTGTGTCACATAAGTAACAGGTTAGGTGGGTATAAAGCTGATCAGCTGGTAGCTGTAAATATATTTAGCACTACATTTTCTGCTCTGGGATGCTTCACAGCAAGCCTAGGGCAGGAGAGGGCGAATATATAGTTAACCTAGGAGCAAGACACGAGGCTTAGGTGCCGACTAGGAGCCAGGAAATGGGTACATATTAAATTAAAAATAAATAAATTGTATATATATATATATATATATATATATATATATATATATATATATATATACACATACATATACACACACACACACACACACAAAGAGAGAGAGAGAGTAGATTGCACTCACTGTTACTGTAAATCACAACCCAGGTGCATATCAAATATAATTATACATACAGTTCACACCAGGTTAGACAGAACGTTCTTGAAAAAGGCCAGAATTCTGGGCTGAAATGTCAAAACAATAAAACATTTCCTTGTTTGCTTACAAATGATTCCTGTGATCCTGTTAGTGCTGTCTAACCTTCTCCAAACTATATATATATATATATATATATATATATATATATATATATATATATATATATATATATATATATAGTCCTCAAAATTTTGAAGCCAGATGTAGAAATTTAGGAGCCCTGGTTCTCAGGATTCTGGGATTTTTTTCACCCCTGGTCTAGAGAATGACAGTGTTGAAAGTACCGTCAACTGACAAATAAGAGCAATATTCCTGGCACCGCACTACAGAAGGAGAATGCTGCATGGGATAACATTTCCTAAGGAATAACTGACAATCTTGATTTTATGTCTCATCGTCTAGATGTCTGTATCACCACCTAAGATGCACAAGTTGACAACTGAGTAAAAGGTCCGCTATGCACATTTTTGTTCCACACATGAATCACTCATTTGTCTCAATGTTTCAGTGTGTCCTTACCTGTCCCCAGTGGCAGGACTGCAATAGATGGCTCTGTACAAGCCAACTTGTGTCTTATCTCTTCCAGGGCACCGAGAACCCAGCCCACTGTACCATCACCACCACACACAAGCACACGGAAATAAGGAACTTTAGAAAATGCATGAAATCTGATAAGGAAAAAGAAGAATGAAAAGCAACATGATCTGAACTGGATTCCAAAAACATTTATACCGTTGTCATATTTTTTCTTTTCACTTGTCATTCATTCATATAAGTGACATATTGCCAGAAAATTATTTGGTGATAAGATGTACTATTACTTGTTAACCCTCTGAGTGCCAGAGAGTTGTGCAACACATTGCTAAGTAATGCGTTGGGACACCCCTCTGGCCCTCGAAGGGTTAATGGATCTTGCATTTTTAAAAGGGTTAGTAATGTTTCATTAGACAAGAAGCTATGATTGTTCTTTATAGTTACTACTACTGATGTCTGATGGTGCACTGTTCATAACTGTAGAGTTATGCTGTAATTCAGGGCTCGCCAATGGCGAGTGAAAATGTAGCCCTGGCGAGTAGAAATTCAGCCCTGGTGGGTATGTTATGGCTTGCAGTAGCGAGTAACTTTTCAGGTCTGGCTAGTACCAAAGGACTTCAAATTTTAAGCCCTGCTGTAATTATATGATGAAATTTACCCCTCCTGCCCCTTTTCCTGATGTCAGTCTTTTCTGGCTCAGATCTGACAGCGGATCGCGATAAAGGACAATCTTCAGTCAGTATCAGGACAAATCTTCCCTCCTTCGTCAAGGAGGGCAGGGTTTTCCTTATACTGACAGAGGGAATATTGTCCCTCATTATGATCTGTCAGGTCCAATGACCAGTTTTTAGATCTGAGGGGATGTGGCCTACAATTGGGAAAAGGGCTGGGAGGGGTCAACTTCATAATATAATTACAGCATAATGGGACAGTTACGTACAGTGCACCATTGAACATCAGAAGTATTAGCTATGAAGAACAATCTTAGCTGCTTTTGTAATGAAACATTACTAATCCTTTAAGAAAAAGTCATAGTTGCAGGAACAAATGGGTTGGAGTTCTTTTAGAGAGTAGGCTGATGGCCCAAAACATATTAACAGTCTGATGCAACATAATGAATGCAAACTACGGCATTCTCTGAAAGGTCATGACCTGAAAAAACCTTCAAGAGCTATATCCCACTCACTGGCTGCCAGTACGTCCAAACTAGGGCTGCTTTAAGACACTAGTAGGATCTGGGAAAAGTTCACATTAGTGTATCCCCACAGACAATCCCACTCGTAAAAAAAATGCACAAAATACCACACAAAATGCAATGTAACTGTTAAAAACAGTGACTCAAAGCAACCTAACTATTGAGTAAAAGATAGATTTGTCACGCTCACTTTCATTTTATGAGCTTTGTGCCAATTTCTGCACCTGCCTGTCTATTCTGACCCCCAGGATAGTAATGGTGCCCCCCCTCAGAGGGCCCCCTTTTGAGAATGGGCCCTGGGCAATTGACAAAACATTGCATTATATTTAATCCCTTGGTGACACTGATTTTTGTTTTGTTTTATTTTTGTTTTTGTTTTTTTTTTACACACTAGGAGGACACAAGCTATTTTTGGCTTTTTATATACCTTTGTTCAACCATATTTTCCCTCTAAATTATTTAGTACACCCACACAAATTCTATACCATTTTGTCAAGGATAAGAATAGGTATAACCCATCATTTATTTCTATGATAATATAAAAACATGAAAAAGAAAAACACAAACATTTTTTAAGATAGGTTTTCCTGTGATGATTGTGCTCAATTACTGCATTTTGTTTTTTTAACAGGGACTGGACAAAAAGTATTAACATTCGTTCATGCCTCCCAAGTGTTCCTGTTTAGGGCGTTACTGTCTCTCTGAGATACAAATCCCTATGTCCTTCTTTCCTACCCCATTGTCCCTCTTTTTAGAAAATCATATTGTGTTTTGTGTATATAAGTGTTGCTCTACAGCAATAAAACTCACATTGTTTGTTTAACCCCTTAAGGACCGGGAAAATCTGAGGTGGATTTCACTTAAGGAGCAGAGCAATTCTGACCTTTTTGACTATGTCTTTGCTCAACAATGTTTCCCCTCTTAGGCTTTTATTCCAACCCCATAAATGATATACTGTTTTTTTAAGCACAAATAAGGCATTCTTTTGATACCCCACTTATATAGATAACCCACCATTTACTTTATTAAAATAAAATAAAAAATTTAAAAAAAATCCACCATTTTTGTTTTTTCTTTTGGGATCAATTGGACGCAAAGGGTTCAATTTTTATGGAAACTGCATGAAAGATATGACCAGTCAGTCATACCTACAAAATGACCAGTTTAAATAGGCCACTGTCCCCCCGGGTGAAAATCCCCATGTCCCTTTTTCCCACCCTATTTTCCCACTTTTGTATCTATGACATTTGGTGGTGTGTATAAGTGTATTCCATGGCACCACAACAATCACAAAAATCATTGCACCACCATTTTTGTTTTTTCTCTTGGGATCAATTGGACGCAAAAGGTTCAATTTTTATGGAAACTGCATGAAAGATATGACCAGTCAGTCATACCTACAAAATGACTAGTTTAAAGTGGCCACTGTCCCCCCGGTTGAAAATCCCCATATCCCTTTTTCCCACTTTTTTATCGATGACATTTGGCGGTGTGTATAAGTGTATTACATGGCACCACAACAATCACAAAAATCATTGCAGGTCAGAAATTGACCTGCGTTTAGCCAGCCTCCAGCACCAGCAGTGAAGGGGTTAATACCCCCAGCTGCTGTATTTTCTTTTTCCATTAGGTGTCTCTTCTCTGCTTCTCTCTCCCTTACTTTGATAGTAAGGGAGACAGAGGCTGAGAGGAGACATAGAGGGAGTATGCTTTTGCGTACTGCCTCTACCACTCAGAATGCCGGTACATGTGACCCAGCACAAGCAAGAAGGGCTGAGACTGAATGCCCCGGTCTCGGAGTGTTCAGTCTCAGCCTTGAATTAATGATAGCAGCGTGCACGCTGCTATCATTTAACCCATGACGGTCCAGGACCGTCATGGGTCCTTAACTGAATTCCACCCATGATGGTCCTGGACTGTCAAGGGTCGTTAAGGGGTTAAGTTTCAGTATATGTTTATAAATTATTCGGTGTAAAGATACTTTGGTCTTGCGCTAAATCATTTATTCATCTACACAAAGAGGTGTCAGTAGGTCATAAACTAATCTAAAAATTATGTTACATGCCCACCAGTTGTCCCCACCACCACCACTTAAAACAAAACTGGCTCTCTTTTTGGCCATCCGAAGCATTCTGAGTAATGTTTTCTGTCTATCTCTCTGCCTCACAATCACAGCGTGGATGAGAGAGGCAGAGAAAAATTATAAAAGCAATGTTTACTTACACTGCCTTTGTCATGTGGTGCCATCATTTTAGCAGTGATCACATGTGCGAAGCCACAGGGAAAGACTGAATCTTACTGCTCCTGTCCTGGAGCAGTCAGTTACAGCCTCCCAGCCATGATCCTAGCATGCCCTGAGATCATAAACCTGTGATATACCAGGGATTTCTGTGGTACGTCACCCTGTATTAATGGGTTCACACATAATTTGGACTAATCACCATTACTTTCACTAGACATTTTCGGGATTTCAGAATTTGATACCTATTAAACATGGACGGATTGAAAATATTAATATTTTATGTTTTAAAGACCAACTTTCACTTTATCTCTTCCTCATATCAGACTTTATTGTGCAAAATATACAGACAGAAATACCTAACTGCTGTATGAAGGACACCTACCTATGGACGCCAACAACTTAAAATGAAATGGAATATTAAATATCATGTAGTTACAGCTAGCATATGTAAAAATGAACTATTCATATTTTACATCCATAAATATAACCTTAAAGGGATAGTAATAAAATGTAATATTATAGATATTAAAAAAGTAAATTAACTGATGCAAGTCCCGTCTCTCAAACATGTAAAGTTTGAGAGATATATGCTGATAAAGCTCCCTCTCCCTCCCCTTTCACAGACGTCATCTGTCTAGCTGACAGAAGGAGATCCTGGTCCCAGAACCAGCCGGCGGCTCTTCAGCAGAGACAAAATAGCGCTATCTAAAAGAAATACTTAATTGGAACGGTCTACAAAGTGTGCTTGCAAACTAGGTACATTTTGTAGACCATTCCAGTGAAGAATTTCTTTTAAGATAGCTCTATTTCGTCTCTGCTGAAGAGCCGCCGTAGGGTTGCATGACTCGAACCTCCTTTAGACAGCTGACATCAGCGAAAGGGGAGGGAGGGGGAACTTTATCAGCTTCAGCGTATATCTCTTAAATTATACAAGGACTTGCATCAGTTAATTTATTTTTTTTATATCTACAATATCACATTTTATTAAAATAAGACATTACTAACCAGAGAGCATTTATTTTTGTTTGTTATGTTTGTAATGACAGATAAGAGAGATTCAAATTATTTCTTGTGATTATTGCCCGCAGCTCTTTTATTCAGAAGCGCTGTTATTGTATCCTAACTCATTTACAGACAATTCTGGACAATGACTTCAAGACTGCTGTGGCAATTGGTGCCCCTGAAAACAAGCAGATATGTCTGCTTCCTCAAAGTCTAAGATTTTAGGCTTCAGAAAACAAAGAAGCTTTACAGATGGCTACCAGGAAGTACAGGGTGTTTAACGGGATAAAATACTTCAATTTTTCTATCCCCCATCTTGTAGCTCTTAAAAAAACAAATTAAACTAGCTCGATGGCATCTCTCAAACCTTTATGGTTTGAGAGATATCCTCTTTCAAAGTTCCCTCTCCCCTGACATCAGCGCTCTAGCTGACAGCAGGGGAATCCGGCCTTGTGACCGGTGGATGGTCTTCAGCAGAGTCGGGATCGCGTTATGGAAAAGGAAATCCTCCACTGAAATGGTTTTCTATGTGTGCTTGCAAACCAAGCACACGTAGAAGACCTTTTCAGTGAAGGATTTTTTCTCCCATAATGCGATCTCGGCTCTGCTGAAGAGCCTCCGCTTGCTCAGGAACCGGATTCCCCTGCTGTCAGCTACAACGCTGATGTCAGGGGAGAGGGAACATAGAAAGCGGATATCTCTCAAACCATAAAGGTTTGAGATATGCCACTGGCTACAAGTATTACTATCCCTTTAAGTGTATATAACCCCATTATTAGGTTTTAGTGTTCCTTTAATCTCGAATACAAATTATGAGTAACTTATTCTTTAATAAAAAAACATTGTGATTCAAAATTTGAATGGCGAACATATGGCTGGTGATAAGATACTCAAAACTGACTCATTTCAGATTTCTGAAGCACTGAACAGTGTTTATGCATCAGGCAAAGACTGCCATCCTGCGTTATCTGACATCACACCAGTGACCAGAAGTCCTCTCTAATGCACAGGGCAAAGTAGCAATACACTCATATGTCTTGACCTAAATACAATTATTTATTTTAAAGGATGTTTCAAGATCAATGTGTTCATCAAATCATCTTTACACTGATTCAAGGACTGGACTGGAATATTGATTCCATAACATTCTTACCAGTGAACTTTCTCACTCCAATCAATGCAATCTATACCTTCAAATTGAGTATGTTATATCATTCAAAGAAACTGATGTTAAAGTTCCCATACCTTGATAGAACATGATATTGCTTGTGCTGTTTTTCAGAAAGCTGGCGGAAACCATTGTGCTTTGCATTCTTTACTACCTGGTTGTTGCTATATTCACTGCCACTGAGATATTGCTAGGTACTGTTTACAGGGCCAAAGTGCCCGGTTTCATGTTTAAAGCACCAGGTTATGTTGTCAACTAGGATAAACTGGCTGGATTTTTGAGAGCCAATACAGGAAAAAATGTACTGACATTTTATTTCACTCTGCTCAATGCAAAATATTTAAACATCACACTGGTTCTATGATAGCCATAGAATCACACACTCTATATGACATGTCAGTCTTGTCCAACTGGTAGTTACAGAATCACACAATGTTGACAACTCAGCCTTCTTCAACTGTCACACTAGTAGTTAAACAACCACACATACATTGTCTGATTCTTCAGCCTTTTCCCCACTGATAACCACAGAGCAGAACCGCACATACAGTGCCTGACACCCCATCATTGTTAACTCTCCACTAGTAGCCATAGAACTACACATTCAATGTCTGCTTCCTGAGTCTTGTCCCACTGTCCACTGGTAGCCACTGACACACATACACTGTCTGCTTCCCCAGCCTTGTTCGGCTAGAAATCACAGACCACCACATACACTGCATTTGTTTTTGCAACTACCGGCAGGCAGTGGAGCAAGGCTGCAGTGTCAGACAGTGTATGCATGGTTCTGTAACTACCACTGGAGGCAAATATAGTTTTTGATACCTTTTATTGGCTAACTAAGCAGATTTAAATGCAAGCTTTCAAGACTTTAGGTCTCTTCCTCAGGCATGTTATACCTATAAATATGAAAACATCTCTCTTAAATACAAGTACACATCACATTGTTTAGCATGGAAATCAGATAACAGAATGCAGTCCAGATCCAGATATCTTTGATCAGTCAATAGTAAATTACACTCTTCCTCTGAGGTTTTAGAGGTATTTACGATGCTTTAAAGCCTCAGAGAAAGAGTGCAATTTACCATTGACTGATCAAAAATATCTGGATCTGGACTGCATTCTTATTAACATAGCGATACGCAAATACATACTTATATTATGCTGAATGAGTCCGGCATTATTAAGAAATACAATTCGTTCGGCAGCCATCAGCAGCAGGGATCTTGCAGTAGGCGCTCTCTGCGCCGTCAGTCCCTTCCAGTACCTTAAGGTACCAAGGAACTCCACTCCCCAATTCTGGAGGTGAACGGGACCATACAGTGTAGACTTGCAGATGCCTTTTCTGCAAGATGTCTGTGCTGTTGCCCACTGATACCTGCAGAACGATTTGTATTTCTCACTAATGCCAGACTTATTCAGCATAATACAAATATGTATATGCACTTCGCTATGTTAATAAGGATTTTTGGGGGCAATTTAATTTTGATGATAGTTTCGCTTTAAGGCAAATCCCTCTCCAATATATGAACATGTATTTAGTATAATGCAGTTATAACAGTGATTCCACCTTACCGCTACTGTGAGCAAAACCCTTGTGAGGGAAGTGAGGAAGGCATTTATACCTTCCCTAATTCAGCAATCACCTGTTTGATGCACAGACAACCTCTTTTTGTTTAATTACTATAGTTAGCCAAAATATTGTTCTTGCAGCTCCCCTGACTATACACGTTACTTATTGAAACTACTAATAAAATCTATTTTGCACTCAGCAGGAACCTGTATGTTTTATACTTTTTGTATGTATTATGGGAGTTTTTGTCTACTCTTCTCTTGGTTGGTAGCTCCCCAAAGAGGGCAATAGCTGAATTAGGAAAGGTATAAATTCCTCCCTCACTTCACTCACAAGGGTTTTGTTCACTGTAGATGTAAGGTAGAATCACTGTTTTTAACAGCATCATACTAAACACATGTTCACACTGAAGGCAGATAGGGACTTGCCTTAATCTGGGGTGCCTTGACGAGGCAGGCAAGCTTTCCACGTCTTTGGCCAAAAACATGACACTAAACTCCACTGTTTTATTTGTAGCAAGTCATAGGTTGCTGGTTTGTAAAAATCAGGGTTTGATACTATAGTTAGCAAAAATATTGTTCTTGCAGCTCCCCAGACTATACACATATGTAACTAAATGAACTACTAATAAAAGCTATTTTGAGCTCCCCAGGAACCTGTATGTTTTTTTTTACCTAAGTAGGTGTCCATCATACAGCAGTCAGGTATAAATATTATATATATAAAATTATATATAATAACTGTGTGCAGCAGAAGACCTACCTTGGCAAGAGTCCATCATACAGTGGTCAGGTTATCTATATATTTATATTTCTGTGTATCTATATTTCTGTGCATGACAGAAAGACTTACCTGTTTTGGTGTCCTTCATGTAACAGTTGGGTATAGCTCTCTCTAACTCCCTCAGGTCTCTTACAACCCTATGTCTTTCCACTCTAATACCTCACCCACAGCCCTACATATCAACATCTTTCCCCAGGTTAGACCTGGCTTGCAGCCAGGTGTTTTCTCCACACATAAGCAGCTGCTGCTTCTTCACCCAGAGGTCTTTTAACTCAGTCAAGCACCATGGATGTTGGAGACTACTCAAACTCATTCAGAAGCAATGTTCTGGAGATGTCTGCAGCACTCAAAGGATTACTGAATAATTGATACCTATAATAAGATTAATAATAGCTGTTTGGACTAATTAAAGAGTTATGATTTGGCAGCTGCAAGTATTTAAATTGTTGATGTGAAGGAAATAATAAAAAAGAATTAATCAACTTCATGTATTTCTGCTTACCCTAGATTAGATGCCAGTTACCAAATTATGATTCCAATGAGTTAATCAAATGCCCCACATTAATACAAAGCTAACCTACCCAGGAAGTGGTCCTCCATTTGTCAGTTCAAAAACTTGGTGCGGGTTCAGCAGTTTGCGGAAACTGTGGAGAAGGTCGCGACCTTTAAGTCCTCCACTCTTGGGATTTACAAATACAAGGAGAGGACAAGTGCTCTGGGGCAGTTTTTCATGCTGGAAAAAATAAACCAATTTTTAGATAAAAAGCTCAGCATTAAGGTTAGAACATTGAATATGAGAATTACTCCATATGATGGCAACGTCACTTAATGTGAACACACAAAGATCAGCTACAGAATTATAAAACGTTTCTTGGGGAAGTGAGAAACCACAGTTCAGCCCTTGTCAGGTGCATCTGAGGAAAGGCTCAGCTAGAAATGTCATATTCTCTTATTAATGGACTGTTTGAATTTAAAGGGATAGGAATACTTCGTTTTATCTTTATTTTATTTTGTAGGCTTTAAAAAAACACGAAGAACGATATGTCTTATCTCTCAAACCTTTATGGTTTGAGAGATATTCACAAGCAAAGTTTCCCCCTCCCGCCCCTTTTTCCTAGTGTAAGCCATCTCTTCTCAGATGTGAATCTGGTTGTAAGACCAGACAGATAACAGCAGGGGACAATCTTCTTTGTATGAAAACAATGAAAGCCCTGCCCCCCTTGACAAGCTTTTCAGGTTTTTCCCTTATCTTAATTGAAGATTGTCCCTCTCTGCAGTCTACCTGGGCACCTCCCTTCTGATCTGGCTAAACAGGGGGGGGATACTTTGTTTGTGAATATCTCTTAAACCATAAAGGTTTGAGAGATGAGACTTATATCGTTCTTCATGTTTTTTTAATGCCTACAAAATAAAATAAAGATAAAACGAAGTATTACTATCCCTTTAAGTGGGTGCAGGTGCCACAGAAGTCACTTGACTTTGACAAATATTTCTTTCCACTGAAAAACTTTTAGTATAACTTAACCCCTTGAGGACCAGAGAGGTGTGAAGCAACACAATGAATATTCCTCTGGTTCTCCAGGGTTTAACCCTTTTGAGAGCAAGAGCGATAGCAACACCTTGCTTTGCAATGCAACACAGTTTTGTTTCTGTGAGAATAAATAGAATATAGTTTAGAATATCATTTGACATTTTTCAATGAAATTTAATAAAAATTAAACAATTATGCCTTTAGTTTTCAACTGCTATTTTGTGGCTTCTGTCTCTCAAAGTAATAATGTCCTGTTTATTATTTCAGCCTAAATGTACAGCTGTTGAATGTTCTGAGAGATGCTAGCACCAGCCTCAATAGCAAAAATATGTCAGAGCCTCACGGGGCAGTAAACTCTTATTATAAAATATATACTCTGAACAAACAGTATTTCCACTACCTGGAGATTCTTCAGTCAATAGTAATGCTTGCATTAGTCTCTTTTTGTTTTTTCTTTTGGAGAGTCTGAGTTTATGATTTCTTGCTGCCGTTTGGTTCTGTTGCATTACTATACAGCCTTTGGGTTATGCACTAAGGCTTGATAAAGAGGTGATAAAGTGAAGTGGTATCACTTCTCCAGTCCCCATGTTATTCTATAGAGCCTTTGTATACACGGTTAAGTAACGGTTGCTACAGTATTCCAAAAGTATTGAAGGCAATATAAATGCAGTTAATTAAAACTTAACTGACTCACCCAATCACTGTAAAGTTGGCAGGTCTGTGGCTGCTCCCAACAATCACAGTGGTGATTTCAACAGACAAGAGGACACAAGACCAGGACATCAAAAACCATAGAATATGATTAAGTGAAGTTTGCTATATGAAACACCTAAAGCGAACCGTTACCTCCTTCACATCTGTGTACCCTTATGCATCATAATATTTATGCCATGTTTTTATACTTCAAATAAAGCTGGTTCTTTTATTCTTTGGAATCTCTTGACTGGTTTGTGATGTTCTGGTGGGATCTGTTGAGCGCTCTCGTCCTCTGTGTCGTCTTATAGAGCCTTTGCACTAAGATCTCCAAAGGTGGAGAAATCTTACAGCACTGGCTCCATAGAATAATATAGGGACTGGAGAAGTGATATCACTGGAGAAGTCATCTCCACTTTTTATCACCCCTTAGTGCATCTCCCATCAACCTTTCATTAGACTGCTGTAGACAAAAGTGGCGCAATACTGAGCAAAATAACTGAACCAATTTTTTTTCCCCTTCTTTTTTTTTTCCTGATAAATATGGTGGGTTAGTTCATCGTTTACCCTTAAGTCAGTTTATGGAACTATGAATTTTGCACAGCTTTGCAAATAATGGGAAAAAAAAAATAAAGCTAAAATCTCCAACAAAAGCCCCTAGTCTAAATGTTGTCATTTTTTTTTTCTTTTTAGCAGGGAAACTAATTGGGGTTTTGAATTTCCAGTTCGTCATGAATTCCACTGTACATAAAATAGTCATATTAATGCTGACCTTTTAATTCTTCTCAGTGAGTAATAAGGATCCTTTCACTATATCTATGAAGATCTATCTCACATGTAACTAGCACATTCTTTGTATAAAACAAGTGGAGCATTTTATTTATTAAATACAATACCCTATTTTATTTAGGAAAGCCCTCCACAATAGTACTGTAGCAACCGGGAGAGTCAGCTGTATGAAAGCAAATAAAATCGCTGTTATGGGATTCAGCTGCAAAAGGTTTTAATGTTTGAGTTAACAGAAAACAGGGAGGGTGTATTCAGGGCCTACGCTAGCATAAGGCAGCTTAGGCAACCGCCTTAGGGCGCTGCAGCGCAGGGGCACCGAAATGGGAGGAGCTGCACATTTTTTTTTATTATTATTATTATTTTTTTTTTTCTGATTTATCTTTTATAAATATCTGCCATGGGGGAGCGCTGATTTACGCTACCAATCGCTCCCTTGCATGTCTTTGTCCAGTCAGTGAGTGGATGCGGACAGTGACGTCAGGTGCTCCACACATCTGCTTACCACCAGCGGCATCAGAAAGATGCAGGAGGACTCAAGACACCATAGGCCTTCATGTCAGGAGTACTTCCACAGTGACCATCTCCCTTCCTCCTCGCATAAAGAGGTAAGAGGAGGAAAATGGGTCGGGGGTGCCGTCAAGAGGGGTGAAAGAGACAACAGAGGGTCAGTCAAAACTAGAGGGGGAGAAAGTCAAAATGGGGGGGT
The DNA here is from genome assembly GCA_037306005.1 of Rhinophrynus dorsalis. Taxonomy (NCBI): domain Eukaryota; kingdom Metazoa; phylum Chordata; class Amphibia; order Anura; family Rhinophrynidae; genus Rhinophrynus; species Rhinophrynus dorsalis. The sequence goes on from CM074718.1 coordinate 349,283,210, forward strand.
CAAGAGATGAGAAGGTCAAAGGGGTGGAGAAAGAGTCAAAGGGGGATCAACACTCAAGAGGGGGATCAAGAGTGAAAAGGGGGGAGGGAGTCAAAAGGGGGATCAACAGTAAAGCGGGGGAGAAAGAGTCAAACACATTAACTAACACACTGATACACATACAGACAAGCATACACATTGACACACATACACATATAGAGAACACACACTCTGACACACTGATACACATATAGAGAAGCACACACACACTTACACACTGATACCCCTGCAGAGACTCACACAAATTGACACACTTATACAGATTCAGGTAACACACACTGACACACACATACCCATACAGGGAACACACTGACACACTTATATGCATATAAGGAACACATGCAATGATACACATACAGAGACACACACACACACACACTGATACACATCTGCAGATCACACACTTTGACACACTTATACACATATAAGGAACACACAAATTGACACGTATACACATATTGGGAACACACACACAGTGACCCTTAAACACATATAGAGAACACACTCATACACATTAACACACATACACATATAGGGAACACACATACATTGACACTTATACATGTATAGGGAACACACAAACACACTGACACTTATTCACATACATGGGCGGGGAACAAGGGGCAGAGCCAAGGGGCAGCAAAAGGAGGTTTTGCCTAGGGTGGCAAAAATCCTTGCACCGGCCCAGGGTTTATTTACTATTCATTGGCTACGTTACTTACCTAAACTTCAGGAATGGACTATTATGCAGAATGCAACCAAGGAAGAAAAAACAATACACAAATAGCTTAGTTTTTTTCTACATTTGTGGAGACATACGTTTGCGGGGCACAGTTTCCACTTCAAAAGAAATGGAACTAAAATCAGGCAACACCAGAGAGACTGATGTACTAAGAACTACTGGTTCAAGCCTGGAGCAAGCCAACTGCACAATATGTGATAAATAAAAACAGCCATTGATTAAAAGGTCTATAATACTGAAAACAGATCAGAATGAATGGTCTCTAACAAGAAATCCTTAGTTTTACAGCATTTTGACTGCATTTCCAGAATTTCTTGCACCAACAATCAAATGAGAGCACATAGAGCAGCCATTTTGTAATTCCAATTCCCTATAAATTCAGGTCTTTAATTTATGCTTAAAGGGATAGTAATGTTTCAAAATAAAAACAGCTTCAATTAATCATCATAGTATTTGGGCCATGGAGAGTGTTATTTCAATACTGTCACAGTTGTAGTTCAAGAGTAATTGAATGATAAAGTATCCCCCTCCCGCCACTTTTACCTAATGTAAGCCACCTCCCCTCAGATGTGGAATCTGGTCCTGTGACCAGACAGATCACAGCAAAGGACAATCTTTTACTGTAAGAACAATGAAAACCCTGTCCCCTTTGACAGGTTTTTCTCTTATGCTAGTTGAAGATTGTCCCTCTCTGCAAGCCATCTGGATACCACTTTTCTGTTCTGATGTGAGCAGTGTTGCATCAGTAAAAGGGGTGGGAGGGGGATACTTTATAATTCAATTACTCTTGAACTACAACTCTGACAGTATTGAAATAACACTCTCCATGGCCCAATTACTATGAAGATTAATTGGAGATGCTTTTATTGTGAAACATTACTAGCCCTTTAACATTTTCATAGTTTATTCTACAAAGCATGTGTTGGTAATACATGAGCCGTTCAACCTAACCCACAGAGAGGTGTTTTCATCTTCTGCATCTCCTCAGCATTTGGCTCCTTCACTGACTAATGTAGTGACTCTGGTAAAAGGCAGTAGTATTCCAAATCATCAATAAGGTTATGGTGAACCAAAAATGACTGATGTTTAGCAAGAACTCTCTAATTTTACTGCTTTTTACATTCCCACACCATGCACATAGTACGGCCATTACAGTGGATGGATTTTCTGTCATTTTTTGCTGACCATAACCTTGTTCAATGATTTAAATGGGGTTTTTAAGCCACCGCATGCCAGAGAAGTATCCAACGCACTGCAGTGCTATACCTTGAATACTTCTCTGGCACTAAACCTCTTGAAAGCTAGAGATATCGTCAAAGCAATGAGCTGGAGATCTGTCAAAAGAGTTTAATTGGTCCACTATGATGCAGGTGATTCAATCCCATTCATCTCAGCATATCATCTTTACAGTGTTTAACTATTAACGGGCAAATTGTAATGTTTTGCACATTTGATTTAGATGTGTAGAATTCACATGTGATTATGCATACAGGCTAGTGCAATTAATAATTTTGCAAAGATAGACAAAGAAATATGTGCCATCTTAACCGAATGGATGGTTCAAAAGTCACCCAACGCATTGCTTCATAGGGAGGAGGAAGAGGACGATAAGGAGGAGGACAAGGGAACTGAGAGGATTATAATACCAGTACTACTAATAATACAATTTTGCTTACTATTTATTGCACTGAAAATTCAGCTCCATTGAATACCGATGTCTGAAGTCCACGTAGAGGATGATGTACACCAGGGCTCAAAATTTCCACTCACCACTAGCCAATGGCGAGTGAAAATTCAGCCCTGGCGAGTAGAAATTCAGCCCTGGTGGGTAAGTTATGGCTTGCAGTGGCGTGTAACTTTTCAGGTCTGGCTAGTAGCTAGGGTTGCCAAAAAAAAATTGGCTTCTTTCCAATGTTAAGTCTATGGAGGGAATGCCTTGGCAGGTATTTTTTGGGGGCTTTTAACTCACTGGATGCTACACACTGCCCCATTAAAAGCCTTATTTAAATCATTAGGAATTTTGGAAAAAAAAAATATTTTTCCCCTATGGTGAAGCTGGTTTGCCCAGAATTACTCCAGTTAATTTTACATTGGCCTCACTAACATAGTGCAGCCGTCACTAATTTTTTAAGTTATATACTAACTCTGAGTACCAGAGGGGTTTCCAAAGCATTGCTTTTCAATGAATTGGATACCCCGATGGCACGTAAAAGGTTAAATACACATGATGGCTGAGAAAAAAGTGGTGCAAGTCTGGAGCAAAACCAATAGCACCACAGGGGGATAAATACTAACTCGCAAAATATCCATTGATTTAAATGAGGCCTTTCAACTCCTTGAACGCTAGAAAGATCTTCAAATGTAATGTTATGAGCTGGAGATCTTTCTAGCATTCAAGTGGTTAAAGGGATAGTAATGTTTCATAATAAAAGCAGCTCCAATTAATCTTCATAGTATTTGGGCCATGGAGAGTGTTATTTCAATAGTGTAGTTCAAGAGTAACTGAATGGTAAAGTATCCCCCTCCCGCCCCTTTTACTGATTTAACACTGCTCAGCTCAGAGCAGCAGGGTGGTGTCCAAGTGGATCACAGAGAGGGACAATCTTCCATTAACATAAGGGAAAAACCTGCCAATGGGGCCCAGGGCTTTCATTGTTCTCACAGTAAGAAGACTGTCCCTTGCTCTGATCTGTCTGGTCTGTGGACCAGATTCCACATCTAAGGTAAAAGGGGCGGGAGGGGGAAACTTTATCATTCAATTACTCTTGAACTACAACATTATTGAAATAGCATTCTCTATGGCTCAAATACTATGAAGATTAATTGGAGCTGCTGTTTTTATGAAACATTACTATCCCTTTAAAGGCCCCTGATGGGAGTCTTATTTTTCCCCCTATGGTGCAGCTGATTTTCCTCAGAACTAATTCTGATTTGTACATCAGCCTCACTCTTTTAACCCCTTGAGCACTAGCGTGGTGAGCAATGCATTGCCTTACTGTCTTTTCACCCTTCTGGAAGCCAAAGGGTTTAATGTAGGGTAGTTGCTAGGTTTCAAAAACACCTGGGAATTGGACCAATCTATTGCATTATTAGTGCTCACCACAGCAATACTGTACCAAATGCACGGGGGTTTCCCTTCCTCTGGTCTACAAAGAAGATACAGCAAAGGCTGAACCTTATCAACTATGTTACTTTAATTACTAGTAAGTACATAGCATCATCAAATGCTTAAACATGGAAACAGGACCCAAAGCTTTAAGCATGACACCTGGGTCTACAGCCCCCTTAGCCAGTACCTGCCAAACCCTTCATTAAATAGGAGATTTCTGTAGTAGATTTCACTGATAAATATGTGCTTATATCACGTTAAAAAACAAAGAGGGAAAAAATTTGCCATTTGGCAAATAAACCAATTACTAAGGGTATTTAATGCATTCCTATTCTAGAACACACTATACAACTACGAGGATAAACCATTACTTTTAACTGCATAGTCAAACCATATGCAGTAAAAGCTTACCCACTTGGCTCTGCTGCAGAACAGGAAGAAACAAAAATAGATATGCATTTTTTTAACAACCAGCCTCCTTAAATAAGAATTTTTTATTTTTAATGAACACATTTTACCAGAAAGGATACACTGACATTGTCTCTAGTTTTCATGTTTGTCCTGGCCCATTTTATCTACCTCTGAAGGATGAAAGCCCGAGTTGACCATATCAGGATAAGAACCTGTGACCCTGAGGTTTGAACAGATTCTACAGCTAAGCTGTAGTATATAATATAGTATAGTATATAATAAAGGCAATATCCATTAGTTTAAATGATAAGTATAACCTAGTTAGGTATTCCTCAAACAGCAGTCAATTATACCTATATAATATTTTTCATTTGCACCTGATTTCAGATTTCGTTTTCTCATAGTTGTTTTATTTTATAATCGGATAAAGATTAGTGTTCCTTATGATCCATTAACCCTTTAAGGACTAGGAAATTCTGAGGTGGATTTCCATACCTCCCAACATTTCAAACTGCTAAGAGGGACACTTGGGTCTTAGGGGGTGTTGCTGAGGGTGTGGCTGGTGGGTGGGGCATTACAGATCATTTTCAGGCTATTTCATAACCTACTGACACCAACTTGTGTAATGTACTAAATGACCTATAACAAGACCAAAGTATTTTATTTACACACATTAATTTATAAACACATATACTGATGTTTAAACAAACAATGTGAGTTTTATTGCTTTAGAGTTATACGATACACTTATATACACACCACACAAACTGATCTCCTAAAAAGAGGGACATCAGGGAGCGAAAGAGGGACAGAGGGATTTGGGTCTAAAAGAGGGACTGTCCCTCCTAAAGAGGGACACTTGGCAGGTATGTAGCAAGGTAATGGGCAGGTGAGCCTGTCCCTCCCTAGGCCAGACCCAAGAGCCTGAGGGCATGGTTATGCAGGGTGATGAGTAGCATTTATTTTCTCTGTCAGATTTATACAAAGAGCACTAGTGCTTCGGTATTAACCCCTTAAGGACTGGGCTATCTTCACATTTGTGACAGTGAAGAATTTCAGGTTTCTACCATGTGTCAGAAAGACACTGCTCACTATTTTATTATGATGTGCACCCATGCAAACTATTTATTTATTTTTGTACTATGTAAATTTGTTTCACTGCTTGTTGTTTAATTAAGTGTCCAATCATGGACAATTATTTGATTTAAATTGAGCTCTTTGTTTGTTCATGTTGTCTATGATTAAGCGCCTTACAGTGCAAAACATGTCGGATCATGATCGGCGCTAACACCTTTTCCTAGTGCATGTAGGGGTGTTTATTTGCTCCCCAAGTTGGGCCATATAAGATTGTTACTTTTAATTTATGCAATAAATTTTGAGGTTTTTATACTAGTTGGACACACATGGTCTTTTAGTCCCTTTCCAAATTTATCATCATATCTTAAAGACAACATAAGGAGTGCTTTCGCAATCAATGGAATTTGTTTGAAGTAAATTTGTATCCCCTAGTTATATACAAGTAATATTTAAACAAAATGTAAAATAACATTTTTCTTTCATGATTCTGTCACAAATTGTTTGCACACAGTTGGTGCAGTTGTCATAGAATGGCCCTAATTAATTCCACTAGCTTTTTCATTTACACAATTGGTCTGTGTGTGTCACTGTTTGGCAGAATTTAAAAAATATAGGGTTAAAGTTACAGGGTACCATTTTTGGTGAGTAAATGATAATTTAAAAAAAAAATAATTAAATAGTTGTGTTTTATAAGGGATATCGGTTGTAACAACAGCCTGCCCTTAGTCCATGACATGTACATAAGTGTGTCCCTGTCCCATTAACTGTGCACATAAAGGTCTTACACTTTCCCACACTCTTGCTGGGCTACTCTCCCTCCTTAGTGGTCCACTCTATCGTCTGCCCATTTTTCCTTGCCTACGTTGCCTCCCTCCTGCTGCTCCGCTCTCCATCCCTCCCTCCTGCTGCTCCACTCTCCATCCCTCCCTCCAGTTCCCTTGCCACTACATCCACACACACATATCAATATACATCCATACACACACACATACCCATATCCATCCACACACATACATATCCATCCACACACACACACACACACACACACATACATACATATACATCCATACACACACACATATCCATATACATCCACACATATCCATATACATCCACACATATCCATATACACACATATCCATATCCATCCATCCATACACCCCCATATCCATCCATACACACACACACACACACACACACACACACACACACACATATCCATCCATACACACACACACACACACACACACACACACCCATATCCATCAAAACACACACACACCTATATCCATCCATACACACACATACATATCCATCCATACACACACACACACATATCCATCCATACACACACACACATATCCATCCATACACACACACACACACACACACACATATCCATCCATACACACACACATATCCATCCATACACACACATATCCATCCATACAAACACACACACACACACATCCATCCATACAAACACACACACACACACACACACATCCATCCATACAAACACACACACACATATATCCATATACATCCATATACACACACACACACATATCCATATACTATATGGGTGGGTGTGGGTGTGTGTGTGTGTGTGTGTGTGTGTGTGTGTGTGTGTGTGTGTGTGTGTGTGTGTGTGTGTGTGTGTGTGTGTGATAAGACAGGGTATAAGTTATATAGTTATTTTATATATATATTTATATATATATATATATATATATATATATATATATATATATATATACACACACACACACACACACACACACACACACAGTCAATGTGCCATTATAAGAAGATTATGAAACACGAATTGACATTGCTATTTAACCCTTTCATACCAGGTGTCAATGACATTGGTTTGCAATATAATTTGAACTCCTCCCTGAAACAGAACTGTTAAGGGTGACTGATTGTAAATTGTTTCCCCTTTAAGGGCAAGGGTAGTGCGCAATACAAAGCACTGCATGGCCCCGCAGTCCTTAAAGCGGAACTAACACCCCTACAAGATGTAGCCTCAAAAAAAAAAAATCAGTGACCAATATAGCCACTCTTCTTTTCAATAAGTCATAAGCCTTCCATTCATGGAGTCTGTCAGTTTCTCGATCTGTTGACTATCAACTTTTTGTGCAGCAGCAACCACAGCCTCCCAGAGACTGTTCAGAGAGGTGTACTGTTATCCTTCAGCGTAAATCTACCGTTTAAGAAGGGTCCACAAGTTCTCAACAGGGTTTAGGTCAGGTGAGTCAGGGGGCCATGTCATTATTTTATCATCTTTAAAGAGATAGTAATACTTCCAAATTACTAATCCCCATATTGCAGCTATGCTAAAAAGAAATGTATTGCCCCCAGTGTCAACTCTCAGACCTTTATAGTTTGAGAGATAACCACATGCAAAGTTCCCCCCTCCCTCCCTCTTCCCAGAAGTCAGTGTTCTAGCTGACTGCAGGGATATCCGGTCTTATGTGCATCAGGCGGCTCTGCAGCAGAGCCAAGATTGCATTTATAAAAAATAATTCTTTCACTGAAACGGTCTTCTACGTGTGCTTGTAAACCAAGCACACGTAGAAGACCGCTTCAGTGAAAGAATTATTTTTTATAAACGCAATCTCGGCTCTGCTGCACAGCCGCCTAATGCACATAAGACTGTCATACGACAGCTTCTCCTGCATTCAGCTAGAACGCCGACTTCAGGGAAAGGGGAGGGAGGGGGGAACTTGGGGTAATTTGGAAGTATCACTATCCCTTTAAGGCCTTTACTGGCTAGCCACGCAGTGGAGTACATCGATGCATGCGATGGAGCATTGTCCTGCATAAAAATCATGGTCTTCTTGAAAGATGCAGACTTTTTCCTGTACCACTGCTTGAAGAAAGTGTCTAAAAAGTGGCAGCAGGTTTGGGAGTTGAGTCCATCTTCACCCGAAAAGGTCCAACTAGCTCATCTTTGATAATACCAGCCCATACCAGTACCCCTCCTCCACCTTGCTGGCATCTGAGTCAAGGTGGAGTTCTGTGCCCATTACTGATCCAGCCATGGGCCCATCCATCTGGACTGTCAAGAGTCACTCTCATCTCATCAGTCCATAAAACCTTTGAAAAATCTGTCCTCAGATATTTCTTGGCCCAGTCTTGATGTTTCAACTTATGGTGTCTTGTTCAGTGGTGGTTGGGTTTCAGCCCTCCTTACTGTGGCCATGGCTCTGAGCACTGAACACCTAGTACTTCTGGACACTCCATGTAGGTTGCAGCTCTGGAATATGACAGCACTGGAGGATAATGGGTTCCTGGTAACTTCATGTTTGATTCTTCTCAAATCTCTGGTAGTTAATTTGCATCTTTTTTTCTCAACACGTTTCATGCGACCCTGTTGACTATTTGCAACCAAACATTTGATGGTTCTATGATCACTGCCTAATAATTATGCACACCTTAGGCCACACCCTCTCTCATTACACAAATACACATCACCAGATATGCTTAAATCCAATAAGCATTCAAGTTTATACAGCTTGGAGTTGGAAAATATGCGTAAAAACGATGATATGGTCAAAATACTCACTTGCCTAATCACTGTGCACACAGTATAGAGGCAGATTTCAGATATTACTGCATAAGGAAAAACTGCAGTTATAATGCCAAATACATACAGAAAACTCTGCTGAATGAGGGACACCAACCTAGGTAAATTAATCTGCTGTACAAATTAAGAGACACTAGGACAGTGGTTTTCAAACTACTTTATGATGGACAAACCCTTTGTTTCAAAAAAGCAGCTCCATTTGATTTTCCTATAATACTGGCCATGTAACGCTATATTTCAATGTTTTCCATTTTGTAGTCCAACAGTAATTCAATGCTAAGGATCCCCTCCCGGCCCCTTTACCTCCTGTAAGCCGTCTCACCTCAGATGTGGAATCCAGTCAACGAGCAGCGTGGGACAATCTTCAGGCGCTGAGTATAAGGAAAACCCTGCCCACCTTGATGAAGGAGGGCAGGATTTTCCTTTTGCTCACTGAAGATTGTCCCTTGCTGTGCTCCATCCAGCTGGTTGAGAGAGGCGGTGTGACGTAGGCAAAAGGGAGGGAGGGGGATCCTTTAGCAATTAATTAAATTTGAACTACAAAATGGAAAATATTGAAACACAGAGTTACATGGCCCACGTTATAGGAAGATCAATCAAGCTGCATTTTTCTCAGCTATTACTATCCCTTTAATACACGTTCTTGTGCACACGTAAATGTGTTTCAAAACAACAAAATCTGCCTGTTAAGTACAGCAGTAGGACATTCTGATAACTGATGATAAATACAGGACATGTTCAGAAGTTATTACTGTATGTGTCTGTTTTCAATTTGACTAGATGCACAAAATAACTTTATAAACAGGATTGCACCTTGTAAAATAAATTACAATAAGTCTAAAGTACTATGTAGAATTTGAGCAATTCTGGAATAAAACAACTTCACCCATAGGGGACAAATACCCATTCTCCAAATTGGCAGTTATTGAAATTCGGCTTTTAACCCCTTGAATGCTAGAGAGGTCTCCAATGCATTGCTTTGCAATGCTCTGAAGGCCTGTCTAGCATTTGAAGGGTTAAAAGCCCCATACCAATGAATGGGAATTCTTATTTGCCCCGTGTGGTGCAGCTGGGTTGCTCCATAATTGCTCAGTTCTGCTTACTATATCACTGTCAAAACATATGCCAACTGTGAATACTACATGACTATAATTTTTTCTTTCTTTTTTTTTTTAAATACTTTGTGTCCCTAACAAAGTGTCCCAGAGAGCTTCCTGACAGGAACTGTGAAAGTGTAAATAGTGACACAAGTAACACTATCCCTGCAGCAAGAAAGCCTGCCTCAAATCTATTGATTACAGCAAACAGGTCATGCAGTACTGCAGGGAAATCCCTGCTTTCATAGTTCTGACACAATGTTCCCTGGAAACAGAGATCAAAGCAGCTCACTGTCAGCGACATTAAAGGGATAGTAACCCCCCCCAACAACTTGACGCCAAAATACAGCAAGCATACAAACATACTGAACGCACTTAGTCCCATCTCTCAAACCGTTATGGTTTGAGAGATGTAAGGCAAGACAGACCTCCGCTCCCTCCCCCTTCTCATACGTCCGCTGTATAGCGGACGTCATGAGATCCGGCTTCCAGCACCAGACGGCGGCTCTGCAGGAGCACTGTCATCTAGATATCTCCGTATTATTACTTCATGGGTATGGTCTAAAACGTGTGCCTGGCTTGCAAGCACATGTTGTAGACCATTCCTATGAAGTAATTATACGGAGATATCTAGATGTCAGAGCTCCTGCAGAACCGCCGAAAGTCGGCCGACCGGATTCTGCCTCTGACAGCTTTACAGCTCGTCAGGCAGAAGGGGGAGGAACCGGAGGTCTGTCTTGCCTTACATCTCTCAAACCATAACGGTTTGAGAGATGGGACTAAGTGCATTCAGTATGTTTGTATGCTTGCTGTATTTTGGCGTCAAGTTGTTGGGGGGGGGGGGATTCTATCCCTTTAAATATAAAATAAAAATAGGCAACGAAAAAAAAAAAATAATGGTATAGGTAATTTGACTTTACGGATTATTCTCTTGTAGAATATGTAAAGTCAAATAGAAGGTTTACAATCGTTAATATTTTTTCGTTTAATTTCCTGCTTTATGCTCATAAATGTTATTATCCCTTTAATAAAATCAAGTCATTATTTTACCTCTCACTTAGTAACATTAGTAGACTTCAAATAGCCTTTTCAAGAAGAGTAAATATAGATATTTTTCTCCTAAGCCCGTACTGAAGGTCGCAGCTCTGAGCTGCCTGAGGAAGTGGATAAAGAGATAATACACTGTGAAAGCTGTCAAATGAGCATATAGACTGGCGGCTTTGGGTCTGTTTAAACAAATACTTTAAGATAGTGAAAACCCATTAGGAGAAAAAAAATCAATACAAAGGTTAATAGTCTGCTTTGGGCAACATTAGAAGAATTACAGGAAGATAATATAATATATTTGTTAAAGGTAACTGCTCTTATTACTGTGCTAATTTACATGATTATTTCAAGGTAGCTGTATTTCCACACTTTTTTCTAGGGGCCATTTCAGAATCATTTCACCTTGCCTTTTCCCAGTTCAACTGATGTCCATCTAGATTAATTTCTGTCAAGACAAACAAGACTGATCTGTCATATTTTTCTAAATAAAGATCTCTCTCTCAAATGTAAACAGGAAGCATATTGAGTTAAAGGTACCACGGACACCCAATTTACACTATTCTGATAGAACTTCCTGCTTGTATTTTCAATTCTATGACTGTACCCCGCAATGAGCTGTAATCCCCTATTGCCTTCAAGTGCTAAAAGTATTGGTATCACAGCCATAGCAGATGTTATAGCAGATTATTAATCCACCAGGTACCAGAGGGGTGACACCCTTCTGGCACTCAAGGGGTTAAAGGCTAAGTAACACAATAAAACTACAGAGACCTGAATACAATTATTTGTAGACTATCCCACAGTAGCACTTACCAATGCCACTGTATTAACCCTTTGAGTGCCAGAGGGGTACGCAAGGCATTGCTTTGCGATGTGTTGCATACCCCTCTGGCACTCAAAGAGTTAATTACCTCTGCTGGTAGCAGCAGCCAACAGAAAAAAATAATCTAGCTTCAAATCACTGAGGTAAATATCCACTGCTCAAATAAGCTATCATGCATTAGGTAACTGGAACTTTTCCCCAGTTGTACCATCACAGATTCATTATTCTGCATAGGGAGAGTGGCTTAAAATCAGTACATCCTGTATATAAAAAAAGATGGAGGCTTTTTCCGTTTTCTCAGGTGTTCTGATTCCAAATAAACTGTGCATGTAAAATTAAGGTTTTTGTGTCTAGCAACATTTACTTTTGTTTCTAAACATAATAGAGTTGTATATTAAATAGTTGTTTCTTCTATTTTAGGAGTCTTTATCTGTGTTAAAAAGGTATGGATTACATTCAAGCAAAATCAGACTTCGGGGGAAAATTTCCTGAAAAATGTACTTTGGGAGTATTTATTCAATTCTAGCCATTACATTACAGCAAAATCTTCAGGAGAACACTTCAGGACTGATCAGCTCTGGATCAAATCCCCAAAGAACATAATCAGATTCTTTTACACTGCAGCCGATTGCGATTATCAGTGTAATTTGGGCTCCCAATGAGAACATCTGCTTCAGCAATTTTAGGATGTTGAAGTACCTGGATCAGCTGATCAGGGGGTCAGATGTGACAATCTTACACCTCAAAAGCTAATGCACTGACTAACTGTGCATGTAAAGAACACTCAATTACCAATATAAACCCTGAATGAGAACTGTCCTGATTTTAAATAACTTGTGATGCCTTTATTGCAATATTTAATAATTTACAGTAATGTTCTAATGTACTAACAACTGCTAACAGGACTGTTCAAAGTAAAACTCAGCAATGTGCATTACAGATATGTCCTATGCCCAGGCACAGGGTGGTAACAGATGAGATAAATCATAACACTCATTCACTTCACCCTATTTAACCCTACACATGCACACCTAAGTAATAATGCACTCATAATTCATGGAAACACAGGCATGCAAAGGGTTACCAGCATAAAGCATTGCCTCAGTAGGGCAGGAGTTTCTATATGTGCAGAATTTCTATGTTCAAAACGTTCAGAGATTTGGTATCAGAGCTGTTTGAGAGTTAATTCAGCTTTCAAAATTGTATCCAGAAATTCTGACAGGAAAGTTTCAACCCTATGCTCAGATGTGAAACTTCTGACATGGAAGGCAATGTAATTGACTGAAGTTGCATTCAGGAAAGTCTCCTAAACAGATAAATTAATAATAGGGAGAAAAGTCTGTCTACAACTTAATCCAGACCACATTTAGAAACACAGATTTACCCTAAGTGTTATAACAATAAAAGCAATTCGGTCTGTGTGTCACTATTGACTGGGGCTGGATTTCTATTAGGAAGTGTAGGCAACTGCCTTTGATGCCTCAGCCATGCTGACCAGACCCATCATAATTTTTGTGTGTGTGAGTTGGAGTTTTATATGCCAAGGGTATTTTCTGTGCCAGGAAATAAAGGATGAGTCTTGGGATCGGGTCATGTAATGAAAGTTGTTTGGTCACAGGCAGTGCTAGGGACACCAAAAGGACCTTGCCTAGGGCTCTCCGATACATAAATTGTATGTTGCTGCTCCCAATAAGTTTGCCCCATGTGTTGATGGCACTTGCACATCCATATCTTGAGCCGGGGGAGCTACTTTGTGCAGAGAAACTGAGAGAGAATTCTTGAAGAAAGTCTCTCTCTGTTCAAGATATTAATGTGCATAAATCCATATTCAGGACTTCATGCCTGATGTTCTTCCAAGCATACACTGCTGTCTTTTCCATCTCCTGCTCCCCTTCCACAAATCCACACACTCCCTATTCTACATTTTCTTCTGTCCTCCTCTTCCCCTTGCTCTTTCCAAGCTTCCCTCCATCTTCCCATGTCTCAGCCAACAACAAACTCAATCATTAAAGCTAGCTTCAAATGAGCAACATTAGCTCAGCATATTAAAAGCTGCATTAAAGGGATAGTAATACTTGAAAATAAGTTTATTTTATATTGTAGCCCTTAAAAAAACATGAAAAATGATATAAGTCTTATCTCCCATACCTTTATGGTTTGGGAGATATTCAGAAGTAAAGTTTCCCCTGGAGTGACGTCATTGCTCCACCCTTCAGATTTGGAATCCAGTCCCGGGATCGGTTGTGCCTCTCCAGAAGTGCTGAGATCACCATCTTTAAAAAGAATTTCTTAATTGGAATGGTCTACAAAGTGAGCTTTCAAGCCAGGCACACTTTGTAGATAGATCCAATTAAGTAGTTCTTTTCAAAGATCGTGATCTCGGCACTGCTAAAGAGCTGCTGGTTGCTCTGTGGACCGAATTCCAAATCTGTCCACTAGATGGCAGACTTGGCTGAAACAGCCAGGAAAAGAGAATTTTACTATATTTTACATGTGAATATCTCCCAAACCATAAAGGTTTGGGAGATAAGACTTATATCATTTTTCATGTTTTTTTAAGGGCTACAATATAAAAAACAATTATTTTCAAGTATTACTATCCCTTTAAGCATCAAACCTAAAACCAAACTACCGTCCATGGGTAAGTTCAAATTGGAGGCAACTGCCTGCTATGACAGAGCCCCAGTTTGGTATAAAGCCTGATAATTGCCCTTTAAAGAATAGAATTAACTCCTTGGGTGCTAGAGATATCTTCAACAATACATCTCTAGCATTCATCGGGTTAAACACAACTTAATACAGTGCAATTAGTAAAAGATTAAAAAAAATAAAGATAAGAATAGCTTTAGTAAATCATTTGATGATTTGTCTGCAAAAGAATGTGTTTACCTCTATTTTCCCACAACTATCCCAGTTTTATATTTTAGTACATGGAGCCTTTAGAGCCATTTGAACTTACCATAATATGAGGTATTATAACACCAGTCAGCTGCTTGTTGTTAATTGTTGTGTCTTTTACTAACATAAATATTCTTTCAGCTTCAGAAAAACAAGAGATTTGCAATACAACAGCTCCTGGAAGAGAATCATATAGTTTAGAAGATTGTTTATGATCTGGGTAAATTAGACTCAAGGTGGGAACCAGGAGTTCCAGGGCCTGCCCTCTTCTTCTTCCACTGTGAGCAGGTTGCTATTGGTCCTTTCTTCAGGAAGGATGAAGGTACATATTACAAAGAGAAATCATTACATGAACAATAAACATCCCAGTACAGAGATCCACCAAACATACACATCTGTATGGAATCACAGTATGAGAAGCAGTCATAACATGAGGGACAGAAGGTATCTGGTTACACAGCTAGATTTAGCAATCATTTAGATGGCACATATACTGCAAACATTATTTCACTTTGTCCCTAAAACAAAGAACAATACGAAATGTCTGGTTTAATGAACTCTTAGAGTGCCAGAGAGGTGTGCAGTGAATTGCCCATCCTTGTTGCACTTGGAAGCTAACGTCTAAAGGGCAACTATCATGTTTTACTATGTTTGCTCCTAAGGGAACTCACTTGATAAAAAGCCCAGGCTGTACTATGCAGACCCAAAACAACTCCTATCAGACATTTTGGAAAAGGATTCAGAAAACTGACAGCCCCCACGACTAGCAGCAGCAGTCTAGAATGAAACCCTGAAGTATGTGTCTCTCAGCTACTAATGTAATGGATTGCACATACACACAGCCTCCACAGACTTTCTGTTTTGGATCTTCAAGCCTGACTCAGAGGGTCTATAGCAGTGTTACTCATATTAGTCTGTAGGGCACACCAACAGGTCAGCTTTCAGTGTATGTCTGCTTAATCACTGATGAGTAATCAGGGGCTCAGTCATTGTGATTGAGCTTCCTGTGCCAAATTAGGGATATCCTGGAAACCTGACCTGCTGGTGCGCTCCGTGCACTGGAACCGAAAATCACAGTGTAAGGAGCCAATGAGACTGAACTGCAAAACTCCTGCATTGCAGTTCAGTCCCTTCTCAGGGGACCAATGAGGGAGCCCAGGGGGTGTCTTCTCAGATCGTTTTGCCCCGGCTTCATCACCAGATCTGTTTCCATAGGAGATCTGAAAATAGGGCACTATCAATGTGATAGTTGCCCTACAAAAATAAAAAATGAGGTCATAAATCTGTAGTTTCTAAGAAATATTCCGTTTGATGAAATCATAAATCTTCTCATAAAGGCCCTTTCACGTGGATGTTTCTACTACTGAGAATCAATTTCTAATCACCCTAATATACAACAGCTTGCTGTCAGTTCAGCTGACCTTATAGACCACTAGAGTCTATCGCAATGCAGCCAAACAGTACATGGTGCATTATTACTATGTTCAGCAGCGAAGGCAGCAAAGATACAGTAGAGATGATCTGCACAGAGATCAAAGTGGCCACTTTGTTTATCATTGACACAGCAGACTGAATTGTTGCTATTCTCACTGCAATGATCCAGTTAGTGATGTCCGTGTGACTTCAGCCAATCATGATTTGCCGATATCCATGTGGATCAGCCATCAATCCCACCCCTGTCACAATCTCTCCAACAGCAGTATTGCTGGGGGAAGGTGGTGACAGTGCAGATGAATAAGCAGGTGCTTGGAACTTTGCAGCACTGCTGTCGCACATAAATAAACCCTGTGAAAGGGGTCTAAAATGTACCTTGTTTTAGCTGTGATCTAAAGCTGCAAAGCCATTACTGGCCTATGCAATCTTATAATGATTTTTCGAGGTGACTTGTGTTAGGGATACAATCATAAACTGGAGATAAGTCTATATGAACAGAAAAGTAGTTTTCATCCAGGGTATCGAGGCACTTTGGTGTGTCACAGGTAACAGCTTAGGGCAGAACTCTTTCTCTGAAAATTTTTTACAAAAGTGAGAACAGGAACAGATAACATGTGGAAATTGATATGCAAAATATGCTTCTGTGAAACCTAAGCGTAAATATGTATTTATGGATTTGCTCCTTTGATTACATCCTTTTCAAATAACTTATACAAGTTTTGGAGTGCCCTGAAAATTCAGTAATCGTTTACTGCTTTCCGTTTCAGAACTCACGCTTTTTAACCCTTTGAGTGCCATAGGGGTATGTGGCGCATTGCAAAGCAATGCGTTGCATACCCCTATGGCACTCAAAGGGTTAAAAGTGTGTGACGTAGACTATGCAAATAGAGGATCTGTGGAATGGGACCACAGCTGCCAATAGATTCCTGAGAACATATAAGCTGAAAGGAGAATAAACACCTCCTTATGATAACGTCTCACTTACCACCGTACCAAGGCCAGAAAAAAATAGCCTCTATGGATTTTGTACTTGTGCTTTAGTTTAAAAGAGAACATCTTCAATCAGCTATGCAGGTCATGTTCATGGAGGCGGACATGGCAGTTGGTGGTGTTTTTTTTCAAACGGAGGCCGGCCCTTTAAAGTGATAGTAATGTTTCATAAAAACAGCAGCTCCAATTAATCTTCATAGTATTTGGTCCATGGAGATTATTTTAATACTGTCAGAGTTGTAGTTCAAGAGTAACTGAATGATAAAATATCCCCCTCCCAACCCTCTTACCTAGTGTAAGCCGCCTCCCCTCAGATGTGGAATCTGGTCTCTTGACTATACAGCTCACAGAAAAGGACAATCTTCTTACTGTGAGCATAAGGAAAACGATGCCCCACTTGACAGGTTTATCCTTATGCTCACTGGAGATTGTCCCTCTCTGAGACAGACTTGTAACACTGCTCACCACAGAGCAGCATCAGTAAAAGGGGCAGGAGGGGGATACCTCATCATTCAATCACTCTTGAACTACAACAGTAGTATTAAAATAACACTCTCCATGGCCCAAATACTATGAAGATTAATTGGAGCTGCTTTTATTGTGAAACATTACTATCAGAGAGTGCACACCTCTTTGCGGAGGGAGCAATGCTTTGCACGCTCCTCAGGTCCTAAAAGAGACAGTAACGGTTCTTATAGAAAAATATAAACTTGGATACTGTGGGTGCAGTACTTAAACAGCCTTAAATTTTTATTGTGGAGCTGTTGTAATTTATGGACAGTTATGGTCAACTGATCATAAACCTCCATAGAATACTGTAGCAACAACGTCACTATAAAATTATAGGCCACTGTGCACTGCACCCAAAAGAAAGTTTCAGAAGCAGGAATACCATTGTTTACTTAGAATGAGAAACCCTATAATATATATTCTTTCAATATTAATTGCTGCTATCCATTTAAAGGGTTAAGATTGCCATGTCTGCCTACATGGACGTGACATGCACGACTGATTGGAGATTTTCTCTCTTGAGCAAAGGTACAAGGATATAATTCAAGGGGATATTAGGATTCCCTGCCCATAGTAAGATAATGGGGGGTTAAATTAGGAAGTGTTAGGTCTTTAAATACGTAAAGCCCCTTTTCCCTTTTAGGTAGTGACAACGCTGAACTCTGCCTTTTGCATTATTATAAAAAATAAATGAGATAAAAAATACCTAATTTTGCTAGTTCTATATATTCAGTATTATTATTTTATAACAACAGGACTAGACTATAACATTTATCTAATTCTATAATAAGAAAATGTAGATTACCTTGTGGAGAGTATGCTGGAATCACTGAAACTAAATTATCTGCAAAGAAAGAAAGTGGAAAAAAGTAGATCAGGAAAATAGTGAATTTAGCTCTAAAAACATAAGCTCTAAAAACTTACTCCCATTAACCCGCTGTATGCTAGAGAGGCTGATATTGTTTTTTTTTTTGCATAAAGATTTTTATTGAAGAAGAATTTTTTCATTTTACATAGTGCCTCATACCGTGAAGTAACATTAACCGACATAATCAATACACAGAACATGGCACATATATAATACAAGGCATTCCAAGGCTGACTACAACAATTAAAATTAACTACTGAATGCCTAACAATGATTTGTACCAGTGTACACTTCATAAATGCATGCACCATTATGAACAGGAATCCCATGCAGATGTGGGCTGTAAGCAGAGAGTATAAGACAAGAGGGGGGGGGGGGAGAAAGAAAGGTAATGAAAAAACAAGAGAAAGAGAGAAGAATCAAGAAGAGGGGGGGGGGGGAAGGAAGGTCAAGGGAAAGGGGTAGGTGGGCTCACAAGGAGGATCGGAAGCTCCTAGACCTAGACTAATGAGGGTGCCTCACGTGAAGAAAAGAGTCCTCTCCCAAATTTGGCTCAATGTCAGTTTACAGTGGTTGAGTAAGTCTCCAATCCTGAAGGGTCAGTTGGCGATCTTGGCCCCTGAAGCCAGGTCAGGCTCACCCCGCAACTTGTCCCACCTCAGGAAGCAGCGGTCCAATTTGGGGATCCACAGGAGCATCGTGCACCACACTCCACTCTCTGGGGACCCGCTGGCCTTGCTGTCGCTGCTCTAGCGACCAGTTGGCCTTGCTGTCGCTGCTGATCTAGAGCCTCCAGTACTGGGATATCCCAAGAACGCAGGATGTGACTCCCCTCTTCAGGTGTAGACATGATCGTGGTTGCCCTATTTCGGGTCACTATCACCTTAGCAGGGAAACCCCATTTGTATCTCAGCTCCGCTTGCCTCAAAGCAGCTGTCACAAAACTAAACTTACGCCGGTGTAGAAGTGTGGACGCTGAAATGTCCGCAAATAGCTGAATCCTAGAAAAGAGGGCAGGCAAGGGATTTTGCATGTGGCCCACCCGGAATAGTTCTTCCTTTACGTGGTAATTGTGGAGGTGAAGTATGACATCCTGGGGTAGCTCCTCAGATATGTTCCTGGGTCTAGGCAGCCGATGGATCCGGTCTATCAGCAGGTCTTGCTCCATAAAATTAGGTAAAAGACTGGTGAAAAGCTCCAATACCCAGTCTTTCAGGTTCACCGGTTGGATATCCTCAGAAATGCCCATTATACAGATATTATTTCGGCATGACCTGTCTTCTAGGTCGTTGATTTGTCTCTTAATAGTTGTACTTCCCTCAAAAGATCAGAATGCTTATCTGAAATAGCACTGTGAGCCTCCACCACCTAGTCTGTTTCAGACTCCACCCGAGTCGTTCTCTCACCCAGCTCCTTTATCTCCCGTTTAAATTCAATGTCACCGCTTTCATGTCTCCCTTGATTTGGACCTGCACCGCTGTCAGCATGCTCTTAATTTCCCCCATTGAGGTATCTGTTATTCGGAAGGAAGTTGAGGTCACCTCGTCGAGCTCAGACATGTCCTCTTCCACAAACGCCGCACGGGCACCATCTTGGGAAGGAGCTCCGGAGAGTCTTCGGGCCTTCTTTTTCTCCTTTGGCGTGAGGTACTTGAGCATTTGCTCTTGAGTTTTTTTATTACGATTATTAGTCATTGTAGTCAAGCAACTGTCAGGGCAATACTCAGCCAGAATCTCCACTTATAGGCTGTATTCTCCGCAGTCCGGCAGGAGCTCCCCTAATGTGCTACCGCTTCCATCTCGCACCAGGACACGCCCCTTGATTATTATTATTTTTTTTTTTTTTAACTTTTTGAACTGCACAGCAATGTCATGCCAGTATTGTTAAAGTTGTTAAAGCAGGAAGATTGCTTCCGTTAAAGTGCTCCCCAAATAATTATTTATATAGCGATATGCATAGAAATACTAGTATCATCCTGAATAAGTCCAGCGTTATTAAGAAATCCAACATGATCAGACAAACAGACAGGCATCAGACTAGACATCTTGCCTTAGAGACATCTGTGTGTCTGCATTGTCCATTCCAGTCTCCTCCAGGACTGGTACGGGGGAGCTGAATTATACCCTAAGGTACATGAAGTGACTGACGAGCAAGCGCACAGATGCCGCTACAGCAAGAGGCCTGCCCATTAGTGTCTGAACAAATGGATTTCTCAATAATGCTAACCTATTCAGATAACCGCTTACAAAGTTTGCCCCTGCCTGACGTCAGCGTTCTAGCTGACAGCAGGGAGATCCTCTCCTGGGATCAGCCGGTGGTTCTGCAGCAGAGCTGAGATCAAGTTAATGAAAAAGAAATAATTCACTTAAAAGGTGTTCTACGTGTGCTTGGTTTGAAAACATACGCAGAAGAACTTTTAAGTGAAGGTTAATATCTGAACAATCTCACGGTTAGCACATTTTAAAAGTTGCTAGGTATGCATAGGACCCCTGGGAGAAGACCTGTCAAAAGAGCTGGGGCTGCACTGTAAGCCCCGGTGGACCATCTGAGGAGCATATTTGTGCAACAAATTTGAAAGTTATGGTGAGGGACAGATGACTCATGTTGGTGAGGTAGTAAATTATGTTAGAATGATTTCGATAAATCTAGGATACAGAAATTTTTTGTAAAGTTGATACCTTTATTGGCTAACTAAACAGATTTACAATGCAAGCTTTCAAGACTTCTTAGGTCTTTTCCTCAGGCATGTTATACGGATAAATATGAAAACTTCTCTCTTAAATACAAGTACACATTACATTGTTTATAATGGAAATCAGATAAGAACGTTAGTCCAGATACAGATTTCTTGATCAGTCAGTGGTAGAGGATGTGATTTAAATTGCATTCTTCCTCTGAGTCCAGGTATTTATGATCCCAGAGGGACTGTGGTAAAAGTTAATTCACAGTGTGGTAATGTGACAGAAACGCTCTGTCTCTATTAAGACCATAGGTCAAAGAGTCAAATTGTAGCATTAATTTTACCTCCCATAATTTTCTGTCCCTCTGATTGCGAAATTGTCCCATTAGTACAATCAGTTTAATGTCCCTGACACTGTACCCACTTTGGCAAAAATGTTCTCCCACTGGTGTATCTGTCTTTTTGTTGTTAATGCTGGATCTGTGGGAATCAAACCTGTGTAATTTCTGTCCTGTTTCCCCCACATAAAGAGCTCTTGGGCACTTTGCACACATAATAATGTATATTACATTGGATGCAGTATTGGTATGCATATCACTATAGGAATAATTATTTGGGGAGCACTTTAAGTTGAGTGATAGGTCTGCTATAAACTGTAGTTGGGTCTTAATGCCCATAATTGGTGAACCAAACAGAAGTAAGAACTGCACTTGTAACACGTATTTGACACTTCATGTGAGGCAATGTGCTGGAGATCTCTCAAGGGATTTAGAGTTTGCTTGTTCTCTGTGGTGATATTTTAATCAAAAAGGTTCCACCACTGCAAACCATTTTTGAGCCACTGCATTAGTCATACCAGGCTCAGCCAACACCAGGCTTATATTCAAATTACCTAAATGAGTAAATTAATTTGAGAAACACAGGTCTTTAAAAAGTCAACAATAATCTATACTCGCAAATAAAAAAGCATTACAATTTTACATTCTTTGGTTAATGGAGATTATTTACACACCTTTTATATCTAAGTTATCTTTCAACATATTAGTGTATTCTTCACAAGAAAGCATAGGCGGTAAGCCTCCGAGCAATATAGTAATTTTAATGTCAGGCTTTTGGTATTCTTCTATATAAAATCGGGTTTGGTTCATCTGGCGTAGAGAGGTCTAAAAGGCAAAAGCAAAGATTATTTATTATGTGTATTATGTACAAACTCAGGATTTTCAGAGGAGAGTTTACAAATATACAAAGTATAGAATAAAGGGCTTTGTTCATTGACAAGAGGTGCAGCAGCTCTTGAGCAAACCAACTGCACCATTTGGCTGAAACTAAATTTCCTTTGATTTAAATATGGCTGTTAACTCCTTGAACGAAATGAAGATCTCTCTAGCATTCAGGGGGTTAAAAACTCCATTTAAATCTGTAGGAATTTTCAGCCCCACCCAGAATAGATGACTTGCTCCAGTGCTGTACTTCGGTAGCTTGATAAGACCCCAGAACAAAGAGAACTGGTTTGGTGCAATTCTTTAACCAGAACCCATGACAGTTGCCTTTGCATACGCCAGGAATGAGCAACCCTTAAGCTGTTGTTGAACTCAAACTCCCATCACCCTCAGTTGGATGAGGACAATGGGAATTACCTATAGTCCAACAGAAGCTGGAGGGAGGCAGGTTGACCCTCTGGTATAGTCCTATTCCCTACAGAAGAAAACATTTCTCATTATTGGGGTGCTAAAGTTTGGGGTCCCTCTGATTTGATATGGGCAAAACAACACAAAAGGGATATGTGAACAACTCGAAATCCCCTGTTGCTTTTGTCCTTGGCAGACCATCTGAAAACATAACCCTTTGATGACAGAGGGGTACGCAACGCCTCTGGCACTTAAAGGGTTAAGTACTAATTTTTACTAATTGTTATATTAGTAATTTTTATATTAAAGGAATATTTATATTTTATTTTGTAGGAGAAATAACATCTGCTAATAATAATCCCCCACTTACATTACAATGGACAGAAAATCCTCATGACCCTAATGAATGCCACCCTTGTGCCTTGAATAACATCTTCAGATCAGTCCTGCATGTCATGTCATGAAGGCACAAACTTTACCACTGCACATGGTTATCTTATTCCTTTAAGAACCAGGGGTGTGTGCACCGCATTGCTTCACAATATGCTGTGAACCCCACCGGTCCTTAAAGCGAATCTGTCATTTTGATTCAAGTTTGCGTATTTGAAAACGTCATTAAAACTGCCTACATGTCATGTTAAGCAAAAGACCAGCAAACGTACAGTTAAGTGGATATTCATACTTGGCATGGTATGCTAATTGTGGCACCTGTGTGGTACAAGTGACGTTTCATGTGCTAACGAAGCCTTTTCAGTGACATCCCATAAGCTAATTAACCACTGGGTTGCACTGGGAGACTTTCGCTTTTCCCAGAAATTAATATTTCTATTCCACTGGACTTTTGGTTAACATGACACAAAGGCGGTTTTGAATGAAGTTTTCAAATATGTATAAAAAAAAATTCAAATCAAGATGACAGGAGCACTTCAGAGGTCTATGCACTCTGCCTGTTCCAGTTTGAAAAACGTCTGCTTTCATGGACATGGTATTCAGCACAAATTTTTATATCTTGTACCAAGGCACAAGTGCAAAATTAATAGGGACCATTAATATCTTCTGCCCATAGCAAAGTAAGTGGGGTTATTAGGAGGTGTTACTTCTCCTTTAATTTTTATTATTTTAGCAATTTCAGAATTCTTAGCCTGTCAATCTCTTTTCCATCAGGACTCCTTTGGTAGCACAGCTGAGTGGCCTCACCCCCTTAAGTACAGGAAACTTCCCAAAAGGACCTCCCATCAGCACATCCCCACTGTTTGAATAGTGACTAAACAGACACCAAACGTGATGCAAAAAAAGTATTTACTGGCCTCAAACATAAGGGTGGGAAGTCTGTGTGAGTCTGTCCTCCTTCTAGGGTCTGCAGATAGCAAACACAAGAGAAAGCAAAGCCAGAACAAAACGGAGGGAAAATAGGTTGTTACTGCTTGAATGACTGTGACAAAAAGCAGCCTCCCTGGAAGGTCGAGTAAGCAGTGTTTCATGAATGTGGAATCTCTACAGATCTGTCCAATTAAAACTTCTGCTTTTTCAGACCATGTTGTAACTGTGGCCCTGGTAGAATGGGCTTTCAGTATCTTTGGTGGAGTCTTCCCTTGAACAGTGACATGGCGAACTGACACAATTGCCAGGAGAAAGGCCATTTTCCACATCAACAGGCGTAGAGGAATAGTAGCCAAGGACTCAAAAAGAGGGCGCTGAAGGAAGCCCAAAACCAGATTAAGATGCCACTGAGGAGTGGGAGACTTGAAAACAGGACGAGTATGAGCAACGCCAGGGAAGAAAACCTTGACATCAGGAAGGATGGCAATGTGTCTCTGAAAGTAAACAGAAAGCGCAGAAGTCTGAACCTTAAGGGAACTCAAACGCCTGGAATGTACACTGCAGATATGGCAGGAACGTGTTCTTCTGCCCAGGACAAAATAGCCTTGACCTCTAACCAAGCAGCGAGACTTCTTGTTACGCTTTGCTTGTTGATGTAAGCCACGGCTGTGGTGTTGTCGGATTCCACTCGGACCGCAGTGTCTTCTAACTGAGATGTCCAATGTCGAAGGGCATGAAATATCGCCCGAAGCTCCAATATGTTGATCGGAAGGAGGGACTCATCCGGAGACCACAGGCCCTGAGCGCTCAAGCGACCCAGGACCGCTCCCCAGCCGGAAATTCTGGCATCCGTCGTCACCTTGTTCCAGAAGGGTACCAGGAAGGAGTTGCCCTTCAAAAGGTTGGAAAAGTCGAGCCACCATGACAAGCTCAGTTCCACATGAAGAGGAAGAGAAACAGACGTCTTCAGAAGATCCGGTTGACCCCTGTACACCTGGATCACGAATCTCTGGAGCTCCATGGTGTGTGCCATGGCACACGGAACCGCTTCTATGGTGGATATAAATTTCCCCACCAGAGAGGACAGCTTCTGGACTGGAACTGGATGCTGAGACAGAATCGCGGAAACTCTGTGGGCGATCTGGTGAGCCACCTCATCCGTGAGGAACACCATGCTCTTCTGAGTGTCGAAGAGAAGGCAAAAGGCAAGAAGACCAGACGCTGGAATGGGACAAGATCTGACTTGTCCAAGTTGATGATCCACCCGTGATGGGTGAAAGCCTGAATGCAGTGCTGAACTTGCTGATGAAGAATGTCCGCAGAGGGGGCTTTCAGAAGCAAGTCGTCCATGTATGGAGTAACACTGCTGCCGTTCCAGTGGAGGATGGATATCAAGGCACCTAGAACGCGGTTGAAGACCTGAGGAGCCGTCGTCAGACCAAATGGAAGGGCTGAGAACTGAAAATGTCTCCTGTCGCAGGCAAACCGGAGGTACTGCCGGCTCTCTGGATGAATGGCAATGTGTATGTACGCATCCTGAAGATCCAGTGAAGCAAGGAATTCCCACGGGAACATGGCAGCAATCACTGTGCGTAGAGACTCTTGGTCATAATGAGTCCAGGTCACAAAGGAATTGAGATCCTTCAAGTCCAAAATGGGGCGACAACCGCCGCCCTTTTTGGCAACCACAAAGAGGTTGGAGTAGAAACCCAAACCCCTGTCCTGGATAGGCACCGGCTCTAGAACATCCTTGTCCAGAAGAGCCTGAACAGCACTGTCGAACAGACACCTTTCTCTGCATCCTGAGGTGTGTGAGAAGGATGAAAACGAAAGGGAGGAAGAGAAATGAAAGGGATCTTGTACCCTTCTGCTACTACCTGTAAAACCCATGGGTCCACCACTGAGCCCTCCCAAATGCTGTGATAGTGTCGTAGACGACCACCCACAGCAGAGTGCAGACCCGGGTTCGGTGAGTCATGCCGAAGAAGTCTTGGAAGCCACCTTGGGCTTCCATTGCTGTTTGGGCTTAAAGGAGGTACGCGGAGCTGAGGGAACCGTCTGGTTCGCCGGACGTGTCTCATTCTGAAAGGAACGAAAATACCGGTTACGCTTAATCGGCAATTTCTTCCTGGGAACCAAGGGTAGATGAGTACTCTTAAACCCTGTGGCCTCACTGAACAGATCTTTAAGATCTGGCCCAAACAGAGGTACCCTGAAAGGGTAGGGAAAGTAAGGCATTCTTGGAAGCAGTGTCAGCAGACCAGATCTTGAGCCAAAGAGCGCGTCTGGCCACCACAGACATGGTGGAAACCCTAGCCACCAAACGGATGGCATCAAATAAGGCAGCAGAAACATAGTGCTGTGTCTCAGAAATGTTGGCAAGAAGGCACAACTTATCTGAAGTAGGTGCATCCTCTCGGACAGCCCAGGTGAGCTGTTCAGTCCAGACTGCGATGGCACAGTTCACCCACGCAGCGGCAAATGCTGGAAGCATAGCAGAACCAGCAGTGGCAAAAATGGACTTGAGGGAAACCTCAAGTTTCTTGTCTGTCCAGTCCTGGAGGCATCTGAGACTGGTAAGGCAGTAGATTTAGACAGCCTGGATACAGGAGCACCCACTTTGGGGGGATGAACCCACTGTGCAAGCAATGCCACAGAGAAGGGATAAAGCTTGTCAAATTTCTTGGACACAGAGGGTTTCTTGTCCGGGGATTTCCACTCCTCAGACACAAGGCAGTCAAGAGTAGGGTTAGGTGGAAAGTAAGGGGCTTTTTAGGCTCCTGGAACCTCCTGAACTAAGGGAATGTTAAGTGTAGTTAAGACAGCCCTGATCAGGCCCTCAGTGGAGGGTTCAGGATCAGCCTCAAAAGGGTCTACAAAAAAACTGAGAGGAGCCCAACACAGAACATTCCTCAACATCTGAATCCACCAGCAGTTCCTCCTCAGAGGAATCTGACACATCAGGTACTCCCTGAGGTTTGGGCAGGGAAGACCTGACTGAGGAGGGGGCCTGCCAAGACTGAAAGGCACCGTGTAACTGGGACGGAAAGTGTTGCAATGTGGACCGAAGGTCTCTGGTCGCAGCCTTGAACTCTTGCACCCAAGCTGGCTCTGTTGCATGGCTGGAGGTCCCTGGAATGCTGTCAGGGACATCAGAACATGCTGGGCATAAATGACCTGAGAATTCTCTAGGTAGCCCTGAGTGACAGGAAGAGCAATGCGCAATAGGGGCTACAAAGACCCCATCCTCCTTAGTCTTAGGTCTGGCCCCAAGCTCCAATGGTATAGACATTCTCACAATGTCAAATAACCTACTGTACAATAAATCACCCAATTATAGTGTGTAGGATTAAAGTTTTACCCCAGAAATTAAACTCATCTGGCAGGCAAAGGGTTAAATCTGCAGAGGAGAGAAGGAGAGTCCAAGCCCTGCGTAGGATACTCGCTCAGAAATGTTCACAAAATGGCTGCCGCGACGGGAGTCAATCAGGAACAAGGGCGAGAAGCAAGTGCTCATGGGAAATGTAGTTTTCCCCAAAAAGTACCCAAAACAGTGCCAGAAGCCCCTTGAGCCCCCCAACACACTAGAAACATGAACCGGATGATAGAGCAAGGGCAGACAAGTAAAATGAGCCATCTCTGAAGTCGCTAGGGCAAACGGTTGCAGAGATACTTCCCAAACAGTATAGTCCCATAGGAGTGAATGGAGCAATGGCGTCTATGCGGTAACCTGCGCTTTAAAGGTGCAGTACTCAAATTTTACAAATTTTAAAGTAAAACAGTAACATGTGTAAAACATCATTTAGAACATGTGAGGATACCCAAAAAACACTAAACCAGTAGGAAAAGTATTAGAAAACCCCCAAAAAGTGTCAAAACAGCAGTTAAAGGGTTAAGTTACCACAAAAACTTGCTCCAAACACCCAACAGACATGCAGATAGACCCAACGAGTGCAGGAGTGTGCAATAGGAACTCCAATGAATACACCACTGTGCGGAGGGGCACTGTGGGACAAGTGGACCTGCAGCACTCAAAGGGTTGCTCACCTTTCCTGCAGATCTTCTGTCTTCAGACTACCATGTAGTAAGAAGTACCTCAGTGGGTAACTCCTGGGGAAGCACTTGGAATCAAGATTTTCCCCCTCAGGACTTAAGGTCCACAAAAAAGCACCTGGAAACTGAGCAAGCCACATCTAAGGCATTGTCAGTCATGGTAATCCATATCTAACAGAAAAATAAAAAAGAAAGATTCTAAAACTATAGCACAACTGTTCTCAGCCTGGTGTTGTCTTTACCAAGCAACAAATCCTTTTGGAGCTGGTTGGCTAGCTGCAGCCAAGGAGGGAAGGGAGGCTCCACCCCCTGCATAAACTTCTAGAATTGTTCCCGCCTATTAAGGGGCGGATCGCCTCCTAGAGTTACCAGTAACCTGTACTGGACAACAGAGAAATCTCCCTCCCAGCTCCACTTTACCCCTACCACACAGAAGTAGCCTCAGTTTCAATATATAGTAAAGATGTAAGAAAAAGAAGTAGGGCCATTAGGACATACTAAAACTATTCCTACCAGGATCACAGGGAGGTGGAGAAAAACTTAACAGAGACTATCCAGATACAATTATAAACCTCAGGTGTTGAAGTACACCACTACACAAAAACTAAGTAACAGTAGAAAGTTACTAGAGACAAAGGAAAGGAGGCACCTACATAGGCACTACATCGTTTAGGACCTCTCTCTCAAAACTGGCCTCAGTCAAGGACATGACATTGTTCAGCAAATGTGAAAAGTGTCTACCACATTGCTGTCTCACAAAACTGCTCTGCAGAGGCCTGATTCTGTTGGGCCCAAGAAGTGCATTCAGCTTTGGCAGAGTGAGCTGTTGGACTAAAAGATACAGGCTTGGTGCATGGTTGCCTTAATCCAAGAGGTAACTGACACCTTGGACGCTGCTTGACCCACACAATGCCCGCAAGGATAAGGAAAAGCAGATCGGATTTGTGAAAAGGTTCCGTGTGATGCACGTAGTATTTAAGACCCCTAACCAGTTCCAAACAGTCAAGGTTCTGTTCTCATCTTTTAGACAGAGAAGGACAAAGAGATGGAAGCAAAAACTCCTGATCAATATGAAAATCTGAAACAACCTTGGAAAGAAACATAAAGTGAGTATTCAAAAAACACCCTAACTGCATGAAAACTCAATTAAGGGGCCCTACAAGACGAAGCCTGCAGCTCAGCCATGCGTCGGACAATTGACAGAAGAAAAGCCGTCTTGAGACCCAAGTAACAAAGAGACACAGAAGCCAATATCTCAAAGGGATCCCCTGAAGCACTCCAAAAACAGATTTAAGCCCCATGGAGGAGTAGGATTCTGAAAGATGGGGTAGGCATGAGCCACCCCTTTCATGAAACTGAACAGCTGTCATTAAGGCACACACATCTGAGAAAGAACTGAAAAGGTTGAGATCTGAGCCATGATAGAACTAAGACTATGATCCTTTGGTGGCTGTCATTGAGAAAGGCCAAGATCAGTGGAAGACAAAAATGACCCAGCTCAATCGGTTTACACCGCTAGAAGCACAAAGACCAGATCCTATGATATGCCTTAGACAAGACGATCTCGTAGGTCTTAAGCATAGTCACAATGGCTGGCTCACAGAAGTCATTTTTCTTAATGTATCAGCTTCAAAAGCCACGGTATGAAGGGTAGCTTCTACACATCTGGATGACACAGTGGATCTCAGTCATTTAAGAAGAATGGAAAGGCATCATGGCTCGGCCACTGACAGACTGATCAGATCTGAGAACCACGCTCAGTGAAGCCAGTAAGGTACAATCAGAATCCTTGTGCCCAGTCTATCCTGACTTTCCTTAGCATCCTGGGCATCAGGGGAAAAGGAGTAAACACATACACCAGAGGAGAATGTCCACTGCATTTACTGAGAGAGCCAGAGAGTCCCGAGACCTGGAGCAAAATTGAAGAACCTTGTGGATCAACAGAGATGCAATCATGTCCCCAATCTGTAGACACCAGACCTAAACTATGGGACTACAAGACAGACTGTTTCAGTTTCTATTCCCTGGAATCCAGGAGCTGATGACTA
Organism: Rhinophrynus dorsalis; assembly: GCA_037306005.1. Taxonomy (NCBI): domain Eukaryota; kingdom Metazoa; phylum Chordata; class Amphibia; order Anura; family Rhinophrynidae; genus Rhinophrynus; species Rhinophrynus dorsalis. Next base: position 349,313,579 of record CM074718.1, read on the forward strand.
AGGAAGACTGCCACCACACCCAAGTGTGACTATCCAATCTAAGACAGCTGGAATGCTAGCTTCTGCCCAAGCAAGAATCAGAAGACCATCAGACCATGCAGATGTGGTTCTAGCCCCTCCTTGGCATTAACATAGGCCCCCGAAGTTGCATTGTTGGACTGGATCTTAACTGGAAGGCTGTGAAGCAACTGGGACCAATGGTGAAAGACTGGATGAATAACCTGAAGATCTAGCACACTGATCAAAAGAAGATTCTCATGATTACACCAGAGGCCCTGTGCCATCAAGAAGCCAAAACTGTCTCTCCAACCTACCAGGCAACATCCAGTGTCACTATATGTTATGGGTTTCCTGGAGTCACCTGAGAAGATCCATCATTAACCTTAACTCCTTAAGGACCGAGCAGTCTGGAGCTGGGTGGCCCTAAAGGACCAAAGCCCTTTTTTTTTGACCTACACATTCTGGGATGGCAGCATGGCATGCAGCCGTACTGCCATTCTAGCATTCCATGATGTGCCAGGACCGTCGCCGGTTTTTAACGCACAAGCACCAATGACGGTCCTCATACATCACTGGCCGCTAAGGGGTTAAAGTGGGCTCTGGAATTGTCTTTTGTTTTCTCCATATATCAGTATGTACTAACCAGGAGCAGATTAAATTGTATTGCACATGCTGGAGGGAAGGCATTTAGGATATGTTCACATTAAAGGAGCCAGCTATTTATTTTTATAGAGACATGAAGAGGAGGCACAAAATTGGGGTCCTCTCCACTGTGAAGGCATGACAAAGGGTGGCTAGAGGGCCTCCGTACCACTTTCTCTGTTATTTAGAGATAACCCATGTTCCTGGGCTTGAGGAAAGGGGAGGGAGGGTTAGCGCTTTCTTTGTAAGCTGCTGTTTATATAAGAGACACCTTGACAGAGGGTCTCCCCATGGGTTGTAAGACTGTCTTCTGGGCTACTAATCTCTTTGGTGTAGATATGTTTGTTCTCTCTCTCCTTCTTACTTCTGAGCCTACGCAGGCATTTTTGGGGGGTAATAGCCCTGAAGGGGACCATCAGAACAGCAACAGCTTAATCAGCAGTGGTCCCCTGTTTATCTCATCAGTCCTGTCTCCTTAAAGTGGAACTATTACACAAATGAAAGTTACCCCCAAATCATTATGCACACAGTGATACATATATCCATACTAGTATTATCCTGAATAAGTACAGAGTTTTTGAGAAATCCAACTAGTTTTGAGACACACACAAGCAGGCATCTTGCTGTACCGCATCTGAACGCCTGCACTGTCAGTCCCTTCCTGTACCTTAAGGTACAATGCAATGCCTCCTAGAGGAGACTGGGACTGACAGTGCAGGAGCACAGATATCTCTTTGGCAAGATGTCTGTGCTGATGCCTGCCCTTATGCCTGCCTGCCTACCTGTCTTGGAACAAGTCGGATTTCTCAATAACGCCAGAATTGTTCAGGATAATACTAGTATGGATATGCGTATTGTTATGTGCATAATGATTTGGGGGGTAACTATAATTTGTGTGACAGTATACTCCTCCAGTGCTGTAACACCAATGCAAAATGCCCAAGGCCCCCCATCCTAATCGGCGTCAAGCAATGGTCTAAGGCCCTGGACAATTCTCTGGAAGGTCTCCAGTCTCTGCCCAGTTTGCCTTCTTCTGTCAAGAGTATTTTGGATAATTTAGATCAAGGGCCTACTGCTCCCTTCAGTAAAAGCGATCAATCTCATGTGAAGTGACTCTTTTGCTCCTTGGGATGATTCCTTTCTAGAGGATGAGATAGGAGATAAGGATGATTTGCTGCTTATTTCTGGGGACTCTCTGAAGGAGGACTCAAGGAGTTCTGTGGAATGTCTGGTTTGGCCAATTTTAGATACCCTCCAGATATCTGAGGGACCTTAAGAACAAGAAAAACTTAGAAGCCCACAAGGGACAGTCTAGCCACCTACAGAGAAAAACTGTAGAAAGGTGTCTCTTAGGTGAGCTGCAGCGTGGAAAGCAAGGAAGGGAGAAAACGTCCTCCCTTCCCTTCTCAGAGACCAGGAAAATGGGTTATGTGTACAGAACAGTGAAAATGGTGAGGTAGCTCTCATGCCATCCAGTGCCATGGGGGGCAATTATGGGGCACCTCATTATGCATAAGCCAGTCTCTCCTCACGATTTAAAGGCTCTACAGACCAAAAATCCTCAATGGGTCACCAATTATAAAAGAAAAGAATTGCAGTAAGATAAAAAAAAAAAAAAGATAAAAAATGTCACAATGGTTCACAACTGACAAAAAAAGATATATAAACAGCTATAACTGCTTGCTCTATGAAGGCTTCATACTTAGGTATGCACTTCTGTTAAAGGGATATTAATGTGTTACATAAACAGCAGCTCCAATTAATCTTCTTAGTATTTGAGCAATAGAGAGTGTTATTTCAATACTGTCAGAGTTGTAATTCAAGAGTAATTGAATGATAAAGTATCACCCTCCCACCCCTTATACCTACAGTGGATATAAAACGTCTACACACCTCTGTTAAAATGCCAGGTTCTTGTGATGTTAAAGAATGAGACAAAGATAAATCGTCAGAACTTTTTCCAACTTTAATGTGACCTATAACGTGAACAATTCAGTTGCAAAACAAACTGAAATCGTTGAGGGGGGAAAATAAAAAACTCACAATAACCTGGTTGCATAAGTGTGCACACCCTTAAACTAATACTTTGTTGAAGCACTTTTTGATTTTATTATAGCAATCAGTTTTTTTTTGGGTAGGAGTTTATTAGCAAAGCACATCCTGAAGTGGCAATATTTGCCCACTCTTCTTTGAAAAAAGCGATCCAAATCTGTCAGATTGAGAGGACATCTCCTGTACACAGCCCTCTTCAGATTACCCCATAGATGTTCAATTGGATTCAGGTCTGGGCTCTGGCTGGGCCATTCCAAAACGTTAATCTTCTTCTGGTGAAGCCATGCTTTTGTGGATTTGGATGAGTGCTTTGGGTCGTTGTCGTGCTGAAAGGTGAACTTCCTCTTCGTCTTCAGTTTTCTAACGGACGCCTGAAGGTTTTGTGCCAAAATTGCCCAGTATTTGGAACTGTTCATAATTCCCTCCACCCTGACGAAGGCCCCATTTCCAGCTGAGGAAAAACAGCCCCAAAGCATGATGCTGCCACCACCATGCTTCACTGTGGGTATGGTGTTCTTTGGGTGATGTGCAGTGTTGTTTTTGCACCAAACATACCTTTTGGAATTATGGCCAAAAAGTTCAACCTTGGTTTCGTCAGACCATAACACATTTTCCCACGTGCTTTTGGGGGACTTGATGTTTGTTACTGCAAACTTCAGCCAGGCTTGGATGTTTTTCTTTGTAAGAAAAGGCTTCCGTTTTGCCACCCTACCCCATAGCCCATTCATATGAAGAATACGGGAGATTGTTGTCACATGTAGCACACAGCCAGTACTTGCCAGAAATTCCTGCAGTTCCTTTATTGTTGCAGTAGGCCTCTTTGGAAGCCTCCCTGACCAGTTTTCTTCTCGTCTTCTCATCAATTTTGGAGGGACATCCAGTTCTTGGTAATGTCTCTGTTGTGCCATATTTTCTCCACTTGATGAGGACTGCCTTCACTGTGTTCCATGGTATATCTCATGCTTTGGAAATTATTTTGTACTCTTCTCCTGACTGATATCTTTCAACAATGAGATCCCTCTGATGCTTTGGAAGCTCTCTGCGGACCATGGCTTTTGCTCTGAGATGCAACTAAGCAAATGTCAGGAAATTTCTACTAGAACGGCTGAACTTTATTTGTGATTTATCGGAGTCACTTTAACTGATGACAGGTGTGTAATGACTTCTATTTAACATGAGATTGAATGTGATTGGTTAATTCTGAACACAGCCACATTCCAAGTTATAAGAGGGTGTGCAAACCTATGCAACCAAGTTATTGTGAGGTTTTTTGTCTTTTTTTTTATTTTTCACCCTCAACGATTTCAGTTTGTTTTGCAATTGAATTGTTCACGTTATAGGTCACATTAAAGGTGGAAAAAGTTCTGACATGATTTATCTTTGTCTCATTCTTTAACATCACAAGAACCTGGCATTTTAACAGGGGTGTGTAGACTTTTTATATCCACTGTAGTGTAAGCCACCTCCCCTCAGATGTGGAATCTGGTCTTGAGACCAGACAGCTCGCAGCAAGGGTGAATCATCTTACTGTGAACATAAGGAAAACCCCTGCTCCCTTGACAGGTTTTTCAGGTTTTCCCTTCTGCACACTGAAGATTGTCCCACTCTGCAATCTAACTGGTCAATCTTGCTGCTCTGAGGTGGGCAGTAAAAGCGGCGGGAGGCGTATACTTTATCATTCAATTACTCTTGAACTACAACTCGGACAGTATCGAAATAACACTCTCCATGACCCAAATACTATACAGATTAATTGGAGCTGCTTTTCGTCCCTTTAAAAACACATTGAGAACCACTTATTCTATAGTTATAGTTCCCTTTAAACAGAAATGAGTTAATCAGTAGCTTATTCCTTTTGACTAACCAACCTGTGCTCAGGAAGGGATATGCGTAAATACTGGCCTGTATACAACGCTTTATGACAGGAATGTACATCAGTGTTGCAGTAGTTTTCATGTTAAGTAAAACAGGGGAATTTCCACTGTTGTGAGATTATACATTTAAATACTATTATAGTAAAAACTTGATCTACAACTATACTGCAATTTCTGTTGTGGATATCAAGTGGGCACAGGTAAATCAATGAAATGTTCTGTCACTGTAAGTCATTCACCTGTGCTGAAGCAGAGAAATTCTCAAGTCCTGGCCTGTTGGTGAACCCCAACAACACGGGTTGAGAACCACTTCTCTAGGAAATTGGTGTGTAATCTGAGGCCCCCAGCTGTTCACAACTACAATTCCCATAATCCCCAACCAGCCAACAATTGGCTGGGGATGTTGGGCATTGTAGTTCTGAACATCTGGAGGGCCACCAATTGTCCAGACCTCCTCTTTCATTGTAAAACATGTAGAAACTTTTCACATAAATGTCATGGTTCAAACAATATTTATACAGAATGATTAATTGAAAGTGTACATACTGACCTTTCGTACATCTTTAAGTCTCTCAAGAATGACCTCATCAGCTGACAAAACCATTCTCTGAACTAGTAAAATAGGAAGAAGAAAAAAAACTTTCATTGTGACTAATTTGTTTAAGATGTCACTCCTGTGATAACCCAAACCTACTTACAATGTAGTTCAGCATTGATTGCATAAGAACTAAAGGTCCTTAAAGGGAAAGTAATGTTTCACATTAAAAGCAGCTCCAGTATATCTTCATATATTAGAGCCATGGAGAGTGTTATTTCAATACAGAGTTGTAGTTCAAGAGTAATTAAATGATAAAGTATCCCCCTCCCGCCCCTTTTACCGATGTAACACTGCTCACCTCAGAGCAGCAAGATGGATCACAGAGAGGGAAAAACTTCAGTGAGCATAAGGAAAAAGCTCACAAGGGGGGCAGGGCTTTCATTGTTCTTATAACAAGAAGATTGTCCCTTGCTGTGATCTGTCTGGTCAAGAGACCAGATTCCACATCTGAGGGGAGGTGGCTTACACTAGGTAAAAGGGGCAGGATGGGAATAATTTATCATTCAATTACCCTTGAACTACAACGCTGACAGTATTAAAATAACAATCTCTATGGTTTAAATACTATGAAGATTAATTGGAGCTGTTTTTTTGTGAAACAAAAAAAAAAACATAGGGGATCAATTCTGCAGCAAACCAACTGCTCTATAAAGGACACACAAAATTCCCAAATTCCCATCAATTTCTATGGGGCTTTTAACCCCCAGAACACTACAAAGATCTCAATGAACTGGAAAGCAACACATTAGTTTTCTCTCTAGCATTCAAGGTGTTAAAATGCCCTATTTAATAGAACAGCTATTAACAGTTTTAGTGATTTTAGCATGCCATCACTTGTATGTTGTTTTAGTAAATGTGTTGTTTTGAAAACTAATCATTGAGTTACTCAGATTTATAGATGATTCTAATTAAGACATGCCATTCAGGCACTTCCTGTCAGCATTACCTTTATCACTCACTGACACGTAAGCTTTTCAGTGCTAGGGGAGGTGGCAATGCTTTCTGGAGCAGTGTCAGTGAATGGGGAGGTAATATGGGGCTAAGACAAGAAGTGCATTCCTTAACCCTTTGAGTGCCAGAGGGGTACGGAGCGCATTACTCCGCAATGCATTCCGTCCCCTCTCTGGAATTCAAAGGGTTAACCCTTTCAGTGCCAGAGGGGTACGCAACACATTGTACCCCTCTGGCACTGAAAGCGTTAATTCCATAATGAGCACAATATATATAAATCAAAAGTAAGCAAGTTCTATTTCCCATATAGACAATTTCTGGACTCATTTGTGCGCATTAGCCTTCGGTCAGAAAGGCAAATGACCCCTCAGTTGGTGCAGCTACATACCCAATATACGTCTGTCATGTTATGGGATATCCACAAACCAATAGTATCTTTTAAAAGTGCAGTGAAAATAATCAAAATATAGCATGTGGGTTAAAGGGATATTAATACTTAAAATGTAAAAAAAAAATATGTTGTAGGGTTTAACCCCCTGAGTAAAACAAGAGTACTCCCACTGCTGAAAGGTGTTTCATTCAAAAGTTATTAATTTTCAAAGTTGAATTTTTTAGGTGAAATATCACAGTGGCCTGAAATTGTACAGTGGCGCTGTTGCTACATGATCCTATGGACAGCTCTGGTCCCGGGACCATAAATCTCCATAGGATGGTGTAGCAACAGCGCCACCGTACAATTTCAGGCCACTGTGATATTGCACCTAAAAAATTCAACTTTGAAAATTAATAACTTTTGAATGAAACACCTTTCAGCAGTGGGAGTACTCTTTTTTTTACATTTTAAGTATTACTATCCCTTTAAAACATATATATATAACTGCAGAAGCACTACCAATATACAAACAGTTTACCCAAATATATCATACATGGGGTGCTCATGATCCTCAAAACTGTAATAAAAAAAAAAAAAACGAGGATCTCAACAGAACACTATAACCAATAATATAATATACCAAGGCAATAATAGTCAGTGTATGTGTGATCATATTTATGGCCATGGACACTAGATATATTTTTTGTATGTCTGATGCCAGACTATAGCTCTCTTTTATGGTTAAGTCATTGTGTGATTTTATATGGTATATTTTATAGGTGTATATGTCTGTGCGCCTTTTTTTGGGGGGGTGTTTCTATATATAGATATTCTAGAAGCACTGTGCCTTTTTCATATTTATATGTGATAAATAATACATTTATATTTTTGGCTATTATTGCCTTGGTATATTATATTATTGGTTATAGTGCTCTGTTGAGAGCCTCACTTTTTGTTGTTTTTTTAGTTTTTTGTTTTTTTTTATAACGTGGGTTGTTCACAGAAAACTCAGGAACTTGTGTATTCACTGTAAATTGTAACAGAAGTGTGAAAACTTGGTTAACGGGGGAGGAGGGGGTTAAAAGGCTTAGTAGTAAAATGGTTAGGCACCTGAATATTCAGATTTTTTAAAAAATCTTGCCCTACATGTCCTATCAGCTCTACAAACATATGCATCTATGACAGTTGGCTCCCTATAAATACTGCCAGGTCACTGTAACTTTTCAAGCATTTCTCAGTGTGGAAGTTGCCTGGTTTTACTCAGAATAATAGGGTTGGAGATTTTCCCCAATCTGATAGCCTGTGACTTGCGGACGGGTATAAAAAAAAAAAAAATAATAATAATAATAAGATTATGTGCTATATGGGTGGATTAGCAATGTTTTATCTACTGGGTAGTAGACTTTTTGTTTAACTAGTGAACCTCATTGATCTATTCCATCCCTTTTCTTATATATACACACACACACACACACACATTTACTTCCACACCTTTAAACACCAGAACTGGACATTATATGCAGATTAAAACGAGAAAAAGAAAACTCTAGCAGATGGCCTCTATTGAATGTCACTATTAATAAACACCTGCTGCAATTAACTGTTAGAGGGTTCCATGCAATAAGATATCAGACTGATCTCTCATCCTATATAATAATTCGCTAAATCGTGTGTAACGCCGCGACATGCGCAGTACACACTGCTGCGCGTGCTGCAGTCCTTCGGAGCACCCAGCTCTGTATCAGCCGCGGTGCGGGCAGTCTCTGCTGCGCGTGACTGCTCCGCGACCGGGTGGCAGTGGCACTGTGGCCCGTGTAACGGGCTGTTCATCTAGTATAAATATATAATGCTACATTTAATACTGGAACGAGAAGCTTAATGTAAAGAATGACAAGGTTATTAGGATCCTATGTGGGATCAATAGGAAAGCAATTCAGTTGAGTGAACTTAATGGTCTTTTTGAAACTACAATGACAGGGCCTACATAAAAAATGTGTGGAAATAAGAAAGACTGTGCAGCACCATTTCGGTCAATGTTTCTTAGATTATTTGAAGGCAGGGATCAACTAGCTACATTCCTAAATTGACCACTAATAAGGTCCAAGCATTTATGTCTCCTGAAGCACACAGCCACATAAAGAATTCTAATGACCAATATTAATATTGCCAGGGACCGGCACAGGTCCAGGGACCTGTATTTGATTTGGCTTACTGTGCTGCACACTAAAACACTGAATTAAAGGGACGGTAATGTCCCATAAAAAATGCTTATAGTTTTGTAGAGTTTAAAAAAATAAACTATATGTCAAATCCTCCATAGTGGTTTGAGAGATATTCACATTCAAAGTTCCCCCCTCCCTCCCCTTCACAGCGGACATCAGGAGCTCCGTGTCGGCTGACTAGAGGAGGCTTTTCAGCAGAGCCGCAATAGTGATACTGGAAAATAATTACTTCATTGGAATTACTTAACTGGCATTGTGAAGCGATCCTTCAGGACACAAAGGTTTAAAAGGCATGTTTAAAATTAATAGGAATCCCCCCACACACACCATGGTGCAGTTAGTTCTTATTAACCCTTTACAGACCAGAGGGGTGTGCATCACACTGCTTTGCTTTGGTCCTTAAAAGGTTAAAAGCAGCCTCAAAATGTGTACTGGCCCTATAAGGCTAAGGGCCACATTTTCAAGCGGATGTATAGCAATTTTGGAACAAACCAACTGCACCACAGTGAACTAATAACAATTCCCCCAGTATACACTGCTTTAAATTGGGCTTTTAACTCCTTCCATGCCAAAGAGATCTCCATCACAGTTTTGCAGTCCCTATAAAAAGTGACTGGTGGAAATGTTCCAGTCCTTTCAGGTCCCTGCCCACTTACTGCAAATAATTCCTTTTTGAAATCAGGACAGTCTGTACAGAAGGATATTAAATATCTTATTTGTTTAGGAGTATTAGTTACGTGTTTTAACTAGATGTTTTAAAAGCTCAAGTGTTTCCTCAGAAGTTAGGAAATTTTAATTTAAAGTATTTCTGTAAGCCATAAAGATGGCAATATGTATTGGATATGATAAAATGGGGTACCTTGGTGATGTAAGCAAGCTTGGACATAGTTTGGCCGAACTATGGAATGAAACCCTAATTTTTTAACCCCTTAACAACAGGCAACAGTCCAGACATATCACCGGTGTTTGTGCCTAAAGGATCAGTTACGGTCCTGGCACGTCATGGGATATGTATTTGCAGCGCTCCTGAGGGAGAGATGTGTGCACTATGGGAGTCTGGCTGCCAGCCACGCCCCAGGGTGTTACATAGGCGAAGTTATGCAAAACACACCTTTGGCGATTGGCTCCTCAATCAAACCTAATACACTTTGCAAATCGGCTGAGGAGGAAGAGGCATGGGGCAAAGCCTGGCAACCTCTGTCCAAGCAGTTAAAGGAACACTAACACCAAAAATTAGAAAGGTTTATATAACTTTAAGTTTCAAGTACTTACTGTGTATGTAGAAATTAAAACATATTAATGTGAGTCATCCCTAAAGTATAATCCTAAACTTGCTTTTTAGCTCTTGTGTAAATTGTAATGTTCAAAGAAGATTTAACCCTTGGTCTGCCAGAGGAGTACACATTACCATACCTGGGAACTCTCCGGATTTGCCCCGGAGACTCCGGTTCTGACAGAACTTTACCGGGTCTCCGGGGCAGAGGCTGATTCCTCCGGATGTGGAGAGTTTCTATTGAAACTCTGCCACATCCGCTTTTTCTCCTGCTGATACTGAGTCCCTAGCCCTCTGAGTGCCAGAGTAGTAAGGAATGCATTGCTTTGCAATGCATTCCGTACCACTCTGGCACTCAAAGGGTTAAGCCTCCCCCCCCACTCGCGGCAAGCCCCGCCCCTTTTTGACGCGATTAGCGTCATTTTTGTCACCCCCTGGTGAACAGAGGACTACCCTCCGGGTAGCCCTCGACTGGAAGTTCCCAGGTATGCACATTACATTGTGAAGCAATGTGTTGTATACCCCTCTGGCACTCAAAGGGTTAATATTTTGTGCTGTTTGTGTGGAGAGGTAAGCACTACCATCAGTGAACCCTTTGAGTGACACTGGGGCACTTCAAGGGTTAATTCATTGTGATTTTGTGCCCACAGATCCTGTTTTCAGAAAGGCTCTTATCTCAGCCCATTCACAGATAACACAGGCAATCAATGAGAGCCCTGAAAAAGACAGGGATGACTGCTATCTCAGAGCATGTGCAAGACTAAATTTTAGGCCTCAAAGAACAAAAAGCTTTTTTTCAGAGACAGAATTGAAGTACACGGGGGGTGATGTATAAAAAGCCTTCTTAGTGTATTCTTAAGAATTGTTGCTAAAATTCACAGCGCCTAGTCATATTTATAAAGAAATAAAGTCATGTTTATAAATATGTCTATCTACGAATATTCACACCTGCGAATATATATTCGCACACATATCTGTATTTTATACGGACACGATTCTTATTTGGCCAAGGCCATTTCTACTCCACTTCTCAAAAAAGTCAACTAACTGGAGTTAGCACTTAGAAACATGTTGTGAGATGTTTATACATAAGTTTATGTTGATCGGAGACATTTTTACAGACACTTTCTTTATAACTCCAGTTTTATACATCTCCCCCCATGGTATTTAACCCCTTAAAGACAGGGTTTTTTTTTTTTCCATTATAGCGAATGACTTCCTGGACTTACCAGGTAAGTCGTCTGTCATTAAAGTATATACTACCCTGGTTAATTTTAGCTATTAGTATTCCTTTAATTGACATCCACGCACACTACCTGCAGATTTGCAGGTTAGCTATATCAATTACACCAAGGAAAATTCCAGGCTTTCACTTTTCCTATGAGTCACCATGACCAGGCACTAAGCAGTCAAGCAAGTGATCAATGGGCATTAAAAATCAAAACAAATAGTGTAATTATGTTTGTTTATCAGCTATAAAGAGATTGTCTTTGCAAGTACTATGCTATTTGTTCTTGGTTGCAACAGACATAATTGTTCTTGCTGATGTGGCAAGCTGCCATGGTAACCAGACAAGAAGGCATAGACTGGTTCTCCTTCTGTGGAACTAGCATGCCTATCCAACCAACCTTGAAATTTAGGGACTTACTCAAACTAAACTGGAATAATTCCACAGGAAGCCAACTGCGCCAGAGGGGGCAAATTAATTTACCTTAACCTTCTGAGTGCCAGAGGGGTACGGAATGCATTGGACGCATTCCTTTCCCCTCTGGCACTCAAAGGGTTAACCCCTTAACGGTCATAGTACATCATGGGTAAATCTGACTGAACGACTCATGACGTACTATGACCGTCATGGAATTCCGGGCTCCCCCCGTGTCTGCACGCCGTTCAGGGAGTCCAGAAACGGATGTAGCAAAAAAAAAAAAAAAAATGCTCCGTGGTCCTTAACTGACCTCGCCGCGCCGATTGTTAAGGTGTTAAATTACTATTGATTGAAAAGAGACTTAACTCCTTGAGTTCTAGAGGACTCCATCCTAAAATTCAAGGGGTTAAAAACTCCATTTAAGTCAAAGAGAATGGCTCAGATGGTTTGCCCCTAAATTATTCCACTTTGGCTTGCTGAATAAGACTCTTCGCCCATATTGATAAAAGCAAACTGCCGTTATTCTGGAGTAAACCAACTGCACCACAGGGAACAAATAAACATCTGAAAACTCCAATGTACTTGGAATAGAGCTTTCAACCCCTTGAATCTCTTGCTTTTGCTTTGGAGACCTCACTAGGATTCAAGGGGTTAAAAATCCCTTTTAATTTACCAGGAAATGTATTTGTCCCCTACGGTACATATTGTTTATTACACAATAACATCCGTTTGCATTTATAAATATGGGGTTTAGGGCTTAATCCACCAAACCTATGAGGAGTAATCCTGGAGCAAACAAACTGCACCTCAGACAGGAAATGACAATGCCACACCTCTTGAATGGTAGAGATTGTTCCAGTTCAGCTTTCTGAATAAGGCTCTTAGCATTACCTCACCACTTCTACAGATAATCGGGTCATCAAGATTGTGTTAAGGTTATTTATTGGTACATTTAGTTGTTGACCTTCTCCAAGATAATAGCTACTTTTTTATGTATCTCAATTTTAGTACAGTTTGGCTGTGTTTAACCCTATGAATACCAGAGAGGTATGCAACTCATTGGAAAGCAATGAGTTGCATACCCCACTGGCACTGAAAGAGTGAAACAGCGCATAGTTTTTGGGGATACATAAACATATTGAGGAATACATGTAAAAAAGGACAAAAGTGAAGCATTTCTGGGGCAAAACAAATAAAAGTTCCCATTGAAGTGGTTCATTTTATAAATATTGCATACCTCCTAAGTGTCCCTCTTTTATACCCAAATCCCTCTGTCCCTCTTTCCCACCCTCATGTCCCTCTTTTTAGGAGATCAGACTGTGTGGTGTGTATAGAAGTGTATCATACTGCTCCACAGCAATAAAGCTCACATTAATGTTTATTTAAACATCAGTATATGTGTTTATAAAATTAGTCTGTGTGTATAAAATACTTTAGTCCTGCTATAAATCATTTATTAGGTTACACAAGAAGGTGTCAATAGGTCATGAAATAGCCCAAAAGTTCTTGGTAAAGCCCTGCCCACCAGCCATAATCACAGCAACACCCTCTATCATCTCCATAGAAGCCACAGGGTTTCTCTGTAGAGGATAGTAATGTTGCTTCCCCTCCCATAAGTGCAAGGTGAGATGCTGACATCACCCAACCCTGTAGCTCTACAAATATATCAGACACTACCTCACTTGGTAATTAATTCCACAATTTTACTGCTTTTACAGTAAAGAACACTTTCCTTTGCAGAAGTTGAAATACCCTTTTCTCTAATCACATTATGTGGTCTCTTGTAATCTGGACAACCCTGCTGATGAAAAGTTTGGTAAAGAATTATTTGTATTTTCTCTGCATATATGTGCTGCATCATCATGTCACCTCATGGTGCCAGATTCAAGTTAATGTCTTACCTTGCTTGCTACCCATAAGGACTTCGACCAGTCTGAAATTCTCCAGACTTTCCTTCTAAAAAAAAAAAAAAAAAAACAGAGGGGGAAAAAAAACAATACATATTTAGAAACATGAGAGAAAGGAAGATAGATATACTTCGGTAATGCTTATCTCGGAGTGGGTTTCAGCAGTGTTCCCTCCAAGGTAAGAAAAGATAAGTAACCCAGCAATGAAAGAGTTAACACATTAAGGACCAGAGGGGTGTGCAAAACATTGCTTTTCAATGCGCTTCTGACCCCTGAGAACAAAAAGTAAAAGTTCCTATTAAAAGTATAGTAATGTCTTAGATATATAAAAAAGTAATATTATAGAGAATAAAAAAAGAAATTCATTCATCAAATTCATCAATGCCATTCCTATATCTCAAACCTTTTTTATGGTTTGAGAGATATAACGTTTTAAAGCTCTCTCCCTGATGTCAGCTGACTCGAGGTGACCCTTCAGCAGAGTGGAAATAGAGATATTTAAAAAGAACTACTTAATTGGCACGGTCTACAAAGTGTGCTTGCAAACCAGGCACACTTTGTAGACCGTTCCAATGAAGTAATTATTTGTCGCTATTTCAGCTCTGCGGAAGAGCCGCTGGCTGATCCCAGGACCGGGATCTCCTGCTGTCAGGCTTGAGAGATTGGAATGGCATTGATGGATTTCTTTTTTATTCTCTAAAATATTACTTTTTATTTATCTAAGGCATTATTAACCCTTTAATAACCACCTCCCCACTTAGCCTAATATGGCCAGAAATTCCCAAAAGCCCCTGGGTATTTCACCCTTGCAAGTTTATTCAAAACATCTCTCTTTTTCCTGGATGTCATGCCCAGAGAGGCTCATATGATAGTTTCTGGTGCAGTGCACAAGACTACTTAACCCTTTGAGGGCCAAAGGGGTGGCCAACACATTGCAAAGCAATGCATGGCATACAGCTCTGGTTGTTAACCCCATAACGATGCCGTGATCCAGGGATGGGCGACCCTTGAGGACCACGCCACTTTTTTTTTTCTTCAAAGAAATGCATTCTGGGATTGCAGGGTGGTATGCAGCCACCCTGCAATCCCAGAATTCCATGATGTGCCAAAACCAACACCGTTTTTTATTCACTGAAGGACCGGTGATGGTCCTGGCATGTCACGTAGTTTGTGCTTACAGCAGTCCTGTGGGTCTCTCTCAGAACCCTGTTCAGCATGCCGATACACATCATCAGTCACGTGTGCTGGTGTATTCCCGGACTGCTGGTAGTCAAGTAGTTAATGTCCAGACCGGAGTGATGGTCCTGGCATGTCATGCGTCATTAAGGTGTTAAAGGGTTAAGATTACCATGTGCAGTGAGCAGTCTAACATCCTGTGACCCAGCTGTCATGTCTGCCTTTATGGACATGACATCCAGGGTTTACTGAAGAGATTATCTCTTGAACCAAGGCAACATCCAAAGGAGCCATTAAGATTTTCTGTCAATAGGAAGGTAAGTGGGTATTTATTCTAAGAAGATATTAGTTCTGCTTTAAACAGGAATAACAACTGGACAGGGCTTCATAATGCATCTGTTATTCCAATGAGCCCTGCAATAAAATACCCTTTTAGCTCTTTCAGTGCCGACCTGTTCACCTTACAGGGTACACTGCCTCTGAGATGAGCAAGAGTGAGTAACCCAGCATGGTAGGAGTTAAAAGACTCACTGATTTGTGGTTTCCCAGAAACCCCTCTTGCATCCTTTTGACCCCAGGGAAAGGCAAAGCTTTAAATAACCCTGCCCCACACAGTACTAAGAAATGATTGATGCTGTTGTGCATATGTGTATATCAAGGGAGGAGTCTGAATCCCACCGGCTGATGTTGAACTACAGCTTCCATGAGAAGTATGGAAACTATAATCTACGAACAGCTGGAGGACTTCAGGTTGCACGCCCAATGTCTATACACCCGCAATTATATTTTGATTCTGAATTAAAAGGTTAGTAATATCTTACATGAATAAAAAGTAATATTGTAGATAATCCAAAAAGAAATCAATCGGTGCATGTCCTATCTCTCAAACATTTATGGTTTGAGAGATATAACGTTTTAAAGTTCAGCCCTTCCTCCCCTTTCCCGGACATCAGCTGTAAGGTGACAGCAGGAGATCCTAGTCCAGGGACTGTCAAGAGGCTCTTCTGCAGAGCCGAAAGACAACAATCTAAAAAGAACTACTTGGAACGGTCTACAAAATGTGCTTGCAAACCAGGCACACTTTGTAGACCATTCCAATGAAGTATTTCTTTTTAGATTTCAGTATCTCGGCTCTGCTGAAGAGCTGCCTTGAGTCGGCTGATACGAATCTCCTGCTGTCAGCTTTACAGCTGACATCAGTGAGAGGAGAACTTTAAAATGGTATATCTCTCAAACCATAAAGCTTTGAGAGATAGGACTTGCACTGATCAATTTATTTTTGGATTATCTACAATATTACTTTTTATGCATGTAAGACATTACTAACCCTTTAAGTAATATTCATCAAGCAGTGAATGGCATAATTCACCAGGAAATCAGGGGATATTCTTGCGCATTATCCACTTGCCTATTTCTTAATGGTTGGAGCATATCTGGCCCTTGCGTATTCATCAATAAGTGAGGGTCAGAAAGATGCACCAATTCTATCAGTAAGCTTCAGATTCACAGATTCCACAGAATCCTATGGGGGCAGACACAACCATACACATAAGGTGTATGTGTGTGTGCAGACTGCCAGAGTGGCCGCATTTACACCATTTTTTCATCTTATTTTCCGGTCTCATATAGGCAATGCATGGAATATAATTGATTATTGATGAATACCCAGAGGTATCCATTCCAAAATTGATTGTGGTGACGAGCACTGTATTTGATATGTTGCTCTTATCGTGATGAATTCTGACCTTTATTTTTTTAGAAACAACACCTCATCTTTCAAATTCTGGGTTTGCCCTTGCTTATAAAGTGATTGATCTGTATATACGGTAAGTGAACAAATTCTTTCAACAAAGCAAAGAACAATTACCTGTCGCCCAAGCTGTAGAAGAACCTCCTGAATTACAGTGTGAACGGTATTTTCAAGATTTACTGGTATAGATATGTATGCCACGCCAACCCTAAGAAAAGAAAATTGAAAAACAGCATTTGAATTCTGGGTATTTTTTTTCCTATTTTAATCAAAGTGTTTGTGTATGAAACAAGGCTACAAACAACTGCTGTTTTAACCCTTTGAGTGGCAGAGAGTTGTGAGCAACACATTCTTGCACAACCCTCTGGCATTCACAGGGTTAAAATGTATATGTAGGGTATATATGAACCTTTATCGGATGGTGCAGTCATTTCAATACTATTACATATACATATATACAGTCACTATGTAATATGTCATGTGTTGTTGTTCATCTGAGGTTGTATTTACCTAATTTTTAGACCTGCTAAGGAACAGATTGTTAGTATGTCCTGATATGTAAAACCATAGAATTCAAAGAGGGTTTGCTTTCTTTTTCACACAACTGTCGGGGTGTCTGTAGAAATTTTTTTCGGGGGGGGGGGGGGGGGTCGGCAAAGCCATAATATGACCTCCAGGCCAGCCCACCCAGCCCCTTTGTTTGTATGGAGGGGGTAATTGCCCCCCGCCTCCGGACACCCATGATGACTGTATGTATATATATATATACATTTTCCAATAAGAAACTGACGCACAGGAAACGAGTGACCTACCTAACGGTTTGAGATTCTAATTATCAGCAGAAGAAATACATATTCACCATAGAAGACAAAACCCGTGGCTCACCAGTAAGCCATTTTCTGATTGATAGTGCCTTTCCATCCTTAGGGACACTATTTCATATTACTATGCATGTTTAAAGTTATTAGAGTGGTATATTAAACCATTGAATGAATATAAAAGTAAGCTGGTAACCTTTGTTACAATAGGTAAGTGAATATGAAGTCACACTGTGGCCCTATATTCTCTCAACCCCTGTCATACCACATACTGTCCACAATGCTTACAGTATGTCATCTTGAAAAAGCATGCAGATTAATCAACTCTCTGGTTGACCACTGCTAGTTACAGCAGATGGAAAATATGCCAAGATTGTTTGTAGCCAATCAGCCTATCGCTGGCTGGCCAGATATCTTGATTACCGATTGGAGTTGAGAGATCTACTTGTTTGAGGCCCCATATAAAACACACACATTATAATTTCAGGGTAAGCTTTCGAGCAAGACAGCTTCCTTTTATCAGATTGAAAGTATACAAAATATCGAAATGAAACATCCAAGGTTCCGAACCTTGTTTTTAACCCTTTGAGTGCCAGACAGGTATATGACACATTGTGCTGCAATGTGGTGGATACCTCTGTGGCACTCAAAGGCTAAAACTGTATAAAAAGATGAGAGGGATGTTCCCACTAACCATGTTTTGAGGATGTCATGCTGAAGTTCGTTCATGTGGAACTGAGTTTAGGGGGTTGCTTCTAGCGCAGACACCAGACAACCCAGAACAAACCTAATCATTGCTGAGGGCCACTTTGGCACCCATAGCACATGCAGAGATAGGAGTTTGATTTTCTCCTCCATGAGAAACACCCTCTGGAGAGTGTTGAACTCCATTCCCAGAAAAAAACAGGACTTCTTTAGGTTGAAGATCAAACTATGATGCACTAAAATGCGGGTGTACTCTTGGATATGTAGAGCAAAGAGTTAGTCTGAAGTAGCCTTGATTAGCAGATCATCCAAATATGGTGTCAGAGAAATGCTTTGAGAATGGATGTATGCGGCTAGAGCTGCCATGACCTTCTTGAAGATTCTGGGTGATGAAGCCAAGCATCAGTGCAGTGAATTGGAAATGACTGCTTGAAAAAGCAATATGCAGGAAGCATTGATGATCCTGGTGAGTTGGGATGCGCAGAGACACTTCCTGAAGATCAGTGGGGGGTAAAAACTCCCATGGCACTTTGCTGTGATGACAGAGAGCAAAGATTCCATCTTGAAACATGTAGCAACCATGTACTGGTTACAGGTCCAGAATAGGTCGACAGCCAGTGTTCTTTTTGGGAAGCACAAAAAGGTTACAATAAAAACCAGTCCCTCTTGGACAGGGACTGGTACTAGAAATTGCTTGTGTAGTAGAGAGGAGAAGACATCTGTAAAAAGACCTATTCGTTCTTTAGGTCTTGAGGAGCCTTTGACAAAAAGAATTGATAGGGAAGAAAAGACTTGAAATTTATGAGGTACCCTTCCAATACCACCCCGAAAAACCCACTGGTCTGTTATGGGGGATACCCAGGCATATAGAAAAAAAGAAGATATTAACCCCTACAGGCAATAACAAACCAGGATTCTGCAAGTTAAGAAGAGGGTTGCTCGTCAGACAGATTTTGCAGAAGATTGTTTTGTGCTTCCGAGGTCTGTCTGGACTTTGCAGTGGGGTGTGCTTGGGAGCCCTGAGGAACTTGCGTCCTCTGCACTCTTGAGGAATAAAATCCACATGCCTTTCTTGCCAGAAAGGATTGTTTGGTGAAAATCTGAGGCAAAAGTACTCTTTCCACCAGTGGCATCGCAAATGATCTGCTTCAGGTCAGGCCCAAATAAGGCCTTACGCAAAAATGGCAAGGACACCAGTGACTTCTTAGAACATTGGTCCCCATACCAAATCTTGACCCACAAGCTGCAGCACGCAGCAGGATTTGTCTAAGTTGCATCAAAGATCTTCAGATAGCAATCAGGAGCATATCCTCTCTAGGGGCATCAGAACACATTGCATCAGAAAGCTGTTGTCCCCACACAGCAATAGTTCAGTTGACCCAAGTGGAGGAAAAAATAGGCCTCAGTGCTTAATTAAGGAATCTAGCCGCTTATGAGCCTTGTCCTCCAGCCCAGCAGAATCCACAGAGGGAAGGGTTCTATTTTTAGCCAGATGTGAAATAGGGGGGCCCACAGCTGGAAACAGTGAGTGTGGGAGGTTAATGAAGTTCTTGATTCTTAAGTCTGGATTTCCCCATGTGCCCCTAAGGGTCAGACTTGTCCATGGGAAAGTGTCTAATACTAGATAAAACTAGATGAAATATCCTTGGTTAAAGGCAAAGCCGCCAGAAAGACCCCAAAAGTACTTTTCTGGTATGCAAAGGGTTAAACTGAAGAAGCGAGCAGAAGAGTCAGTTAAGTAAGTGAGAAGTAATATGGCCACCAGAGAAGGCACCAGACAATCCGAAAAAAAAGCGTGAACCGGGGGACTATGGGTATTGTAGTTTTCTCAGTTATTTGTTGCCTAGCAAAGCTTGGCTCTCAGGCCACGGTGCACTCTGTGGATGCTCACAAAGTAGACCAAGAGATAGGGCATGACGAAAAAAGAAGAAAGAGCCCTCTCTGACCATTGTAGCTTGTACAGTTGCAAAGATATGTTACAAATAAGTTGATCCCATTAAAGCCTATGCTGCAAAGATGGAAATGGTACAGGCTCTTAAAGAGGCCATGCACTAAAAAAATAATTTTTGATATAAGCTTCATAGAAGTAAAAAAAAAAAAAAAACCCTAGGGATAGCAGGAGGAAACAAATAAAGATTAAGATGTTGAGGGGGTATCTTGAAGCCCTGCAAAACCTTCATAACTCATGGGAATAGCAGTATATAACCCAGAGTAGCAGAGAAAGGGTTAAAACAAAATAACTACTGTAACCATCTGTGCCAAAAGGTTAAGAAGGAGAGCTAGAAATTAGTGCATTAATCCCTTAATGTCCAGCTGACCTGGTGTTGGATCATTCTTAAGGAATGCATAGACGCCATTCAGATCACGTGTACCAGATCTCCGAGTCTGAAACTGACCACTCCTGTCTTTGAGAGGTTAATTTCAGTCTCTCCTAGTGATTACAGCACTCCCACAGGAAACCCATGACGTGCCAGGACCATCACCTGTCCTTAAGTCACTGACGCTGGTGATGTGTCAGGACCGTCACTGGTCCTTAAAGGGTTATCAACACATAGTGTGGAAGGCTCAGAATGGGACATACAATGGCCCATGGCGTTCAAAGGGCCACTCACCAGTCTTCTGTCCTCAGGGTGCCATAGGGCAGAATTTCTATGAGATTCAGCCATGAAGAAAAGACATCATAAAGTCAACCTCCACAGGGAAAAGAGGATTTAGTCTTACCTGTTAAATCCTTTTCTCTTAGTCCATACAGGTTACTGGTAACTTTTAATAGGCAATCCGCCCCTTTAAGCAGGCGATTGTTCCTGCCTGCTTAAAGGGGCGGATCGCCTACCCAAAGTTACCAGTAACCTGTATTGGACGACAGAGAAAAGGGTCCATAAACATCTGTGAACTGGGCAATCCATCTCCAGGGAACTCAGTAATGGGAGAGTGCCTAAGGGGGGATTATACAGCCCCATATCTAAGGAAAAAATTACAAAAGACTAGAAAAAATAAATTCCTCTGCACCTCCATCTTGAACACAGTACATATGAATCTGGAGTAAGCAGGGGGTTTGAGCTGGAGGAGTAGGGAGTCTCCACCACAACAACCCTGCCTTTTTGAGGTGCCCTGTCCTACTGAAGGAGAGACCTCAACCCCATGGTTCCTGTATTCTATATTAGATGTAAGATAAATTACATTTTATTAAGGTATGATACACTTTAGCCAGGGGAGGGCTGACAACTTGTGGCCCAGGGGGCAAATACATTCAAGTGGCCAATTTCTATTATCGTTCCAGCCCACTGTTCCAGCTCACCCCCTTTTGTTAATTTTAAAATTGGCATTAATGTTGTGATGTAAGTCACGTGATACCACATAGCTTACAGTTGAAATGGGGCTACACTAGTGCGCTACTACAAAGCTTACAATTTAAGTAAAGCTTACCTAGTGATACTATAGAGCGTACAAAGTAAATGGTTTATGCTACTAGTTTAGCTCCATCTGGATTGCACCACTGTGGTATCATTTATGTAGCTCCATTTCGATTGTAAGCTCTGTGGTATCACTAGTGTAGCTCCATTTACAGAAGCAATCGGGAGATTTAGTGAGGTGCAGTGGCCCACCAGCCAAGACATATTGCCAGCTCAGGGGGCAATTACCCCCCTGCCCCCCAGGCCAGCCCTCTCCTGACTTAAGCAGACACATATGATGTTATAACACTGAGGATTATTAAGTAAAGGTTACTGTTATTGTATCTGCATTCAGTTTGCATCATACATAATTTGTATATTTCACTGCGTATTTATGAATGTGCAAATTTTTAATACAATCATAAAATAAGATCTAGGGAATCTTAACCCTTTGAGAGCCAGAGGTATGGCTCATGCATTGCTTTACAAGGCATTGGCCAACCCTCAGACACTCAAAGTATTAAATGTATCCACCTAGAGCAGGAATGTAAATATTTTCATCTAATTGTATGTGATGTTGTAACTTGTAGTTGACGAGCCTTAAAAAAAAAAAAAAAAAAAAGAAAAGACATAAACCCATCAAGTTAACTTTTTGCCAGATACTGCTGCCGAAATAGAGCAGCGGTAGGCAAGCTCCTGGAGACTGCTATTTTCATCACCCTTAAACAGCTGTTGGCTGGATGGGGATGATGGGAGCTGTAGACCCTAACTGTTTGAGAGTCAAAGTATGGCCACCCCTGATATGGTATCCTTTTCAAATGTCGCATGCGAAACAGCGTGTGACAAAAGGACTCATTTAACATGTTGCTTGATTGAAAGGGCGACATGAGAATCTCGCACTGCAGGAAAGTACGAGATTCTCATGTTGCAGCAGTCAAGGTCGCCTTTACCCTCATCAGTATGCTGTTACACGGCTGCCCCAACTGTCTATGAAACGGTTGAGAATTGGACTTCAGCTCCCATCATCCTTACCGCAGCTCTGCTGCTCCTTGTCACAATGTATCTCAGGAAGTGATTACAATATGTAAAAAAAAAAAAAAAACTGCACTTGCATGTAAATTCAGCAGCCCTGTCTGTCTATGAAACGGCTGCATATTGGACTTCAGCTCCCATCACATGAGTGCAGATTTTTTTTTTTTTTTTTTTTTTAAACATATTGTAATCGCTTCCTGAGATACATTGTGACAAAGAGCAGCAAATAAGGAGATAGAGCCACGGCAGCTGTTTCATATATTCCTGGTAAGGATGATGGGAGCTGAAGTCTAATATGCAGCCGTTTCATAGACAGCCGGGTCAGCTGTTTCACATCATATTGGAGAGGGTAAAGGCGACACACAGAGCGCTTCCTCACCCAGATGCCAGTGATGGAGTTATGTATTCTGCAAAACAGAGCGCGCCCTCAGCCAGAGAGCCATTTTTAAATGGCGAAGCGACCTTTCAATATGCAACATGACAATCTCGCTCTGTGATGCAGTGCGAGATTCTCATGTCTACATTTTTATCAAGGCGATATGGCAACTGGGTCATTTGGTCACATGCTCTTTCGCATGCAGCCATTTAAAAGTAAACCCCTGATATAGAGGTAGGCAAACAAAACCCAAATGAAAGGGGACAATCTTTCCTGATACCAAATGTCAATCTGATTTCTCTTTGACTCATCATCCTTCCTGTTTCTAAAACACAATCACAACTCTATATATTGTTATTTTCTAAAATTAAATCCAGTACTTGTTTCAACATACCTAATGTATCTGCCAACACACCCCTCTTTGGAAAAGAATTCCATATTCTCACTATCCTTACTGTAAAATAAGAAGCAAAAGAAAAATACAAACCTGTCTTGCTGTACTTCCAAACTCTATCCCATTCATCTTAATGGATATCACAGTTATTTGTACATGACTTAAAATATATTTGCATATATTCATATCATTTTGTAGATAACACTTTCCTAATGCACACACCTCTAATTTGGCAAGTCTTCTTTTGTGTAGCCATTAAAAATATGCACACTACTTTCAATGCACACTTCCAAACCCTTTAACCCTTCGATTGCCAGAGGGGAACGGAATGCATTGCTTTGCAATGCATTCCTTTCCCCTCTGGCACTCACAGGGTTAAAGGGTTTGGAAGTGTGCATTGAAAGTAGTGTCGCGTGTCCGACACTTAAGGACCACGGGGAATTTTTCTTTTTTTTTCCAGAAATGGAATCGGGGGTCCCCAAACAGCGGAAAGCTGCATGGGGACCCCTGAATTCCATGACGTGCATATACATCATGGGTCCTTAACGTCAGTTTTCCCAAAACGTATATATGTACATCGTGGGTCCTTAAGGGGTTAATGAACCAATGATTCCTTATCAGGGAAAAGATATTCAACTGAAAACTTTGGACTAACTTAAACACGTTCCATTTGTAATTGCTCTCTGCATTTTTCATTCAACTAATTTCCCCAAACCCAAAAGTCTTCAATTTATTAAGTAATCTCCTTTTGCAAAATCTATTCTAAATAAAATACTTTGACTACAAATATCTTTGCATAAGTTCAAGGGTGTAACTATAGGGGGTGCAAAGTGTACAGTTGTGTCTGGCCCAGTGTACAAGGGGACACTATCTGACACAGGGATCCAATAGGTTCTAGCTCTGCATCTGAGGAAATATTTTTATTCTTGGGGTACAAAAAGTTAGCAGTGGGGCCCACCAATGACTACTTTATAAGTTAAAACAGTCAGAGGACTAATGTAAAAGCTTAAAATCTTTGAATGCAAGGTGTGTCCAGTGCACTAGAAAGCAATGCAGTGGAGACATCTGTGGCATTCAAGGGGTTAAAAAGACATTAAAATTGGTATGAATTTTAACTTGTCCCCTATGATGCAGTTGGTATACTCCAGAAATGCACCATACATGCATCCTCCATAGACCCTCTGTGTTAGACATTCAAGGCTGATTGCAGGGTATCTATGCGGACTGTGGTGGCAGTTCAACGAGACCGAGCTATGACACTTCAAGGAACAGTAATGTCCAATAAAAATGTTTTCTTGTTTTGTAGATTTAAAAAAATTAATTATGTGGCACAAAATCTCTCTCTCAAACCTTTATGGTTTGAGAGATATTCGCATCTAAAGTTCCCCCTCTCCTGATGTCAGCTGTAAAGCTGGCCGAAGGAAATCCGTGTCGGCCGACATGAGGCTGCTCTTCAGCAGAGCTGCAATAGTGATACTGGAAAATAATTTCTTCATTGGAATGGTCTACTAAGTGTGCTTGCAAACCAGGCACACTTTGTAGACCGTTCCAGTGAAGTAATTCTTTTCCAATATCGTTATTTCGGCTCTGCTGCAGAGCCGCAGGCTGGTCCCAGGACCGGGATTTCCTGCTGTTAGCAGAGAGCTGATGTCAGGAGAAGGGGAGGGAGGGGGGAACTTTAGATGCGAATATCTCTCAAACCATAAAGGTTTGAGAGATGGGATTTGTGCCACATAATTAATTTTTCTGAAATCTACAAAAACAAGAGAAAATTTTTATTGGACATTAGTGTCCCTTTGAATCTTACAGTTTATTCTCTTTTCACTGAACCAACGAGGGAGCCCTGTGGAACTTTTTCAGAAATTTGTTCTGGACCCCGTTGGTCTTTCAGGGCTCACAATGCAACCCCAGTTTTATTGGCAGGTATGGTGAGAGGGAACAGACCTGCCAGTACATAGATGCCAACTGATAGTTGCACTTTGAAGGGGAACTATCACCCCAAATTAAGTCTCCCACAAATAATTAGCCATCTAGCTACCACATTAGTTGGTGCAGAGACTGACAGCCTGGAAACAGTGCAGACATCTTTGCTTACAGACATCTGTGCGTCTGCGCTGTCAGTCCCGGTCTCCTTCAGGAGGCGTTGTATGGCACCTTTAGGGACCAGAAGGGACTGACAGCGCAGATGCCCCTAAAATGCTGTTGCCTGTCCGTCAGTCTCAGCAGAAGTAGGATTTGCAGCTAACGCGGTAATTATGCTGGCTAACAGTACCATTGGTACACTTATTGCTAGATAGTCAATTATTGCAATTATGGGGGGGGACTTTTGGGGGGTGATAGTTCCCCTTTAAAACTAGTACTTGACATATTATTAAATATGAGAATACCAAGTTCACCAATCTGTAAACAACAAACCTTTGTTAACATACTTTCAAAACCACAAAAATACTCATCCACAAACACCACATCCTCTTTCACATGATTAAATGACATGATTACAATGTGTGAGCATCTTCCTGTTTTTAACTGTAAAAAGATCTAGTAGTCTTTATCTATGGGTAAATGTTCTCAAATGCCAAGAAGCAACTGTATGTCTGAAAGATGCAGTGTACAGGAAGTTATGTTATGCCAACAGACTGCACATCGGGTAAATACAGCAGAGAGAGAACAGCACATCTGTCTCCTCATACTGGCATGGGGAAAAACAGTCTGGACACTTTTTAACTCTTTAACCCTTTGAATGCCAGAAGGGTATCCAACGCATTGCAGTGTAATACGTTGGATACCCTTGTAGCGTTAAAAGGGTTAATAACAGTGAATATTTTCCACATGAAGCACAAAGTAACATTTTGTATTTATTAAAGAGAAAGTAACCTTTTATTTTGTCTTCAAGTATTCTGCAAGTGTACAGTATATAAGTACATGATATTTTAAGTTATATTAACCTTGTACATTTTTTAGCGTTGGTGTACTTTATCAGGTTACGTTTGTGTGTTGGGGTGTGTATCTTATTTGTACATCAACACATGAAGAACTATATGCTGGTTAAAAATAATAACCTACTTCATCCAGCCAAGATAGATTTTAATAACTTCACGCTCCTTTGGTTTTGCTGTTAAAATCCAGGCTTCTGGGGTAGCTTCCTTGAACACAGAGCCAACCTTGCCATCCTCTGTGGCTCCATTTCTGTTAATGATGTCATCACTGACCAGGGTCTGCTGAGTTGAAGTCTTAAGTTCATAGTCTTGCGGATCATCAGGAATGTAGTAAGCCCTCAGGGCAGCCTCCTGTGACAGGGTGAAAGAAAGCGTTCATTCATTCATATTCTGTGTAGTCCTAATTAACCCATCCCACACATTTCTCAAGTAGTCAAACAAGTGACATGACTTTTTTTTTTTTTTTATTATTTTACCACCACTTCTTCATTCTTGGCGATCCTTGGAACGGAGATCATTCTAGGCTGATTACGCTTCACTGCATCGTCACCATCGTAAATCTTTAAAGTTTGCTTGCCTGAAAAACATAATCAGGAAATTATTACAAACACATTACTTCTAGGATATGCCATTTTCTTTTTAACCCTTTGAGTGCCAGAGGGGTACTCAATGCATTGCTTTGCATGCATTGCGTACCCCTTTGGCATTCAAAGGGTTGAACTCAGTGAGGCTGATGTTCCACAAAGAAATGGCGCAAAATGTCCCATAGGGAGAAATAGAAATTAATCCCTTGAATGTTAGAGAGGTCTCCAACGCACTACAAAGCAATATACTGGACGACCTCGGTAGAATTCAGGGGTTCAAGTGCCCCACTTAAATCAATGGTAGTTTGGGGAATTTAGTTGGTTTGCTCCAGAATTGCTCCAACTCTTACTAGTATATCAGCCACAATAGAGATGATTTACTAAGAAATGTGAACCAATCTTCTATTAAACCAACAGCATTAAAGGGGACAAAAAGATTTAAACCAAGCTTTAACCCTTTGGTGCCAGAGGGGTACGTAAGGCAATGCTTCGCAATGCGTTTCATACTCCTCGGCACTCAAAGGTTTAAGACCCTTGAATGATATAGATGTCTCCAATGGATCGCACTACACTGGAGATACCTCTCTAACATTCATGTGCAAAGCAATGCGTTGCATACCTCTCTGGTACTCAAAGGGTTAAACTGATTGCAGACCAAAATAGGTATCAGCTTGTACCACCCAGTTACATTACATCCCCCAGGCACAATCACATCAAATTACTAGAACTTGCACAGACGTTGAATTACATAAATAAAACGTGATGTTCTAAGAAATACGATTCTTGGTAATGATTTTTTTTTTTGACAGGTCCTATGCATAAAAGAACAATTGTGGAGCAAACCAACTCTACCATGGGGAAAACATTTTTTTTTTATTTAATGGGGGAATTTAACCCTTAAATGCTAGAAAGGTCTCCAACACATTGCTTTGAAATCAAATGTTTAAAGAGCTATTTAAGTTAATGGGAACTTTGTCCCCTACAGTCCAGCTGGTGTTCTCCAATTCGCCTTTTTACGTAAGGCCCAAAAGTAAACAATTTTTTTTTATGAAAATCTATATGTCATAGGGCTTTTCCTGACTTGTAAAGACTAGGATACTCCTACTATTGTGAGTTATTATATTCAAACCTTATAACGGTTCAAATAATCAGAAAATTAATTTACTGTAAGTATACTTCCTGGAAATTCTAGCTGACAGGAAATGACTCAGCAGTTTCTATCACATTCTATGGAGAACTGATGGTCAGTGACTTTCCTTTCAAACAGAATGTAACAGAATATCTAATTGGCACTGTTAACAGGGCACTGTTAACGAGAAAAAAGTCTAAACTTTAATAACTATGATAATATGCATCTCTAAGTAGTGGGAGTACCATTATTTTACTCACCAGGAAAAGCCCTACAATATATAATTAATAATATATAATAAAAGTTAATAATTTAAAAAAAAAAACATGAAGGCATTTCACTCTTAGGCTTGGTTCATACTGGAAACTAAATTGAATATATGATACTGGTATCATTGTGTTGTAAGGGAATGTTCACACTGCTGAGAAATAAAGTGCATGCCACAAGGTAGCTCAAATTGCAGCAACTTTTGTTCTGACAGTACTTTAATGGCAAGTACATATACGATATCTATTGATTTGAAGAATACTGCATCAAATATTGCAGGTTACTGTGCAATGTTTAAGCTGCGATGTTGAATCTGAAGAAAAGCATTATGGGAGGATTCATCAGATTCAAATCACATTGGGAAATGAATGCTAATTAAATATGCAGTTTCAGAGACTCAAACAAATTAATTGTCATTGAGAACTTTAACCGGTGTGAACCAAGGTGAACAGCTCAGCACTTAACCATTTGACTGCCACTCAAAGGATTAAAGAAGTAATGAGAAATGTTTATACAGGCCCCATTATAATAAAAAATGCGCCAGGCAGCTCTGTCCATTTTAATTAACCTGTTACATCTTTCAGTGATGGTCTGTCCACTTTTCTCACTTTAGAGACACCGCTCTTAACTCTTTAGATGCAACAGGATATATCTCTAGCGTCCACTTAGCTAAACAGCACTTTTGGTGTAAATGTGACAAGTCTAGTTGACTTTAAACAGAAATTCTGACAAGAAAATGTCCTCAAATACCATTATCAGGCAGCATCAGTACTTTTTTTCAATTCTATTTTCTCTTAAAATGAAACTGTCACTTCATAACAAAAAATTTTATTTTGTGATTCTAATGCCATTTTACAGATCACCAGTTAGACCTCACTTAGGGTTGTAATATGCATCCTCCCCAAATTAAATGTGGCTTTTAACCACTTGAATGCTTGAGAGGTTGCACTGCGTTGAAAGCCTTCCTAGCATTCAATTTGTTAAAAGATACTTGGAGAATGTTTCTGTTCCCTATGGTGCAGAATAGTTGGATCCAGAATTGATAATCTATAGCTTCCTGAATACAGCACTTACCGAGTACAGTGTATAGTTCTGGAAACTATGGGAAGCATCCAGGAAGTAATTCTGGAACAAACCTCACCTATAACTGGGGATACATATGAAAAATGTGTACTGCAGGGCTCTTTTCCTTTCAGTGCATAACTCCTAGGTTTCCCCAATTAAATAGGAGATGTGGTCAGCTTATTATAACTGAAACTTCCCACTAGAGTTCAAGAGAGATCTCCAATACAATGTGATAGATAAATGCAACATCCTCACTGAGGAAGTGGTAGTGGAAAACACTAGGGATTTAACCCTTTGAGTGCCAGAGGGGTAGGCAAAGCAATGTGTTGCCTACCCCTCTGGCACTCAAAAGGTTAAACCTTTTGACTGTCAGAGAGGTACACAATGCATTGCAACACAATGGTTAAATACCTCTCTGGCACTCAAAGCGTTAAAAGATAAGTAAAATTTTATTATGGAAAAAACAAAAACAGGTTACACAGCTTTTCCTGCTTAGTAAATCACTCAGTTATATGAATACAAATTAAACATAGAAAATATTGGCACCCTCCTGCGTTTTGTTTCAGTTATCTGACAAGACTTGAGAGGATCTTGTGGCTTTATTAAATCATCAGAATGGCAATGTATTGATTCCAAGAGTTCTTAAAAGAGCAGTAGACTTTCATTCTGAAAATACACATGGTTTTCCTGGCGTGTAAAACAAGGGTACACCTACTACAGATAGCTGCTTCATTTAGGTTATTACAGTTAAAATGGTCACAAAATGGCAGCTCTGTTACAGTCACATTCTTGGTAAAACTGTATCCAACGGCACACCTCTCCCAGAGAATGCAACAGAAAAACTGTCTGAACACCAGGTCACACTGTACATGATAGTTTACTATTTTTTACAACTAATAATGATAATACTAGACTGAACTGTAATAACTTTTGAATGAACCAACTGCCAGCAGTAAGTGTACTCTTGTTTTGCTCACAAGGAATAGCGATAAAATATATATTTTATGCACCACTAATGTCCTTGCAGTGATTTTGGCAGAAGTGGCTGGGGGGCAAGGCCCCTGACAACTCCTGCAAAAATCAATGCCATCCCTTGGCTGCTCCTGTCAAAATCACAACCCCATGAGCTCACCAATTTGTATAATTAGATAGATTTTGTGGACGGGGGAGACAAAAAAATAAGCACTCCTCTAACATATGCAAAGAGCTGGTCAGGGATGCTCAACTAGGAATGAGCCTACCCTGCAATTGAGGAGGCTCTATGGAAAAAGTGCCCTACCCAGGGTGCAATCTCTTTAGTTCACTAGTGCCTTTCACACAGAGGAAATATCCTAAAGCTCCTACCAAAAGGCAGTCCAGCCATGAAGTGGCAGTCAATTCTTCTTTGAACAAGAGAAACAGCCAACCCCAGACGTATGATTCGGCCTTGCTGGGCCTCATCAGTGAGGTGCAGCTGATATCACTTTGCACTACTCTAGTATATGTTCTACATAAACTAACTGCAGTTCAATTGGCTTATCCCTTTGAGCGTCATAGGGTCACCTCTCTGACTTGCAAATGGTTAAACAGAGTTCAATAATTTCATTTACTTCATGGAGTTTATCAAATATTTAAAGCCGCACAATCACCTCCTGGAAAGTCATTCTTGTTTGAATCTTGCTAGCCAATAAATGTTCAAACCGTCTTTCTTTTCTTTAAAAATGCTGTATTAACGGAGATATAAGCTTTAGAATCTAAAAGTGTGAAGTCACTTCAGGACAGGCTGTGGCACCGCTTTGCCCCGCGGCCTGTCAATCTTCGTTTCTTCCCCTCCTCAGTAGTTTCCCCCATTGCCACTTCCTCCTCTGAAGGAAGAATCCAGTATGTGACCTGGCCTGCGTGGGGAGAGGAACAAAGGAAGATTGACAGGCTACAGGGCAAAGTGGTGCCGCAACCTGTCCTGAAGTAATGTCATCTACGTTAATACAGCGTTTTTAAAGAAAAGAAAACCAGTTTGAACACTTATTGGCCAGCAAGATTCAAATAAGAATGACTTTCCTGAAGGTGATTGTTCCCCTTTAATGTTTGTTTTAGCTTCCAAATAGTACATGACCAGTTATGGATGCTGCTATTCACTATTATCATTTTGTTATAAATAGATATTAATAAATGTGATAAAGAGATAACCTCTCCAGTTCCTCTGTTATTGGATGGACCTATGCAATCTCCAACTTGAGAACTCTTAATGGCTTCATGGAATAAGACAGGAAGTGGATAACTGATCTCACTGGAGAAGTTATCTACTCTATCACCTATGCAATGTTTCTTATCCAGTTTGTTGTGGTACTTCGGTGTATCTCGGGCACCTATTCAGGCTGCACCTTTTTTCCCTATGAAGAACTGGAAAACAATGTGAATGTTGAGTTTCAAATGTATATGATGGAACCTTTTATTCATAACTAGTTTTAAATACCGTATACACGGGCCAACATTGGCAGTGCTGCAGTCATGCACAGTACAGACTGCCCGCGCCGAGGCTGATACAGACCAGGTCACTCCAAATTCAGACAGGAGTCATGCGCAGAGAGGACTCCTTTCTGAATTTGGAGCGCCTGCTCCGTATGAGCCGCGGCGCAGGCAGTCTGTACTGTGCATGACTGCAGCGCGAGCAGTAGTCTCTACTGGGCATGACGGCTTCTGACATACATACTTAGCGAATTATAATATAGGATATGATCTTTATTCAGATTTTGGTACCTAAAAATAACAATAACAATATACATTCTTTCTTCAATATGCCCTTCACAAACTGCACACAAAATGTTATGGCTGCCTCGAAATATGTGTGTTATTGGTGTCTTAAGCAAAAAAAGATTGAGAACCAGTGCCTCAGTGCACCGACCCCCAGTTGTTGGGGACTTCAATTCCCGTATCCTCAATCAGACATGGCAGTCCCCCAACAGCTGGATCTGCAACTAACTAACCCTACTACAGGAAAAAAGGGACTTTTAAAGGGCCGGATGTTCAAAAGAAAAGTCGAGGAATTCTGGGAAAATTCCTATAGGAGAGAAATAAAAATGTCCGTTGAGTTAAATGGGGATTTAACCCCTTGAATGCTAGAGAGGCCTCAAACATGTTGCAAAGCACTTTTCTTTTAAACATCAGGTCCTTAATCTAGCAGGACAAATGACTTAGTCACAATTCTGGGGCAAACCATCCTTCGCCACAGCAAACAAAAAGTCCCCATATTTCCACTAATGTCAACTGGTCATTTAACTGCCTGAATTCTAGGGAGGTGCAAAGCATTGTTTTGGGGATCTGTTTAGCAGTCAAGTGGTTAAAAAGGTACATTCAATGAGAATTTTTATTTGCTCCATGTAGTGCTATTGGTTTGCCCCAGAATGATTCTACTTTTGTCCTAATAGTGCTAATCTGAATTCAGTACGAATGCCTCTTTTTGCCTCCTAATATTTACGCAAGAAACAAAAACATTGAAATATTTTGGATCCAATTACACTGGAAAGGAAGTTGTCTAAACTCTGTAGAGGTAAAATCATAGTGTCACCAGAGTTTAGTTATTGGTGTCATTGACACGGTCATGGCCCTGCTCTCAGTGACGTGCATTTCAGTGGAAAACTGAGGCGGATGTAATAAGACGAACTGGAGCATTGGTGGCAACCTTAGGCCTTCCAGCTGCTTAGGAGTACAATGACCATCACCTTCGGCCAGTCAAGGACTGACTGCAGCCTGATCAGAAGGGCCTGAAGCTGCCTATCACTGAACTAGAGGAATTCTGGGGCATACCAGCTGCACCACAGGGGACAAAAACCTCCCTAATGACTTAAATGACTTTAACCCCATGAATGCCAGAGAGACTTCCAATGCATTAAAAAGCAATGAATTATTCACCTCTGAAGCATTCAAGGGGTTAAAGGCCCCACTGAAATCAATGGGAATTTTGGGAACTTTATTGGTCCCTTATAGTCCAGTTCCTTTTTCAGCCTCTCTAATGACAGTCTCTTCTAAGGAAATTACCAAAACCCTCACAATGCCTTCTGAGGAGACCCAGCCTCATGGATTTCCTGGAACCTCTACACTGTTTTGCCAAACTAGCTGGAGCCAGCGTGGTGAATGCATACTAATTAAACATGCAGCTACAGGACTTCTTATGCTGAAAGCAAAAAATGAGCAATATCTGGATCATATCAACTGCACTAACCATTCCCAAAGCTCCACTGATTTAAATTGTTTTTTTTGTAACCCACTGAATGCCAGTTCTCTATCATTATGTATGACTTTTCCTGTTGAGTAAAAGAAGGGTACACCGCTGCTGGGAAATGCATTTTTCCAGAGTTATTACAGTTTTAACTTTTTTTTCCTATTAACATTGCCCCTTAGTGGTGAGATGTCAATGTTATTTTGATGCATACTATGAGCCATGGGTCAGTGACAAACAGTTCTCCATAGAACGTGATAGAAACTGCTGAGTCATTCCTGACAGAACTTTCAGGAAGTAATCCCACTATCATTCACTTCCTGATAATCTCGACAGGGGCAATCCCTATGATATATAGAAGTTTACTGCTCCTTTAACCCTTTGAGTGCCAGAGAGGTATCCAATGCATTGGATACCTATCTGGCACTCAAAGGGTTAAACCACTGAGAGACTGCATTCATCCCATTCTGCAGTCAGTTTGCTCCTGAGCTTCCCAGCTTTTTCTTTATGCATATGGACCATCAAGGCAGATGGAAAAAATCCCTGCAAAGCGGCTGCACCCCTAGGTAAGATACACACACATTGATCTAAAATTCACCCATTAAAAGCTAGAGAAGACTCCAGCGCACTGGAGACCCCCTCTAGGATAAAAAAAATAATAATCCACATTTAACCCTTTCGTTTCAAGAGAGGCATCCAACGCATACCCGTCTGGAACTCAAAGGGTTAAATCAATGGGCATTTATTTTTGTCTCCCATGGTGCAGTTGGTTTGCCTCAGAATTGCTCAGCCTCTGTCTGTGTTTCTTCTGACATCATTCCTACACTGTTGGGCTGGTGATAATCTGACTCAATATGGACAGGCTGGAACAGAGAATCATAAGCAGAGTTCAGTAGAAGACTTTTTTGTTTGTTTATTTCAAGCACACGTATAGGAAGGATGTCACTAAAAGCTTCTCAATTTTTAATAACTGCTTAGCATCAGGAAACTATTAATTTGGAAGCAGGCTGTTCCCAATGTTACCGCTTATTCATTTTGCTATGTAAATAATTCATTTGATACCCTCTTTTCTGCCCAGGAAACCAACATTATGAACCTAATGTATAAGCAATTATAGGGAAGACCACTGATTTATTTGGATCTTTCAAACCCTTGAAGGCTAGAGAGGTAACCAGTGCATTTCTTGCAATGTGTTGGAGACTGCTTTAGCATTTAAGGAGTTAAAAAGGACTTGTCACCCAAAGAGAAATGTAGTTCATTTTAAAGATAATTAAAAATGTCCTATATGCTTAATGGAGATTTCTTTGGAAGAGGAAGGTTGAGTTACCACTGGAGTAACTAAGAGCTCAGTGCTAGGGACTATTCTCTTCAATATCATTAATGGTGATATTACTAGTAGTATTTAAAGGGGAACATTCACATTAGACAAACTTGTGTCCATTGGCTTTAATTAGTAAAACTAGATTAGCATTTTTTTTTTTTTTTTTTTTTTAAATATTACTTACCTAGTATTGAAGATATGAAGACATAATCAGGTACTTCCGCATTGTGCGGCACATAGTATGTGCAGCACAACACCACAGGACTTCCCTCCTCACTACCAACTGCCCCTGGAAGCATGTTCACACTTCCCTTCATTGTGGTAGTTATGTGTGCTATCGTTACAGCAAGCTCCATTTACCATGCTATTGAGCTTGCAAGCACAGAAGCATGATAAACGAAGCTTGCTGTAACAGCAGCCCAAATAATTGCCACTACAAAGGGAAGTGTGGACACGCTCCCAGGGGCAGCTGGGAGGGAGGTTGGAAGTCATGTGGTGTTGTGCCACGTATACTGTGTGCCAAACAACGTGGAAGTACACGATTATAAGTCTTCATATCTTTAATACTAGGTAAGTACGATTAAAAAAAAACAAACAAAAAAACGCTAATCTAGTTTTACTAATTAAAGCCAGTGGACACAAGTTTGTCTAATGTGAATGTTCTGCTTTAAGGTAAGGTGTGTATTTTGCAGATAATACACAAATCTGAAAAGCTGACTTTCCAGGAGGAAAACTGGAGGAATGGACAAAACTATGAAATCAAAATGTTAATGCTGAAAAGTGCAATATAATGCATTTAGGACACAGAAACCCAGAAGTGGAATACAAGCTTAATGGTTCTGTTATAATAAAATGTCCAAAGAAAAGGACTTAGGAGTTATTTCACATGACTAGAAGGTAGACAAGCAAAATAGTAAAGCAGTGGGATAATATCACAGTGTCCGTGACTGCCCTCCATGAGCGCTGTGCTGCAGGACTCATTGCCATTACTTCCTGGTTGTCTCACTTAGGCTCATTCGCTATTCTTATAGGCTGATGGTAATTGCCAGAATGAGTCTCCGCCTACATGCTAGGACTTATAGGCCTCAGCCTGCCAGTACTCCTTTGCCCTTTCGTGGTGTACCTGTGCACTAAGTTATTGTGTTATTCCAATGCTCTGATCCTGTGTATGACTCCTGGCTACATATGACTCCTGGCTACGTTTGACTCCTGGCTACGTTTGACTCCTGGCTACGTTTGACTCCTGGCTACGTTTGACTCCTGGCTACGTTTGATCCCTGACTAGTTGCCTTCTGCTCTGGTCTGACCTTTGGCTCCGTCTGACCCTTGGCTCTGTCTGACTACCCGATCTGGTCTGACTCTTGGCTTTGGCTGACTACCCGATCCAGTCTGACTCGACTCTTGGCTTTAGCTGACTACACGATCCGGTCTGACTCCTGGCTTTGGCTGACCACCCACTCCGTGCTGTTCCAGGCTCTGGCTGACTATCCGATTGTTTCCTACCCTTCGCCTACTGTCTCCGCTTGCGTTTACCGTGCTCTGTTGTCTCCTCAGGTTCGAGCGGTGCTCAGTTACTGCATCAGACCTTGTCTCTGGCATTCCTGCTCTGCCTGTTGCCAGTTAGAGCTATTGAGAATACCCTAGTCTTCTAGGGATCTCAGTCACCGTCAGGGCTGGATTTATATATCAGGAGCCTGTAGGCAGAGAAATCTGAAGCGCCCCCCCCCCCCCGATAAAAGTACAAAAAGTTTTGACTGTTATATGTATATATATATATCCCAGAAATAAATAATCAAGAGGCTAATGTGTGATCCTAATCAGATCTATAAACTGTAAATTGTATGATTACTAGCTAAGAGATACACATGTGAAAGGAACCTTGTAAAATAAAGGGTTTAAAAACCATTTCAGTACAAGAAAGCACTCTCCTAGTCATATATGGACATAAAGGCTTATATATATGCATAGCTGGGAACATTCACAATAGGGTCACCCAGAGATCTTTTTTGATTAACCTTTAATAGTCAGGTCGAATTTATTAACCATTTGACTGCCAGAAGGGTACACAATGCATTGCTTTGGAATGTGTTGCCTACCCATCTGGCACTCAAAGGGTTAAATTAAAAAATAATACACTTACCAGCCAACACAGGCTGGACTAGAGAGGTGCCAAGATTCTCTCTTCCACTCCTCCGATCCTCATGTAAGGCTGCCCTGTGCCACTGTATATTTGTTGTTAGCACATTGCTTGGGCTCGCTGAGGCCACCTGCCTGTGGATGTATGCTATTGCAGGAACCATCAGTGACACAAAGGTACGGAGCTATTGATAATTAAAAGCTCACTGAGTCACCCGGTAGAGCGGCTGCGGCTCCCTGCAGGCTGCACAGTCTGTGTGGAGCGGAGGAGGAAGGCACAGGGCTTAGCTAGCGAATGTAAAAAAAAAAATCCCAATGTCAGGCGCCCCTCGGTGGTGTGCGCCTGTAGGCAGGTGCCTACTTTGCCTTATGGCAAATACGGCCCTGGTCACCGTTGCCTGTTCTACCCTCGCGGTCTGGGGTTCTCTGTCACCACTTCCTGTAGGTTTACCTTAGCATTCTAGGGAGCTCAGTCACCATTGCCTGTAGGTCTACCCTAGCTTTCTAGGGAGCTCAGTCCCCATTGCCTACTCTCCCTAGCATTCTAGAGATTCCTGTCACTGTTGCCTTGCGTTACCCTAGCATGCTAGGGGAATATCTTTTGTTTTGCCTGGGCATTTCAGCTTCTCCTGCACTAGTAGCTACTGCTATCCTTGCTACCATTGCATACTATAGTCAGAGTGGTATCAGCCTCTGTGCAGTCGGTGGATCCTGTGCTGTCTTCACACCTGGTCCGGTGAGGGTTGAGGAAGTGCTATTCATATTTATTCTGTTCTTATTTTAATAAAGATATTGATTTTAGTGTATCTGTACTTGTCAGTGTCATTATTCATCAGTCACCCAGTGACAAATAAGCAAACCAGGTTCTTGGTTGTATAGAAAGAGTCAGCAAGAATAAGAGAGGTGCTAAAGCCACTCTAGAGGCAGGCCTTACCTGGAGTCCAAAATGACACTTAAACTGAAGGTAGTTGAACTAAGAACCAATAAAATGGTGCACAGGTAACAAGATAGCCTAAAAGAAATTAATACGTACAGCTTGGAAGAAGGGTGATTTGACAAATGTTTAAATATATATTAACTCATGTATTACAGTTCAGGAGCATAACATTGTTCAGAGAAGGAAGAATAGTAAAACAAGATTTCATGATCTAAAGTAGAGAAGTAACGTGTGTAAGTACTACATTACAGAGAGGGTGACAGAATCCTAGAACAGCCTCCCAGCATAGGTGAAACGGGCTACTAAGGAATTCAAAAATGACTTGGATAGATGAAAGTCTAATCTAAGAAATGTTTTATTTGTATTTTATACGAGATGGGGAAAGGAGTAGCACGGATGGGCTAGATGGTTCATTTCAGCTGTTAAAATGAATATTTTATGTGATTTACATTATTGCATATCCTAAGCTGGCAACAAGACTGAGTAATTTAATCATGAGACCTGGGGCTGTAACGCCTTCAGTCAGTACCTAACTCAAACATTTCGTGGTCTATGTATGTGACAACTTCCTCAGGATTGTCTCTGAGGAAGTGGTCAGATACAGACCACAAAATGCTTTGGATTTAAGAGCTTATTTTAAATTATTTTATAAACTATTCCTTTTGCACATCATTATCAGCGTGCCAGACAGGCTGGCTCAGTTTCACAGTGCGATGAGTGCATGAACTGGGAGATAGGTTTCAAGATTTACAGCATTGTCCAGAGTCCTTAATTACTTTACTTAGTTTGTTGTCTTTCTATTTTTGTCCTCTCTCACACTGAATGGTGTTCTCCTGCCTCTACTGAATCAAATGAAGACGGGATGGAGATAGTGACTGCTATTTCACACCCTGGGATGGCCTATATCAACACCAGAGGATCATAGGAAAGAAGGGGCTATTTTGACTGTGATGGAAACACGCACTAGTACTGCCTCTATCGTCAATGAATGAATGTCTTAATGGCTAAACTGAAGTTTTATCTACAACTAGCAGTGTGGGACTGCATTGCCCGTCTGTGTGTTTTGTATCCTATTGAGTTATGAAAAGTGGAATTGTTGGATACAGCTTTGGCCGTAACAAACATATTCAGATACAGAGAGGAATAGTGTGGCATACACCTGTGTCGCAGACACCTGTTTGAAACAGACAAAGTCCTGTGAAAATCACACCCCTGTGAATGTGTGGTGCAATGTGAATGGCGGAGAAGGGCATAACTCCTCCTCCTGACCGCCTTGGGGGGGGGGGGGACATCTCGAGAATTGCTGGTCACGTGACCAGCTTCTCCTTTATAGTATAGATTTCTATGGTGTATGGGTTCACATTCATCTATGTATTACACCTTCCAATAAGAGACCTTTGCTTCTTCTTCCTATCCTCTAATACTAAAGTAATCATTATGAAATTATTTGAATTAGCTATTTATATTGTTGATGAATGTATTTTTCAAGGATTTTACTGTATTAGCACAGTGTTTTTATACAGGGATAAATACACTTATTTAATGTTTATATTGATTAAGAAGGAATTTAAAATGTGACCATTCATCACTTTTAAATGTATTTGTTATACAAGAGCCAATAGCAATTTTCTTTGTATTGTGGATTGTAATATTTGAATAACTGGATTTCTCCACAGCATGCTTTTTTTTAAAAGGGAACTACCACCTCCACTAAAGTCGCCCTGCAATACTTATGCAGGTGGCGACTAGCTTTGTAATCATTATTTTACCTCTCGAGACTGGAAGCCAGGCATCACCGCAGACATCTTGAATGAGTGTCTGTGCTGTCAGTCCTGTTCACCCTCACAGGCATTGCACTGGCCGGGATGGCTCCGGAAGAGACTGACGGCACAGGCACACAGGCTGCAGTAATCTGGCATCAGTCTCGAAAGCTTAAGGATAACTTTATTCGTGGGCACTTTTGAGAGGTAAAATAATGATTAGTAAGCTAGTCGCCTAAGTATTGCAGGGCGACTTTAGAGGAGGTAGTAGTTCCACTTTAAGCAAAACCAACAAACAATTTAAGCTTATCGCTAGATAAGGATTAAAAGCTCTAAACTTGTATAGGGGTGATAGTTCCCCTTAAGTAAAAATTTAAGCACATTATGTACTTTATACTCTATTGGCGCACGTCCAGCTTTGGATTTCTTATATGGCATTTTTAGGTGGGTTGACCTCCGTGGGGACATTTTTCTTTTTTTATGCTAGCTCTTAAATCTGTGCTTTAGTATTTCACAAATTTTCAGATTGTTTGGGAGAAAAAAAATGGCGTGTGACTATTTCACTAATGCACGGTTCTGATTAACACAAAAGGTTACCTCACTGATTAGCTCTTCTCTACTCCCAGAAGTCTTTGCCAGTCACCAAAAAGAGGAATTTTTCCCCCTAGAATGTGCTTAAAATCTGTCTGGCGTAAATGCATTTAAAGGGATAGTAATGTTTCATAATAAAAGCAGCTCTAATTAATCATCATAGTATTTGGACCTTGGAGAGCGTTATTTCAATTCTGTCAGAGTTGTAGTTCAAGAGTAATTGAATGACAAAGTAACCCCCTCCTGCCCCTTTTACTGATGTAACATTGCTCAGCCAGAGCAGAAGGGAGATGCCCAGGTAGACTGCAAAGAGGGACAATCTTCAATTAAGATGAGGGAAAATGCTGAAAAACTTGTCAAGGGGGGCAGGGCTTTCATTGTTTTCATAGGAAGAAGATTGTCCCCTTCTGTTATCTGTCTGGTCTAGAAACCAGATTCCACATCTGAGGGGAGGTGGCTTACACTAGGTAAAAGGGGCAGGAGGGGGGAAACTTTAGCCTTCAATTACTCGTCAACCACAACTCTGACAGTATTGAAACACTCTCTATGGCTCAATTACTATGAAGATTAATTGGAGATGCTGTTTTTGTGAAACATTACTATCCCTTTAAGATGAGAAACACAGCATAAGAGTATTTGAAAAATAAGCATATATATTTGTATTCCTTATTAAGCCTATAAATCCTAAAATGGCGTGGAAAAAAATGCTTTGTTTCTTAACCCTTTGAATGCCAGAGAGGTATCAAACGCATTGCAACACATTCAATGGGTAAATACTTTGCACATCCCTCTTGTCCTTAAAAGGTTAACATATTTATGAAAGCATTTTAACCCTTTGGGTGCCAGAGGGGTATGCAACACATTGCAAAGCAATGCGTTGCATACCCCTCTGACACTCAAAGGGTTAATGTACTGATTCCTTATATGATGCATACAACTAATTTAGGGGATGTTTTCTTTTGCAGCATTGTATTCAACTACCATGCCAAATTTGCCCAGATGAATAAAGTTTGAATGGAAATCAATGGACACGTCAGTTTGTGGTTCCCTAATGTGAAGGTATTTGCTGTATGGGTATAAATAGAAACAGTTTCTTGTAGGCGCATTTACCCAGTTCAAAAGGATTTCCGGGCACACAAAAGAGGAGGAGTGTTCTAGGAAACTGATCTGAGGACTACACACAGTGTAGCTATTGCTTTTCCTGTGCAGGACTATTTCCAAATTACCAAGCTTCCTTCCCCTTTTTATGTACAATTATAGGCACACCACTCCATTATAATAGTATGTATTTTTTTTTTTCCATTCTTGAAACTGGAGTCAGTGTAACTGTAGGAAATCCTGCTTTCTTTTGAACATGCTCCTATAAAATCTATGAAGTTCTTGAACAACCCAATGAGAAAATT
This sequence comes from Rhinophrynus dorsalis, assembly GCA_037306005.1. Lineage (NCBI taxonomy): Eukaryota > Metazoa > Chordata > Amphibia > Anura > Rhinophrynidae > Rhinophrynus > Rhinophrynus dorsalis. Next base: position 349,355,083 of record CM074718.1, read on the forward strand.
ATTATAGATCAACAAAATATATTCTGTAGTCAAAAGTATATTGATACCAGGCATCCAATAAGAATTGGATACTTAACCCCTTAACAACCTACCAATCAGTTACCCATATTTGCTGTGCACCATTTTACATTTATATTTTTACCACTGTACAATAAACAGAGTATCAGCATGAATAAGATTAGCCATAAAGAAACAGTAAGATATAATGGACAGCTGTATGAGGAACAAAGTCTTAAAGTGGAACTAACACTTTATAATGACTCATGTGAAAGAACTTTCAATATTAAAAAATATATGTATTAGCCATTATAAGTCTCAGACTAGAGTTTGAGATATTTTTGTTTGCCAGTTTACGCACGTTTAGCAGTACTGGCTAGCACAGCCTGATGTGCCAGATATTAATATTCCACTCTCCCTCCTAACTGCCATTTCCTACTAAAAACTACTGGCTAATTTGTATAAGCTAACAAATATCTTATGATCTATAGTTTCAAATAAAGAACGGCTGTAGTAAACAGCTAGGTTGTTTTGGACTTAGTTCCACTTTATGAAAACCATTATTTTATAAAATTAAGAGACTGCTTATTTTAACCCCTTAAGGACCGGGAAAATCTGAGGTCGTTTTCCCTTAAGGACCGGAGCAATTCTGACCTTTTTGACTATGTCTTTGTTCAACAGTGTTTTCCCTCTTAGTCTTTTATTCCACCCCCATAAATTATATACTGTTTTTTAAGCACAAATAGGGCTTTCTTTTCATGCCCCACTTATATGGATAACCCACCATTTACTTTATTAAAATTAAAAAAAAAATGTAAAAAAAAAAAAAAAAAGTAAAAAAACACCATTTTTGTTTTTTCTCTTGGGATTAATTGGGCACAAAGGGTTAAATGTTTATGGCGACTGCATGAAAGGTATGACTAGTCAGTCATACCTACAAAATGAGCAGTTTAAAGTGGCCACTGTCCCCCCCTTGGGTGAAAACCCCATGTCCCACCCTATTTTGTCACTTTTTTATCCCTGACATTTGGCGGTGTGTATAAGTGTATTACATACCTCCACAACAATCACACTTCCAAAATTGTTTATTGAGATTATTATTTTTTTTTTTATAAAATATCTTTTATTTTTTTAAAAAACACAAGTATCATTGCAGGTCAGAAACTGACCTGCATTTAGCAAGCCTCTGGCACCAGCAGTGAAATGGTTAATACCCCCAGCTGCTGTATTTTCATTTGCCACTAGGTGTCTCATCTCTGCTTCTGTCTCCCTTACTTTGACAGAAAGGGAGACAGAGATAGAAGAGACACGCAGAGACAGTATGCTTTCTGTACTGCCTCTGTCTCTCACAATGCCGGTACATGTGATCGCTGCTACGGCGATCACATGAACCGGCACAAGCAAGAAGGGCTGAGACTGAACTCCCCAGTCTCGGAGCGCTCAGTCTCAGCCTGGAATTAATGATAGCAGTGTGTACGGAGGCACGCTGCTATCATTTAAGCCATGACGGTCCTGGTCCGTCATGGGTCCTTAAGGGGATAACAACCCATGACGGTCCAGGACCATCATGGGGTCCTTAAGGGGTTAAAACATTTAAAACCAAAACATTGATGACATATCTAGCATCCATGTGGTTAAAGATACCTCTCTGGCACTCAGAGGGTTAAAGGATTAGTATGCTTTACACTATAGGTGCATTTCAAAAAGCTAGAGGTGCAATTCTGGAGAATATCAATTGCACCATAGGAGAGAAATTAAGCTTAAAATTAAACCAGTCAGATGGTAATGCCCCGCCCCCAGCAATACCCCCAGAAACATGTGTGTCCCTCTTTGGAAATTTGAAATGTTCGGACGTATGCTTTTACCTTGTCCTGCTGATTTCACTAACAAAAACCCCAATGATGGCATAAGGAGATACATAGTGTTAACCAGAGGGGTGCACAACACATTACAATGACACACTGTGTTCACCCCACTGGTCTATAAATGGCTAAAGTTAGAAGTGACAGTCAACCTCTTTTTGACTTTACATGTTATGCACTTACAGAGTATGTAAAATCAGATTTGTTATGCTATTTAATTTTTATTTTTCTTCTTCACCAATTTTTATTTATTTATTTTTTTACACTTGTATATCCCTCCTAGTTACCCGAATTTCTGTTTTGCAAAGCAATGTGTTGGCTACTTCTCTGGGTTAAGGCTCAGAGTGGTGTACACCACATCCCCTCTCTCTTTCTTTTATGTCCTGACAATAATCTCACTGAATGTCTGTTTCCAGGTAGAATTTCTGGTCAGTTGATCATCAAAGCAGGAAAGTGAATCAATGTAACACTATCGTTGAAGCACTGAGTGCTCTGTATGTTACCTCTTTTTACATTGTATCTTTTCTACATCATCACACAGACACTGGCAGAAAGCTCTCTGGAAACAGAAATCCAGAGATCTTAATGTTAGGGACATAAAACTGTAAAAAATAGGTGAAAAATATACATATTAGGCATTTAGATTGAGCATATTATGCACTTTCAGAACATGCGCAGTCAAAATAATGGGCTACTATCTCTCAACATCGCAATATTGATACATTTATTCTGGTACTGTTTGCAATCCTATGTAACCTTTTAATTTTCTCCTAGCAATGTGGGGCGCATTGCCTGTCATGTTATGTAGGGAATGTGTAATTTGTTTGCAATGAATGTTAGAAAAGATACGGTGTTGGGTGAGGGAGGGCAAACACCTTGCAGAGATTTTGACAGGAGTGGGCAGGGTGCCTTAGTCCCCATGTCCACTCCTGTCAAAACCACTCCCCCTGTATCTCCAGGACTCACTGTAAGGAGGAAATATGCTGTCCTCTCTCATGCCCAGCCTTTTTCCCTCTACCTTCTCTAGTCTGAAGCATCACTCCCTGCTTCCCCCTCTCATGCCCAGCTGTATTCCCTGCTCTACCATCTCTAGTCTTAGGCCTCACTCCCTGCTTCCCTTTCTCATGCCCAGCCCTACTCCCTGTTCTCCCTTCTCTAGTCTCAGCCCTCACTCCCTGCCTGCTCCCCCATCTGTAGTCTCAGGCCTCATTGCCTGTTCCCCAGGCCTCCTCACTCCCTGGTTCCCCTTCTCATGCCAAGTCCTATTCTCTGCTCTCCCCTCTCTAGTCCCAGGCCTCACTCCCTGCTTCAGCCTCTTGTGGCCAGCCATAATCCCAGCCCTCACTCCCTGCCTGCTCCCCCATCTCTAATTTCAGGCCTCACTCCCTTCCCCCCCCCACTCATGCCAAGTCCTATTCTTTGCTCTCCCTTCTATAGTCCCAGACCTCACTTCCTGGTCCCCAGGTTTCAGGTCTCCTCATCTCTTGTTTCCCCCAAATTCCCTCAATTCCAGGCCTCAGGTCCACGGTGCTTTTTGCTGGTCCCCTTGACCTAGGACTGCCTTTTTTTCCAGGTGCTAGGCCCCAGACCCTGGAATGTTCTAAGCAACAGGCCATGTAAACAATCCAGGGATCAAGTACCCAGGCCAGGAGGAGGCCTGGCTGCGGGGACTTGGGAAGGACTTCCAGTGCATGGACCGCAGGGGGCTCATCACCTTCCATGGGCCCAGACAGCTGGTGTGTTACCTGGTACTGCATCTGGGCCGTCTCCAGCACTCCCTCTGGGAACAAGTGTGTGGGCTGGGGGGCATGGTGATAGGTCTGTGCCCGAGCCTCGGGGTAATGGGCATCAGGGCCCCGGAGACTGGAGTCTTCTCCCTTCTGTAATCTCAGACCTCACTCCCTGCTACCCAGGCTCAAGATCTCCTTACCTCTTGCTTCCCCCAGATTCCCTCAATTCCAGGCCTGTAGTGTCCCTTTCCGGTCCTTTTTTCCCAGTGCTAGGTGGTAAGCCCCAGTCCCAGGGATGCCCTGAGCACCAGACCGTGTAGATGATAGGGTATCACGGTGCCCGTGATATACAGGTAACATTGTTACATGTTTACTTCCTGACATCTTTTATTGGCTATGCTGTCTTTGCTCCTCCCAATGACAGCCTTTAAATACCTTGGGCTGTCACTTATGCACTGCCCTTTCGTAGTGTGTCCATTGCCTAGCACTTGTTCCGTTACTCTCATATGATACCACTGTATGACCCGGACTGCCTGACTATTCTGCCTGTTTACCATTCCTGCTCTGTGCACCGACCCGGATTGGCTGACGTTCCTGCACCGTGTATTGACCCAGCCTGGCTGACGTTCCTGCTCCGTGTACCGACCTGGCTTGACTGACGATCCTGCTCCGTGTACCGACCCGCCTTGGCTGACGTTCCTGCTCTGTGTACCGACCCATTCTTGTTCCTGTACTGTTCCTGCTTGCTAGTCTTCCTGCTCCTTCTGTGTGGCCCGAGTTGCTCATGCTCTCTGTGGTCTTACCAGACCTCCAGTTGCCTCGGTTCTGTGCAGTTAGTTCAGTCCATGACCCGCTCGCTCATAGTGCCTGTTGCTCCATCCCGGTAGTATCCGGTTGCACCACGATCGCTTGATCTGTTACTGATGTCCCTGAGGTTGGGTTACTGTTGGGCGCCTCAGGTTATTTCACATCTGCAGACCGGAGCGTTTGTTAACCCCCTGCGGGGCAGTGCTGGCACTTGTATCTGTATCGGTAGTCTCAGTTTGGCGTACATTGCTCCTTACGGTGCTAAGCACTGGGTCACGTTATCCTTGCAGTCTCCGGTGGGCGTTCACTATATCGTTGGTAGCCACCTTCCTATGGTGCCTTGTAGCCAGTACTATTCTGGCTTCTCTTGTTGCTTGAGTTCTCAGTCGCTATTGTACTCTCTGTGTAGAGAGCTACACTGGGCCTTCCACTATTAGGGCCAACTACTGTCCCTGGCTTAATAAGTGTCATTCTGTCATATCTACACTGTATCATACGAACTTTACCTAACCTGTGTCAGTGTTGTATATTGTGTGTACATACTGGACCCGTGTGGGTTAATCATATCACTGTAACCTGTCCTGTGTCAGTTTACCATTTATCTGTATGCTGGACCCGCGAGGGTTACTGTTATGCCTTGTGTGCTAATAAAACTGTGTTTTACCAAAACCTTCCGTTTCTGAGTGTACTAAACCGTAACATAGGGATCCGGAGAGCTCAGTACCAAGGCCAGGAGAAGGCCCAGCTCCAGGGACTTTGGGTAGACTTCCAGCTCACAGACCATGGGGGCTCATCACCTTCCACAGGCCCAGTCAGTTGGTGTGTTATCCCGGTACTGGAGCTGGGCTGTCTCCGCTGCTTCCTTTTGGCATGTGTGTGTTGGTTGGAGGCCACAGCGATAGGCCTGTGCTGGAGCCTCGGGGTAATGGGCATCATGACCCCAGAGACTGGAGTCTGGGTCCTGGAGAGAAAGATCTGTGCTACTGCTAAGGTTAACGGCACATGTACTGTACATATACCAGGAAAGGGGGACCTGGGACCCTCCAGGTGCTGCTGTACTACTACAGTTCCGATCATTCTCTGCAGGTCTGGCTGAGGCCACTGGGAGTCATAGTGAGTGAGAGTGTGTGGTATGTGGTACATGTTTATATATATATATATATACACCGTAAAATCTTGCGTATAATACGCACAGTTTTACCCAATTTCACCTTATGTGAAGTGGTGGGGTGCGTATTATACATGAGAGTATTTAAAAAAAAAAAATTGTGTTGGCAGAAATGTTCCCTCCCTCCCCCAGTGCAATCTGCACTTAAAATAAGACTTACTATGTTTAATTTAAGCCCCCACTGAAGTATCTATCCAAGAAGGCAAAATACAAGCAATGTAAATGTTCCCTGCAGGCGGCCTGCTTCCATTTGCCGCCCACTTCCTTCATTGAGCCGTCAGGACCTTCTGCCTGTGGTATTTCCCTGTGAGGACATTGAGATCCTCACAGGACATTACCATTGGCTGGAGGCATGGCTTTCCTTCTTCCTCTCATCAGACACACTTTCACTTCTTCTGGGGGACTTCAACTGCCATGTGGATGATCCCTCTGTCTCCTGGCCATCCCGTTTTCTCTCTTTAACATCTGTATTTGGACTAACCCAGTGGAGGAATGCTAGTACTCACAAGGATGGTCACTTCCTAGACCTTGTGTTTACTAGAGGCTGTGCTCTCTCTGATTTTAATATCTCTTCTCTTCCATTATCCGATCACCATCTTCTAACATTCAGCACTACTTATACACCTTCTGCAATCCCTGCTTCCTCTCCCCGCTTCACGCGTAACCTCAAATCCCTTAATCTCATGGCTTTCCTGTCCTCCCTGGCTACAGGACATTCATCTGTTCCCATTAATCCTAACACTAACAGCCTTGTCAAACATACAACTCAGTCCTATCCTCCTCTTTGAACCTGCATGCGCCTCCCTTTCTCCAATCCACTCGCAGAACTAACCTGCGGCCATGGCTTAATATAGACACCAGCTTTCTCCGCTCCTGTACCCATTCAGCTGAACGACTGTGGAGAAAGTCTGGTTCTCTGGTAGACTTTCTCCACTACAGGTTCCTCCTTTCCTGCTTTAAGTCTTCTCTGTCCCTCACCAAAAAACTTTACTTTTCACAACTAATCAACACTCACAAATCCAACCCCGACGCCTTTTCTCTTCCTTTGACTCCCTCCTCTGCCCTCCATCTGCTTCCCCCACAAACTCCATACAGCCACAAGACTTTGTTGAGTACTTCAAAGCTAAGGTGGACTCCATCCGGAATTAGGTACCACCTTGTATATCTTTTCCTAGCCTCCCTCGTTCCCCTCCTGGCACTCTGGACTCTTTTTAACTAGTCACGGAGGAGGAACGGACTAACCTGCTATCCTCCTCTCTGTCCACTACATGCGCACTTGATCCGCTCCCCTCTCACCTCATCCAGCCCCTCTCCCCCATACTAATCCCTATCCTATTACAAATCTTTAACTCCTCCTTTGCCACTGCTACCTTTCCTGACAACTTCAAACATGCCTTAGTAACACCTATCGTCAAGAACAACTCTTCTGACAGTAACACACCCTCTAGCTATCGACCCATTTCTCTTCTGCCTTTTGCCTCTAAACTCTTGGAACGCCTGGCCTACTCATGCCTGCTTGACTTCCTTAACACATATGATCTGCTGGACTCTTTACAATCTGGATTTCACACTGCTCACTCCACTGAAACTGCTCTTACAAGAGTGGTCAATGATCTTTACATTGCCAAATCTCAAGGTCAATATTCAATACTTATCCTGCTTGATCTCTCTGCAGCTTTTGACACTGTTGATCATGTTCTCCTCCTCCACATTCTTCACTCCTTAGGAATCCTTAACACAGCACTGGACTGGCTCTCCTCTTATCTATCTAACAGATCCTTCAGTGTCTCCTCTGCCACTTCTTCATCCTCTCCCGTCCAACTCTCTGTTGGGGTTCCTCAAGGTTCTGTTCTAGGACCGCTTCTGTTTTCTCTTTACACAATAACACTTGGTGATCTTATTAACTGATTTGGGGCTGGATTCTATTGCAGGTGCTAATTTTATATCTGCTTTTATCTCCAGGTTTCCCCATAGACTTCAATGGGAACATTTTTGATAAAACGGGTGTTAACATTTATCACCTGCAATAGAATCTAGCACCTATTCTCAAATATCACCCAGATTTACTTATCTGCACCTCAACTGACTTCTGATATCCAGGCTAAAGTTACAGATTGCCTCTCAGCTATCTCAGACTGGATGGCTCATAGGCACCTCAAACTCAATATGTCTAAAACTGAGCTACTCCTCATCCTACCTAGGCCTGACCCTGTAGTGCCCTTCCAGGTGACTGTAAATGGCACTACAATAAATCCAGTATCAGAAGCGCAGTGTCTAGGGATGATAATTGACAAGTCTCTCTCATTCTCCCCTCATATTAATGCCATTGCTAAATCCTGTCCTTTCTTTTGCATAACACTGCTAAAATCCGTCCCTTCCTCTGCTCCTACACAGCTAAAATTCTTATACATTCAATCATCCTCTCCCACGTGGACTATTGCAACATTCTTCTGTCTGGCATTCCTGCTTCCCATCTCCATCCACTTCAATCTATACAGAATGCTGCAGCATGAATTACTCTTCTGTCACCTAGGTTTGTCCCTGCCCCGCTCCTCCTCAAAACTCTCCAATGGCTGCCTCCAGATATCTTACAAAATCTTACTTCTCTCTTTCAAGACACTACTCTCCTACACTCCTTCTTACATTTCCACTCTGATCTCCCGTTATACCCCATCCCACCACTTACTTTCGGCCAATGATTGTCTTCTCTCAGCATCTTTTGTGTCTACAGCCCTGTCACGTATCAAACCTTTTTCTCTCATTGCTCCGTATCTATGGAATGCTCTACCATCCAACCTGTGCCACTGCACCTCTCTGATAACCTTCAAATCTCACTTAAAAATGCACCTCATGGATAAAATCTCAACATGCAAGAAGGCACTGATGTTGTACAATGAACGCTCTTCTAAATTATTTACATTACTAATGTCCTCTATCATTATCAGAACTAACACTTTATTCAGCACTTGACCCTTATGTACTCTGTATGTCTCCCATTACCACTTTAGATTGTAAGCTTTCAGGCAGGGACCTTGCACCCAATGTTTCACTCTACAAAGCACCTGTAATCCTGTATTGTTTAAACCCTTAAATTGTAAAGCGATGCGCACACTTGTGGCGCTATATAAATAAACATATTCATTCATTCATTCAGCCCACTGAAGGAAGCGGGAGGTGAATGGAAGCATGCCGTCCGCAGGGAACATTTACATTGGTTGTATTTTGCCTTCTTGGATGGAGACTTCATTGGGGGCTTAAATTAAACATAGTAAGTCTTATTTTAAGTGTGAATTGACTGGATCCAAACAGCTGTCATTGTTTTACACTCAGCAGGTAGTATACTTGGACACAACTAGGGAATGTGACAGCTGTCCCAGTTCACTGTACAGAACCCAGTCCAATTCACACAATGCGTAGGTAGGAGGGAGTACTTCTCAAGCAGCTGCCATATGTAACCAACAAAGCACATTCGGTATTCCAGTAACACCCAACCTAGGAGTGCATATCCACCCAGGAAAGATTTGTGGCACTTATGGCTGTGGGTGGGTGTGTGCACGCATACATGTGGGGGCAGTGAGGGGCACTCACAGTGGGCCACAAGGCTTTATTTCACCACCAAATTTCCATGTTTTTCAACAAAACAGAATATATATTGATCTGTAAAAATATCAATGGCAAAGAAAAGGATGTGTAATTAATTTATTTATTTTTAAAATATATGAAAAGGGTTAAGTGGGGTGGAACAAAACTATTGCAGTATTGCTTTTCAAATATATCTGTCAATTAAATAAACTACAGAGAGGCTATTTATAAATGTATATCTGTCCTATTCGAGCAGGTGGACACATTCCCACAATGCCACAGCACAGACTGCCTATTCATTAAATTAAGCATCATCTAGGCAGTTATTCCTACAGGTCATCTCCACAGAAACAAGGACAAACAATTCATATTACAAACAACATTATATATATATATATATATATAGGAAGTAGGTTTGGAAAATGTATCCACTGCATTTGTAAAATAAAACAAAGATATAATAGAACAATCTCTGGTCAAAAATGAGATAAGTGGACCGATAAGTGGAGAGATCAGAGGATCAGAAACATACCTGACAGGTGGTGTCTTACACATAGATCAACATCATTTTTAGCAACAATGGCACTTCAACTTTTGAACTACAGTTCCCATCAGCTGGTTGAAAATAAGAGGATTTTAGTCTTACCTGTTAAATTCTTTTCTCTTAGTCCATACAGGTTACTGGTAACTCTGGGGTAGGCGATCCGCCCCTTTAAGTTGGCAGGAACAATTCTAGAATTGTATGCAGGGGGTGGAGCCTACCTTCCCTCCTTGGCTGCAGCTAGCCAAACAGCTCCAGAAAGATTTGAGACACTAACTACTGACTAGATAGTGAAGAGAAAGAAGACTGCAGTGAGAATGACCCTGAAGGACCCCCACAGTCGGCCACAGTAGAGCCAAGCATGGTCCCTTCACAGTGTGGGAGACCAGTAACCTGTATGGACTAAGAGAAAAGGATTTAACAGGTAAGACTAAAATCCTCTTTTCTCTGTCATCCAATACAGGTTACTGGTAACTCTGGGATGTTCAACCATTGAGTTTCCCAGAGTTGGGAAGTAAGGCAAGGACCAGGCGCAAGGCCCCCAAAGTCACCAGAGCAGATATGAACCATCAGAGATAGCCCAACAAACAATGAAGTGTCAACGGACACAAAACAGGGGTAACAACACCCCAAACTGTTACACAGCACACTGAACTAGAGCTAACAGGGCTCAAAAGTAAAGGAAGCACCAAGAACCGAAGAAGATCCTATACAGCCAAAACTGCCTCCAGGATCTTCCTCTCAAAGCTGGCATCAGCCGATGCCAGCACATCAGCACGGTAGTGCTTCGAAAAGGTGTATACAAACGACCAAGTGGCAGCCTTGCACAACTGATCAGCGGAGGCATGATTCTTGTAAGCCCAAGAGGCCCCAATAGATCTTGTTGAACGAGCCATGACCCTGAAGGGGACAGGCTTCTTCCTCAGCTCATAAGCCTTACAAATAGTGGACTTGATCTAAGAAGCAGTAGTCACTTTGAATGCAGGTCTTCCTGCCCTAGGACCCTCAGGATTGACGAACAACGCGTCTGATTGACTCAGTGCGATGTACATAAAACTTGAGACAATGTACCATGTCTAATAAGTGGAGATCTCTCTCCTTGTCAGAGGTGGGGTCAGAAGGCACCACTATCTCCTGATTGATGTGGAACTCAGAAACCACCTTCTGGAGAAACTCCTGAGAGGTGCGATGCACTGCCTTGTCTTTGAGAAACACCAAATAGGGTGGTTTACAGGACAGAGCATGCAACTCCGCAATACAATGGACAGACAATCACCAGGAGAAAAGCCATTTTCCGCATCGACAGGCGCAGAGGAATAGTAGCCAAAGACTCAAATGGAGGGCGATAAAGAACGCCCAAAACCAAGTTAAGATCTCACGGAGGAGCAGGTATCTTGAAGGCAGGACGAGTATGAGCAACACCCTGGAAGAAAAGTTTGACATCAGGAAGGATGGCAATGCACCTCTGAAAGAAAACAAAGAGAGCAGATGTCTGAACTTTAAGGGAACTCAAACTGAAGCCCTAATCCACACAGTCCTGCAAAAAGGCCAGGACCGTTGGCAGATCAAATTCCTGAGACATGTCCCTGTCAGCACACCAAGATAGAAAGGCAGATCAGACACAATGATAGATCTTGGAAGAAACAGGTTTGTGGGCACTGAGCATAGTAGCCACCACACCAGAAGAAAACCCTTTCTTCCTCAATATCGAGGATTCAATTTCCAAGCCGTCAAGGCTAGACAATGAACATCCTCCTTCCACAGGTAACCCTGTAGAAGAAGATCCGGACGGAAAGGGAGCCAGAATGGCTCCGCCATTGACAGATCCAGAAGCTCCGGAAACCAAGCCTGGCGAGTCCAGTACGGAGCAATCAGAATGACTGGACAACGCTCTAGTCATAATTTACGTAACACCCTGTGCAACATGGGGAGGGGAGGAAAGATGTAGGCCAATGGGAATAACCAAGGAATGGACATGGCATCCACCGCTATAGCTAGAGGATCCCTCCAGTGAAAGCAGAACCTCGGAAACTTCGGTTGTGTCTTGTCGCCATTAGGTCGATGCAAGTAAGACCCCACTTCTGAACGATGAGGTTGAACACCTTTGGGTGCAGCTCCCACTCTCCACTGTGTGTCAACTGAGGAAGTCCGCCATGAGATTGCTACGCCAGGAATGTGCACTGCGGATATGGCAGGGACGTGTTCTTCTGTCCAGGACAAAATAGCCTTCACCTCTAACCAAGCGGTGAGATTTCTTGTTCCACACTGCTTGTTGATGTAAGCCATGGCCAGGGCGTTGTTGGACTCTACCCGGACTGGATAGTCTTCCAGCTGAGATGTCCAATGATGAAGGGCATGAAATATCGCCCGAAGCTCCAACACGTTGATGGGAAGGAGAGATTCTTCTGGAGACCACCGTCCCTGTGCACTCAGACGGTCCAGGACCGCTCCCCATCTGGGGAGGCTGGCATCAATCATCACCGTGCTCCAGAAGGAAAATAGGAAGGACTTGCCCTTCAGCAGACTGGAGAGGTCGAGCCACCAGGACAAACTCATTTCCACAAACCACTGGAGATCCCTGGAGTGTGCCATGCAAACGGTACCGTCTCTATGGTGGAAATGAATTTCCCCACGAGAGATGACAGCTGCTTGGCTGGAACTGGATCTTGAGTCCGTATCGCAAAAACCCTGTGGGCGATCTGATGAGCCACCTCGTCCTTGAAAAACACCATGGTCTTCTGGGTATCAAAGAGAAGGCTCAGGAAGACCAGACACTGGGATGGGACAAGATCTGATTTGTCCAAATTGATGATCCACCCGTGATGGGTGACAGCATGAATGCACTGCTGAACCTGCTGATGAAGACGTTCCGCAGAAGAGGCTTTCAGAAGCAGGTCGTCCATGTATGGAGTAACCGATGTCGTCTCGGTGGAGGACGGACACTACAGCTCCCAGGACATGGTTGAAGACCTGAGGAGCTGTCGTCAGACTAAATGGAAGAGCTGAGAACTGAGAATGTTCCCGGTCGCAGGCAAACCGGAGGTACTGCCGGCTCTCTGGATGAATGGCAATGTGTAGGTACGCGTCCTGAAGATGCAGGAATGCAAGGAATTCCCCTGGGGACATGGCAGCAGTCACCGTCCGTAGAGACTCCTGGTGATAATGAGTCAGGGTTACAAACGAATTGAGTTCCTTTAAATCCAAAATGGGACGACAACCGCCGTCCTTCTTGGAGACCACAAAGAGGTTTGAGTAAAAACCCATACTTCTGTCCTGAACTGGAACCGGCTCCAGAACGTCCTTGTCCAGAAGAGCCTGAACAGCGCCGTCGAACAGACAGTGTTTCTCTGCACCCTGAGGTGTATGAGAAGGAAGAAAGTGAAAGGGAGGAAGAGAGACGAAAGGGATCCTGTACCCTTCCGTCACTACCTGCAAAACTCATGGGTCCGTCACTGAATCCTCCCAAATGCTGTGATAGTGACACAGACGACCACCCACAGCAGAGTGTGGACCCGGGTTCGGTGAGTCATGCCAAAGAAGGCTTGGAAGCCTTGGGCTTGGAGGAGACCTTGGGCTTCCATTGTTGTTTGAGCTTGGAGGAGGTACGCGGAGCTGAGGGAACCGCCTGGTTCACCGGACGTGTCTCATTCTGAAAGGAATGAAAATACAGGTTACGCTTAAGCAGTGTTTTCTTTCTAGGAACTAAGGGTAGAAGTGTACTCTTACCCCCTGTATCCTCACTGATCAGATCCTTGAGATCTGGCCCAAACAAAGAAGTGCCTTGAAAAGGCAAGGAGAGCAATGCTTTCTTAGAAGCAGTATCAGCAGACCAGATCGTGAGCCAAAGAGCCCGTCTGACAATCACAGACATAGTGGAAACTCTAGCAACCAAACGACTGGCATCAGAAACATAGAGCTTGCCTCAGAAATGTTGGCATGGAGATACAACATATTCGAAGTAGGAGCATCCTGACGGACAGCAAGAGTGAGCTGTTCAGTCCAGACCGCAATGGCCCGGTTCACCCATGCTGCTGCGAATGCTGGACGCATGGCACAACCAGCAGTGGCAAAGATGGACTTGAGGGAGACCTCAAGTTTCTTGTCAGTCCAGTCCTTTAGAGCAGACGCATCAGACACTGGCAAAGCAAAAGACTTGGATAGCCTGGAGATAGGAGCATCCACTTTAGGAGGATGAACCCACTGAGCAGGCTTAGCAAATTTCTTGGAGACAGAAGGTTTCCTGTCCAGAGACTTCCACTCTTCAGACACAAGGAGGTCAAGAGTTGGGTTAGGTTGAAAGCAAGTAAGGGGCTTTTTAAGCTCCTGAAAGACATCAGAAGGGTCAGAAGGAACCTCCTGCACTAAGGGAAAGATTAGGGTATTTAAAACAGCCCTGATCAGGCCCTCAGTAGAGGGCTCAAGATCAGTCTCAAAAGGGTCCCCAAAAAACTGAGAGGATCCCACCGCAGAACATTCTTCAAAATCTGAATCCACCAACAGTTCCTCCACAGAGGAATCTGACACGTCAGGTATACCCTGAGGCTTTGGCAGGGAAGACTTGAAGAAGGAGGGGGTCTTACAAGAATGAAAGACCCCCTTTAACTGGGATGGAAAGAGTTGCAAAGTGGACCTAAGGTCCCTAGCAGCAGCCTTGAACTCTTGCAGCCAAACTGGCTCTAATGCATGGCTGGAGGTACGTGGGAGACTCTCAGGGACATCAGAACATGCTGGGCATAAAGGACCTGAGAAATCTGTAGGTAACTCTGAATGACAGGAAGAGCAATGCGCAGTAGGGGATACAGAGACCCCAGCATCCTTTGTCTTAGGTCTGGCCCCAAGCTCCAATGGCATAGACATTCTCACAGTGTCAATAACCTAACTGTATAAGAAATCACCCAATTACAGTGTGTATGATTAAAGTTTCACCCCAGAAATCGGTAAAATAGACTTATCTGGCAGGAGAAGGGTTAATCAGCAGAGGAGAGGAGGAGAGTCCAAGCCCTGCGTACATTCTGGAAAGAGCACAAAATGGCTGCCGCGGCAGGAGCCAATCAGAAATGAGTGTGCGAAGCAAGCTCTCATGGGAAATGTAGTTTTCCCAGAAAAGTACCCCAAACAGTGCCCGAAGCCCCCTGAGCCCCCCAACACACTAGAAACATGAACCGGATGATAGAGCAAGGGCATGTTGATTCCTGCTAATAATCTTATTTTTGGTGGTGTAATCCTGAATGTAATCCCTTATTATCCCTTCTAGCAGTTTTCCCACTACAGAGGTCAAACTCACCATCTGGCGGCTCTGCAGCAGAGCCGCGATCACGTTAATACAAAAGAAATCATTCTCTTAAAAGGTCTTCTGTGTGTGCTTGGTTTGCAAGCACATGTAGAAGACCTTTTAAGTGAATGATTTATTTTTTATTAACGCGATCGTGGCTCTGCTGCAGAGCTGCCAGATCATCGTAGGACAGGCTTCCCCTGCAGTCAGCTACAACGCTGACTTCAGGGAAGGGGAAAGGAGGGGGGAACTTTGCGAGTGAATATCTCTCAAACCATAAAGGTTTGAGAGATGTCACTGGGGGCAAACAATTTTTTTTTTTTTACTACTAAAATATTGGGATTAGTAATTTTCAAGCATTACTATACCTTTAAATAGAGGCACTACATTGGCTCTATGCCAAACTTGTGGCACTGAGCCTGTGGTGAGATAATCTTTAAAAAAGTAAAAAGAGGGGTCTTGTTAACACTGCACTGAGTTCCTGAAGAACTCTTGGATGTATACCATCAGGACCCGGTGCTTTGCCAGTCTTACTTTTGTTTTTTAATAACAAAATAAATTTGTTCTTAATTTGGAAAATATGACAGTTTAAAGGAATAGTAGCAGAGAAAAAGTGGTTACTTCTCATCTTTCCTCTGTGTCCAATACTTTAAGATGCATTTTCAAAAGTGATGGATTTAATTCTGAAAATACTGTTCTCCTTTTAGCGCAAACCCAAGATCCAATTTTTGTTCATTATGACTTTTTGAGCAATGTTCCCTTAAAGTCAGAGTTGGTGCCACCTTTTTTAAACTCGAATGTTCAAAAGCATAGTGTCCCTTTTGAATATCTTCTTGTATTAGCCCAGTTTTGTCAGAATATCATAGAAAAAAAGTGTTTCCTTTGAAAATATGCAGAATATATATATATGGTATTAAGTGAGTGGTTTTCAACTCCTGTCCTCAGGACCCACTAACAGGCCAGGATTTGATGATTTCCTTGTTAGAGCACAGGTGAGTTAATCAATGTGAATGAGCCTCTGATCACCACACCTGTGCAGTGCAGAGCTGTACCCGAAGACTGCCCGGAAGGAAGGCAAAGGATCATCATTAAATGTTTAATTTCTGCCAAACAACACATTTTTTTTTAAATGACAATAGTATTCAAGCTAGTCGCTCTATAATCTTACTTGTAAGCCAAACTTCTATAGGGATCATAGTTCTCCTCTAAGTATTAGCCATTAAAAGGGGTATGTAAACTAGTAAATAATGAAGCTACCATAAACCAGGGGCACAACAGTTGCTCTGGCCGCATCCACAAGTCAGAACATGGCTGTGTCCAGCACAGCGGAGGTGACTGGCTCAAAATGTGGCACTCTAGGAGGTTGCCTAATTTACTAAATAGGAGATCTGTCCATGACTATCCTTACAAAACTACAGGAATATCACTCACAGTGAGTGAAGCACAGATTTACTCACATCTGATCAAGCGCAGATATCCTGAAAATCTGTCCCGTTGGTGTGTCTTGAGGACTAACACTGGGGAAACATCACCATAGATCTACATACTAAATAAATACAGCAAAATAATACATACTTGAATCAGCTGATGTGGCTGTTTCTTTCAGAGATCCTTGTGTTAATCCATCAGTTTCATTCTCATCATCTGTGAAAATAATGAACATAAAAAATGAATCCCTTGCAGATATGTCTAACCTTACTATAATGTATTAAAAACTAACCTTTTAGGTCTCAATTTAAAGGGATAGTAACACTTCGTTTTTTTCTTTATTTTATTTTGTAGGCATTAAAAAAAACATGAAGAACGATATGTCTTATCTCTCAAACCTTTATGGTTTGAGAGATATTCACAAGCAAAGTTTCCCCCTCCCACCCCTTTTATCTAGTGTAAGCCATCTCTTCTCAGATGTGGAATGCAGTCCATAGACCAGATAATAGCAGGGGACAATCTTCTTTCTATGAGAACAATGAAAGCCCTGCCCCCCTTGGCAAGCTTTTCAGGTTTTTCCCTTATCTTAATTGAAGATTGTCCCTCTCTGCAGTCTACCTGGGCACCTCCCTTCTGCTCTGGCTGAACAGTGTTACATCAGTAAAAGGGGCGGGAGGGGGACACTTTGTCATTGGATTACTCTTGAACTACATCTCTGACAGAATTAAAATAACAGTCTCCAAAGTCCAGATACTATGATGATTAATTAGAGCTGCTTTTATTATGAAACATTACTATCCCTTTAAAGGATAGTAATACTTTATTTTAAGCTTCTTTAATATTGCACATATGAAAAAAATAAAGTAAATGATGTAAGTCCCGTTGCTGCAAGTTTTATAGTTTTAGAGTTATATTGTTCTAAAGTTCCCCCCTCCTGCCCCATTTACACACATCAGCGCTCTAGCTGACAGACTGAGATCCACAAGCACTCTTCCTGCTTCAGTTTGGAAAAAAAAGTCCAGAAACTGTCATGTTTCCCTCCATAAACATGGCTTCCAGGATTGCTTGAAGAGGTTATCACTTTAACAAATTCACAAGAACAAATTCAGAGAAGCCATTAGAAAATTTGTAACTAAAGTAAAGTAACTGAGTGGTTATTATAAAGTGTTTAACCCCTTAACAGCTGGCCGTGCAGGCACACGGCGGTCACTAAAGGACCACGGAGCATTTTTTTTTTTTTTTTTTTTTTTTTTTTTTTTTTTTGACGATCCGAATCAGGGCCCCCCGAGCAGCGTGCAGCCACACGGGGAGCCCTGAAATCCATGACGGTCATAGTACATCATGGGTTCTTCAGGCACTTTTTACCCATGACGTACCATGACCGTCAAGGGTCGTTAAGGGGTTAAAGGTATAGTAATGTTTCACAAAAACAGCAGCTCTAATTAATCTTCATAGTATTTGGGTCATGAGGAGTGTTATATCAGTACTGTCAAGAGTTGTAGTTCAAGAGTAATTGAATGATAAAGTATCCCCCCTCCCATCCCTTTTACTGATGTAACACTGCTCACCTCAGTGTAGCAAGATTCTCCGGACGGATCACAGAGAGGGAGAATCTTCAGTGAGCATAAGGAAAAACCTGAAAAACCTGTCAAGGTGAGCAGGGTTTTCCTTATGATCACAGTAAGAAGATTGTTTCTTGCTGTAATCTATCTGGTCAAGGAACTAGATTCTACATTTGAGGGGAAGTGGCTTACACTAGGTAAAAGGGGAAGGAGGGTACAGTACTGAAATCACACTCTCCATGGCCCAAATACTATGAATATTAATTGGAGCTGCAGTTTTTGTGAAACATTACTATTGCTCTCTTTTTACAAATAAAATACATACGTTTATAGACATGCATTACAGAATTTTACTGGCTCGTTCCTGTGTCCGAGCCTGATACATTGGGGCAACTTTAAGGGATAGTAATACTTCGTTTTAACTTTATTTTATTTTGTAGGCATTAAAAAAACATGAAGAATGATATAAGTCTTATATCTCAAACCTTTATGGTTTATGAGATATTCACAAGCAAAGTTTCCCCCTCCCGCCCCTTTTACCTAGTGTAAGCAATCTCTTCTCAGATGTGCAATGCAGTCTATAGACCAGACAGATAACAGAAGGGGACACTCTTATTCCTATAAAAACAATGAAATCCCTGCCCCCCTTGACAAGCTTTTCAGGTGTTTCCCTTATCTTAATTGAAGATTGTCCCTCTCTGGAATCTACCTGGGCACCTCCCTTCTGCTGTGGCTGAGCAGTGTGACATCAGTAAAAGGGGCGGGAGGGGGATACTTTGTCATTGAATTACTCTGGAACTACAACTCTGACAGAAATGAAATAACACTCTCCAAAGTCCAAATACTATGATGATTAATTACAGCTGCTTTTATTATGAAACATTACTATCCCTTTAAAACAAAACTGCACTGTTAGAAGCTGATTTTTTTTTATAAAATAATTTTAGCAAGAAATATAAAAGTTACAATAGTAAAGAATAGAAGGGGAACATACATATGGTAAAGTCACTAGTTTGTACATTTGTCAAGGATGGCAATCAGAACAAAGGATTTAGAAGCTGATTTAACCCTTTGAGTGTAAAAAGGGTAATGAGACCCCTCTGGCACTCAAATAAACCAGATGCATCTTAGGGGACAAATCTAAATTGCCATTGGTTGAAATGGTGTTTTTAACACTGATTTGGGTGTCATGAGACCTCTCTAGCACCTACGTGGTTAAAAGCAACATTTAAACCAATGGGCTGATTTCTGGCTTGCCCCAGATGCACTAATTATTATCATACAGCCCTGGTGTAGACATGAAGCAGCTTGTTTGCTTTGTTTTTCATTTCTTGTATTGTCATGCACAGCAATGTATTTAGTATGGTGGTAAATAACATGCAATTTATTTCCTAATTTCTTCCGCATTTCCTGTAGCTTCAGGCAATACCAGCATAAGAAGAGAAAGTCTTCTTTATTACCAGTTTATGAAACAATACTTAGGAATGTCTTTGTTATATATATATATATATATATATATACACACACACATACTGCTTTTTGAAACTCAGTGAGACAGATATTAATCCTTTGAGTGCCAGAGAGGTATCCAACGCATTGCAATGAAATGCGCTGAATACCTCTCTGGCACGCAAAGGGTTAATAGGAAGTTAAGCAATTCTTATGCAAACCAATTACACTGCAGGGAACAAATATAAATTTCCCTCGACTTAAATGGGATCCAATGCGCTAGATACCTCTCTGGCACAAATAGGGTTAACTCCCTGATTGCTAAGGAGGTCTCCAGTGTACTGCAAGGCTTTGATGACCCCTCTGGCATTCACTGGGTAGCAATTTGCAATCAAATGAATGGCCATTTTGGAAATCTTATCTTATTCTAAAAACCTGAAGGAAATCTGAGGAAAACCAGCTGTGATAAAAAAAAATTTCCACTGATGTGAGGGTTTTAGGGCTCGATCCAAATGTTGGAGTAAAAAAAATGTTGGTAGGGCAAAATGGATACTGACCGACAAAATAGTATTTTAGTCTTACCTGTTAAATCCTTTTCTCTTAGTCCATACAGGTTGCTGGTAACTTTGGGTAGATGATCAGCCCCTTTAAATAGGCAGGAATAATTCTGAGAAGTGACTGCTGGGTGGATCCTACCTCCTCTCCTTAGCTTGCAGCTAGGCAATCCCCAACCAGTAAGATTTGCAGACTAACTATTGACTAGATAGTAAGAAGGTAAAGGAAGACTCCTGTGAGCATGAACCCGAAAGGACCCCCACGTTCTGCCACGGGAGAGTCAAGCATGGTCCCTTGACAGGGTGGAAGACCAGTAACCTGTATGGACTAAGAGAAAAGGATTTAACAGGTAAGAATAAAATCCTATTTTCTCTGTTGTCCAATACAAGTATCTTTGGGATGTCCAACCATTAAGCTCCCCAGGGCGGGAAGAAAGGCAAGGGCCAAGTGCAGGCCCCAAAAGTCACCAGAGCACCAATGAACCTACAGATCATGAAAAGCTCAACAATAACCTCAAAGTGTCAAAGGACAATGAACAGGGGTAAAACGAACCCCAGGAACAGGCTTGGATAAGGAGCGCGGAGCCTGAGGGACCACCTGGGTCGCTTGCTTATGCACCTCCCAGCCAATCAGCTTTGAGCAGCTGTGCTTTGAACTGATTGGCTGGGAGATGCGTAAGCATATCCCAGCCAATGGCTGTGAGAGAATTAGAAGTAAGGCTGCCCATATATAAGGGCAGCCTCAATTCTAATACCCTCAGACCAGAGCGGGTATTGGCCCATGGAGAAGAAAAGGGGGTGGGTGTTGCGCAGTATTCTATCTTTGCCTCCGTGGCCTCACACAGCGGCAGAGACAGTGACGTATATGATAAGTATTATTTTATTATACTTTTGGAAATACCATTGCCTTTTAACCCCTTACCGCCCAAGGACGTACATGTACGTCCCGAGAGGATGTCCCAGGTGGACAGAGGACATCCGGATGTAGTTTAAAAAAATTAAAAAAAGTTCGGTGAGCATTAAGTGCCGGCCGCGTGCACGCATAGCCGATCACTAAGGGGTTAATATACATACTAATATACATATTAATATATATATGGGGGCATTTGTATTTTAAGAAGTGGCATACTACTACATACTTTAATCCTTTGGGCCCCAGAGAGTTACCCAACGCATTGCTTTGCAATGTGTTGCATACCCTTCTGGCACTCAAGGGGTTAAAGTATGTAAGCTTTTAACTTAAACTTTTGTTTTTGTTTTACAGCAAGAAGAAAGATGATACAAGAGAAGAAGGACAGAAGATAACCAGGAAGACGAGGACTCCGCTTGACATCAGGATTAATGGTAACTGTTACTCGTAATGTGATTTTTTTTTTTTTTTTTAAACTTAGTCGGGTTAACCCTATGAATGCCGGCAGGGTAATTATACACCACTGGCACTGATAGGGTTAATTCTACTAACGTCTGACACTTTTTTTTTTATACTTTGGGTGTATTGATATGGGGCTTAGAGCCCCATATCAATGCATCCACTGAGGACTTTTAACTTCAAGTTTCTGTGTCGGCTGTTTAACACCTTAAGGACCCATGGCGGTCCTGGACCGTCATGGCTTGTTATACACTTAAGGACCCATGACGGTCCTGGACCGTCATGGCTTGTTATACACTTAAGGACCCATGACGGTCCTGGACCGTCATGGCTTGTTATACACTTAAGGACCCATGACGGTCCTGGACCGTCATGGCTTGTTATACACTTAAGGACCCATGACGGTCCTGGACCGTCATGGCTTGTTATACACTTAAGGACCCATGACGGTCCTGGACCGTCATGGCTTGTTATACACTTAAGGACCCATGACGGTCCTGGACCGTCATGGCTTGTTATACACTTAAGGACCCATGACGGTCCTGGACCGTCATGGCTTGTTATACACTTAAGGACCCATGACAGTCCTGGGCCGTCATGGAATTCCAGGCTCCCTGCATGGCTGCATGCCGTTCAGGGAGTCCGGAATCGGATTAAAAAAAAAAATGCTCTGTTTTCCTTAAGTGACCTCCGTGTGCGTGCGCAGACGGTCCTTAAGGGGTTAAACAGGTGATAAGGGACTAAAGTTAAAAAAAAATAGGTGTTAACTTTCCTGCGGTAACTTGAGTCCCTTATCACCTGTTCTTGGCTAACTCAGTCATCCGAATTGCTATTTACGGTGTTTTCATAATTTTAAATGGATGAAAACACCTCTTAACTATATCACACAACGGCTTTTTTTTTTTTACGGTATTTTTTCACAGCACAGACATCTGAATAGCTTACTGTGCTGGAAAAAATGCCGTCGGCAGAAAAAACAGCCGTCTCCAACATTTGGATCGACGCCTTAATTCCTTGATTACTACAGAGATCTCCAGCACACTGTTTTGCAACAGTCCAGGGGATATAATCATCACTTAAATTAATGGGAATTTTTCAAGTTTGTATTTGTTCCTTGTGGTGCAATTGGTTTGCTCCATAAGTGCTTCAGTTGTTTTTAGTACATCGTCAATAATTATTGGACATTCCTATACACTGAATTATAACTGGATTATTTTGAGTTGTTTTTCCCTCAGAAATGTATAAATACTTAAAGTAGTAGTTAACGTTTTAATGAAAACCTATATGTTATAAACATTTTCCTGCATAGTACAAAACAAGAGGACTCCCACTGCTCTCATTTGCTTTATTCAATTGTTATAACAGATCAAACTGTCAGGAAGTAAATTACAGTGCGATCACTTCCTGAAAGTTACACCCTGAGTCAGCAGTTTTTATCACATTCTATGGAGAACGGTTTGTCACTCATCTCTCCCACATAATGCAACAGAATAAATAATTAAAACCCAAACACTAGAGGACACTATACATGGGGAAAAAAAGATTTTAACTGTGTTAACTGTGTGTGCTTTATTTATTAAAGGCACAGTAATGTTCCAAAAAAAGTCCAGTTTTGTAGAAGTTAAAATATTAATCAATATGTTCCAAACCCTATCTCTCAAACCGCTATAGTTTGACAGATATAGGGATTCAAAGTTCCCCCCTCCCTCCCCTTCTCCTGATGTCAGCTGTAAAGGCATCTGTACACATGCGCCTTCAGTCCCTTCCTGTTAACTTAAGGTGCCATGAAGGAGGCCGAGAAAGACAGCGCAGGGGTGCAGGTGTTTCTAAGCTAAGATGTCTGCGAGCAAGCCTGACCACTGGTCTCAGAAGAAGAAAGATTTCTTCATAACGCGGTACTTATGCTCGATAATAGCACTATTTCTAAGCAAATCGCTACACGCCTAATTATTGGGGGGGGACGGGACTTTATTTAGTGAAATATTTCCGCTTTAACTGGTGGAGCCTCTCCCTCCCATCTCCAAATCAAGTGCAACTTCAAACGGACAGTAATGTCCCATAATTTTTTTTACAGTTATGTAGAGTTTAAAATATTAATGAAATCGCTCCAAAACATACCTCTCAAACCGCTCTGGTTTGAGAGATATAGTGATTCAAAGTTCCCCCCTCCCTCCCCTTCTCCTGATGTCAGTGTCTAGCTGACAGCAGGAGATGCCCGGTCCGGGGACCAGCAGGCGGCTCTGCAGCAGAGCCGAAATTGCTGTACTTAAAAAGAATTCATTGGAAAGACCTACAAGTGTGCTTGCAAACCAGGCACACACTGTAGACCTTTCCAATGAATGAATTCTTTAGCAATAACGTGATTTGGGCTCTGCTGCAGAGCCTCCTCAAGTCGTTCGTCTTGATTCTCCTGCTGTCAGCTTTACAGCTGACATCAGGAGAAGGGGAGGGAGGGGGAACTTTGAATCCCTATATCTCTCAAACCATAGTGGTTTGAGAGAGAGGGTTTGGAGCGATTTGATTAATATTTTATACTCTACATAACTGTAAAAAACAAATGTTTGGGACATTACTGTCCCTTTAACCTTTGTGTTCCGTGTATGTGTGCAAGGCATAGCAATGCATTTAACATCTCTTTGGCACTCAGAGACACATGCATAAAACAGCTGATCCGGGGGAAGGTTTTCCTAAAAGCCGCTTCTGCCAATGTATACTTCTGGCTCTGACACTAATCTGCTGGCCAGAGCGGTTTAGCAAGCATCCTCTCCTCAAAGGCTCAAAACATACACCAAAATCTCTGTTTATCCCTTTGCTTTCCATAGTGTGCATTCAATTTCTCAACCCTCTGCCACTAAAAAGGTTAAAGAGAATCTGAAGATGGAAAATGTCCTTATGTGCAGCAGTGACTACCACACCTGCTATATTACTAATTTCCCTGTTTCACGTACAAATTGCAGCAGATTTCAAGCTGAAACTTGAAACTCTGGATTTTCTACAGGGAAACTAAAATGATTTAACAATAGTGTACTATACACTCGTGATATGTGAAGGTATAATATACAAGAAAGACTGAAGAGGACTGCAGCTGACTCCTAGGAAAGAACAGTCACTGCAATCACCGATTTAACCCACCGGCTGCCAAACAGGTTCGAGTAGCAATTTACAGTAAACGAACAACCATTTTTCAGTATGGGTGCAGTGAAATGTTTACTAAAACACAGTAAAAGAATGATATATTTGGGACCTTGGTAGTACTTTCATGTTTATCCTATTTTTTGTTATAAAGGAGCAGTAAACTTTTTTTTTATGAAAACTTAATATGTTATAGAGTTTTTCCTGCTGAGTAAAACAAGGCCACTCCCACTTCTATCAGTTGTTTTATTCAAATGTTATAACAGTTCAAATAATCAGGAAGTGAATTTACTGTGCAGAGTTTTGCCAATGGCCACCATATTGCCTTTCTCTGACAGCTGGGCCATGTTTTTGACAGGAGTGGCCAGAGGATGAAGCCCCCCAATGTCACTTATGTCAAAATCTCTGCAAGGACTTCAACAGGGTAGTGAGTTGGCAGGAGTGGCCAGGGGGCTACTTCTGGCAGAATCACAGCATGGACCTTCGCCTCTTCTTTTAGCACTCCCTTTCAACACTTCACACCCTCCTGTCAGTCTCTCTCCCAGCATCCCTTTCACCGGGTCCTTCTAACTGTTCCTCATAAACTCTCTTTCTCAACTCAACAACACGTGCCTCTGCTCCTCTACGGCACACACTGCCTCTCCCACCCTTCCTTTCTCCACTTCACCTCTTTACTCCTCCCTTTCCCTGATTTGGCTCTTCCCCTCTCCCATCCTCACTTTTACTATTTTGCTTCTTCCCCTTTCACTCCTCTCTCCTCCTACAAATAACCATTTCCCCCGACATTTCACCACATTCCTTATCCCACCCTCCATTCCATTGCATGGTCTCTTTACCCCTGCCTTTAACCACTTTGTCTCTTCAACCCTCCCATCTGCCCGTTTGCTGCGGCCACAGAGCAGTTTAATTTCAAATGCACAGAGCTACTGGGGAGGGCAGCACCAGACTGCAGATATATGACATAATTTCATGGCCCTCAGTGGGTTAAAGGACAACTATCACTTGTATAACTGCACTATCAGCAGTTTAATCGCCTGAGAGCAGACCTGCCAGTGAAGTGGGACTGCATTCTGAGTTCCAGCAGATTAACAAGAGAGCAGAATGGGTGCCTGAAAAGAGAAGTACCCAGAGTTCCTTTGTTGGCCCTACTGATTTTGTGTGTCCAATAAACTTGGAGAGTGAGAGCCGCAGACTTCTGGGTTGCACTCTAGCTGAGGTGGTCTGTTTTCTAACCCCAGTCCCCCTGCTCCACTCCCAAATTAACTGATAGGAGCTGTTTGGGGGCTGACCCAGGGACTTTTATCAAGTCTTCTCCCATAGATGCAGACTTAGTGAAATATGAAAATTGCCCTTTAAAGGGATAGTAATACTTTGATTTTTCTTTATTTTATTTTGTAGGCATTAAAAAAACATGAAGAATGATATGTCTTTTCTCTCAAACCTTTATGGTTTATGAGATATTCGAAAGCAAAGTTTCCCCTCCTGCCCCTTTTACCTAGTGTAAGCCATCTCTTCTCAGATGTGTAATCTGGTTGGTAGACCAGACAGATAACAGCAGGGGACAATATTCTTCCTATGAGAACAATGAAAACAATGAAAACCCTGCCCCCCTTCCCTTATCTTAATTGAAGATTGTTCCTCTCTGCAGTCTACTTGGGCACCTCCCTTCTGATCTGGCTGAACAGTGTTAAAGTAGTAAAAGGAGCAGGAGGGGGAGACTTTATCATTGAATTACTCTTGAACTACAACTCTAACAGAATTGAAATAACACTCTCCAAAGTCCAAATACTATGATGATTAATTAGAGCTGCTTTTATTATGAAACAGTACTATCCCTTTAAATTTTTATTTGCAGTAAGTCCTCCAAAACCTGAGCCACAAGAAAATGTAACCCTTTGAGTGACAGTGCGGTATCCAAAGCATTGCTTTGCAATGTGTTGGCTACCCCTCTGGCAATCAAAGGGTTATGGACAAAATATATAAATGAATGAATTCATAAAAAAGGGGGTGGGGGTTCACACAATGAGCAAATTAGCAATACAGGTTATGAAACCTTAAAGGGTTAAAGGAGCTGCACATGTATAATATGATGTACCCTAGGGGGCAGCAGCACACGAGCGAACACACAAATATGTAAATCATTTATTTCTAAGCTAAATCAAGTAGAACTAACTTCTTTAGCACCAGAGATCTACAGATACTAAACAAGTCACAAACAGAAGTGTTATTATTTTATTTATATTACACACACATATAAATATTAACTACGTCAATTATTTTGAAAGTATCATCTGGTATAAAATCTTAGGATGTGTTATTTTTAGCCACCACAAATTTCAGCAACTAAAAGGCAAGATTATGACTGAGATTCTTTTAACTCGTTGAGTGCCAAAGGGTTGCCAAGCGTATTGAGACACAATGTGCTGCACATTTCCTTTGGAGCTAAAGATAAAGATCAATACACTGAGGAAACCAAGCATGACTATGAACTATTTTAATTGTATAAACTGGTGTATAGATGTATGTCTCTCTTATTCAGAGGCGGTACATCCAGGTCAGTGGTGTAACAATAGGGGTCGCAGGGGTCGCCCGTCACTCTCAAGGGACCAGCCGCCCCCTGCGACCCCCTCGCCACACGCCCACAGCACAACTGATGTCCCGGTGGACATAATCTCCCAGCGCTCTGCATTACTAAGGACCGCACGGGAGCTTGTGTACCAATCAGAGGTCTGTTTCTCATTCGGCATGTCACACACACCGCTAGATCACCAGGGACTCGAGGTAGGAGGACGGGGGGGGGGTTCAGTAGGGACTATGTGGCGATGGGGGCATTGTGGAGATTGGGGGGCAATGTGTAGAATGAGGGGAATTGTGATGGGGTATTGTTGAAGGGGCAATGTGGAGATTGAGGGGCAGTGTGGAAGGGGCATTGTGGAAATTGAGGGGCAGTGTGGAAGGGGCATTGTGGAGATGGAGGGGCAATGTGGAAGGGGCATTGTGGAGATGGAGGGGCAATGTGGAAGGGGCATTGTGGAGATGGAGGGGCAATGTGGAAGGGGCATTGTGGAAGGGGCATTGTGGAGATGGAGGGGCAATGTGGAAGGGGCATTGTGGAGAATGAGGGGCATTGTGGAAGGGGCATTGTGGAGAATGAGGGGCATTGTGGAAGGGGCATTGTGGAGAATGAGGGGCATTGTGGAAGGGGCATTGTGGAGAATGAGGGGCAATGTGGAAGGGGCATTGTGGAGATTGAGGGGCAATGTGGAAGGGGCATTGTGGAGAATGAGGGGCATTGTGGAGATGGAGGGGCAATGTGGAAGGGGCATTGTGGAGAATGAGGGGCAATGTGGAAGGGGGATTGTGGAGAATGAGGGGCAATGTGGAAGGGGCATTGTGATGGGGGCATTGCGGAGAATGAGGGGCAATGTAGAAGGGGCATTGTGGAGATGAAGGGGCAATGTGGAGAATGAGGGGCATTGTGGAAGGGGCAATGTCGTTGAGGGGGGCCAATGTGGACGGAGGGGGGCCCGTGGCAATTCTTGCACCAGGGCCCCGTGGCTTCTAGTTACGCCTCTGATCCAGGTACAAAAGGAGCACTCACAGGACTTCTCCAACTGATATATTTACGTTGTGTAAAAAACGCTGTGCGGTTAGGAGCTTGAAACTGGCTGTTTGTGTGTGTGTGTGTGAGTGTGTGTGGAATAGGGGAAGCTGACAGTCCTTCCCTATAACCAGGGACAGATAGGAAATAGGCATATTTCAGGACGCACTGAATTCAAAGTAGCCCTGCAGTATGCATTAATCATGTGTGTCCCTGGTGAGGTCTGGTCACCCTAGAATAGGGTCTCAAACACTGCAGGGCTAGGCCTGTAAATGAGAGTCACACAATCTCTCCTATTAATTTAGAAACAAATCATGTGGCTCATCAAAAACACATCAAAATTAAAGCACAACTGATTTGCATGGAGGTCTAGTGGCAGAAACATAAGTTATGATGCCCTTCACAATTTCCAGGGACTGGCCATCCCACAATAGGGCTAGCCAAAATCATACGGCTGATGTTGTCATGGGCCAGTCACAATCACATCCCCACCTTCCCCTTTTTAGAGGATCGTGGAGGGAATTCAGGATATCTGAGGTGAACAGCACTGACCTGATGGGAAGCTTAACCAGTGTTGCATCCCAGGTCTGTTTAAAGTGACCCATGTGAACATTTGCATTTGCTTGTCCCCTATGGCTCAGTTGGTTTGCCCCATAATTGCTCCCCTTTCCCTTAGAACATCAGCCTCAGCATCACCTTACCCTAACTTTTCAGAGTTATTGTTTCACAAATTCAGATAGAACAACAAGATAAAGTCATACTTAGAGAGATTAGAAAAAAGTACTAGATCTGCTTTATAACAAAAAGCATTAACAGGAAAGTAATGCTTAGGTAGACATATTTGGCGCAGTTTATTTTTCTTATTGAACACTCCATGCTGCATGAATGGAGATTGGCTACTTAATCAAACAACTGTACAATAAAGTCTTCTCTGACCTCTTCTACCACTTAGAATCTCATATAATATTTATACTTTCCATCATGGACAGACACTACATAAGT
This sequence comes from Rhinophrynus dorsalis, assembly GCA_037306005.1. Classification (NCBI taxonomy): domain Eukaryota; kingdom Metazoa; phylum Chordata; class Amphibia; order Anura; family Rhinophrynidae; genus Rhinophrynus; species Rhinophrynus dorsalis. The sequence continues at coordinate 349,384,139 of CM074718.1, forward strand.
AGATTTTTTTTTTTTTTTTTTTTTTTTTTACAAAGCAATTTAAAAAGGCATATTGGAAAGACATTGAAGAACTGGTGCAATTCTGGAGCAAACTAACAAATAAAACTTTCCACTGATTTAATCTGGGTTTTTAACACCTTAAGGACCCATGATGTGCTAGGACTGTCATGGGTAAACTTGCGTTAAGGACCCATGATGGTCCTGGCACATCATGGAAGTCAGGCGTCCCCGCATGGCTACATGCCACTCTGGGATCCATGAATTGAATGCGTAAAAAAAAAAAAAAAAAGCTTTGTGGTTCTTAACCGTATCATTAAGGGGTTAACTACCGTCACTGAATGCAAGAGAAGAAATGTATTGGAAACCTGCCCAGCATCCAGGAGATAAAAGCCCCATTTAAATCAATAGGGATTTGAGGAATTTTTATTTGACGCATACAGTGCAGTTTGTTTGCATCTGAATCACTCAAGTTCTTCTCAGTAAATCAGCCTCAGTGTTGTCCCAAAGTACAAATAGTTGCTAGAACATAATATGTTTATAAGTTATTCTGCACAGAATAGTATACAATTCTACTGAAAGGACAGTTTGTAATCCTCCCTGGCCCTACTGCTTTTTTCCATCATTAACTGGTATCTGCGTGTTGCTGTTAAGTACTCTAGTCATAGATGAGGTCAGTGTGATGTGATGATGTCATGAACCACTTCCTATTGGGCCAAAAAAAGTCAGGTTTGCAGATGTACTAAGTGAAGTTGCTATGACAAAAAAAGGTCTTTATTCTCTATATTTCTTATTCTGGTGATGTCAATCGAAACCCCCATCCAACTCTCTCAGAACATGATCCTCTTTCAAATTTCCATCAGTGGGTTCACTTCTGATGATCGGTTGTGTGTTTTAAAGGAGAAGAAGGGCAGAATGAGGTAGAGACTAGCTAAATTTATACACCCCTGAGAAACCCAGATTATAGGCATCAAGAAAGAAAAAACAGCGCAGAAGAAGTTCCTCTAAGTGTAGTATCTTTTGTACTGGGTAACCTTCACCTTCACCACGTGTTCCACAAGAAATGCACTCACTTGTTTGAGAGGTTGGAACTGCCTCTCAGTATAAAAGCATCCCTGGCACAAAACCCCAGGACGGTTACACCTCTCTGTCAACTGTTCTCTTTTGCTGGTTGATGTAGATTCTCCACAAGAAACGCTCAGGTTCTCCACAATGGATCTTACACTTTATATATCTTCATATATCAAAACTTACTACATATCAAAACGTCATATACCAAAACTTACTGAACATTTTTCATGTTTGTGAGGCCACTTAGGAGTGTCCTGTGTAGGCTACCCAATGCTGGATTTATTAACCCTTTGAATGTAAGAGAGGTATCCAACGCATTGTTGGATAACTCTCTAGCACTCAAAGGGTTAAGAAAAGCATTTTACCTTCTTGGAGGCAATGCCGCTTTGGAAAATGTAACACACAAGAGTGCCCTGTGCACACAACCAGTTTAATAAATAAAATAAAACCAGCCGAATGGCCACTCAGAAGCTGGAATCCAGCATTCTACTAGACTTCCTGCTTTTGCTCAGAGACATCACTAAAGTCTATACGGAAGGACTCTCAGTGCACTTGCCAGGTCTCATGATGACTGAGGACTGTGTTTTATGCTGAAATTTGATTACACTCACTGAATTCAAAGAAACCAGTTCTTCCAGAAGTTGCACCTGTGACCCAGTTAAATAGCCTATCTTTCCAGTTGATTATCCTCATGGTGAATTCATAACTTTTACACAGATTTACATCTCTTACCGGTTACAGCCTACACGATGTAACAGGCAGGGGACGGCAACAGGTGAGCCCTCCAGCTGTTGGCTGCCAGAGGACGAGGGGAGATTTAGTCCAGTAACTCCACAAAAGTGTCTTGCATTGACCAGCCCTGAACTAGGGCTTTAAAATATTATGTTTGTAATAAAGATATTTTTATATATTGTCATATTCTCATGATAAATTCATTAACATATTACATTTCCAATTTTAGCTGATACAGTCACTTGATTAGAGACCTCATCTCATTTCTGGCCAGCAGGACACCCATCAAAAGTCCATTACAAATCCAGGGGCCCAGCTAGGAAGGATATACATTTATATGTCATTGCTGAATACAGTCACCTACATGAATGTGTGAGCAAGAGGCTTATCTCCTGGTTTGGTCTCAAGTTCTATATCCCTTGATCAAATTCATGGGGGGAGATTCACTAAGAGGTGATAAAGTGGAGATGACTTCTCCAGTTTATCACTTCTCCAGTTCCTATGTTATTCTATGTAGCCAATTCACTAAGATTTCCAAAGTTGAAGAAATCTTAGTGGATAGGCTCCATAGAATAACACAGTGATAAACTGGAGAAGTCATCTCCACTTTATCACCACTTAGTGAATCTCCCCAATAATGTTCAAATAAAGGAGAATCAAACCCAAACATTTGGTGGCTGATCACAGCATACCATTATTAAACAGCTTACCTCTGGTGGAGTATTCAACACAGTCTTGGACAGGTGTGAAAAATGCTTTAAAAAATAAACATGTTAATAGTTTATTTTTATCAAATAACAAAATAAATAGTGAGTTTACAGGAGAAAAATCTAAATAAAATCAATATCTGGTGTGACCACCCTTTGCCTTCAAAACAGCATCAGTCCTTCTAGGCACACTTGCACAAAGTCAGGGATTTGGTAGGCATATAGTCAGGTGTATGATTAAACGATTATACCAAACAGGTGGTAATGATCATCAATTTAAGATGTGGGTTGAAACCCAATCATTAACTGAAACAGATATGTAGGAGGTGGACTGGGTGAGGTGAAGTGAGGTTGCTGAAGACCGTTTAATGTCAAAAGTCATATACCATGGCAAGACTGAGCACAGCAACAAGACACAATGTAGTTATACTGCATCAGCAAGGTCTCTTCCAGGCAGAAATTTCAAGGTAGACAGTGGTCTACGCATTGGATGTACAGTATTGCCCTGAGAGGACCTTGAGGTATTACCATTGGCTTAAATTAAAAGGTCCTCCCAGGTGTTTGCTGGAAGCAGGCAGTAGATGCAAGAATGTCGCCTGCTCTGCACAGCTGATCGCAGCAGACTCTGGAGGAGGTGAGTTGAAGCAGGACAGGTGGATGAAAGAGGACTGCACTGAGGGAAACCAAAAATAAATACATGGCATTTTTTTTTTTAACTCGCGTATAATACGCCCCCCCCACACACACTTCACATAAGGTGTAGAGGGGCAAAATTGTGCGTATTATATGCAAGATTTTACAGTATTTATCCATCATGCAGTACCATCAGGGAGGCATCTGAATGGCCGCAAATTTATTCTGCAGAATGACAATAACCCCAAACATACAGCCAAAGTCATTAAGAGCTATCTTCAGCATAAAGAAGAACAAGGAGTCCTGGAGGTGATGGTGTGGGCCCCACAGAGCCCTGATCTCAACATCAAAGTCTATCTGGGATTACATGAAGAGAAATAAGCAATTGAGGCTGCCTAAATCCACAGAAGAACTGTGGTTAGTTCTCCAAGATGCCTGGAACAACCTACTTGCTGAGTTCCTTAACAAACTGTGTGCAAGCGCACCTAGAAGAATTGATGCTATTTGGAAGGCAAAGGGTGGTCACACCAAATATTGATTTGATTTAAATTTTTCTTCTGTTCACTCACTATGCATTTTGTTAATTGATAAAAATAAACTATTGACATGCCTAATTTTTAAAGCATTCTTACTTTACATCATTTTTTCATACCTGCCCAAAACTTTTGAATATATATATATATTTATACATACATACATATACACAGTGCCTTGCCCCCCTGTGGCATCTTCCCTATTTTGTTGCATTACAACCTGGAATGAAAATGAATATTAATTTGGATTTCATGTAGTGGTCATACACAAAATAGTCCAAATTGGTGAAGTGAAATGAAGAAAGTAACTAAAAAAAAAAAAAAAAATGGAAAAGTGGGGTACGCGCATATGTATTCACCCCCTTTGCTATGAAGCCCCTAAATAAGATCTGGTGCAACCATTATCTTCAGAAGTCACATAATTACTGTAGTTAAATAAAGTCCAACTGTGTGCAATCCAATTGTCACATGATCTGTCACATGATCTCAGTATATATACACCTGTTCTGAAAGGCCCCAGAGTCTGCACCACCATCACCAAGCAAGCAGCACCAAGAAGACCAAGGAGCTCTCCAAACAGGTTAGGGGCAAAGCTGTGGAGAAGTACAGATCAGGTTTGGGAATATGGCACCACAACAAACCTGCCAAGAGAGGGCCACCTACCACAACCCATGGACCAGGCAAGGAGAACATTAACCAGAGAGGCAACAAAGAGACCAAAGATAACCCTGAAGGAGCTGCAAAGCTCCACATCGGAAAGTGAAGTATCTGTCCATAGGACCACTCTAAGCCTTACACTCCACAGAGCTGGGCTTCACGGAAGAGTTGCCAGAAGAAAGCTATTGTTTTAAGACAAAAATAAGCAAACTTGTTTGCTGTTCAAAAAAGGCATGTGGGAGACTCCCCAAACATATGGAAGAAGGTACTCTGGTCAGATGAGACTAAAACTGAGCTTTTCGGTCATCAAGGAAAATGCTATGTCTGGCGCAAACCCAATACCTCTCATCACCCCGAGAACACCATCCCCACAGTGAAGCATGGTGGTGGCAGTATCATGCTGTGGGGATGTTTTTCATCAGCAGGGACTGAGAAACTGGTCAGAATTGAAGGAATGATGGATGGCGCTAAATACAGGGAAATTTTTGAGGACAACCTGTTTCAGTCTTCCAGAGATTTGAGATTGGGACGGAGGTTCACCTTCCAGCAGGACAATGACCCTAAGCACACTGCTAAAGCAACACTCGAGTGGTTTAAGGGGAAACATTTAAATGTCTTGGAATGGTCTAGTCAAAGCCCAGACCTCAATCCAATTGAGAATCTATGGTATGACTTAAAGATTGCTGAACCCATCCAACTTGAAGGAGCTGGAGCAGTTTTGCCTTGAAGAATGGGCAAAAATTCCGGTGGCTAGATGTGCCAAGCTTATAGAGACGTACTCCAAGAGACTTGCATCTGTAATTGCTGCAAAAGGTGGCTCTACAAAGTATTGACTTGGGGGGGGGTGAATAGTTATGCAAGCTCAAGTTTTATGTTTTTCTTGTTTTATTTCTTGTCAGTTTCACAATAAAAATATTTTGCATCTTCAAAGTGGTAGGTATGTTGTGTAAATCAAATTATATAACCCCCCCAAAAATCCATTTTAATTCCAGGTTGTAATGCAACATAATAGGAAAAATGCCAAGGGGGGTGAATACCTAAACATACCCACCAGGGCTGAATTTCTACTCGCTAGGGCTACATTTTCACTCACCATTGGCTAGTGGTGAGTGGAAATTTTGAGCCCTCATAGATAGATAGATAGATAGATAGATGTGTTTGTGTGTGCGTGTAGGTATGTATGTGTGAGCACATGTAGGTATGTGCACACGTGTGTGTGTGTGTGTGTGTGTGTGTGTGTGTGTGTGTGTGTGTGTGTGTGTGTGTGTGTGTGTGTGTGTGTGTGTGTGTGTGTGTGTGTGTGTGTGTGTGTGTGTGTGTGTGTGTGTCAGAGAGTGAGGGGGAGGAGGGTTACCAATGCATGGCGAAGCAAAGCTTTGGAGAATTCTACGGCATTCAAGGGGCTAAACAGTAACAAGAAAATACCAGAAAAGAAATGCCTGTGAAATTAAAAGCAACATAATTACAAATCCCTCTCCCCTTGCTGTGAGAACAGATAACAAAGTACGCACATACCTGGCTCAGTCTGAAGGCTCTCTAATATCCTAAAGCAGTGCATTTTGCTGAAGTTGCGGGCTTGTAAGTGAACACAGTTTGGTGGAAGCACCATATTCCTAAGTCTTCCAAAGGTACATTCATGGTTCAGCACCACATAGCAAGCAGCATGAGCCTATGGAGAGAAAAAAAGACTGATAGATATCATGTCAAACTAAAAGCATTCATCTAGGGGAAAGGGTACACACAAATGCTTGGGTGCAGGTATATCATTTTGGTACAGAATACAGGGAAATAATCTCACAGGACTTGAAACAAAACAACACTGAGGGTATGTACCAAAAGGCACTGGACCAATTCCATGACAAAGGGCCATATGTTCAAAGAAGTAGTGAAATAGCTTTGTTCGTAATGACTTTTCAAAGTACAGTGTCATTGAGATCATTAATGTTTTCAGAGAGCATCAGTTGTGATCGTAAATATGTAGGGTTACACCGATACCGATACTGGCCGATGCCAGCACCGATACCCTGTGTCAGGGTCGGTGCTGCAGAGAGGTAGCCCGGGGTGCTGCTCACAATGCTCCCCGGTCACCTCTCTCACTCCTGCAGCGTCTGAGCATTGCCGCGGGTTACCATGGCAACGCTCCGACGCTGACCTCTGCCGGGGCTCGCGAGAGAACAGTAAGCACCCGGCAGAGGAGAGTAAGGGAGGCAAGATGGGGCAGCAGGTGGTGACAGAGGCAGAGAGGGGGGCCAAGAAAGGAGAAAAAGGCAAAAGGAGGAAGGATCAGGAGAGAGAGAGAGAGAGGCAAAAGGGTGGGTCAAGGAGAAGGAGGGGGAGAAAGGGAGATCAAAAGGGAGAGAAAAAGCAAAGGCAAAAGAAGGGGGTTCAAGAGGGGTAGAATGAAGCAAAAGGTAGGAATCAAGAGGGGGAGAAAGAGTCAAAAGGGGAGAATCAAGAGGTGGTGTGTGTGTGTGTATATATATATATATATATATATATATATATTTCAAGTACTCACCAATACCAATTACCAATATGTTTTTTTGCAGTCATTTGCCAGTTTTCCAAGTACCTAAAGCATATAGGTACTTAGAAAACTGGCAAATGACTGCAAAAAAAAAGGATCGGTAATTGGTATCGGTGAGTACTTGAAAAAAGTATCGGTACTCGTACTCGGTCTTAAAAAAATCGGTATCGGTGCATCTCTAGAAATATGTCATTTGTCCTGACTGAAATTGTCGTATGTAAAGACAAAAATGTTGTATGTAAGACAAAAAATGTCTTACCTAACGACAAAAATGTCTAAACTAAAGACAAAAATTCTCACATTCAGAACTTCACATTCTCTCCACTTTTTTCTTAACGTACAAATTTTTTCTTTTGCAAGACATTTTTTCTTGTTATTTACAACAAATTTTCTTTTCCTCTATACGATACTGGAGAATAGTTTAGCCACGCCGTTGCCCAGCCCCTTTTCTTGGCAGTTCTGAAGTTGTGTCGTACACAACGGACATTACTACTTTTCTGTTGTATACTCTATAGAAAATATGTCGTTCATACACACAATTACTTATTTTTGGTGTTCATAAAACATTTTTTTGTCGTTATCTCTTTGAACATACGGCCCAAAGCCAACTGCACCATAGGGGAAAAATGAAAATTCTCACGGATTTAAACGGGCTTTTAACATATTGAATGATTTAGAATGTGCCACAATGCGTTAGAGACCGCTGTAGGATTCAAGTGGTTAAAATGCCATATTAATCAATGAGAATTTTCATTTTCATTTCTCTCCTATGGTGCAGTCGATTTACTCTAGAATTACTCCAGTTTACTTGGTATATCATCCTCAGTGTGATTTATTTCCACACTTTTGTTCTACTGTATTCAGTTCTGTGAATGTAATATATTTTCCTATCTTGTGTATACAAATAAACATGTTCAAGACCAATAATTAATGAGCAAGCTCAGTTTTCCTGTTCTTTTCATAGCAACATTGGAAATAGCTATGAACTAGCCAGATAATAAAAAGCAACAGATGGCACAAGTGAGAGAAAAACATGACTAGCAGCATCTAACGGGGTTCAAACCTTAATGTGGAACTTTCACCTTAAGTTTGCATACATTAAAAACTCCCTATGTGTCATGTTAGCCAAAAGACCAGCACATGTATAGCTAAGGAGATATTCATTCTTGTTACCATATGCTAATGTTTGCTAATTGCAGTACCATGTGGTACTAGTGATGTTTCATATACTAATTAAGCTTTGAGCGACATTTCATATGTTAATTATTTTCAGTGATGTGCCATATGCTATCGAAGGTCTACAGTGATGCTAATGAAGTTCTGTGCTGTACCAGGAAATTTTCACTTTCACTTTTCCCAGTAATAAGCATGAATGCCTCCTAAACAATACATCTGCTTGGATTTTGGGTAACATGACACACAGGCAGTTTTCAAATATGTAAAGAAAATTCAAGGTGAAAGGTCCACAGTGTGTACTTATCACACCACAGTATTTTTTCTCTGTAAGGTGAAGCGTATCTGAGGCATGGACACTTACTCTGTTTTTGTGTCTAGAAGACTTCAGCTGCACCTCACTGTTGAGGCCCACTAAATGCTGAAATGTACATCTGGGGATTGTGGTTTCTCTTATGTAGAAGAGATTTGCCCAACACTTCATTGCTGAACCATGTGGGCACAGTTATGTGTTTGGCTTAGGATAAGTAAACCTAGCCCTTGGTGGCAGATTGAGCAGATATGCCACTTTGCCCCAATATACATTTTTTTGGCAGTTCAGGGTCACAGCCCACTCATTGGCATCTCTATCCTAATATACCCACCTGGTATTTCATCATAAATCAAAATTTCCAGATTTGTAGACTCTTGGATGCTAGTTCTTTGAAATGAAAATGATTAATAACACATATAGCCATTCATGATTCTGTGTCTTTAAGGGAAGAGGTGTGGCCTTTTGAAAGGGTGGGGTAAATAATGTGAAAGTGTTGGGGGAGGGAGGTTGGGCCTAGGGCAACAGAAAGCCTACATATATCACTGTGTGGGCAGGACCTGACTCATGAATATGAAAAGGTTTCCACTCTAATGGAGCAACAGAGTGATTAACATGACTAAGCAGCACCTCAGAGGTTACTATTCTGCTTGTCACACCTCTAATTTAGAAATGTATCCAAGGCATAGATAATTTCTCTCTTTGTGTCTAGAGAGATCTCACTGATGAGACCCACTAAAGGCAAAAATGTACATCTGGAGCTTTGCAGTTTTACTTGCAGATTTACATAGCATTTCAGTGCTGGACTCTCTGTGGATGGGACCAGACTGATATGAATAATGAAGAGCTTGGCAAATACCAGGCTTCAGGTTGCCATGGCACCTTCGAAATTGGGACCTGGCACCCAGCAAACCTGCCCTGCATGAAGGAAAACTGCTTAACTACACTGTAGGGTACATTTTAAAACAAAATTATACACGATCACTCCCATGGGCATGACAGTTATTGTGTACCCAGAAAACGCACATAGTGCAGGATGTCTTGATCCCACACTATAAGCAAATCCCCACCCCAAAATACGAAAAATCAGACCACATAGGGGGTGATCTGGACCCCTCCTGATGCCCCCCCCGCACTGATCACTTATCCAATAGAATAGGCGAGCAATGCTGCAACCAAGAAGGCGATCACACCTTCCCTCTAAGCCCTCCTCTTCCACCCAGCATTCAACCCTCCTCTTCAATAGACACTGCCTCTCATAGCCATAGGTCCCCCATATACACTGTCTGATCTACCATCCTGGTTCCGCTTGTAATCGCAGAACTCCACATACTGTTTGACACCCTCCCCCCCCCCGCCTGGTTTCACTGGTGGCCACAGAATCCAGTCCATTGGTAGCCAAAATCCAGTCTTTTCCCATTGGTAGCCAAGAATCACACACACACACACACACACACACACACACACACACACACACACACACACACACACACACACACACACACACACACACACACACACACACACACACACACACACACACACACACACACAGTCCACTTTCCCCAGGTTTGTTCCACTAGGCCATGATGGAAGACTATCCTCTGATACAGAGTCTGGCTCCTACATTTTTGGTCTGACTCCTAGAGTCAAACCAAATTTGTCTGGTCCTAGAATAATGAATATGGACATTTCTCCTCTGTAATGGCACAAGACTGAGGTAGTCTGAACAGCACCTGAGGGGTTATTATCCTCAGGAACAAACTACAACTATTAAATTATTAACATTCTCAGTGTGTGCTTGTTGCGCCTCATTTTCTTCTTTTAAATTAGCTAGATAACTACCGACAGAACCCAAAATGACATTCTGCTCCATTCACACGTGGAAAACCACTGCAAATGATCAACTCAACTGAGAGCTATCAATTACCTTTAACAGTCTGGAGAGAGGTATCCAGCCAATGAAAACAATCTCTAGTCAGTATCACTAGTACCCATCTTTACAAAATTGGGTTGGCAACCATTATCATACCAGATGTTGTTGGGCTACAATTCCAATCATCCTCATCAAGCTGAAGAGGACTGGAGTTGTAGTCAACATCCAATAGAAAGAGGACCTTTGCCTAGCCACCTTCTGAAGAATTCAATCATGCTTGTGATACAGTTTAAAGAAATAGGTAAACATGAGGCTTTTCAGGCAAATATTAACCCTCTGAGTGCCAGAGGGTTAAGCAACACATTGGCACTCAAAGGGTTAAAAGTGAAAACGGTTAACATGAGCACTCCTTGGCAGAATAAATATACATAATATACTAGTGTATCACTTCACATCATCCTATATACTAATTAGCTAAAATGTGTGTAACGCCGCGTCATGAGCAGTAGACACTGCTGCGCGTGCTGCAGTCATGCGCAGTAGAGACTGCACGCACCGCGGCTGATACGGAGCGCCCAGCTCCGTATCAGCTGTGGTGCAGGCAGTCTCTACTGCGCATGTCTGCCCCGCGAACGGGGCCAGTGTAACGGGCTCTTCAACTAGTTTTGCAATATTTTAGCAGTCGAATGTATTTACAGATCTTCATTAGTTTACACTACCTGACAATAGGAGCTAATATGCTGAATGAGAAACAAAAAATAAAAAAAGCCCCTTCCACATTCAGCCGACAAGATCTGATTAAAAATATCAAAGTACATAAATACACTTGACAACTGTAAGAAGCACATGTGACTAGTTCAAGGGAAATTATAACCTATATAAGACCTTCACCCAGCCTATCTTATGTAGCATATATATGCCATAGGTATGGCATGCTGTGGGGTCTCCCTGTTTCCCGAGCCATCCTTCCAGTCAAACTGGGCCTTGCCTTCATGCCAGCAGAGACACTTGCATCTTGCTGCCCCTCCGAAACTAAGTGATGACCTTTTGCTTAGGAACTAGGTGTATTACACATGTACATGTAAGACATCATCACCCAATTTTAAGAAGATGCATGGACTTCCAGAGGCATGGCGGAAATTACAGCCATTGTGGGGCTAAAGAGTAAGACTCGTTTGGCTGGAATAACCTAGGCAATGTCTTGGCCAGTTGGTATGCTGCACTTAAGGCATATAAGCTATGTTTCCCTTAAAAGTCCTTCTAATTATCAAATTAAGAGTCTCTTACTGCAAGTGTTCAAGACCTTAACAACAGTGAAGTACTCCATGCTTCAAAGTAGATCTTTAACCTACATAGATTTTGGTTTCATTAAATGAATCCACTTAAAGTGCCCATACTTTGTGGTGTTTTATTTAAAAACAGGTCAACAATTTTAGAGATCTTTGATAAGGAAGGATGTTAAAGGGATAGTAATGTCAAATAATCAATCTATATATGATTGTTCAACTACATTTTTTATATTGCAAAGTATCTTTTAAAATCATTTACCTGCATATCCTTCTTGAAAATCAAACTAAAAGATTCCCCCTCCTGCCCCTTTCCATTTTGTCATGAAGAGTTTCCTCAGATCCATAAGCCGGTCAGGATGGATCACAAAGAGGCACAATGTTGTGTCAAGGGGGCAGGGTTTTCCTTATACGGACACAAACAATATTGTCCCTCGTTGCAATCTGTCCAGTCAAGCAACCGGCTTTCGGATCTGAGAGAACCCTTCATGACGTAATGAAAAGGGGCGGGAGGGGGAATCTTTTGTCTGGATTTTCAAGAAAGATATGCAGGTAAATTATTTTAAAAAGATACTATGCATTATAAAATATTAAATGCAATAATCATATGTTGATTTATTATTTTACATTACTCTTTATTTAATGCAAATCCTTTCAAGATGGAAGATCCCTCTGGGGGAGGACTTGAAATGGTGATAAGTCTTCTTTAAAAAAACATACAAAATATCTTAGAAAAATTAAAAAGTATACTTTTAATTGTTAATTAATATGAAAAAGGGTTTTCAAAGTGGTAAGTCTGATTTAATGAATTTAACTGTATTGGTCTGATGAAGGTATAGACAACGAAGAAACTAGAGAGTTTCATACCTGAATTCCACACCATTCACACCTCATGCCAGAAAGAACTTCAGAAGAACCGCACGTTTTCTTGCACACCTCACATCGAGCACTGGAAGACATATTTCCCTCTCGCCAGTGATGATGGTATGTGTCCTAAAGCATAGGGAGATTACAGCAATAATAAATAAAGCAATGTACATTATCAAGAATAACACTAAAAGGATAACAATTCTTGAAAATATCTTTATTTAAATGTGTTATTCAATATTTAAGAGTATGACTGATTTCACTCTTTAAAATGCAGCCCTTCTGACATTATTACAGTTTTATCACCCCTTCCTCGTTCTCCTTGAGTACTGGAGGAACTGATAAGGTTGACCAAACTAATAATAGAAAAGATTGAAATTCCAGCTCTGCGAATCAGTGCACTATCCCCTTAACATCAAATACAGCACATCTTTTACAAAGGACACAATAAAATGATTCGTAGAGTGGGACTTTTTAATCTTTGTCTGTTCAGACGGTAGTGTTGCCATTGGCAACCATAGTTCAGTTGGCAGAGCTGACTTCAGAGAAAGGAGAAGGAGGTGTTGGAATAAAACTTGGGTAACTCAAGAAGATCTGCACTTTAAACTGTGAGCCAGACATCAGTCCTACTCTTAAACAGATTTAAGTAGTTTATTTTTATATATTATTATTTTTAAAGCACTGACAGTGGTCTTGCATATTTGTTCACTCTGAATCAGACATTAGAAAATTTGGGATGCTAGAATGTTCCTCCATAGCATTCAGATTTGGTTAATTTGCCGAATATCAATGGAAAGTATGGATTACTGAAACTGGTGTGAATAAATAATAATCATAATAAAAATATATTTCCAGACAATGACAAAATGTGGACACCAAGCCCTTATGCACAAAAGAAAAGAGGAGAAATTCAGGAGCCAACCAACTGAACTACATGGAAGAAATACACATTCCCCAAATGTTCAGGGATTTTAACCCCTAGGATGCTAGACAGGTCTCCAACACACTGTGCTCTGGCACTAGATGGGTTAAGAGACCCAATTCAATCAATAAGAATATTTATATCTACAGTTAGAAGCATTTATTGTGGAACAAAACAACTGCACCATCTATATATATAAAAGAAGACTTTGTGCCTGGCAAAACACACCCAGGGGCGGCAGTAAAGACAAGTTACTGCTCCCATTGGGTGATGCAATGGGGGCGTGATTTTCATAGGAGTTGCAGGGGCCGAAGGCCCCTGCTACTCCTATGAAAATCATGCAGGGAGTTGGCCTGCCCCCACTATTCAGCCCGCCCATCACTATACAACTTACACACAAAAAACATGGCTGCCACTTGCTTCTACACCCCAGACACATACACAAGCTCCGATGACACACACATCACTCACACACAAGCCCCACACAAACACACACACACACACACACAAAAGCAAGCACTGGAAAAAGCCTGCTTATTCTCTGTGTGCCCTCAGCTTTTTTTCCCCTCCTGTCTTACATCTGCCAGCCGCCCTATTTACTCACTATAGAGAGAGTGCAGGGGTATTCCAAGCCCCTGTCATGGCCTCTTGCTCTCTCCAGCACCCTGACCCAGTCCTGTCCTGGTGCTGCTCCCCACAGCCTTCCGGTTGCCACAGCTCGGCTCCTCAACAAGAGGAGAAACCAGCGGCACAGTGACGGGAAGGAACCAGCTGTGCCTCAACCGCACACTGCGAGCAGCAACAGTCCGTGAGCGACGAGGCCAGGTACTGCAGGGCTGCATTTACACTGGGGTCTGGCCAAAGGGTATACTTTTCAAATAGCGCATGACCACCCTCCGGTTTCAGCGATGACCTCTAACAAAATATGTGCATTTGACTGCCTTGGATCGCGCTGCAAATACTTTAATCATATCCCAGTGCTTTCTCCCGCTGCGATTAGTACTTTTGCTCCACTACATATTCACAAGCCGACTTGTGAATATGTAGTGGAGCAAAAGTACTAATCGCAACGGGAGAAACCACTGTGATGTGATGAAAGTATTTCAAGCGCGATCCAAGGCAGTCAAATGCACATATTTTGTTAGAGGTCATCGCTGAAACCACAGGGTGGTCATGCCCATGGAGGCCAAGTCTGACAGGGCACAATGCACATCGCTTTAAGGAAGAAATTAAAAAAAAAAAAAAAAAAACACTCCGGATCCGTAGGTTTCCTCATGCTGCGTCTAATCACACACAGTAGTTCATGCAGTGTACTCCTTTTCACTAACATGAACCCCATGTCCCAGGATCCTTCCTGTCACCGACTCCTCTCAGCTCCCAACTTACAGCAACATGGTTGCAGTAAGTTCGGAGGTGACAGGAGGCGCTGACAGGAAGGATCCTGGGAGATGGAGTATATGTAGTCAGCTCTGGTGCAAGGGATCTGCATGTGCGTTACTATTTATGTTCCCTTCAGTGGCACTACTCTCGCCCTGACTCACCAATTATTGTGGCGTGCTTTCAGTGCTGAAGGGAGATGACTGGAAGGGTGACAGTGTGTGTGTGTGTGTGTGGGGGTGACTGGAAGGGGGAAAGTGTGGTAGAGGTATGACTCGCAGGGTGACAGTTGTGACATGTGGTGTGGTGTCAGTGTGGTAGAGGGGTAACTGGCAGGGTGTAACATAACTAAATACAACCTTAACCAAAGGAAAACAAAAAAGACGGGCAACGCCGTCCCACACTGCTAGTAGAATATAAATAAAAAGCTCTCTAACAATATGTTAATTGAAGTGGACTTTTAAAGTGATAGTAATAGAACATTTTAACTTAATTTAATATTATAGCTATTAAAAAATAAAATAATTGAGGCCAGTTTGATCTCTCAAACATTTATAGTTTGAGAGATATACGATTACAGAGTTCCCCCCTCCTTCCTGTTTCACTAATGTCAGGCTCTAGCTTACAGCAGGAGATCCTGGTCCGCAGACCAGCTGGCAGCTCTTCAGCAGAGCCGAAATACCACTATCTAAACATAAATACTTAAAGGGATAGTAAACCTTGAAAATCATTTTATTTTAGATTGTAGCCCTTAAAAAAACATGAAAAATGATATAAGTCTTACCTCCCAAACCTTTATGATTTGGGAGATATTCAGAAGCAAAGTTTCCCCCTGAGTGACGTCACCGTTCTAGCTCTCAGATTTGGAATCCGGTCCCGGGACTGGCTGCGGCTCTCCAGAAGTGCCGAGATCACGATCTTTAAAAAGAATTTCTTAATTGGAATGGTCTACAAAGTGTGCTTTTAAGCCAGGCACACTTTGTACACAATTCCAATTAAGTAGTTCTTTTTAAAGATCGTGATCTTGGCACTGCTAAAGAGCTGCCGGTTGCTCTGTGGACCGAATTCCAAATCTGTCCACTAGATGGCAGACTTGGCTGAAACAGCCAGGAAAATGGAACTTTACTTTATTTTACTTCTGAATATCTCCCAAACCTTTACCCAAGATAAGACTTTTATAATGTTATAATTATAATTTTCCATGTTTTTTTAAGGGCTACAATATAAAATAAAATTATTTTCAAGGTATACTAACCCTTTAATTGGAATGGTCTGCAAAGTGTGCCTGGTTTGCAAGCACACTTTGTAGACCGTTCCAGTGAAGTATTTCTCTTTAGATCACTATTTCGGCTCTGCTGAAGAGCCGCCGGATGGTCACGGTACCAGGATCTCCTGCTGTCAGCTAGAGCCTGACATCAGTGAAAGGGGAGGGAGGGGGAACTTTGTAATCGTATTATCTTTCAGACCATAAATGTTTTAAAGATCGGAATGGCCTCAATTAATTTAATATTGTAGCTATTAAAAAAAAAAAAAAAAAAAAAAAAAAAAAAAGGAAGTTTAAACTATCCATTACTATCCCATTAACACCCTGCATGCTCGAGAGGTCTCCAATGCATTTAGTTGGGCATATAACCTCTGGGCTTTATTCACAAACAAAAAGATCAAACCAAATGCACCACAAGGAACAAATACAAGTATTCCTTGGACCAAATGAGGCTTTTAACCCTTTGTATGCTGCCAGCAATGAGCTGAGCTATGAGCTGAAATAAGCTAAGTTGAAGGACATCTGGTGAACAAATTGAATATATATTTTCTGTGTTCTGTTAGTTTGGCAAGTGAGGGGTTAAAAACAAAAGTGTTTCTTCCATCTCTTTGCAGTTGTACAAGTGATTGATTACAGTCTGTGCCTGTGGTGGGAGTGGCTTGTGTTGCTGCTGGGTTGTAATTGGTGTTTTTCTGTTATATAAAGCACAGGTACAGTAAATTTGTGAATCTTGAGCAATGCGTCGAGTTCAGAAGTTTTGTAAAAGCTGGGAATTTAAATAGCAGGGGATTCAAACACAGGGGATTAAACACGGGAGCAAATATTTATTAGTGTAATTGTACATATTTTTTTATTTTTCAGTCTGCCTTTTAACCCTTTGCGTGCCAGGCGGGTATGCAATGTGATCGTATTTTTGAGATGCCATAAAAAGCTGAACTTGTTCTGAAAAAACAATATATAGTTTTCCATATATAACAAGAAAGTTACCAACACTAACCACACTTAAACAGAAGGATAGCAAAAATGCTGTAAATGACTGGCCAGCAGGGCACTGAAGCCTCAGGCACTGAAAAGGTTGTAAGGCTATGCCATTTATAAATGGCACAAAACCCAGTAATTTGTGCCATACATAAATAGCAAAAGGGTCCTTAAGGGGGTTAAAGGGGGCTTTTAAGTCATTCAATGGTAGAGAGCTCTACAGTTCATTGCTTAACAATCCACTGGAGGCCTCTCCAGCATTCAAGAGTTAAAGGCTTTATTTAAATTCATTGGAATTTATTTTTCCCTCCGTGTACAGATGACTAATTTTAGTTTCAGATAAGTACATCATTAGTCCTTAAGTCTTAACCCTTTAAGGATCAGAAGGATGAGCAACACATGGCTTCTTAAAGGGTTAAACAAACACAAACATAAAAATGGAATTGGTCAAATTATTTTAAATATAGCCTACTTACATTTAGCAGCACGAAAATAATGTATTCTAGGTTAGATCCCTAAAATAGAATCGTTAACTTGTTTTTTCAATGGATGTGTAAACTATCTATTAGGAGAGCATTTGATTTTAGTTGTAATATAATAGACAACAGCTAATGCAATTAACATACACAGATTAGTATTCTCTGTTCTTCTATGCAGAAAGGCTGTTACCTTATCTCAGTCACTTTACAGACAATCTTGGACTATTACTTTTGAGGGACCTATCAAGATTTCTATGGTAACTGGAGCCAGGGAGATCTGCAAAAATGGGTGCCCCCATAGAGCATATGTACAACTAGATTTTGTGCGTCAGGAAAAAAGGGTGTTAAAGGTATTTTTAAACTCCATGTGTAGGACTAAAGGTTATAATAAGCACAATGTTTTTCTCTTGAAAAATAGCTATTTGATCCTTTCACTTGTGGAAATGTTGCTCTCATACGTTTGCTGGTTGCTGATTGATTTATATAGAAACTGTGAATTAAATACGTTACCAAGAAACCAACCAGTCGAAAGTTCATTGTTTTGTATTCTCAGGCTTTACCAGAAGCACTTACATGATCCTGCTGTCCGTCATTGTGGCACTGACGACAATCACTGCAAGCAAACAGGGCGCAGTCCGTGTGTACATGTAGTTCACAAACTGAAAGACAAAAGGTGAGATAACAAATGGTAGATCTTTATTTGCATGGTCCTAACTATGACTAACCAAAAGTCAGTCATAGTGTTTGCCTGCCTGTACAAAAAAGCAAATGTATCAGAGAGGAAATCGATACAAGTATGGTGTGTCAGCTAGCATATTTAACTTGCATCTATTTCTGCTCTGGTTTTCTTTCTTTTTTGTACAGAAGGATCATATATATTTTTAGACATGCAGTGCCACTATAAAGATTCAATTATTTCTTTACTCAAGGACTCATTCATATCAGCATTTTTTTTTTTTTTGTGAAAGTATTTTACCAGGAAGAATACATTGAGATTGTCTCTAGTTTTCAAGTATGTCCTGTCTACCTTAGAAAGGTTGACCTGACCTTGCCGGGACTAGAACCTGCAACCTCACAGTCTTAGCAGATTCTACAGCTGGTGCCTTAACCAACTGAGCCATCTCTCTTAGCCTGCAATCTCTCTTAGCCTGAAATGTTACTCTTCTGAAATACACTAGGCAAGTGGTCTTCAAACAGTTTTGCAGTAACATAATACTTTTATTTCAAAATACCTGCAGAACCATCTAAACCTCGCTTGGATGGAAGAGAAATCCACTACACATGGCACTGCACTGCACTGGAGACCTCACTACCATAAAAAGGGTTAACTCTGTATTAATATTAAATGTATTAGAGTGCAAGTTTGTACCAGCAACACAAGAAGCTAAAATGTATTGGGCAACAGATACAATGAAACTACATTTTATAATCATGTTTTCCAAGATGGGACTACGTTATGGTGCTTATTACAAAGGCAATATGACAAAAATCAAAAGTGCACTGAGTGAAAGGATATGAGGTATTCACAGTACCACACATACCTTGACTGACACTCCAGTCTTGATCCACGTGTTCACTGGTGGCCACATAACCAAACATACATGGCCTGACACTCCAGCCTTGTTCCATGTGTCCACTCGTAGTCATGGAATTGCACATACACCAACTGACACACCAGCCTTTGTCCACTGGTAATCAGAATCTCACATACACTGACTGACACTCCAGGTGATATCATATGTCCAATGGTAATCACAGAACCACACATACAGTATCTGACACCTCAGTCTAGTTGCCCTCCCCACCATTACATAAAATTGCTCCAGGGAATTCCGTCCACTTCTTCCAGTCTCCTGTAGACCAATATTATAGGCCAGCCTCCTATGTAGCATTATTTCAAATGCTTTTGCAAAGTATACATTTACTTCTATTTTACCAATATCTATGTTTCTACTTATTTCTTCAAAGTAGCTCAACAGATTTAATTGGCAACACATATTCCTCATAAAACCATAATTCCTGCTAATAATTGTATTTTTGTACTGCAAACCTTTATAGAACATTATTATACACTCAAACAATTTCCCTAATACAGAGGTCAAATTCACAGGTCCACAATTTCCATGTTCTGTTTTAGTTCCCTTTGAAATAAAGGCACCAAACTGGTTTTTACTCCAATCATACAGCACTAAGCCTGTGGAGATTTTTTTAAAGATGAACAAGAGTGATTTTGCTGACACTGAACTGAGTTTCTGAAGAAACCTTTGATGTATACCATCAGTACCAGGTGCTGTATCAGTCTTAATTTTGTGCAATCTCCCCATCTTCTTGTGTTAACCCTAGTATTTGAAAACATTTTGAATTAGTTTTACTCTTATTTGCAATTAGGGTATCATTTTCATTTTCGCCAACAAAACTGATTTTTTTTTTTTTTGGGGGGTGGGGTTCTGCAATCTTTGTTGCACTCCTGTAGTTCAAGAAATAATTCTGTTTTTCACACTTAAATTATTGAAATGCCTTTTTACTTGCCATTCCTTATTTGCATTTATCCACATTTAACTAAATTGGTTGTGATCTACTTTTTTTCTACATTTGTTTCCCAAGGGTATATATTGTTGAATATATTTCTGAAACAAAAACTTGATTTCTGACCACTTTTCCCTTGTAATAATTCATCCCAGTCTATGCATTGCATAGATGCTGTTAACATTTTTAACCCTTTGAGTGCCAGAGTGGTACAAGCTAGCCTTTTAAAAATTAAGAGTCTTGGTTGAGCCTATAAAGATTTCCTTACTCAAACTAATCTCAAACGAAACCATGTTATGATCATGGTTTCCCAAATGTTCCCCTACTTTAAAATTGGACACCGTGTCTGTTATTCCTCATAACTAGATCCAATAAATTGTTAACTGCCACCACCTGTGGCATGTAGCTACTTCTACACAAACTCAAATACCTGTTGAATATACCTGTTGGACAGGGCTCATTAAGGCAGTTTATAGCTGGATAAATAAAATCTCCCATAAATTAGACTACACCCAAAATGTACAACTCTCCTCGCTTCCAATAATAGTTTGGCCTCACCATTCTCAGCAATATACCCAACAATTTCTTTTTTTTTTATCTTTTACGCCAATGGTAACTTCAATATCTACCCATTGGCTGGTTGAGGATGATTTGAGTTGTAGTCCCCAACAGCTGGAGGTCCAATCATTGATTACCTCTGCCACAGACTACCTCTGCATAGATTTGCAAGTGTCATGCAGAACCTTCATAACTTGTTTGAAGGTCATACTTGTTCAGTGGTAAATGATGGAGGGGCAAACTTATATCCACTCATTCTTAAAGGGATAGTAATACTTCGTTTTAACTTTACTTTATTTTGTAGGCATTAAAAAAATATGTAGAATGATATAAGTCTTATCTCTCAAACCTTATGGTTTATGAGATATTCACAAGCAAAGTTTCCCCCTCCCGCCCCTTTTTCCTAGTGTAAGCCGTCTCTTCTCAGATGTGAATCTGGTTGTAAGACCAGACAGATAACAGCAGGGGACAATCTTCTTTGTATGAAAAGAATGAAAGCCCTTCCCCCCTTGACAAGTTTTTCAGCTTTTTCCCTTATCTTAATTGAAGATTGTCCCTCTCTGCAGTCTACCTGGGCACCTCCCTTCTGATCTGGTTGAACGGGGGGGGGGATACTTTGTTTGTGAATATCTCTTAAACCATAAAGGTTTGAGAGATAAAACTTATATCATTCTTCATGTTTTTTTAATGCCTACAAAATAAAATAAAGTTAAAATAAAGTATTACTATCCCTTTAAATCAGATAATTTAGTACATGCTGTATTTTCCAGTTCACCATTGGTAAACTGATCCCAAATATTTAAAAGTGATTCTACAAGTTCAACATTAATTTTGCTTTCAGGAAAACATAGGGGCTAATTCAATATTACGTCGCAATTTAAAAAATAATTATGAGTTTTAAAGTAATAGTCAACCTTCATGACTAAAAGTGCATTATATGTAAAATCAAACTACCATTATTTTTTTATACACACTTTTATGTTGCCGATAGAGAGCTCACTGAATTTCTGTTCTAGACAGTTTTCTGTCAGGGACTGTGAAATCAGGGATGGTGAGACAACATTACACTATTACTGCAGCAGAAAATACAGCATACATACTGCAGAATAGTATTGAATTATATCACTTTCCCTGCTTTAACACCATCTGCCAGAAAGCTCACTGGAAACAGGAATGCAGTCAGCTCACTGACAGAGACATGAAAGTGTAAAAACATTAAAGCGGTACTACCACCCCTGTTAAAATTTGGCCCAAATAAATACCCATTTGGTAACCAGCTGCTCAACAGTCATCCACAGTTCTTCTGTGGATTTAGGCAGCCTCAGTTGCTTCTCTATCTTCATGTAATCCCACACAGACTCAATGATGTTGAGATCAGGGCTCGGTGGGGGCCATACCATCACTTCCAGGACTCATTCTTTATACTGACAATAGCTCTTAATGTCTTTGTCATGCTGCCAATGCCTCCCTGATGGCACTGCATGATGGATAAGTATCTGCCTGTACTACTTAGCATTGAGGTTACCATTAATTCTGACGAAATCCCCATGTCTATTTGCAGAAATGCAGCCCCAAACTCTCAAGGAACTTCCACCACGCTTCACTGTTGCCTGCAGACACTCATTCTTGTACCACTCTGCAGCCCTTCGGTGAACATAATGCCTATTGCTGCAGCAAAATATTTCAAATTTTCACTCATCAGTCTAGAGAACCTACTGCCGTTTTTCTGCACCACAGTTCCCGTGTTTCCACTTTGGAGTTATGGCTTTTTGGCCATGAAGACCACTTCTGACCAGACTTCTCCAGACAGTAGATGTGTGTACCAGGATCCCACTGTTTTCTGTCAATCCTGAGCTGATGGCACTGGTGGACATCTTCAAATTGCAAAGTGAAGAAAACATGATGTGTCTTTCATTTCCTGCACTAAGTTTCCATGGCCGACCACTGTGTCTATGGTCCTCAATGTTGCCTGTTTTTTTATGCTTCTTCAAAAGTGCTTGGACCGCATACCTGGAAACCCCTGTCTGCTTTGAAATGTCTACCTGGGCGATATCTTGCTGATGCAGTATAACCACCTTGTGTCTTGTTGCTGTGCTCAGTCTTGCCAAGGTGTACGACTTTAGACATTATACTGTCTTCAGCAACCTCACCTTGTTAGCAGATTCTGGCTGTTCCTCACCCAGTTTTATTCCTTCTACACAATTGTTTCTGTTTCAGTTAATGGTTGTGTTTCAAAGCACATACTGATGATCATTAGCACTTGTTTGGTATAACTGTTTAATCATACATCTGACTATATGCCTACAAAATCCATGACTTTGTGCAAGTGTACCTAGAAGAATTAATGCTGTTTTGAAGGCAAAGGGTGGTCACACCAAATATTGATTTTATTTATATTGTTCTTCTGTTCACTCATTTTGTTAATTGATAAAACTAAACTATTAACATGTCTATTTTTGACAGCAATTTTAGTTTACAGCATTTTTTCACACCTAAGACTTTTGCACAGTACTCTATATTTATTATACACTATAGCGCTCCTCTTTTATTCTTTTTATTTTAGTGTTAAAAAATTAGGTGAGGATGAAAAAATAATACAAAGTATAGATAATCTGAATTTACTTATGTGCTTGCAGAATATGTAAAGTAAAAACTGAGGTGGACTGTCACTTTAAACATTTTGCAATGGTAGGGAAAAAATTTGTTGCATCTAAAATATCATGTACTTCAATCTGGAAGAAAAGCAAGAGGTTAGATGCACTGACAGAAAATGCAGATTCCCCCAGATTTTTTATCTTATAAGACAATTTTTTTTATTTGTTTTGCATTTTTAAAATACTATTTTATTAACCCACTGGAAGACAGAGGTCGCCAAAGAATATCCTTTAGTGTTTCTTTAGGACTGGAGAAGTTCTGGAGCAAACCATCTGTACCTATGGGTGCCACCTTTTACTCTTGCAGAAACTGAACAAAGGCACAATGCACTGTGCTAAAAGCAAGAGTGGCACCCCACATTTTGGTGGCCAATGTGCAAATGTATAATTCTTATTCTATTTGAACCCTTTAAGGTCCAGTGACATGTCAGGACCGTCACTGCTGTTATTGCCTAAAGGACCAGTGACGGTCCAGACGCATCACGTATTTTTTACTCACAGCGCTCCAAGACTGGAGTGGTCATTATCAGTCCTCCGTTTGGCGTGCTGGCACATGTGATCAGTCACGTGTGCTGGCACGTCAAACTTCCCTATGTGGTCCTTAAAGGACCACACACCCTGGGACCGCTGGTCCTTAAGGGTTAAGCAAATACTGAATTGGGGATCTCTTTAGCATCCAGTGGAAGCCAGGGAGCAGTATGACTGGCCAATTAGATTTGTGCTTTAGTGATAGATGTCTGCTCTAACCAATATCAGCACAACAGCTTTGAATCTGTTTGTGTTTTAGAACCTCTGAAACCCTGACAATATTGGCAAAACTGGACAGGGGACTCCAGAGCTATACTTTCCAGGCAAAAACCAGACAGGTAGCAAGCCTACCTATATCACTGTGAAGAAACAAAAGTTCCCATTGATTTAAATTACGGTTTTAAACTTTTGAAATCCAGTGAGGTCTCCAATGCATTTTTTACCTCTTTAGCATTCAAGGGGTTAAAGGGATTGTAATGTCTGTTTGTAAGACATTTTTATATTGTAGATATTAAAAAAAAAAAGAAATTAATTGAGGTTAGTCTGGTCTCTCAAAACCTTTATAGTTTGACAGATATCCAATGTTAAACTCCCCCCCCCTCCCCTTTCTCAGACGTCAGCTGTATAGTTGACAACATTAGATCCTAGTCACGGGACCGTCCAGCAGCTCTTCAGCAGGGCTGAAATAGTGATATTAAAAATAAATACTTCAGTGGAATGGTCTACAAAGTGTGCTTTTAAACCAGGCACACTTTGTAGACCGTTCCAATGAAATATTTATTTTTAGATGTTGCTATTTCAGCTCTGCTGAAGAGCCGCTATCTGGTCGCGTGACTACAATCTCCTTCTGTCAGCTTTACAAAAAGGGGAGGAAGGGGGTAATTTTAACATTGGATATCTCTCAAACCATGAAGGTTTGAGAGGCCAGACTAACATCAATTAATTTCTTTTTTTAATATCTCCTATATAACAACTTCTTACAAACAGACAATATTATTCCTTTAAAAGTCTCATTTACATCAATGGGAATTTTGGTACTTTTTATTTCTCTCTTGTGGTGGAGATGGTTTCACTCAGAATTACTGTTTTCTTTTGTGTATATTTCTGAGGTAAAAAGAAACTATAATCCTAGCAGGGATGGAAAACTACAGGAGCCTTGGAGTCCATGTTCCCAAATGTTACTTCTGGCACCTATATCATGGAAGTACTCTATATATATATATATATATATATATATATATATATATATATATATATATATATATATATATATATATATATATATATATATGTGCACCCCTATATATATATATATATATATATATATATATATATATATATATATATAAAAGAGAAAGGCTCATTGCATAATTTATGTCTCTTCAGGAGAAAACACACCCAGGGGTGGCAATAAGGAGGGGTTACTGTTCCCACTGGGTGATTCAACGGGGGTGTGATTTTCACACCAATTGCAGTGGCCGAAAGGAGTTGGCCCACCCCCACTATGCAGCCCGCCCACCACTATCAAAGTCAGAAAAAAACAATATGGCCACCACTTGCTCCTACACCACAGACAAACACACACATGCCCCACTCACACAGCACCAAACTCACACACATGCCCCACTCACACAGCACCACATACACACACACACATGCCCCACTCACACACACAAATGCCCCACTCACACACACAAAAGCCAGAAAGAAATATGGCTGACACACAGTCACTCACCCTGACTCCCAGTGGCCTCAGCAGGACCTGTACTACAGCCACTGAGGAACAAAATGGCACTCAAAGGGTTAAGGTAGGTCCTCATTGCTCACTTATTTCTTCACTGTCATCATTTGCCATACAACACAGAGGACAGGCAGGCATCAGGTACACACTTAACCCACTGACTGCCACAGGTTTGTGTATCAAGCTTTACCCCTCAGGGAGTGTGTTCAAACCCCTCACACTGTAAACTTGCATTTCCCTCCCACTTCTCCTCCTTCCCCAGCCTATTACTAACACTTCTCCACATTTCTCTTAAGCCCCGCCCCTACTCGCGATTAAGCCCTGCCCTCTTTAACCCAAATTGCCCCATTGCTGTCTCCACATCAGCACCACATGAGGGACTCCACAAGTAAAAGTTCCCAGGTATTACACACTCATGCCCCACTCACACAGCACCACACACACACAAAGCCAGAAAGAAATATGGCTGACACACAGTCACTCACCCTGACTCCCAGTGGCCTCAGCAGGACCTGTACTACAGCCACTGAGGAACAAAATGGCACTCAAAGGGTTAAAGTAGTTCCTCATTGCTGAATTATTTCTTCACTGTCATCATTTGCCATGCAAGACACAGGACAGACAGCCATCAGATTCACACTTAACCCACTGACTGCCACAGGGTTGTGTGTCAAGATTTACCCCTCAGGGAGTGTGTTCAACCCCCTCACACTGTAAACTTGCATTTCCCTCCCACTTCTCCTCCTTCTCCAGCCTATTACTAGCACTTTTCCACATTTCTCTTAAGCCCCACCCTCTACTCGAGATTAAGCCCCGCCCACTTTTAACCCAAATTGCCCCATTTGTCTCTCCACATCAGCACCACATAACTCCCCTCCAGAGACAACACAAATCAAAGTTCCCAGGTATGAATACACTTCCCACTGCTATTTAACTCTGACATGCCTCTCTATAACTTAACCATTTGGGTGCCAGAGGGGTGCACAACTCATGTGTGCATGTGTTTCTGCGCATATATGTTGTGTGTGTGTGTGTGTGTGTACATCTCTGCTACATATTTGTGTGCATGTGTGCATCTCCGGGGTGTGTGCATGTCTTTTGCATGTCTCTGCCGCTCACTGTGTGTATATGTGTCTGCCTATGTGTTGCATATATCTGTGTTTATCAGTGTGTCTACATTTCACACACACACACACACACACACACACACACACGTGCGCCCAACGGTCATAACATGATGGCCAACGCCGTCCCACATAGTCTATAAGCGCCCAACATGTGTCACTTAACCCTTTCACTGCCAGAGGACTATACAACTCATTACACAGCAATGTGTTGCATACCTCTCTCACACTCAGAGTTAAAGTGCTTCACTCCAACCAACTGCTACACTATGTCTGTATAATGCAGTAACCCTACAGCCCTGTATTTCATGTCTACTTCACTGTCTATGTATAGTCATTTCTCCCCCTCACCCATTACTTTACTGTAACACTTCACTGTCCCTCTTCTCCTCAATCTCTCAACTCCTCCTCCCTTGTCACCCCCACTCACCTATCCCCTAGCCGTTCATCCATAGTCCCAATCTCGCCATTTTACTCCCACATCACTATTACATTATCTATCACTGCATCTGTCACTTAACCCTCTGTCTGCAAACCTATTTCTTCAAATGTACTGCAGTATCCACTGCTGTAATCTAAATTATTCCTTTACTCACAAACATCTTCTCACTGTGACCTTCACCAAGTACATAGCACACTCACTTCAAATGTAAGGATACAAGACCTTATTCATCAAGTAACACAGCACACTCACTTCAACTGTAAGGATACAGGGCCTTATTCATCAAGTAACACAGCACACTCACTTCAACTGTAAGGATACAGGGCCTTATTCACCAAGTAACACAGCACACTCACTTCAACTGTGCATCTATGTCACACCTGTAGTACACATGTACTGAGCGAGAAAAGTAAGTAAATGTTGTGTCCTGTCTGTGTACAAACACTGGGCCTTATATATACAGGCAAAGTAGATCCGTTCTGGGCAAACCATCTGCACTATAGAGGACAAATAGGGCCTTCAATGCAGCGCAATGTATTCCAGTATTCAAGCAACTTGACTAGGCCTCAAAGGCTTAATTGGGAGGTCTGATCACCTTTGTGTGTAGGGGATCCTTCACCACTCTGGCCTGGGAGAGCTTAGTTTGAGAGAGAGTGAGTGCTTAGTCTGAGAGAGACAGAGTGTTTAGTCTGATAGAGAGAGAGACAGCGCTTAGTCTGAGACAGACAGAGAGCGCTTAGTCTGAGAGAGACAGAGAGCACTTAGTCTGAGAGAGAGAGTGAGTGCTTAGTCTGAGAGAGAGAGTGAGTGCTTAGTCTGAGAGATTGAGTGCTTAGTCTGAGAGAGAGTGTTTACTCTGAGTGAGAGTGAGTGCTTAGTCTGAGTGAGAGTGAGTGCTTAGTCTGAGTGAGAGTGCTTAGCCTGAGAGTGGTCATGAAACATTGAGTGGTTCTGCCCCTTTTTTGGCTCCTCCCTTTTGTGACTCCGCCCTCACACAACTATGGTCGGTATTTTTTTTAGGAAAAGGTGGCAACCTTAACTTCAGCTGTAAGGATACAGGATCTTATTCATCATGTAACACAGCACACTCACTTCAACTGTAAGGATACAGGGCCTTATTTATCAAGTAACACAGCTCACTCACTTCAACTGTAAGGATACAGGGCCTTATTCATGAAGTAATACAGCACACTCACTTCAACTGTAAGGATACAAACATTTTTACAACTCTTATCAGCATATCTACATCACTACTGAGTCTGTCACACACTGTCTACATATGTGACATACGTCATGTATGTGTGTGTCTCTCTGTATGTTTGCGTTTCACAGTGTGTGACACGCTCTGTCTCTATAAGTGCGTGTCTGCAACACTGCATATTTCTGTTTCACACAATGTCTCTCTGTGTAAATAATATGACGGGCAACGCCGTCCCACATTGCTAGTATATATATATATATATATATATATATATATATATAAATATATATATATGTGTGTGTGTGTGTGTGTGTGTGTGTGTGTGTGTGTGTGTGCACTGGAGCATAAAATTTCAAGTTGGCTCCCAAAAATCCTGTCTGGCTCCTATGATTTTGTAGTTTTTGTTCACCCCTGACTCATATGCTCTTTTTATTAGCCCTTTAAGAGTCAGTGAGGTGTGCAATGTGCACTTCTCTGCCACTCAGAGGGTTAAACAATGCTTCTTCAATGGAAAAGCCGGCCACAAAGGGAACTCTACATAAGAAATCGTTTAAGCTGTGTACAATATTTATACCTCACCTATAATTATCTTTAACTGCACTTATACCAGGAAAGGTATAATTATGGGAATAGGAACTTCCCAGGTTACTAACAACTATATATTTATGTAACAGAGAAATGAGTGCTTCCCTGCCCATAAGAACACAACATGTAACATACACTTCCTAGAAGACTTCTAAACCCTTTGATTGCCAGAGGGGTACTGAACATATTGCTTTGCAATGCATTCTGTTCCCCACTGTCACTCTAAAGGTTAAGGACCAGAGGCATGGGCTACAATTATGTGAAAATAACAAGCATTAAACCAGGGGCAGCCAATTATATAGTTATTGGGGACTACAATTCCCATCATCCCCAATCAGAGCTATAGTCACCAACAGCTGGAGGTCTGATGGTTGACTGCCCTTTTATTTATCAAACACTAAAAAAAAAAAACAGATAGGGGAGAAAACAGCGTAATCTCTTAAAAGATATGAAGAACCCATAATTCCCAGTGGTAATATATCTAATGAATCTGTGATCAGTGGGTGTTTATGCACATGCCTTACTTCAAATCTGTCAGTACTCCAGCATCTCAAGGATTGATCTGCAATATGTCAAGCCCCACAATGTAAAAAATAAAAACACACTCAAATCCTTATGCTCAAAAGTGGTACAATTCTGGAACAAACAAACTGAACCACAAGGGACAAATAATTCCCATTAATTTAAATCAGTGTTGGGCCTCCGTCTGGCCTCATAGGCTTCTCCTGAGGTCCCAGGTCTGTTCTCTGATATAGTGAGAGGAGGAGATAATTTCCTTTCGCCAAATCACTCACACTCCCTAAAATATTTATCCTCTTTCTTGTGATGTGAATAGTCCCTTTCCACCTTAACTCCTTGGGTGCTAGACAGGTCTCCATTTGGGGACCTCTCCTACGTACAAGGAGTAATCTACCTTTTCCAACTACTTACAATTTCTAACCATCATGGTGGACTCAAAGGACACATTTGTGCCAGTTTGGGTGAATCTGGTTGTCAATGACTTAAACAGAGCATTTAACCATTTGCAATGCGTTGTGTAAACCACTGGCACTCAAAAGGTTAACACCTCGAATACTAGAGGTCGCAAGTGCATTAGAACTGCAATTACAAAACATGAAGCCTGGGGCTTAAGTCACAAACTTCCTTGGTTAGCACATTTCCCTTTCAGCATAGGGGGGCAGTTTTCTAAATCCCCCTCAGAAGGCTGATAGGCCACATGGGGCCCCAAAGAGTAGGCCCCGACATTTTCTACAAATGATTCTCCCATAGGAGCAGATAGAGTAAAACATAATAGTTGCCCTTCAAATCAGAATGAGGTGCCCTTCAAATCAAAATTATATTTATGAAAAGTTAAAGGTAGGTGTGCTGTTGCAATTGCTTTCTGTGGAGAATAAGTCAAGGTGCGTAATTCTCCAAAGAAAGGAAAAGAATAACACACGTTTAGATTAGAATTGCTACAAAAGGTTAAAGGAAAAAAAGTGTATGCTGGCGTGGGTGTGATGTACAATAACAGACAGGAATTGTCTGCTCCTTCTTTAGTGATCACAGCACCAGCTCTGTGGAGCAGAAGCCTATGGGGGACTTGTACACTGAGCGCACAAGTTTATATGGAGCTTAGCCAGAAGTGTGAGTAGCAGCAATTAGCTAGCAAAAGACTGAGCTTTAATTATGTTAACTGCTCTTTAAGTTAAAGCACAATTATTTCATATTGCTAAATCTGCTCCTTTGGGAGCAGAGTTAATAAAAAAAACAGAGCTGTACTCTGCAGTTCCAAAACAGCTTCTATGAGCCATTTGGGGGTTGTTTTTAGAAAACCAACTCCCTTGGATATAATGTAACCCACATATGTGTAGCTCTCAGTCACGATCTTCAGGATTGTGTGCACAGTCCACATAGAAAGCTGTGTTTGGCTTTCAGGCTTGATTAAAGGGTATACGTGGACCTGTACCGCATAGGACAGGAAAGTTAAATACAAAACGTCAGACTCACATTTAAGTCTCTTCTGGTGAGACCAACGAAAACGCACCGGGAGTCCTTTGTCCAGACCTGTGATGTGCACCACATTTTGGTCCGCTGGACATCACAACGCAGTTCTACCTTCATCGGCAGGTCTGCTCCAAGGAGAACAGATCTGCTGATATGGCACGATCTAACTGATAGTTGTCCTTTAATCAGTTCTAAATTATGTCTACGGTAAACTTTATTTTTAAAGAGGAACACCACCACAAGAATAAGTGGTATCTATTTTTTTTTAACAAATGACGTGTATATGTGACCTTAAAGGGATAGTTATACTTGAAAGTACTTGTTGTTCATCAGCAATTCAATGACAAAGGATCCCCCCTGCCCTTTTTAGCTGCCTCCCCTCAGTTGTGGAATCTGGTCCAGCGACCGAACAGATCGCAGCAATGGACAATCTTCATGTAGTAAATATAAGGAAAACCATGCCTCAGTTGATGAAGGAGGGCAGGATTTCCTTATGCTTACTGAAGTTTGTCCCTTGCTGCGCTCCATCCGGACCGGCTTGGTGAGGCTGAGTGACACAGGAGAAAGAGGCGGGAGGTTGATCCCTTCTCATTCAATTGCAGTTGAACTACAAGACTAATAGTACTGAAATACAGCACTATGTGGGACAAAT
Source organism: Rhinophrynus dorsalis (assembly GCA_037306005.1). NCBI lineage: Eukaryota > Metazoa > Chordata > Amphibia > Anura > Rhinophrynidae > Rhinophrynus > Rhinophrynus dorsalis. The sequence goes on from CM074718.1 coordinate 349,415,525, forward strand.
AGTATAAAGAAGAATCTGAGCTGCATTTTGTTTCAAGTATTACTATCCATTTAAGACAAATTTAGTTTATTTTACAAGGAATTCAAATCTGTCTTTATGTTTTGCTACCTATTTTTCAATAAAATAGTTTATGAGAAATGATCTTTTATGTTTTAATGGTGCAGTGTGGAACTGTATTACAATTACCTGCACAGTATGCTAAATAGCTCTGCTCAAGGCCAAAGTTATAGCTTGCTGTGCTGATAGAAATGACTCTAGTCTGTAAGCTCTACGTTGATTCATTCACAGCACAGTGTGGGCCAACTTCAAACGATTGCCCCCAACAAATAAGGGGTAATTTCTCAGAAACTATTGCTTTTACCAACTAACATCTAGCACAGCTTAAACACAGTTTTTAATTTTCCTTAAAATGAAATTAGAACTAACACTTTATAATGATACTAGTTGAACAGCCCGTTACACGGGCCACAGTGCCTCAGGCAGCCGGTCGCGGGGCAGTCACACAGTGGAGACTGCCCGCGCCTCGGCTGATACAGAGCCTCTGGCAGCCGGTCGCGGGCAGTCACACGCGGTGGAGACTGGCCGAGCCTCGGCTGATACAGAGCTGGACGCTCCTTCGGAGCGCCCAGCTCTGTATCAGCCGCAGCGCGAGCAGTCTCCACTGCGTGTGACTGCCGCACGCGCAGCAGTATCTACTGCGCATGTCGGGCGTTACACACAACTTGGCGAATTATTATATAGGATGAGTGAGTCTAAAGAGCTTTCAAAATCAACTATATATTTGTTAGCCATTCTTTAATAAACACTATAGTTTACAAGATATTCAGCTTTATTTGTCTGTTTATACAAATTGGGAAGTACTGGCTGGAGATGCTAACATTCCCCTCCCAACTGCCACTTCCTACCAAGAAGTACTAGCTACTATGCATAAACTGACAAGCAAAATATTTCAGACTGTTGCCTGATATAAAAAAAAATACAAATACAAGTGGTTTTGAAAACCCTTTAAAAATCACCCAGATTATAAAGTGTTGTTCTACTTAAAATAAATCTATCTTAAGGTGACAGCTCCCCTTTAACAAGGTAGAGGACCTTCATACAGCAGTCTGGAATAACTATTGATAATATGTTTTACAAAATATCATCAGTTGTCTAAACATAACTCTCTCTGTTAAAGACTTTTTAGCTCCTCATAACAAACAATAAGCACTGATAGTCACAAGCTGTCATCATATGTCCCTTCCATGTCGGACCATTCATTTTTTTCTTTCTTTCTCTCTATGTTTAAACATACATATATTATATAAATGCACACATTATAGATAGAGGAGTTACTCAAATCTCCTCTATACCGCCTATCCTATTGGTCAACCATGGGGGAGTGATTTTGCTACAAGGAGATGCAGGGGCTACAATGAACACACAAAACACAATATACACATACATACACACGCAGCATACACACAATAAATAAACACTGCACAATAAACATGTACACAAACAATACACACACAAAAGTGCGGGGTTCTTTAAAGTGGTATTGTGTACCTATTGTGAACAACACTGAAGATGTATGGACCTGGGAAGGTAAAGTATCTTTTGGAGAGACTTCCTTGGAGGACAAGGAGAGAAGCAACAGGGAGACCGTGGAGAGTGACCTTGACAGGAGGTCAGATGTGGTCAAGGCAAACATATCTAGAGGCAGATTGAGCCTCTTTTAAATGTGAATACCCTGAAAAAGGGGTTTCTTTATACATTTTCTGCTTGAAATATGGAGTTCAACTTGCTACACTTAGAATGGATTACGCTTTTTTGTTTTTTTCTTTTGCTTGTTACTTGAGAACCTGTCCAATGTCTTGGCTACAAGCTGCATTTCCAGACTCTAAGGATTTGGAAGATTTCAAGATTTAAAGGACTAACCCCCTTTGTGGGATTGGAGATGTGTTTTTTCCTTAATTCTTACAAATATCCCATTTGTTTTTCCTTCTATACTTTCTTTTCACCTTTTTATTTTTTGATTGCTTGAGTACTATATAGTTATAATTTATAGGCTCACAATCTTGAGGTGAACTCAAGGGCTTATATGTTAGTTCAAATGCTATACTCCAAATGCCATATGCAATTAGCCAAACGCTATATGCAATTTGCCAAACAACACACTATTCGTCAAACGCAATACGCCAAACACTATACACAATTTGCCAACTGCTATACACCATTTGCCAAATGCTATATGCCAATAGCTATAAGTACTTCACCAAACTTTATATGCCAAATGCTATACGCCAAATGCTATATTCCAAATGCCATTTGCAATTTGCTGCACGCAGTTTGCCAAACGATATATGTAATTTATCAAAAGGTATATATGTCAAAAGCTACACTCCAAATACCATGTGCAATTTGCCAAATGCTATACACCAAACCATATTCGCAATTCTGCAAACGCTATATGTAATACTCCAATCACTACACGCAAAACGCTATACGTAAAGATATACGTAATTTTCCAAATGCTATACGACATTTGCTATAAGCAATACACCAAATGCTTTATGCAAAGCGCTATATACTCTGTATGTCAAATGCACTATATGGACAACACTATAGGCAATACACACAACACACACATTCACGCTTGCTTGCACTCACATGCACACAAACAAATGCCCACAAACACACACACGTTCCCTGATGGAGAGTTGTGTAACACAGTGTGCTTTGTAATGCATTGCACACATTTTTGGAGCTGAAAGGGCTAAGCAGTGATAATTCAACAAGCCACTCATTAAAGCAGTCATTATTAACCGCACGAGAAACGCTGTGCCAAAATTCCTAGTATATGTATTTATCCATAAATATTTATTGAAGATTTCCGATAGAAGAAAGGACAAAAACACACACATACAAGGAAGCAGGTGTATATATTAAAGATTATCCAACAGATAAAATAATTGTCCTAGAGCATAGTTCACCTTAAAAAATTGATTACTTTGTATTCAATTTTATGAAACATGACACCAAAAGCTGCATCGGGAAATGTGGAAATTGAAAGAAAAAAAAATACAAGGAATTAAATCCTCTGAAATGTGTCAGTAGCACACCATTAGAGATGAAAAGCAAGATCTAATGAAGGAAGCCCTTTGGAAGCCTAGGTGCTAAAAGGATGAGCTTAATGAACTTTGTCATAATGCAAAACACTTCAACAGCTTTCCTCACACTTGGAAATATTAAAGCGTTTACATCACAAACTGAATGCATTACACTTTCAAGCTTAGCACATAATTGGCTAAATTGTATTCAATGTATTATATTTTATTCAAAGTTTTAACTTTGCACCAGCGGCTGGCTGAGGTTGATGGGAATTTTAATTTAAAACAGCTGGGGAGGTGGCAAGTTATCCAAAACTAAATCTATTATTGTGTTCAGGAAGGGTGAAATGGAGGGAAATCTGTTTAAAGGGACAGCATGGAATTTATTAAGCATGCATAATGTAACTAATGCACTTTTAAGAAATCTTTCCTTCAGCTCTTCTTAAAATGAATCTTTCCCAATGTATTGCACATCATTCTAGCTCTTAAAGGGTTAGGAAGTCACAATTACCAAAAATGCGTGTAATATATAAAGATTTAAGAAAAGAGAGGCAGCACCAGTGGGTCTTATACTAGAAAATTTAATAGGGAACTGTGCATATACAGGGTCAACGTTTCGGTCCTTTACATGGACCTTTATCAAGAAGTCTTGATAAAGGTCCATGTAAAGGACTGAAACGTTGACCCTGTATATGCACAGTTGCCTATTAAATTTTCTAGTATAAGACCCACTGGTGCTGCCTCTCTTTTCTTAAATCTTTATCTATGCTTTGAGGATTGTGCACCTGGGCACTTAAGATTACTAAGAGCGAGTGCCTCCATCCCATGTCACAATTATTTAATACTCTTTTTGTAACACAGTGATCAGAGATCTAGGAATGATTTAGGAAAGTACAGTAGGGCTTCTGTTGAGTAAAAGAATGGTACTTGCACTGCTGAACGGCAATTCTTTCAAACATTATTTGATTTTGAACTGTTGGTTTGTCAGTGAGTCAAAGGCTACAGTTCTCCACTGAATGTGATAGCTCCACCACTTTCTGCCAGTTTGAATAAAGCAACTGCAAACAGTGAGCGTACCCTTACTCAACAAGAAAAGTGCTACAATATGTTTTTTTCCTCTTAGATTCAATACATCTCCAAAAATAAAGAACTGACCTATCTTATGTTATTAAATGAAGACTATGTGATATCTCTACAAAGCAGTGTTTATCAACTCCAGTCCTCAGGCACACCATCAGGTCATGAATATCCCTACTCAAGTACATATGGATCAAAAACAATAACTGATCCAATAATTACCAACTTGCTATCAAGCAGGGATATCCTGAAATTCAGATGTTGGAGTCTCCTGATGACTAATGCTGAGAAACTTTGCTATGAAGTGAAAAAGAGGCTCCATGCAAGAAGCAGAGAGATTCTGCTCACCTGTGACTTCTCTCACCTTAGCAACTCCCCCAGTGTAGTGGGCAATCTGAAATCCTCTAGGGGAAGATGCACCAAGATGACTGAAGTCTCTCTAGTGAAAGAAAAGAGTTTGTAGCGTACAATATGGAACCACTTTTTCAAGTTGGAGAGATCTAATCCATATGCTCAACAGAATAACATAAATGATTGAAAATGTTTCTCTCACTGAAATTAGACTTTTCTAACCTTAGTGGCCAACACCCCCCTCAACACCACCAACGCCACCAGATGTTGTTGAGGTTGGGATGATGGGAACAGGTGAAGGGATTCGGGTTACCAACCCTTACCATAGTATACCCTCAGATTTCATTAGGAGATAGTGGGCAATATGGCACAGAAGAAAAAGAGGTGCAATTCTGGATAAAACAATCTGCACCATAAGGAAGAAATGTAACTTCCCATTAATCTAAGCAGTATTTTTAACCCCTTGAATTCTAGAAAGATTTCCAACGAATTACAAAGCAATGTGTTGGAGTCCTTCAAGTTCTGAATTGGTGTCATAATTGCGAGAATCATACAACTATGACACCAGAGCTGCTCTCAGCAAAAAGTTTGGAGCGTTGTAATCTGGTAGGCAGGCGGGCTCAATATGTGCTGCAGACCTACAGCGGGGTCACATGACACAATGTTACATGACCCCATGCTAGTTGTGCAGCTGTTCCCCCGCTGTTCACAGGCCTGACTCACGTGCCTGCAGCACTACAAGGTAAGGGAAAAAATGGTCCTTCAAAAAAAGGAAAACAAACAAAAAAAAAAGGAGGAAAGCAAATAATAATAATATTGGCCAGCATAACCAGCAGTTTCTCTTTGGGAGCATCCCCACATATGGCAACTGATAGTCTTTCACTCCATATAGCCAAGGCTCTAGTGACCCAAGCTGTAGTGAAAATGGGTTGCAGGGCTGCACCACTGCCTGCAAAATTTGACTTCAACAAGGAATCAAAGAGTTTATCAGTCTGATCCTTAAGGGCTACTGCATATGCCAAAGGCAGCACAGTGTATTTATAAAGGCAAGATATTGGGGTGTCAATGTGAAGAAGCCCACTGTGACAAAAGCCTCAGCAGAAAAAGGATACAGGTAGGGAATGTGTTTGTTAAGGAAGAGTCTCTTATCAGGTGTCTTCCATTCTTCCAAGATAATCTGGCCATGGGGAGGAAAAAAAAAAAAAAAAGGCGATTGGGGAGGAAAAATGGGCTATTCTTTTACGTGCCATTGGAAGATATCCAGCTTCAGAAGCCTCAGAGACCATGAGAGGAAAAGATCCTCCTCAAAGGCATCCCTAAAGGACAAAGAAGAATCTGCATCCTCCCCATCTGTGTCGACCTCCTCCACAGAGGAACCACCAACCAACTTTGAATGGCCCCTAAAGACAGTAACAATATGTCTGACAGAAGGTTTGGGACACCAAGAATGGAAAACCCCTTGGATAGATGAAGGGATAGAAACAACTGAAGAAATCAGTGTCTTAACCCAAAATGTCTGTTGTTCTGCAGTTGAGGGCCCTGGGAGAGTAATAGGAACCAGAGTGCAAGAGGGGCATAGGATGCCTGAATATACCTGTAGAAGACCAGTTTGGCATGAGGAACAGTGTGCTTAAAGGGGTTAACCCTTTGAGTGCCAGAGGGGTATGCATCGCATTGCTTTCCTACTCTCTAGAGTAGGAAAAAGTGGTCCTAAGTAGTAGACAAATATGAGAAAAGAAAGTTGAAAATAAATACCCCAAAAGTTACTTATCTGGCTGCAAGGGGTTAAACAGGAAAAGCAGAGAAGAGAGACTTGGGAGTTGGCTATGCATGGAGTGTAGTAAGATGGCTGCCAAGGCACCAGCCATCCAATCCAGAAACCCAGGGAAGAAGGGGATTTTGGTGAATGTAGTTTCCCATTGCGTATACCCAGCAAACAGTGGTTCTCCAGTCATTTAAAAATAGTTACATAAAAGGCTCTCAACATTGTTCCCACAATGACCATGCATTAGAGCAGTTCCAGCTATTCATTTTGCGCCCACTCTTACCCCTGTAGGTAAAACTGGTACAGAAATATGTCCCTCTCAAGAATCTATATTAACTTCTATGGAAAACTGATAGCTGCTGTAGAAAGCCCATAAACAGAAATGTAATCATAGCAAAAAACAAAAATGGTTAAAAAAAAAAAAAAATACCACATAGGCAGTCACCTTTGAAAACAGGATGCAAGAGAACAGACAAGAACCCCACATATCAGTGGGTGCCAATCAGTAGCAGGGACAGAACAGAAAGCACCATAGAATTCAAATTGTTAAAGGGGAACTCTCACCTCCAGTAAACGGCTTCTTATATAAATCTTCAATGGCAATACATTTTCAAACTGGATTTTTTTATTTTTTTTTTTAAATGCAGCATTAATGGATGGAGAGATCAGCTTTTTAATGGAAGAGCGTGACATCACTTCAGGACAGCCTGCCAATCTTCGCCTCTTCCCCTCCCAAGTTGTTCCCCATTACCTCCTCCTCCTCTGACAGAGGAATCCAGCATGTGAGCTGCATCGCTCTCTTGCTAATGAGAGCACTCCAGGTCACATGCTGAATTCCTCAGAGGAGGTAACAGGGAACAACTGTGGAGGGAAGAGGCTGAGATTGACAGTGGACTGTCCTGAAGTGACGTCACACAATTCCATTAAAAAAGCAGATATCTCCATTAATACTGAATTTACAAAAATCCAGATTGAAAATGAATTGAAAATGAATTGCCATCAAATATTTATATAAGAAGCAGGTTACTGGAGGTGACAGTTCCCCTTTAACTTACCAGTCCTCCCATTTCTTTTTTAATACAGTCTCAGAGAAGTTCAGTAGTGAGATATAGACTTATAGTAAAGTCGACCTCCACAAGAAAACGGTAAAGAAAAACACCTGTGTCCTGATCGATCCTTCTGCAGAGAAGAGAAGAGTCTCTAAGGAGAAAGATAAAAAATAAAAAAGGTCTAAAAACAGTGCCAAATTGCTCTTTTCTTGAAGCAGTTCACTTGAAAACGAGGGGAGGAGGTAAAGCTGAAAGGAAGCGGGGAGTCTCTGCCTCAGAATCCCTGCCTTTTTCCAAGTGCCCTGCCCCATGATTCCTGTGTTCCACAATGAACATAAGATAATTTACATGAGGTTTTCAAGCCCTTGAATGCAAAGCAATGCATTGGACACCTCTCTACCATCCAGGGGAATACAGATATTCATATAAATCATTGTGAATTTTATTTGTCCCTTGTGGTGCAGTTTGTTTGTTCCAGAATTGCCCCGCTTGCTGCCTGCGTACATTAGCCTCAATGCAATTCTGGGGCAGACTACACCAAATGGAAAATAGAAAGTCTTATTTATTTAAGTGGATAATTCAACCCCTTGAAGGCTAGAGAGAACGCCAATGCATTGGCATTCAAGTAATTAAAAGTCCCATTTAAACCAGTGTGAGTTGGGGGGGGGTTATTTGTCCCCTAGGTTGATTTGCCCCAGAATTGCACCTCTGAGTTTTTATAAATAAAGCTTATTGAGTATTATTGGCCAATCTATTAGGCCATCACTCTAAATGAAGACAGGAGCTGTCCAACAGTCCGGGACAGATTGTAGGACTAACAGCAGCTGCTAAAGAATCTATTGATAGCATAGCTAACACTCTCTACTCCTCTTATTGAGTTCTCGACTCATCAACTGCATGAATGACAACACTAAATGACAGTTTTCCCTAAAGCGTCTGCAACAACACAAGTCTTGACTATGCTGTTTTCTGGCAACTAACAAATGGCTTCTCGTGAAGGTCCTGATCATTAAAAATCAAACCAGCCTGGGAGCCATTGCTCCAGTCACCTATCCTGGCCTCATACTAGCTTCATGTCACTTATTTCAGCAATAGTCAGTCCATACCCTGGGGCTTGCGTGGATGTTTCTCTAGGCTTGTTTGTAGTACAAGACAATGATTTATTTAATACCATCAAAATTACAACTGTATGCTCCTGTGTGCAATGTTCTTATTGGCATGTTCTTGATTCTAAGTCATCTGAACACCCACATATAAAGAGATGCTTATTCACAAAACAGCTTTTTCAACAGATATCACTGCTGTAGAAATGAAAGGCAATCTGGGCCGGGTTATACTCTAGTCACACTAGGCATGGGCCCATATGTGCATTAGAGTTAGTTGATGCCAAGCTGAAAGTACAGAACGTGGCTTAGTACAATGATCTCAAAATGTTTCGGGGTGGGAGGAGAAGTAATAATAATCCATCCCAAATGTTTTGGGATTTCATTAGGTCCCCTTGTCTCTGTAATAAATGGAGCAGTATCCTATGTATCAGAGGTTCTAAATTTTTTTTGCTGCAGCGGAACCCTCTGTCATCACACAAAATCATCATGGAGCCCTACTGTAGAGATGGCTCAGTTGGCTAAGGCACCAGCTGTAGAATCTGCTCAGACCGTGAGGTTTCAGGTTCTAGTCCTGGCAAGGTCAGCTCAGCCTTTCACCTCTCTGAGGTAGATAAAATGACTGCAGGACATACTTGAAAATGAGAGATAATCTTAATGTATTCTTTCTGGCAAAAAAAAAAAAAAAAAAAAAACATTTGTACATGGAATCTGGGGAATTTTCATTAATCCCTTGTAGTTTACTACACACTTTCTTATGGTAGGAAACACCCAAGAGCTATGACCACATCCGAGATGCCCCAACTGACCTACTGGAACATTTAGGGTCCTAACCAATGTATTTAAAGCCATACATGTTTTAGCACAAGTTTACTCCGCAGAATACATCACCCTTCATCACCCAACAAGACTACATTAGATCATCTTGCTAAAGATGAGCAATTCTGGTGCACACCAACTAAACCATATGGGAGAAAATACAATTCTTTCTAAATTATTTAAATGGGGATTTTAACTCCTTGAATGTTACAGAGGTCTCCAATGCATTGCATTTGAGGCCTCTCTAACATTCATAAGAACCCAAATTATATTGGGAATTTAGATTTTGATTTTGTTTTTTACTTTGTTCCAGTCTATGGAACATCTTCATACTGTTCCTCTGGAATTACCAGGCAATGCACGCTTACTCAAGGAGATTTTGATAACATCCAAGTGGTTTCAATAAATATGAACCTGATTCATACTATGGGTCACACATGAGAAATTAAGTTTATTGATCAGGTTGAGGGATTCGGAACGTCTGTAGCAAGCATTTATTTATTTAACTCCTTGGATGATAAATATAATGCCAACACCTTGCATCATAATGTGTTGGCGATAGAACACTCTCCAAACATATGTGGCACTCAGGCCATAGTAATTTCCCTGGTGAGTAATTTACCACTCGCTTACTGACAATTCAACTGCAAATTTATACAAATCCCCGAGCTGCACAGTGCAGTCCCTAAATGGCTCCTATTAGCCTTGGGGGGGGGGGGGGGTTTGCTAGAAAACAGACCCCCTCAGCTGGAACACAACCCAGACATATGTGGCTCACATCTAGAGCCCTCACTGGTTGCATCCACAGCTCTCATAGACTCTATGTGCCAGACCGTCAAACTTGATACAAAGGTAGATAAGAACCTGAATCACACAAGACACTGAACTGTATGACTTCAGCCTTCCAATTTAGTGTCTTCCTATGAACAAGCAACAGAGCCCTGGGGGGCTCTTTTCAGACCCCGTTCTTCACACCAGACCAGGGGGTTGTTCTGCTGGGGCTAAAAACACAGCCCCGGTTTCATTCGCTGGCGATAGTCGCCCTTTAAATATAATGTAGTGAGGAATATAATAAGGGATAAGAGAACCTTGAAAACTGAGAAAACGGATAGGATTCCCACTGGGACAACCTAAACATCTGCACAAAAAGAGGCTGACTTGGATACAGACTAAATGGTGCAATTGTGGGGCAAACCAAGTGCACTATAGGGAACAGGCATTCCCCAAATTCCCACTAATACAAATAGAGCTTTTAACCCCTTGAATGCTAGAGAGGTCTCCAACACATTGCAATGCATAGATATTTATATGGTAAAAATCAAACAGGTTGCCCCTTCACTGTTGCTTAGATATGATTGTAACTCCCTTGCAGGCCCTCACTTTGAGCAAAAGCAAAGGGCTGGACATGTTGCTAGCATCCAAGTCAGTGACAAGCAACACATTGGGCTGGCTATGTGGCCCTTGAATCCTACATTGGTGGCCCACTGAACCTTAACCCAGAGGACCAGAGACACTTGTAACACATTGGTTCACAAAGCAGTGAACATCCTTCAGGTTCTCAAAGGGTTAAGAATACAGAAAAAGTGGAGCAAACCAACTGCACCATACGGAACAGATCCTTATTCCAATTAATTTATATTGGGCTTAACCCCCTGAAATCTAGTGAGGCTGACAAATCACTACAAAGCAATGCACTGCAGACATCGCTTGCTTTGCAATGTATTGAGTACCCCCATACCTCCCAAGTGTCCCTCTTTTAGACCTAAATCCCTGTGTCCCTCTTTCCCACCCTGATGTCCCTCTTTTTAGGGGATCAGATTGTGTGGTGTGTATATAAGTGTATAATATTGCTCTACAGCAATAAAACTCACACTATTGTTTGTTTAAATGTCAGTATATGTGTTTATAAATTAGTCTGTGTAAAGAAAATACTTTGGTTTTGTTCTACATCATGCATTAGGTTACACAAGGAGGTGACAATAGGTCAAGAGATAGCTTAAAAATTCCTGGTAATGCACCGCCCACCAGCAACCCCCCCCAGAAACACCCCCTAAAACACAAGTGTCCCTCTTTGGCAATTTGAAATGTTGGGAGGTATGTACCCCCTCTGGCACTCAAAGGGTTAACCCCATGGTTGCTAGAGTGGTCTCCAGCACATTTCAGTCATTGGGAATGTTCACTTCTCCCCTATACTGCAGTTGGTTTGCTTTAGAATTGCTCCATTTTAGCTTAATGAAAATGGCCTAGGCCTAGGCCTAGTGTATACAGCAGTGACGGGAACCCTGCAGCTGTTATGGAATACAGCTCCCATCATCCCCGGCAAGTCAACGGGCAATTGAAGTGCCTAGGGATGCCCATCCCTGGTATACAGTAAGGTACATTTACCAATCACATCTTTCAGGGCATGCTCAAAAATATATATATTTTAACATTATTATTTTTTAAATGAAAGGTTTAACTGCAGCAGAATGTCAGTGAAATGTAGAAAGAGATCAAGAGAATATATTCTTTGGGAGCCTCTGTGGTTTCAGCTCCTGAGGAAATCTCATTTTCCACCTGCCAAGATCACTTGTAGAAAAGACATGCGCCTCCCTGGGGATGCGGTTATAGTAATGGTCTTGTTTGCCATACTGCAAGATTCTCTGACAGTCTGAAGCCTCAATAAGCTGCTCACTGCTTACTTATTTCTATATGCATGGACCCAGGAGTATAATTACCTTCTAGCACTGACAGAGTGCCTATGTAATATATTTTACTCTACCACATATCTGTTACAGTAAGACTAGAAGTATTCATTTTAAATCTATGAATGCAAGGGGTGGGTTATGCACTGCCTGTTGATGCCCTTCTGGCACTGAAATCGTTAAGGCATGAGGTAATGTACTGTCCCAAAGAAAGGGGGGCATACTGCTTTAAAGGAGCAGTCAACCATTTTTTACGGAAAAAACATACATTGTAGGGCATTTACTGTTGAGTAAAATAAGTTTACTACCATAGCTGAGAAATGCATAATTCCAGAGTTATTACAGTTTAAACTCATTTTTTTACATTAGCAGTGCCCCCTAGTGGTCAAATTCCAATTAGTTATTCAGTTATATTCTAAAGGCAAGGAAAGAAATGTGACAGAAACTGCTGAGTCATTTCCTGACCGTTAGAAATTCCAGGAAGTAAATGCACAGTAAATTCACTTCCTGATTATTTGAAGGTTCATAACTTTTATAACGTTTGAATAAAACAACTGACAGCAGTGTGTTACTAAGTGTGCAGGAAGGGCTCTATAAAATATACATTTTAATAAAAAAAGTTTACTGTTCCTTTAAGGGGAAACGATACCCTAAAAAAAGGGGCTCCTAATTTACTTAACAGATTAACCTTCCTTCGTACAGCAGTTAGATATATATTTTATATGTATTTGCATTGCATCTGCCATTATTTTATTAACTGAGTTCCATTTTCTCTCTTCCTTTAATTTAACCCTTACAATGCATTGTGTACCCCTCTGGCACTCAAAGGGTTAAACCTGATGTGAAGAATAAAAGTATGACTGAGATAATCCAAAAAGAAGAACCTCCCCCAGGGTCCGTTAGCACAATCTAAGAATTTCAGATCATGAAATGCCACTATCCAGCTGCAGACACCAATGCAGCTACAATACAAAAAAAAAATCAAGCAGGTTAAACCTGACTATTGTACGAAAAATATTAAAAGTCATTAATTCTGGAGGTACAGGTCCCTTATGGTTATGTTCTGGCAGGTGATATCAACTCAGTGATGATCACATCTGTTTTTGACCCAAATCTCAGGGTTCCAGGGTGAAGAGCCAAATTCTCAGGGGGAGCACATTCAGGGGTTCCTACTATAACAGCTACATTAATTAATTGCTTCTTTATACTCCAAATCTGTGCCATTTCTAAAATAAACCAATAGGGAGGAATCATGCTTACATTGTGTATGTTCATGCAGTGGTATCTCTAAGGTACAGCATGTTATAGCTGATGAGATAGCTCAGTGCTAAATTCCCTCAGTATGGAGCCTGTCCAGACCCCAAGGTTGCAGGTTTGAATCCCAGCAGGGTCAACTCAGCCCTTCATCCTTCCAAGGTTGATAAATGAGTACCAGTGATTGGGTAGTAATAACATACATCTATTATTTCAGCTACCGATTTGGCTAATTCCGAGATTGTGTGCTGAAAGCACTTTGAGTCCCACTGGGAGAAAGGCTCTATATAAATAATAGTTATTATTATTCACTGAAGACTCATTAGAGCTCCTTTGTGTTAGAATAAGCAGGTAAATACCCCTATAATCTACTTTATGGGAAAAGAGAAGGGTTAATATTTCAAAGATCTCAGGGTCAGCTCCTTTTGAAAGTTACCAGGTATGGTGATGAATCCTACATGATAGTGTCTGTGCAAAACATAACATTTGTTTATACCAGCCAACTACAATGGGCTGTTCACACAGGTGGGTATCATCCACAAAGGAAGCAGTCTAATGCAGCTTTCTGCAACTGCTCTGCTTTCAGCTCAGAAGTTGCAGCCATAAAGATCCTTCACTCAGCTAACTTTAAAGGAGCAGTAAACTTTTTTTTTATGAAAACGCATATTTTACAGAGCATTTCCTGCTGAATAAAACAAGGTCACTCCCACTACTGTCAGATGTTTTATTCAAAATTTATAGCAGTTCAAATAATCAGGAAGTGAATTTAGTGTGTTTACTTCCTGATAGTTCTAACTGACAGGAAGTGACAGGCAGGCATCACATTCTATGGAGAACTGTATGTCTCTGACTTTTCTGACTTTCCTCTCCATTAGAATCTAACAGGAAAACTAATTAGAATTTGACCACTAGAGGACACTGCTAATGTAAAAAAAACATGGGTTTAAACTGTAATAACTCTGGAAATATAAATCTCTCAGCAGTGGGAGTACCCTTATTTTACTCAATAGGAAAATCCCTACAATATATATTTTTTCATAAAAAAAAGTTTACTGCTCCTTTAATATTGAGATGTTCATTGCAATATCTAATGCATTCCTGTCACATACGGGCATCAGCCAATCATGTATGGATCATGTTAACCTGGGTCAGACATTAGAGACACTCACAACAGGATCACCAGAGGATGAAGGCATCCCAGGTGAACAAGTCATGTATCAGTTACCAATGTAGCTGACAGATGCTTGCAAAAGCAAACTGTTAGCCTTCTACAGCAGCTGCAAAAATATGCAGCAAAGTAAATTAAGTAGAACAATGAATATTATAAGTTTATAAAAAAGGACACAGTGATGTCAAACATTTATTAGTTTGTTACACTTGTGGGCTTGTTTAGCTATACAACTGACTTGAGGTCTAGATTTGCAAAAAATAAAAAAAAATAAAAAATAAACTAGAGTCTCTGTTATCCAGTATGTCCTATATCTATATATGCAACAATTTTTACATTTATACACAAAGAAATGCAAGTTGGTTTACTACTCATACCTCCCAACATTTAAATTTGCAAAAGAGGGACACTTGTGTTTTAGGGGGTGTGGTTGGTGGGTGGGGCATTACCGGGAATTTTCAGGATATTTCATGACCTCTTGATACCTCCATGTGTAACCTAATAAATAACTTATAACAAGACCAACGTATTTTATTTACACAAACTAATTCATAAACACATACACTGACATTTAAACAAACAATAATGAGAGTTTTATTGCTGTAGAGCAATGTGATACAGTTATATATACACCCAACAATCTGATCTTTTAAAAAGAGGGACATTAGGGTGGGAAAGAGGGACAGAGGGATTTGGGTCTAAAAGAGGGACTGCCCCTCCTAAAGAGGGACACTTGGGAAGTATGACTACTTATAGAATGTGTATATAAACAAACAGAATTACAAAGGTACCCAGTATATTCAAAAGCCAAAAGTGATTTAGGGAAGCAAAAAAGGAGTACTTCAGAGTAAACCAATTTCACCATAGTGGATAAATAATTACCTAAAATCATATTTCATTAGAATCTGTCTAACTCTCTTAGTAAATAAGCCTTAATTAGATCATGTTTCACCCTTACCTCAATGTACTGTATCAGCAGTTAGAAAGCGTATGCACCTTACAAAGCTATGTTCATTGTATGGACAGGGTATTATTATTCCAAGTAAAAGTTCTGAATTATCAACCAGCATTCAACACAAATTACATGGTCTGGTGGAATTCAGCTTAGAACATATTCAATGATCTAAAGCTACAGAGGACTTTTAAAGGAGTAGTAAACTTTTTTATGAAAAAATATATATTGTAGGGATTTTCCTACTGAGTAAAATAAGGGTACCCCCACTGCCTAGAGATTTATATTTCCAGAGTTATTACAGTTTAAACCCATGTTTTTTTTACATTAGCAGTGCCCTCTAGTGGTCAAATTCTAATTAGATTTCCTGTTAGATTCTAATGGAGAGGAAAGTCAGAAAAGTCAGGGACATACAGTTCTCCATAGACTGTGATAGAAACCGCCTGTCACTTCCTGTCAGTTAGAACTACCAGGAAGTAAATACAGTAAATTCACTTCCTGATTATTTGAACTGCTATAAATTTTGAATAAAACATCTGACAGCGACGTGAGTGACCTTGTTTTATTCAGCAGGAAATGCTCTGTAAAATAGGTGTTTTCATAAAAAAAGTTTACTGCTTCTTTAAGGCTTAGTAAGGCAAGGATATTAACACTTTTATGAGGTGTTCCATTCAGGGCCGGCGCCACCTATACGCGAGGTAGGCACCGGCCTAGGGCACACATGTACTGGGGGCGCGGGCATGCAGCGGAGAAGAGCTGCACCCGCTGCCCGCACGCACCACACCGGAACACAACACAGTCAGATCTGTGTCACTACTGCGCTCCCTCATCGCCGTCAACTCTTTAGTAATGCAGAGCTCGCTGGGAGTCGATCTCCCGGCACGCTCTGCATTACTGAAGAGAAGAATGCGTGGGAGCTCCCGGTATGTGATGGGGGGCAAGTTGGAGCTGATGGGTGGCAAAGTGGAGCTGATGGGGGGCAAAGTGGAGCTGGAGCCGATAGGGGGCAAAGTGGAGCTGATAGGGGGCAAAGTGGATCTGGTGGGGGCAAGTTGGAGCTAGTGGGGGGCATCTCTTACAGGCATCTCCAGACCAGGGGCAGACTGGCCCAGGGGGCACAGAGAGGACAATCATGAAAAGAGGTGGGGTATAAAGGGGTGGGACACAAGGGGAGGAGCCAAATGGGCAGGAAAATTAGGTGTTGCCTAGGGTGGCAAAAATCCTTGCACCAGCCCTGGTTCCATTCAAAAGTTATAAAAGGACAAACTTGCATTTTTGGGAGTCTGAATGATTATTTATATACTAGTTGAACAGCCCGTTACATGGGCCACAGTGCCACTGCCACCCGGTCGCAGGGCAGTCACGCGCAGTAGAGACTGCCCGCGCCGCGGCAGCAGTCTCTACTGCGCATGACTGCAGCACGTGCAGCAGTGTCTACTGCGCATGTCGCGGCGTTACACACGATTTAGCAAATTATTATATAGGATACATCATAATAAGTACTTACTACTCCTTTAACTAACTGTACTGATAAAAGTAATTTAGTCACACCTTCAGTGTCATAAAAGATTCTGTAAAGGTATTGGGAAGGATCCCTGGCTTTCTTTTCTTCTCTTTGGCCATTACCTCAGTTTGTGATTAAAGAAAAGCAAGGATTTAAGAATGAATTTGGCATAAATACAATTTCTGTAATTGTATGTAGACTTGAAATGGTTCCAAACAGCTTGCAGCTTTCAATGTGTAGGAGTTATGCAATAAGAAAAAAATATCCATCTTTTCTTGCCTTTCTTACCGGCCACAGTTGGCTTGTAGGTTTACTCCAGTTCAATGACTGTCCTAAATAATGCACATATGTTCAGGAGCAATATTTACCTTCACATCGTAAAGCCAAGCTATCTTCTAAGTGTTTTCTACACACCGTACAGAACTTCTTTTTGTAATGTCCAGGAGGTTGAAAGCAATGTGCGACTGGAACCTGACAACAGAAAGACAGAGAAAAAGTGTGATTAGCCAAAACATCTTTATGTTAATGCTCATGGGCTGTGGAAAGGGGTGGGCCACCAGAGAATGATATACAGCTGCAAACATTACGACCTACCAATGTTCCCTCCAGAGGTGAACAATCTGTGGACTTCACTTATTGTTCTACTAAAATTCTCATCATCAGAAAGCTACCTGTTTCAAGCTAAAAGACAAACCAGAAGTCTCTTTCAACCACAAACTCCTGGGTTGTGCTCACAGTCTCCATAAATCCACTGTGTCCACTTTCAAGCATGAAAGAGAAGGTCTATGGGGACTTACATCAGTCAAGGACAGGAAACTGCACTCTATGATGCAGCATTGAAGCACCGGAGGTCTCTTTTTAAATCTCTGTTTAGCTGCCCTGTCTCACAATGCTCACATGTATCCCTTAAACAGGGGGTCTACTTTGAAGGGAGCAGATCTGCAGATAATGCAACTATATGATTATTATTGCATTTTAATGCCACCAAGATTAAAGAAAAGGTAGATATTTGACCTTATGTCCATTGTGACAAATCTGTATATAACCTGTATATAACCATGAAATACCCACATGCTCCCAAGGCACTGGAGACATCTCTAGCATTCGAGGTAGTGGAACTTTTACCTATATTCAAGTTTACATATTTGAAAACAGCATTAAAAACTGTCTGTAATGTTAGCCAAAAGACCAGAAAATGTACAGTTAAAGGGGAACTATCACCCCTATACATGTTTGGCTCATAATGATCTTAATATAGTAATAACCTGTAATAGTTGTTTTATTTTGTTACACAGTGCATGCTATGGTGAAATTTAAAGGTTTAAAAATGTGCCAGGGCCTTACTTCCAGACAGCCTGTGGTTCCAATTTCTTCCGATGACAAGGATGTCTCCATGTAAGCTGGAGAGCTTTCTAGCCAATGAGAGCGCTCCAGCTTACATGGAGAAATTCTCTGTCATCTGCGGAGGTTGGAAAGAGGCGTTACATGATAGTTTCCCTTTAATGAGATATTCACACTTCTTTCATATTCTAATATATGCTAATTGCAATACCCGTGCGGCATCACTGACATTTTCATATGCAAATTAAGCTAATCAATGACATGTCATATGCTAATGAAGCATTTTCAGTGATGTGTCATATGCTAATGGAGGTTTCAATGATCTTTCATATGCTAATGACGCTCTTTGCAGTACGAGAAGTGTTCAGTTTCACTCTCCTCAGAAATATTAGTGCGAATATCTCCTAAACTATACATCTACTGGACTTTTGGTTAACTTGAACTATAGGACGTTTTTAATCCAATTTTCAAATATGTAACTCTGAATTAAGGTGAAAGTTCCACTTTAAAGAAAAACTTATAGTTTTCTCAATGTGTCCAATTATGGCAATCTTTAATTTTGGGGTACTCAACTGATGGACCTCCAGCTGTTGGGGACTACGACTCCCATAATCACTAACCTAACAACCACTGGTTGGGTAAGATGGCAGTTGTAACCACCCTCTCAACAACTCTAGGTACAACCATTGACTACCATGGATGTACCGTGTGCTAATAACATTGTTTACAGTATCTGTTACAAAGAGGACTTTCTGGTTATCTAGTGTTGCCTTCAAAGGAAGTGTTATCAATTGCAGAAGTTTGATGTTATGAGAATGACATAGCTAGATTTCATTTTTCATATTATGATTTTACAATTATGCAGTTTATTTGATTTGCTCTTTATACTATTTAGTGTCTTGTTTGAACCAGATCTTTGTCTTTGTGTTCGATTGAGGACCAGAGGGGTTGAGCAACTTTTTTTAATGAAAAAATAAGTTATAGGGTAAATCTAGGGTTCTTACACTGCTGTAAGTTGATTTATTAAAAAAAATATATTTGTTCAAGCTGTTACAAAGTGATACAGCTGTAACGGTAACATTATATGGAGTTTCTGTAGTCAGTGACTCCCCTCTCTCATAGAATGTAATGGAACATGATGGAGAACTATGGCATGCGTGCCACCACTGGCCCGCAGAGGCCTTTATGGTGGCACGCTGCCAGCAAGGGCAGCATTGGAATTTGTTAGAGGAGAGAAGCAGGCTACTTCTCCCCTTGTCACACACTTCCTCTGAGCACAGGCGCGCAGTTCACATCCCGATATGAAAGGAAGCATGCGATACGGAGGGCAGATCACACCTGTAAAACTTGAAGCTGAAGATTCCCTCTCTCACATCAGCTTTTTTTGCAACAATGCCCCAGCATATCTCAGTCCACCCCACCAATGAGAAACAACAAAGGGTGGGTTCATCGGGCCCATCCCCTTGACCCACAAATCAGTGGGTACCGAATCTGCATCAGATGTCACTAGGTGGGGCTACTGTCAATTGCACTACCACCTCTTGATACAGTCTCCAGATATCTACAAGATGTCAACAGCAGGGATCGAAAAATCCCAGGATACCAGGCAGAAGATGCACTAAGGGGAGATAAAGAGGTGATAAAGTGGAAGTAACTTGACATCACTTCTCCAATTCCTATGTCAATCTTTGAAGCCTATGCACTAACATTTCTCAAGTGGGAGAGCTCTTACTGCATAGGTTCCATAGAATAACATAGGAATTGGAGAAGTAATATCACTGGAGAAGTTATATCAACACTAACACCTCTTTATCACACTTTAATGCATAAACCCCCACAAAGAGTTTGGACCTACGATTTTGTGGGGAATCTTAAATATATCCATACATATACACTTCTGTACTGGCTCATAAGGCTCCTAGGAGCCATATACACTTCTGTACTGGCTCATAAGACTCCTGGGAGCCATATACACTTCTGTACTGGCTCATAAGACTCCTAGGAGCCATATACACTTCTGTACTGGCTCATAAGACTCCTAGGAGCCATATACACTTCCTTACTGGCTCATAAGACTCCTGGGAGCCATATACACTTCTGTACTGGCTCATAAGACTCCTAGGAGCCATATACACTTCCTTACTGGCTCATAAGACTCCTGGGAGCCATATACACTTCTGTACTGGCTCATAAGACTCCTAGGAGCCATATACACTTCCTTACTGGCTCATAAGACTCCTGGGAGCCATATACACTTCCTTACTGGCTCATAAGACTCCTGGGAGCCATATACACTTCTGTACTGGCTCATAAGACTCCTAGGAGCCATATACACTTCCTTACTGGCTCATAAGACTCCTGGGAGCCATATACACTTTCTTACTGGCTCATAAGACTCCTGGGAGCCATATACACTTCCTTACTGGCTCATAAGACTCCTAGGAGCCATATACACTTCCTTACTGGCTCATAAGACTCCTGGGAGCCATATACACTTCCTTACTGGCTCATAAGACTCCTACCAGGCTCTTTAAAATTCCTCAAAACACATTGCTTTGCAATGGATAGAATATCCCTCTGGAACTCAAATGGTTAATATATTCACATGCACCCTAAGGGTCGTATCAGGGTTTAAAGGCCCATTCAAATCACATACAAATTAGCAGCAATTTAATTACCCCTACAGAGCAGTTGGTTTGCACCAAAAATGCACCTCTTTAGACTGCTAATAAAGTCCCAAGTATCATTTTCAGGAACCTAAAGAGCAGAAATTCTGGGACAAACCAACTGCACCACAGGGGCCAGATAAAAATCCACAAAAATCCAATTTAACACCTTGTATGCAGGAGAGGTCGCCAATATACTGTATCAATGTACTGGAGACTTCTTTGGTATTCAAATGATTAACCTTTTGATTGTTAGAGAGGTATCCAACTCATGGCAACACAATTCATTGTATACCTCTCTGGCACTCTAATAGTTAAAATCCCCATATAAATCAATGTGCATATTATTACTGTTTGTCCCCAATGGTGTAATTGGTTCTTAATCCCATAAGGACCAGACACAAGACCTGCATTTAAAGGGATAGTAATGTTTCACAAAAACAGCAGCTCCAATTAATCTTCATAGTATTTGAGCCACAGAGAGTGTTATTTCATTACTGTGAGCGTTGTAGTTCAAGAGCAATTGAATTATAGTTTCCACCTGTCACCCCTTTTACCTAGTGTAAGCCACCTCCCCTCAGATGTGGAATCCAGTCTATAGACCAGCCAGCTCACAGCACAGGACAGTCTTCTTACTGTGAGAACAATGAAAGCCCTGCCCCCATTGACAGGTTTTTCAGCTTTTTCCCTTATCTTAAATCAAGATTGTCTCTCTGTGCAATCTACCTGGACAGAAGCTGCTGATCTGGCTGAGCAATGTTACATCAGTAAAAGGGGTGAGAGGGGGATACTTTATCATTCAATTACTCTTGAACTGCAACTCTGACCGAATTGAAATAACACTCTCCAAGGCCCAAATACTATGATTATTACTTAGAGCTGATTTTATTATGAAACATTACTATCCCTTTAAGCACCACGAGGCTATTTTTTTTTTTTTTCATAAATGGAACCGGGGGTCCCCGATCACCGTGCGGGACCCCCTGAATTCCATGATGTACATATACATCACGGGTCCTTAACGTAAGTTTTCCCGCATATATGTACGCTGTCGGTCCTTAAGGGGCTAAGCTTCCTGAATACAGCCCAAAGGGGTTATATGCTTTATTCTGCCCCCATACTAGACGTCTTAAAGTGGAACTGTCACCCTATATCAAGTTCCCTCACAATAATTAGGCATATCGCAATTAGCTTCTTAACAGTCATATTATCGGGCAGAAGTACCACTTACTGAAGTAATCCTTGTTTTTCTGAGACCGGTGGCCTAGGCTTGCACGCAGACATTTTGTCTTAAGAGACATCTGTGTGCCTGCGTGGCCCATCCCGGTCTCATCTAGGAGGCATTGCATGGTACCTTAAAGGGATAGTAATACTTCGTTTTAACTTTATTTTATTTTGTAGGCATTAAAAAAACATGAAGAATGATATAAGTCTTATCTCTCAAACCTTTATGGTTTATGAGATATTCACAAGCAAAGTTCCCCTCCCCGCCCCTTTTACCTAGTGTAAGCCATCTCTTCTCAGATGTGAGTCTGGTTGTATGACAGTACAGATAACAGAAGGGGACAATTTTCTTTGTATGAAAACAATGAAAGCCCTTCCCCCCTTGACAAGTTTTTCAGCTTTTTCCATTATCTTAATTGAAGATTGTCCCTCTCTGTAGTCTACCTGGGCATCTCCCTTCTGATCTGGTTGAATGGGGGGGGATACTTTGTTTGTGAATATCTCTTAAACCATAAAGGTTTCAGAGATAAGACTTATATCATTCTTCATGTTTTTTTAATGCCTACAAAATAAAATAAAGTTAAAATGAAGTATTACTATCCCTTTAAGGTACAGGAAGGGACTGACAGTGCAGGCACGCAGATGGTTCTAAAGCAAGAAGCCTGGCCGTCAGTCTCAGAAAAACAAGGATTATTTTAGAACATAATATCACTGTTAAGAAGCTAATTGCCATATGCCTAATTATTGTGGGGGGACTTGATACAGGGTTACAGTTCTGCTTTAAGGCCAGAGAAAAATCAGGAGCTAAGAAAGACTAGACTAGAGGGAACTAAAGTATATAAAATCAACAAGCAAAGCCAAAATTTGCATACCTTGGGATGTGGTGCTCTAAAACGTTCAGCACCATAAGTTACGTTTTAGGAGCCAAGACTCTCAGTATTTATTTAACTGTGGTTTATATTAGTAAGCTGCTAGCTTTGAGTAGCTTCATAAGTAAGGCTCTAATGTACTTACGTTGTTATTGTTAAATCAACATTGGTACATTGTGAGCATAAGCAGCACTGCTAACACACTGCTTTAAAGGAGAAGTAACACCCCCACTTACCTTCCATGGACAGAAAATCCTAATTGCCCTTGTGTGCTCTGCCCTTGTGCCTTTACCCAAGACATAATATTTTCAGTTAGTCCTAGATGTCATGTCCATGGAGGCAGACATGATAGCTGTGAGAAGGACAAAAACTCCACCCACTGTATATGGCAGTGATTCTCAACCAGGGTGACATGGCACTTTGGTGTGCCACAGACATCATCTTAGGGTGTCCCACATTGTCTATGAAGACTAACAAAAATTGACTATTAATAAAGCTTAATAGAAATTGTTCTGCACACTATGTTTAGTTTTGTTACTATGATTGTAAGACCTAATAATAACTGTATATTTATGTATTGTGCCCTTCATTATGCCCTTGATAAAGTACATTAAATATGTTAGGGGTGCCCCAAATGTTCTAGATTATGTGTTAGGGGTGCCCTGAACAAAAAAAGATTGAGAACCACTGGTATATGGTAATATTAATGCTTTAACCCTTTGAGCACCAGAGAGGTATCTAGTGCCAGAGAGGTATCTAGTGCATTGTAGCACAAAGCACTGGATATCTTTCCAGCGCTCAAACGTTTAGGACCAGGGAAGAGTGCAACGCATTGCTTTGTGATGTGTTGGAGACTTCTCTACCTTTTAAGCAGTTAAAAGTCCCATTTGAATCAATTGTTTCAGTATATGGAATATCAATCCCAGCTCTATCTGGAAGACAAGTATTAACTGCAATAAATGTGTAATTGCGTAGTTACTTTACTCTTCCCTATTATGGAATATACTGATAATTCGACAAATCAGTACTAGTTATATCTTTCAACATAATTAAAAAGAGTACCTGTTATCTTCGGTATAAAATAGACCCACCTATACTGAATTGCTCCACTAGTTGTCACATACAGTGTGTTTTCAGGACACTGACACAGTAATGTTTGTGAAGTTATGCAGAAACAACCAGGCCACCTCCTAACACAGCTACTCAGCAGAAGCCCGATTCTTGTAGGCCCAAGTGGAGCCCACAGATCTAGTAGAGTACACAATGACCTGGAAAGAAACAGGTTTCTTTGATCATATACACTGTCAGATAGTGCCCTTGATACAAGAAGAAATGGGATGCAGCTTGGCTCACTCAGGGGCCCTCAGGGATGACAAAAAAGTCAGATTTTCTGATAGGCTACCACGTATAGCAGATGGGGATTTTGACTGTTAGAAGGATCAGGGCAAAAAGAAGGAAGGACACTTTCCTGGTTGATGTGAAAATCCAAGATGACTTTGGGCAAAAAATCTCTGGGAGTACAAAGAACCACTTCGCTCTGGTGAGAAACCAAGATGGGAAGTTTACAGGACAGAGCTTGTAGTTCGGTCACTCTGAGAACAGTAACAGCAACCAAAAGGAAGGCCATCTTAAGCATCAGAAGACACAAAGAAACAGTCTTAGAAGGAGGCCTCTGTAGAAGTCCTAACAACAGGTTCAGGTCCCAAGGAGGAGTGGGATCCCTGTAGAGGTAGGAAAGACATGAGCCACCCATTGAATAAAGGTCTTGACATCAAAGAGAAAAGCAATCTGCTTCTGAAAAACCCTGTTAAAAGTATTATGGGGAGAAAAATGGCGCTTCCTTTTAGTGCCTTTGGAAGATGTAAGACCTGCAAAGTCTCAAAAATAGCTTTGATAAGCCCTTCAACAGATGGGCAAGTGTCTTCTTCCCCATAGGCATCCCCAAAACACAAGGTAGAATATATGTCCTCCGAATAAGTGCCAACCTGAACTGAGATTGGCCCCTAAAGACAGGGTCAGCGTGTATGATGGGGGCACTGGTGCCAAGAATGGAGAACTCCTTAAATAAATGAAGGAACAGAAGCAACTGAAGACAGAGTCTTAACCCAGACTGGCTCATACTCTGCAGTGGAGGGCCCTGGAGGACTAGTAGGGGCCACAATGCAAGAGGGACATAAGGATCTTGAAAATTCCTGTGCAATCCCAGACTGGAAGGAGGAACAGTGAGCTAAAGGGGTTCAAGGGACCTCTGAAGCCTTAGGATTGGATTTCACCAGGTGTTCCATGGGATCTGACATGTTCAGAGAAAACTGCCCTCTAAAGTAGGACAAAGTAGTTCAAAGAACTAGGAAAGTATCAGAAAAATGCACATAAATACCCAAAAAGGTACTTTTCTGACTGTAATGGGTTAAACTGGAGAGGTGAAGAAAGAGACTAGCCTCTGCACAGCCTATGCAATGGGAGTAGTATAATGGCTGCCAAATTACCACCCTGTTCTCTGCAGAAGCCCAAGAAAAAAAATAGAATTCCGGACAATGTAGTTTCCCATTGCATATGCCCAGTGAACAGTGGTTCTCCAGCTTTTTCTAAATGCCAAAACTTACTGGTATGAACATTGTCTCCATACTCACCATGTCAAGTGATTAATTTAGAGCCCACTCTGACCCTTTTAGGTTAAAAGGTTACAGAGATATGTCCACATGAAGGCTCCCCATGCAGTTCTGTGGAACAAAGATGGCCACAGAGCAGGCTCCCATTCTTAACCCCTTAAGGACCCATACTGTGCCAGGCTGTGCCAGGACCGTCACTTCAGTTCTGGCAATAAAGGACTGGTGATGGTTCTTGCGCTTCATGGAATTCTGGGATGGCAGCGCACCTTCACGCCGCTCTTCCATCCCAGACTACATTGCTCATAGAAAAAATGTGCTGTGGTCCTTAACAGTCAGTCACGTGCCGGATCAAGAAGTTGATAATGGGTTACATTCTGAAAGTGTAAAATGAAATAACAGAAATAAGGTTAAAATATATACCAAGCAACTTAAATGAGACTGGAATAAGGCTATCTGAGAAGATGTGAAGAGAAAGCCTATAAACGGGGTACTGAGGCAGCTACCTTCAGAAACACAGAATACAGGAGAAAATTGAAGGATAGAGTGTTAAACAGGAAACACCACCACTTATCAGTGAATGCCAAGTAATAGCAGGGACATAACAGTAAGGGCCATAGTACTCAAATGGTTCTTACCAGTCTTCAGTCATCAGACTCCAATTATACAAATACAGAACCTCAGAGAAGTTCAGTAAGGCAAAGACCTGTAATAAAGTCAACCTGAACAGAGAAACGGAAGCCAGTTAATGGGAGCTCACCTAATGGGGGATTATACAGGCCATATCTAAGGATCAAAATAAAGAAGTCTAAAAACACCACTAGAATGCCCTTTTGTTAAGGCAGGTCCCTTGAAAATGTTGGGGAGGGAGTAAAGCAGGAAGATGGACAACTCCGCCTCAAAGGTCTTGCCTTTTTTGAAGTGCCCTGCTCTCTGGAGGAGGGAACTTTGCCCCATGGTTCCTGTGTTCCACACTGGGCTTGAGAGAGTAACTACAATAATATAACAAAATTACAATACAAAAGCCAAATACCTTTATCTTTATGAAACCCTACTTTCAAAAAGTATTTAAATAAAAGGGAACATAGAGGTTTGTCTGTAGGCACCCATCTTTGTCCAAGCATGGGAGAGTCAAGTGTCCAATAATGTCAATGCTTTGCCAGAGCACAAGTACAGCAAAAGGCAAAGAGTAGCTGTGAGTTTGGTATTCTCACTGTGCTGTATTCAGAAAACTAAAGAGGAGCAATTCTGGTTAAACTATCTGTACCATAAATTCCCTGTGATTTAAAACTTCGAGTGCCAGAGGGTTATGCAATTCTTTACATAACCCTCTGGCATGCCAAGGGTTAACTGGGACTTTTAATTCCTTGAATTATAGAGAGTTGGTCTGTGCATTGCTTTTTTATAGGCGAATTTGAGAATACTGTTGCCAATAGACTTCACAATGAACTCCCCTTAATCGAGGGGTACATTTTAAAAGAAAACTATAATTATAGGACTAAATAACTCCTAATGGGTTCAAAGGACAACTACACGTGACAGAACTGCTAATCTCAGAGTAGAACTACATATTAAGCTTGGGCTGCATTGTGAAATCAGACTCCTGATACACCCTGTGAACCTGCTCTTGGAATGCACAGGAAAGTTTCCTGTCCTGCACATTATAATTCTCCATATAACCTCTGTAATGGGCTTCGTAGCCAGAAACAGCAGGTGTATGGACAATGCGCATACAACCCAACAGTTTTATGTCAGTGGGTTATGTGGGCATCCTTTTAAAAAGTTGCACGCTCTTTCGTGTGTGACCTTTTAAAAGGATACCCACATAATCCACTGTCATAAAACTGTTGGGTTAGCCATGTCGTCAGAATAAAAATGTCGACATGAGAATCTCGCACAGCATGACAGATTCATAAAAGACCGCATCCCATTCAGTTACTGACTTTCACTTTTCAGACTGCTGTAGACACAAATCGAGGCAACGAAGTGAGGGAAAGAAAGGCAAATGACCGGCTCTGGAAACAAAGGTGTTAAGAGATGCTATGTATAGCTTTGGAAACAATGCGTTCAATTTTGCTCCACAACGGCAAGGTTAATGCTGGTTAGGGATCTAGCAGAGGAGGGGTTAATTGATGTTGTGTACTGTCCCTGCAGAGGAGGGGTTAATCGATGTTATGCACTGTCCTAGTGGAGATTGTACAGTGTTCTAGTTCTCTACCAGCATGCATTATTTAAAAAAAAATTGCCTCTTTAACCCCAGTTGCTGACTGTGGTACACACAAATCGAGGTAACGGAGGGAGAGAAAAGCAGAGCACAGGTTATGTGTCTTCCCCCCCTCAGAAGCTAAAACAGCTATTTGAGACTGCACAGAGACAGACACAGTAAAATGAGATCATTGTCCTTAAACAAAATCACTTACTTGTGGTAGGAGTCCTTCATACTGTCAGTTAAATGTAGTTGAAGCAGATCTTTCACCTACTAATAAGTTGCCATGCATTCATTAAGCATATGGCAACTAGCTTGAAAATACATGTCTTAACTACAAAAAGTGCCACATTCTAAAGAAATCTTTACCGTTTGGAGACCGGAAAGACATCTCGTCTGCATGCCTGTGGCATCAGTCCTGTACATCAGGCAGCGTGCCACATGATAACCGGAAGGGACTGATGACGCAGGCGTGCAGACTGCGCTAACCGGCCCGTCAGTCTCCAAACGGTAAAGATTTCTTTAGAATGTGGCACTTTTGCTAGTTAAGACATTTATTTTAAAGGTAGTCGCCATATGCTTAATGAATGCATGGTGACTTATTAATAGTTGAAATTTCCACTTTAAACATTTATTGAATAGTAAATGAAGTTCCCCATATTTTTGGTGAATCATTTTTAATTATATTAACCACAGGGAAAGGAGCCCCGCTCATGAATTTAATGGGACACAAGAATGTTCTCAAGGTAGTAATATGTCCCTCTTCAGTCAAGGATTTCTGTTACACAAATTAAGAGCCACTGATCTCAAGGGCATGCTTTCTCTTTAAGGCTGGAGGACCAGAGGTGTTCTCTACATCACAGAAAAGAACAAAGAATGTGTAATCTCTTGTTCTGGAGGATGTGCTGGCAGATACAAAATATATTTAAAAAATTAGTTACTTTTTTTTGCAAACAGTATACAAAAAATGATCTAGGGATACATGTTTCCCTTGAAGCAAAGTGTTATAAGTTTATGTCTTGCTAACTCCAAATGAACAGAAAGAAGACCTGGAAAAGGTAGACATTGATGACTTTGTGCCTTTATTTAAATCCCATCATCTACATCATTTAAAACACTATTTTATGTTGTCTGTCTATATGTCATCAGTTTTGTGACAATATTAAATTAATAATTTTCAACCTTTCCAGCCTTGCTTATGTTGGCGAACCATAATGCCAAGAAGTAAAACAAGCACATGTCATACACATGCGGCCAAATATGAGCAAGCTGGTGCGTGTTTCCCCTGAAGTCAAGAAAGTAACCTATTCCTGTTCAGCAAAACAACTATATAAGGTAAACAAGGACATGTCTCTGATTCATATGGAATTTTAGAACACTGCCGTGTGCACCACAGGCAAAAACACAACTCCTTCTTAGTAGCGATGCCTGCCATCAAATACTTCAAGTTCTCATCAAGTACTATGTTTCCAAGTTAACCCTTTGAGTGCCAGAGGGACACTCAAAGGGTTAATATTTGTTGACACAAACTTTTGTTTTACAGGCTTGTTTTACAACATATCTCCCCAACCTTTGCTTATGGTCAGGTGCACGTAAAAACACTTTGGTAAGCCACGTATCACTAAATGACTATATATCCTGTTTTATCAAGCTCTCTTTCTTAACATGGCAAACACAACATGGTTGCCATCACTGTCAATTTCCTTGTGACCGCTTTAAAACAGTTATATGGGGCTTGCTGGCATTAAAGTCTAACGTTTGTGGTGTGTGTCCACCAACATGCAGTGTAGTGAATATACACTGTAGGGATTCCCCTTAAGTGCAACTGCTAAGGACATGTAGCTGCACTGATGCATTCTTTGATATCCTATATAATAATTCGCTAGAAGGTTTGCCCTTAGCTATAGTGCAGCTCTTGAAGTCTCATGTAACACAGTGACACTTCAGAAAAGCAAAGCATACCAGGTTGGCTACATGTGGCATTGGGAGAAGGCTACAGAGGGTATGGCTAGAATTGCAGTGGGGTCAGTAAGTGCAGTTCTATTGTTGCTGTGGGACAAGAATGGGAGTACGTATGTCTGGTTCCATGGTTTCTGTAAGACAAGGGCGGGGGGGGGGGGGGCAGTATATACTTTTATATGGCTTCCATGGCAGTGGCACAAGGCTGGTAGGGGGTGTCAGTATGTGTGATTCTATGACTACTAGTAGATTGACACAAGGCTGGGAGGGGGAAGGTTAAGTATGTGTATGGTTCATTAGCTACCAGTGAATTGGCACAAGGCTGGTAGGTCAGTATTTGTATGCTTCAATGGATACCTGTGCAGAGGGGCAATATTGGTGGCTCAGTATGTGTGAGTCTATGGCTACCAGTTCCGTAGCACAAGGCAGGGGGGTCAGTATGTGTGGCTCTATTGCTACCAGTTCATTGAATCAAGGCTGGGAGTTCAGTATGTGTATGCTTCAATGGCTACCAGAGCAGAGGGACAAGACTTGGTGGCTCAGTATGTATGGTTTTATGGCTACCAGTGCATTGGCACAAGAATGGGGATCAGTATGTGTGGGTCTTTGGCTATCAGTGCAGTGGCACAAGACTGGGTATCAGGGTTTGTAGGTTTGTGGCTACAAATGCATTGACATATGGGCTGGGGAGTCATTATTTGTGGTTCTATGGCAACCAGTTAATTGGCATAAGGCTGGGGGTCAGTATGTGTATGGTTCAATGGCTACCAGCGCAGAGGGACCAGACTGGGGGCTCGGTATGTGAGGTTCTATGGCTAACAGTACAGTGAGACAATGTTCCCTGCCTTTTGCTACTGCGAATGAATTGCTTTCTACCGCCATGAGAGTAAATCAGTATGTGTGGTTCTTCTGATACCAGCACAGTTTGACAAGGCTGGGAGATCAGTATGTGTGGTTCTATGGCTACCTGCTTATTGGTACAACGCTAGGGTGATCAGTATGTGTGGTTCTATGGCTACCAGCATAGAATAAGTCAGAGAGGTCATTATGTGAGGTTCTATGAATACCAATGGGACAAGACTAGTAAAGGCAGTATATACGATACTAGGGCTATCAGTTCAAGGAAGCAAGGTTAAGGGAGGAGTCAGTATGTGTTGTTCTATGACTAGCAACTAGAACAGTCTGGGAGGGAAGTATGTGGAGTGTGGTTCTATAGTGATCAGCGGGACAAGGCTGCTTCAGTGGCTACTGGTAGGACGGGGATGTAGTGCATGTTTTCATCATCTTTTTCAGCACAGACTGGCAGCACAACTGATCAGCTGAGGACTGGTTATTGTAGGCCCAAAAAGCCCCAATAGGCCTCACAGAATGAGCCGTACCCCTGAAGAGAACAGGCTTCTTCCTAACTTCCTAAGAAGCGATGGTGACCTTGGAAGCAGGCTTCCCTGCCCTAGGACCCTCGGGAATGACAAACAGTGTCAGACTGCCTCAAGGACTCAGTGCGATTCACACAGAACTTGAGACAACCCACAACATCCAACAGATGAAGATCCCTCTCTTTGTCAGAAGTAGGGTTAGGACAGAAGGAAGGGACCACAATCTCCTGATTGATGCGGAACTCAGACACAACCTTCGGGAGAAACTCTTGTGAGGTGCGAAGCTCTGCCTTGTCCTTGTGAAAGACCAAAAAGGGAAGTCTACAAGACAGGGCATGCAGCTTCGCAACTCGGCAAACAGAAACAATCGCCAGGAGAAAGGCTATCTTCCACGTCAGCATACATGGAGGAATGGAAGCCAAGGACTTAAAGGGAGGACGCTGGAGTACTCCCAGAATCAGGTTAAGAACCCACGGAGGAGCAGGGGACTTAAACACCTGACGGGTATGAGCAACACCCTGGAAGAAAACCTTGACATCAGGAATGATAGCAAGACACCTCTGAAAGAAGACAGAGAGCGCAGAAGTCTGAACCTTTAGAGAACTCAGACTGAGACCCTTATCCACACCATCCTGGAGGAAGGAAAGAAATGCAGGAAGGCCAAAATCCTGAGACAGGTCTTGTTAGCACACCAAGTCAGAAAGGTAGAGCAAAGTCAATGGTAGGCCTTAGAAGAAATAGGCTTACAGGCACTAAGCATAGTAGCCACCACACCAGAAGAAGAACTTTCTTCTTCTTCAAAATTGAGGATTCAGTCTCCATGCAATCAAAGCTAGACGAACGTCTTCCTTCCAGAGAAGAAGGTCTGGACGGGGGGGAAGTCGAAAAGGTTCCACCACTGAGAGGTCCAGAAGCTCCGGAAACCAAGCCTGTCGGGGCCAGTACGGAGCAATCAGAATGACTGGGCAGCACTCCAGTCTCAGCTTCTGTATAAATCTGTTCAAGAGGGGAACAGGAGGAAAGATGTAAGCCAGAGGAAACATCCACGGGATCGACAAGGCATCCACTGCCAGAGCCATGGGATCCACCAAGCGAGAGCAGAACGCTGGAACCTTCGTGTTATGTTTGGTTGCCATCAGGTCGATGCATGGAAGACCCCAGTGCTGGATGATGAGATTGAACACCTCTGGATGCAGCACCCACTCTCCGCTGTCCACCGTGTGTCGACTGAGGAAGTCTGCCAGAACGTTGCCTACACCAGGAATATGAGCTGTGGAAACGGCAGGGACATGCTCTTCTGCCCATGATAAAATAGCCTTGACCACTAGACAAGCTGCAAGACTTCTTGTGCCGCCTTGCTTGTTGATGCAGGCTGCTGCTGTGGCATTGTCCGACTGTACCCTGACTGGGCAATCCTCCAGTTGCCGTGTAGAGTGATGTAGGGCATGAAATATCGCCCGAAGCTCCAAGACATTGATGGGAAGGAGAGATTCCTCCTGAGACCACAGGTCCTGAACACTCAAGTGCCCCAGTACTGCTCCCCATCCGGAGAGGCTGGCATCTGTCGTCACTGTGGTCCAGAAGGGCACCAGGAAGGGTCTGTCTTTCAGGAGATTGTTCAGGTTGAGCCACCACAAAAGACTCTGCTCCACTTGAAGAGGGAGAGACAGGGATCTTTCCAAGAGATCTGAATGACCCCTGCAGTCCAGGATCAGAAGCCACTGGATGGCCCCTGCAGTTCAGGATCAGAAACCTCTGAAGTTCCCTGGTGTAGGCCAACTTCCCCCACCAAGGATGAAAACTTCTTGGCTGATGGGTACATCAATAGCAACCAGTATAGGTAATCTGGATGAACTGGAAACAATACTGGCAATGAAGGTTCAGGCTAGAACCAGAGAGACTGAAGGCACACAGTCCAGGAGCTGACAGCAGGACTTCAGTAACATGCAGTCCAGTAATAGAGGACTGCCACAACCCAGACGCCTGGGCACAGAAACAACAGGAGCGAGGCAATGCTGACCCTGGCCCTTAGGCCACAGATAAACTGAGGCAACCGCTTAGAGGGCAGCACTGACCCTAGGGTAAGGGTCACAAGGAGACCAAGGCAACTGCTACGTAGGCAAACCCTAGAACACTAGGGGCAGATCGAGATATAGCACACAAAGGGTCAATAGGTAACGTCCAGAAAATAACTGCAACTCCCAAAGGGAGTGAGCCCAGCGTGGA
Organism: Rhinophrynus dorsalis; assembly: GCA_037306005.1. Lineage (NCBI taxonomy): Eukaryota > Metazoa > Chordata > Amphibia > Anura > Rhinophrynidae > Rhinophrynus > Rhinophrynus dorsalis. Next base: position 349,448,816 of record CM074718.1, read on the forward strand.
TAGGGCGGTGGACACAGAGAGTGATCAGAGTAACACAGTCAGTGCTATGAACACTGTACTGGTACATTGCTTGTGCACATTGCCAGAGGCGGTTAAAAGAGCAGCTTAAGCACGAATGCTCAGCCTCTGGTCGATAAAGTAATAGCGCCATGCGGCACACACTGACAATCGTAATGAAACGGCCCAGCACTATCAGTGACCACACGGGGCAACCAAGCGGTACAAACGGACAAGATCAAATATGGAATAGATACTCGGCCGGTGCAGTTAGCCACGGAGCGGTACACAGCCAGATACGGTCAGCAACGGAGCGGGTTCTCAGCCAGGTAAAGTCAGCAACGGAGCGGGTCCTCATCCAGATACAGTCAGCAATGAAACGGCAGCACACAGGAACTCAGGAACGTCATCAGACAGGCCAGGTCATACACGATAAGCGACAAATACAGATCAAAACGTCAGGAACTCATACACCACGAAAGGGCACCATGGGGTAGATATGACAGGGTATATAAAGGTCATCACTGGGCGGTGACAAAGGTACCTAGCAAATCAGCAAGAGGTAATGCAAATAGCAGTCAATGTCGCCGCCCACAGCGCAGAGCATGGGCACCGTGATACCAAGTTGATGATCCACCCGTGATAGGAGAGAGCATGAATGCAATCCTGCACCTGCTGGTGAAGGAGTTCCAGAGATGAGGCCTTCAGAAAGAGGTCGTCCATGTATGGAGTCACCCTGATGCCGTTCCGATGTGGGACAGAGATCAATGCTCCTAGGACTCTGTTGAAGACTTGAGGAGCTGTGATTAGGCCAATGGGGAGGGCAGAGAACTGGAAATGCCCTCGGTTGCAGGCAATGCAGAGATACTGCCAACTCTCTGGATGAATGGTTATGTGCAGAAAGGCATCTTGAAGATTCAGAGGGGCCAGAAATTCCTCAGGAGACATGGCCGCTATCACTGTGCGTAGAGACTCCTGGCGGTATTGGGACCTGACCACAAAAGAGTTGAGATCCTTCAGATCCAAAATGGGGCGACAGCCCCCATCCATCTTGGAAACCACAAAGAGGTTGGAGTAGAATCACAAACCCCTCTCCTGAGGGGGAACGGGCTCCAAGACTGCCTTGTCTAGCAAGGCCTGAATTACATCCTCGAAAAGGCGTCTCTTTTCTGCTCCCAAGGGAGAATGAGAAACAAAGGTCCTTGGAGGAGGAAGAGAGGTGAAGGGAATCCTGTATCCCGAGGCCACCACTTGTAAAACCCATGGGTCCTCCACAGAGGCCTGCCAAGCTGAGAGGTAGTGGCGTAGGCAGTCATCTACCAGCGTGTGGGGACCCGGGTTCAGTAAGTCATGCAGAAGAAGGTTTGGAAGCCTTGGGCTTTGTGGAGAACTTGGATCTCCATTGGTGCTTAGGCTTGGATGAGGAGCGCGGAGCCTGAGGGACCGTCGGGGTCGCTTGGCGCAAGTCTGCCTGAACGGGACGAAAAAGCAGAGTCCTTTTGACAGACACCTTCTTCCTCAGAACCCCTGGCAGGTGAGAACTTTTCCCTCCAGTGACCTCGTTGATGAGATCCTTGAGCTCAGACCCGAACAGAGAGGATCCCTGAAAAGGCAAAGACAGGAGAGCCTTCTTAGAGGCTGTGTCAGCCGACCAGATCTTAAGCCAAAGAGCCCTTCTGGCTACCATACGCATAGCATCCAACAGAGCGGCAGAGACATAATGCTGAGCCTCTGCAATTTTAGCAAGAAGTCGCAATATGTCGGAGCTAGGGGCTCCCTGACAGACAGCAGAATTGAGCTGTTCAGTCCAAACAGCCACAGCCCTATTTACCCATGTTGCAGCAAAAGTAGGGCGAAGTGCAGAGCCCACTGTCACAAAAATAGCCTTGAGAGAAGTCTCAAGCTTATTGTCAGTCCATTCTTTAAGAGCAGAGGCATCAGCAACTGGCAAGGCAGTTGATTTAGAAAGCCTGGAAACGGGGGCATCCACTTTGGGGGGACGAACCCACTGAGTGACGGCCGTTTCAGAAAACAGATAAAGTTTAGCAAACTTTTTAGACACAGACGGTTTCTTGTCTGGAAATTTCCACTCCTCTGACACCAAACGGTCAAGGGTGGGATTAGGTGGAAAGCAGGCATGGGGTCTAACAAGCTCCTGGAAAACATCAGAGGGGTCAGAAGACACCTCCTGCACCAAGGGAATGTTCAGGGTGGACAACACAGCCCTGGTCAGGCCCTCAGCCGAGGGAATGGGGTCTGCCTCAAAGGGGTCCCCAAAAAACTGAGATGAAGGAACAGCTGAACAGTCATCACCATCAGAGTCCAAAAACAATTCCTCCTCAGAGGAATCGGGCACATCAGGTACACCCAGCAGTTTAGGCAGGGAAGATTTGATGGGGGGGGGGGGGTCTGCAACAAGTGGAAGACTCCCTGTAAATTGGATGGAAGGAGTTGTAAGGTGGACTGGAGGTCACTGGTAGTAGCCTTAAACTCTTGCATCCATATTGCCTCTAGTGCATGGCTGGAGGCCCCTGCAGGGGATTGAGGGGCAGCAGCGCATGTTGGGCAAACATGACCCGAGTATTCTCTAGGTAACCCTGATTGACAAAATGAGCAATGGGGGACACAGACACCCCAGTATCCTTAGTCTTAGGTTTAGCCCCATGTGTAACGGAGTAGACATTCTCAGAGAGTCAAAACAGTCAAAGTATCAAAACACCCACAATAAAGCGTGTATATAAATTAATGAAGCCCAGAAACACTTAATAGAAGACTTATCTGGTAGGTGAAGGGTTAAACTGCAGAGGAGAGAAGGAGAGTCCAAGCCCTGAGTAGGATACTCGATCTGTGAATACACAAAATGGCTGCTGCGATGGGAGCCAACCGGAAACGAGCGCGCAAATCGAGCGCTCATGGGAAATGTAGTTTCGCTGACAGAGTACCCAAACAGTGCCCGAAGCCCCCTAAAGCCTCCAACATCCCCAGAACATTGACCGGATGACAGAGCAAGGGAAAACCCACAAAATGAGCCATCTCTGACCACGCTACATGGAGCGGTTGCAGAGATATGTCCCAAACTGTAAAGTTCCATAGAAATGAATGGAGCAATGGCATGTATGCAGTAAACGTGTGCCATAAAGGCGCAGAACATAAAGTTAACTAGGTGAATATCAAACGTAAAACCACTCAAAAGCCCACTAGGAGAAAACAGTAGACCCAATAAACACTCGACCCAGTAGGCAAAGTGTCCAAAATCCCCCAAAATGTGCTAACCTGCAGCAAAAGGGTTAAGTTACCACAGAAACTTGCTCCAAACACCTCACAGACATACAGATAAACCCAATGAGTGCATGAGTATGTAATAGGAACTCCAAATGAGACCCCTGTGCGGAGGGGAAGCATGTGACATGTGGACCTCAGCACTCAAAGGGTGCTCACCTTTTTCAGCAGGTCTTCTGTCTTCAGATTACCATATATCAAGAAGAAGCCTCAGTGGGCAACTCCTGTGGAAAGAACTTGCAGTCAAGATTTTCCCCTCATGGCTTAGGTTCACAAAACCACCTGGTTAACTGAGCTATGCACATTTGGGTGATGAGAACTGTCAGTGATGGTAATCCGCCTAATGGTGGTATTCCATATCTAACAGAAAAATAATAAAAAAGCTAAAACTATAGCAGAACTGATGTCTTGCCTTGTGTCTTGACCAAGGAACAAATCTTACTGGTTGGGGATTGGCTAGCTGCAAGCTAAGGAGAGGAGGTAGGCTCCACCCAGCAGTCACTTCTCAGAATTGTTCCTGCCTATTAAAGGGGCTGATCGCCTACCTGAAGTTACCAGTAACCTGTATTGGATGACAGAGAAAGGTAAATTTAGGAGATCAAACCAGCAAGTCAAGTCTCAGATTAATAAGCAAAGATCAAAACAGTTTACAACAATATAGGCCTTTAAAATTATGTGGGCTTTATCCAATGCTCGGGTATTATGTGTGCAGCTCAAAGCCTCTCCTTCGGCTCCCCATCACATTGAAACAAATTGAAATAGGAGCACACTAGATTTGATCATGAGTAAGTGCTGTCCGCACAAAACGCGTTGATCACGTTTGCTGGCAACAAACAACATCCTTGCACCCGTGTACTGAATATCTTCAGAAGAAGACACTGTTATGTATACATGCTAAGTCCCTTTTTACTTTTATCATTGTGCAATAAATATGCATTGTTTTTAAACTAGTTTGCATATTCTTAACCCCTTAAGGACCAGCGGTCCCAGGGTGTGTGGTCCTTTAAGGACCAGATAGCGAAGTTTGACGTGCTGGCACACGTGAATGATCACATGTGTCGGCATGCCGAACAGGGAACTGATATTGATCGCTCCATTCTTGGAGCAGACAATTTCAGTCCCCACTACTATTTACAGAGCTGCCAGGATCGTCTCTGGTCTTTAAGGCAAAAACAGCAGTGATGGTCCTGACACTGGATGTTAACGGGTTACAGGAATTTAAGTGTACAGTGCGCTCCTATTTCAAGTCATTTCTAATAGCACAGCAATAAGCCTGCCCTAAAGCAGGACTGTCATGCCAAGGCATGATTTGGCCTTTGCAGGCCCCTGGTATTTATAATTTGTTTATATTGTGTATTATATTGTACCTTTTAAAGTGTTCGCTAAATGAGATAAGCAGATAACATCGCCAGAGCAGGACATAGGACTGCCATAAAATGCATTGGAAGATCTGCTCTGATGGAGGTCATCCAGGGGGCAGCCAAATAATGTGAACTAGGGAGAACACGTGTACATGGTAAACTGTCAGGCCAAACCTCCCTCACAGGTAACACCCAGGGGGTTTGGCCTCTTAGAAGCAACTGTGGACTCCTATTTACTATGGGTCTTGGATAAAAAACAGGGAATTTCTTTGTAACAACTGGAAGAGGGAACTTTTACCATCTGAAGTTCCCAAGGACTCTTTACCTTTTGAGTGCCAGAGGAGTACGCAACGCATTGCTTTGCAATGCGTTGCATACCACTCTGGCACTCAAAGGGTTAATATATCGGTAATTGTATATAAGGATCTCTTGTGTTTCTCCCATTTTATTTTATGGACTGTTTTGCTTATGTGTGTTCTTTATTTGTGTATGTCCTTTATTTCTGTATTTTTGTAACCAGCACTGTGAAGCATTTTTTCAGATTAAATGTTCAATTAATCAGCTCTTGTCTCTGTTCTCTAACATGAACTCACTACACTGAAGGAAACTCAGTCAGAACAGGCTACTAAAGGGTTAAGACTAAATGTTTTATTATTAACCCCTTAACGACGCATGACGCACATGTACGTCATGAGGTTGCAGTCCCTAAAGGACCAAGGACGTACATGTACATCATGGAATTCCGGTCTCTCCGCATGGCTGCACCCCGTTCGGGGAGTCCGGAATCGAATGGTTAAAAAATAAAAAAAATGCTCCGTGGTCCTTAAGTGACTGCACTGTGCGTGGCCGTTCCTTAAGGGGTTAAGGTGAGTTTATACTCTAATTCTGCTGTGTTTGGTGTAACCTAAGACACCCAGATATAAAGTCTTGGTGGCGGCAGCGAATTGTAGTACTAGGGTGATAGTGAAAGAGGGATTTCAGGGGTTAATTTGGTGGTTCCTAGGAATAGTAGCAGGTAATCAGGGATCTGGTATTGTTAACCCTTTCACTCCCACACTCTGCCCACTGTCTGAGCAGGGCCTACCTATAGCGCTCGCTTGTGACAAAGACTAATTAGAATAATGTACTGGGAATTTGCACAACATGCCTCCCTAACTTAAAGGGATCAAGCAGCTCCAATTAATCATTATTGTATTTGGGCCATGGAGAGTATTATATCAGTACTGTCCGAGTTGTAGTTCAAGAGTACTATCCCATTAACCCCTTAGGGACCCTTGACGTACCAGGACCGTCAAGGGTAAACTTTCTTGAAAGACCCTTGACGGTCCTGGTACGTCACGTACATTTTACTTACAGCGCTCTTCCGGGAGCGCTGTAAGTAAAAATGGGGCATGAAATAGACCGCTCCAAGATCGGAGCGATCTATTTCAAGCCCCATAATGACGCGCCGATACACGTGACAGGTCACGTGTACCGGCCCGTCAACGTGCCCCTATGCGGACGTTATGGGACGGAAATGTCCCATAATGTCCGGTCCTTAAGGGGTTAAAAGATAATTTCTCAGAAACAATTTTATTTATTTTTTCAGAAAAAATGCTAACTCAACTCTCTGTATAAAAAAATAAAAAATAAATATATATGATTTTGTCTTAAGACGTCACTGCCCCTTTATAGCTACTTTTGTGGGTCAAAATGAGGGGCCCGGATCTGTTTCCTACCATATGGTCCTGGAAAACTGTTAGCCCCGGTGGCACACACACTCACAGGGAGTCGCTCTCGCTCTCTAAAAATTTTAAAGCGGAACTTTAAGGTAATACCAAGTCGCCATGAATTCATTAAACGCATGGCGACTAGCTTGAAAATAGATGTCTGACCATTAAAAAATAGCTGTGTCTAAAGGAATCCGTCCTGTTTCGGGACTGATGGGCAGGTTACTGCAGTCTGTGCGCCTGCGCCATCAGTCCCTTCCTGTGACCATATGGTGCACTGCAGTCTACTCAGTGGAGACCGGGACTGACGGCGCAGGCGCACAGACAAGATGTCTGCGCTGGAGCCTGGGTGCTGGTCTCCAAACAGGAAGGATTTCTTTAGACACAGCTATTTTGTAATGGTAAGACATGTATTTTCAAGCTAGTTGCCATGCATTTAATGAATGCATGGCGACTTGGTATTACCAGAAAGTTCCGCTTTAATAGCAGAATGACTGTTTCATATGTCATGTTGAGTTCTACAAGACACTCGCCTACTTGACCATGGAGGGACGTAGTTGATTCGTTTCAGTTACATGCTGTTGCGCACACCTAGATGTCATTATGCTGAGCCCCCAGAAGAGGATTTTAGTGGCTAAACAACATCTGTAGACATTCTGACTGGTAATAAGGCCAAAACGGCTTACTACTGAAGTAGAGTGACTTGAACTTTAAAGATGATGTCTGTAGCATCCTAGTTTGTTAACACTTTGAGTGCCAGAGGGGTACGCAACATTTCAAAGTAATGCTTTGCGTACCCCTCTAGCACTCAAAGGATTAGTCCCCACTGCTAATCAACAAAACTTCTGTGTGCCAACAAGTAATTATGATAAAGAAGAAAATCATCATCTGCAGTAAATAATTTTATTCTAATAAATAAATAAAATGCGACCTCTGAGGCAAAGGATTCAAATAAACAGACAAAGCTTTTTGTATTTTACCAATCTGAAGTAGTGGAGGGATAGTAATGTATCAAAATAGAAGCAGCTCCAATTATTATTCATAGTATTTGGGCCATGGAGAGTGTTATTTCAAAACTGTCAGAGTTGTAGTTCAAGAGTAATTGAATGATAAAATATCCCCCTCATGCTCCTTTTTACCTAGTGTAAGCCACCTCCCCTCAGATATGGAATCTGGTCTTTAGACCGGACAGATCAAAGCAAGGGACAATCTTCTTACTCTGAGCATAAGGAAAACCCTGCCCCCCACCTTGACAGGTTTTTCAGGGTTTTCCCTTATCTTAATTGAAGATTGTCCCTCTCTACAATCCACTTGGACACTACCTTGCTGCTCTGAGGTGAGCAGTGTTACATCAGTAAAAGGGGCAGGAGGGGGATACTTTATCATTCAATTACTCTTGAACTACAACTCTGACAGTATTGAATTAACACTCTCCTTGGCCCAAATACTATGAAGATTAATTGGAGCTGCTTTTATTTTGAAAAATTACTATCCCTTTAAAGGAACACTAACTCCTAAAAATGGTCTGGGCTAGTATGCAGTTAAATACCCTGTACTTCATGTAAGTTTGTTCAAGTTTAAAATTATATAGTCCAGTTTCATTTTAGGTGTTAGTGCTCCATTAACCCTTTAAGGCCCAGAGGGACATGCAACACATTGCTTTGCAATGCGTTACACACACAGGGGAGGGCTGGCAACATATGGCCCAGGGGGGCAAATATAATTAAGTGGCCCATATCTACTATCGTCCAAGCCCATTGTCCCAGCCCACCCCTGTTTCCTTAATTTTAAAATTGTCCTTTACGCTGTGAGATACTACATTGCTTACAATTTAACCCTGTGAGTGCCAGAGGGGTACACAACACATTGCTTTTTCAATGCCCTGTGTACCCCTCTGGCACTCAAATGGTTAAGTAAAGACAGAATAGTGATGCCATAGAGCTTGAAAGGGAAATGTATTATGCTACTAGTGCAGCTATGTTTGGATTGTAGCTCTGCAGAATCACTTGCATATAGATTCATTTCACAAGTTCTGTGGTATCACTAGCGTAGCTCCATTTACAGCAGCAAGTGGGAGATTGAGTGAGGCACTGGCCCACCAGCCCAGACAAATGGCCAGCCCTACAGGCCAGCCTTCCCCTGTCCACACACCTCTGGGCATTAAAGGGTTAAAGAGCAGAGTATAAGAGTGTATGTGACATTTCGTGTGTATTGTCTTCAACCACCCTTACCAGAACACAATGTGGTTTTAGAGCTACTATATTTCTGAGCGCTTTCACCAACGTCGTCAACCACTTCCCTATCGGGCATATGCCTGTATACTTGACTCATAGACTGCACAACTAGATTACACACATCATAAACTTTAAACAAGCATGCATCGTTGCTATTCCTGTCTCTGATGGAAAAATGCAGAAGGCTGAAACAAGCTTTCTTCCAAACTTTTCATTTTATGTTAATATGGTGCAACTTAAATTAAGGACATCAGAAAAATTGCTTAAACTAGGGATGAGCAAAATACAACTCTGGCTGATTAAATGTGGGCCATGGTTCTGGCTGGCTGTACACAAGCAACAGTTATGCTATACTGAGAAAATATCACTACTGGGTTCTTCTGCAGAGTCTAAAATGACACATTTTACCTCAAAAGCATTTGTTTTATACAACTATCATTCTAACAGTACACAGAGAGAGAAAACGGATACATCATATGCACAGAAGAACAAAGAAAGCCAGAATTAATCTTCTGTCATTTTCATTCATCACAATACAGAAGGGGAACTACCAAGGAGGGTACGGTGTGTGTTATTATATAAGTACTAGTGTAAAAGCCCGTGTACACAGGCCAAGTGCCAGGTAATGTTAAGAGGCCGCTACCTCACTGCTCCACGCGATGCAGTCTTGCATCGCCTCACTCACGTAATGCAATTATGCGCAGTAGAGACTTCCCAAACATGGGCAGTCTCTACTGCACATGACTGCATCGTGACAAACATCCTAGCAAATTATTATATAGGATATTTGTTGCAGTATAATTCCATGACTGGGTGAATTCACAGTAATGTAAATGGTGTATTTATTGCAAACTTTATTACAGTTTTAATAACATGAATGCAAACAACTGTGTGGAAGTAGACTTTTTCTAAACTCGGCTAGCAGATGCATATGGCTTCATACTTGGCAACTACTCTCACTTCCAAAAAAATAAGCCATGGTGCTACATGTAGATCCCTTTAAAATTAGCAAATGAAAAAAGAAGGCGCACTTTGTTTATTTTTATTTATTTTTTTTTTTTACACTTTTTACCATTATGCATTTTATTAACAAAATAAGTGGTAAAGATACAAGAAACCCTGCACTGTTATATGTTTTTGAAAAGTACAAAACAACCCAATTTCAGAGAAGGTTCATTTGTATTTCTAGCTCAAAACTCTTCCAGGTTTCCGCTTAGTTTTAGCTCTAGCTCAAAACTGGACTGATATGAAATCTCCTGAAACACAAAGTGGTAACTTGTCTTCCAACCATAACCTGGAACACACACATGATTACAGAATTTGACCCTAAAGGGCATTTTATTCAGTTTACACCACGTTAAAGGGATAGTAATGTCATTTTTTTTTTTAAGTAATTCTTATATTGTAGATATTAAAAAAAAGAGATTAGTTGTATATCTCTCAAACAACCAGATTAACCTCAATGTTAAACTTCCCTCCTTCCTCAGATGTCAGCTGTATAAATGACAGCATGAGATCCTGGTCCCCAGACCGGCTACCCTCTGGTCGAGAGACCAGAATCTCCTGCTGTCAGCTTTACAGCGGACATCTGAGAAAGGGGAGGGAGGGGGGAAGTTTAACATCTTATATATTTCTCAAACGACCAGACTAACCTCAATTAATCACTTTTTTTAACATCTACAATATAGCAATCACTTAAAAAACAACATTGCTATCCCTTTAAAGATACTGTAATCATTGAAAACTGAGGAATTTCATGCTGTATTCAGTAGCTACTGCCGTTCCCATAAATATGGTACCCCACTGACATTAGCTCATTTACTGTAAGGATTACAAGGAACACTAAACTGCATTTCTGCACATATATTTTAATGGGACATGCCTGCAAAATAATGTTTGCAACAATTGAAACATTAAACAAAAGTTAAACAAGGCAACTCATTTTAAGGCTGACAACCAGCTGCATCAGATAAGGGGTCACATGCATTTTTACCCCCTAGATTAATATGCATTACCAATTCCAGAAGATGATGCTATATAAAAATATATTTTAGGTTTCCACCACTTAAATATACTAAATCTTTAAAGCTTATGAGGAGACTACTTGCATTCTTATTCCTAGTCTAGAGAACTAAATAAAAAAATATATAACTTTGCGTTTCCACCAATTCAAAGATATTAAAATCTTTGAAGACCATGACATTTCCTATTGTGTTCATCACATACTACTTTACATAAAAATGGTACTCTGTTAGTAGAGGTTTGACATCCTTGAAGTGGATCCCAAAGCACCCAACTATACCTATAAAGATATTTTAGGTTTATTTTTTATTTTTGAAAGGACATGCCTGACCTAAAATGTACAAAATAATTACAGGTATAAAGAAAAGTCAGTTAAGTCATACCTTTTTTGAAATTACACAATCGGCAGCTATAAATGGGGGTAAATATATGAAAAATGGCCTGGGTGTCAGGTCCTATAAAGTACACATATAGTTTGTTGTTCAAGAACCGTACCCGCAGTACTTCCAAATGATGAGAAAATGTGCAATTTATTACATCAACATTTCGGCCCGACCTTGGGCCTTTGTCAAGATAGTTACAGTCAGAGTGCAAAGAGAGCCCTTAAAGGGATAGTAATGTACAACAATAATATGCCCTATTTTGATTCATTAAAGTTTTTCGGTAGTTATGGCCCTGTTTGTAATGTCTGTACCTGTATCGTTTCACCAAAATTCCTTGCTGAAGTCTTCCCCTCCCACCCCTTTTCATCAAACTCCCTGTAAGTTGGTTAGAGTCGACGTGGTGTCGGCCCACACAACGGATCCTTCATAGGCACAAACTTCTATGCAGCCTGTATGTAATCCTTCCCCCTCAAGAGTGAGCGTTGCCTCCTCTGCACCCCCTCCCATCGACTAATTCAGTGGAGCGAGCATAGAAGACACAGACTTCACGAGCACAGGCTTGAGCGGAGGATTTTTAATTATGGCAGACGGGCTTCCATTGCCACTAAACTTTGAAGGTTAAAAACTAAAGAATGACCTAACTCTTTTCAAAATTAAAGGTACCGATATACTTTATTGAACTTGGCGATTCAGATGGAACGTTTATGTACTAACACTTTAAATACCACATAGATACAAAAAATGGCGCCAAATGACATCAAAGGTCAAAATTAAACGTACAAAATTAAAACATAATTATCAAAATACAATATAGTATGAAAATATCCATAACCTATATAAATGAAATAGAGAGGAAAACATCCATAAAGAAAAAAAGTAAAGCAAAATAAACAAGAGGAAAGAAGATAAAAACCCAGCTATGTGGAAAAAAACAAAACTGATCACAAAGATGGAAAAAAATAAAAGAAATCAGAAAACCTAAGGTCTGTAAGTGGATGTGTATTGGACATGTAAATGAATATTAATATCAAATGCCCTGCAAGCGGGGGATGCTATTCTCTGGTAACTGTTTTTTGTCCAATCCTAAATGAATATCAGTTAGGGTTGCCACCTTTTTCAAAAATATACCGGCCATGGCACTCCCGCCATAGACTTAACATTGGACAGAAGCCAATTTTTTACCGGCCTGCCAGTAAAATACCGGCTGGTGGTAACCCTAACATCGGTACTACCATAATCATAGGAGGCATCCGATTCAAATGCAATAAAACACATATCTAGATGAGGAAACCTGAAACTGGATATATAGCAAAATAGATCCTAAATAATGTGTGGAAACATAACAATGAAAAACAAACTGTCAATCAGCAAAATACTTGCATAATAAATTGCACAATTTCTCATCATTTGGTCCTGCGAGGCTGATTCTTGAACAACAAACATATATATCAACCACTTCAAAGATATTAAAATCATTGGCAATAACAGAACTTCCTAGGTTTTTTTTTTTCTTTTTTTTGGTTTTCAGGAGTGTCTGTCCTCCCATTAAAACGTAATTGATTCAGTCACACTCCACAGTAACTAATGTGGAAGATTAGAGGATCTCTTAATATTAGCATTTACAGGGGTACCCTCATTTAAACATAGGGACTCCTTCTTTTAGGGGTGAGATAGTCGCTATTTTTGTTACCCTCCCAGAAAGATGATTGATATTGTTAAATTGATTTTATGGCACCTACTTTCATGATCTCTATGCTTTATTTGGTTATGTTAATGCTATTCAGGGTCAGTACAAAATGTACTTGGAACTTTAGGACCTTCAGTCTGGCTTCCCACCAGTTGGAACCCAGTATTCAACCCTGTTGAATACTAGAGAGGTCTCCAAAGCATTGTGAAGCACTGTTCTGGAATACTCTGTGGCATTCAGGGAATTAAAGGCCCCAGATTAAATTGATGACAATTTCTGTTTGCCTGTTATTGTGCCTTTGCCCCAGAATTAAAGCTGAACTATCATGTCAAAATAAGTCACCCCCAATTCATTGTTAGTATTCATGGAATAATGAAAACAGGCAAATACATTTGTTAAATGTCGGCATCATTTGAAATCATAACTTCGTATCGTACCTACATGAACAGGGCAGTGCGGCCATCTTGTGTCGAAGCGAGATCTACGCGCCTGTGTTGTACAGCACAGTTACAATGCAACTCCCCCATTGGCAAATCCCTGTGAGTGACAGAGACAGTGACGGACAGAGCAGGCACACAGATTCCACTTCAGCAAAACGGACGCAGTGCCCTGTTCATGTAGGTACGATGCGGTTATGATTTCAAATTATGCCGAAACAAACTTTATTAGCCAATTTTCTTTATTCCATGGATACTAAGAATTAATTGGGAGTGACTTATATTAACATGATAGTTCCGCTTTAACTCATCTTTTCCTTGCTGCATAAGGAGCCATCTATCTACTAAGCAAATGCAGTTCATAGATCAGTACATGAAAGTGCTATTTTAGGCCACTGTTCATTAACCCCTTGAGTGCCAGAGAGGTGGGCAACATAATGTCTTGCAGAACTATCCGGCACTCAAAAGGATTTTCAAGGGGACTACATAAAGAGGAAAAGAAGAGACTGTAAAAACATAGGTCAGGGATGAACAACCTGAGGCACCCAGCTGTTGAGGACTACAATGTCCATCAGGGATGATGGACGCTGTAGTCCTCAACAGCTGGATGGACACAGGATGGTTGGCCTTGAATCCTTGATGTTCAATAGCAGACAGCAATTGGCTATAAAAATAGTACTGGCACAGATAAGCTCTATCCCAAATACCAAGTGAGTGAAGTTTAAGACAAATTGTGTGAATCCCAGCATCAAAGACCTCAGAAATACTGAGAAGGATTAGAAAGCAGTAAAAGCCTTGGGATTTAGGAATTGTGAAGGTCATTAGTTATTTTGACAAAAAGCGGATTTAGTTAACTGTATGAGAACCAGAACAGGGGGATCTAAGACAGCACTGTAGTTTAACACAACAGAATGCAGAAGGGCACTAGTGATACTGATGAATTATACATAAAATTAGAGTAATTCTGGGGAAAACCAACAGCACCATGAGGAACAAATAAAAATACCAACTGATTAAAATGGTGGGTTTTAACCCCTTGAATGCTAGAGTGCTCCCACACTTTGCACTGCAATGTGTTGAAGCCCTTTCATGCATTCAAGGTGTTAAAAGCCCAATTTACATAATAGGGAGTTTTTATTTGTTCCTCATCGTGATGTGGTTTTACCAAGAAATATCGCACTCTCTCTTGATACTTAAAGGGATAGTAATGTTTCACTAAAACAGCAGCTCCAATTAATCTTCATAGTATTTGAGCCATAGAGAGTGTTATTTCAATACTGTCAGAGTTGTAGTTCAAGAGCAATTGAATGATAACGTATCCCACTCCTGCCCCTTTTACTTTGTGTAATTGAATGATAAAGTATCCTCCTCCTGCCCCTTTTACCTAGTGTAAGCCACCTCCCCTCAGACCGCTCACAGCAAGGGACAACCTTCTTACTGTGAGCATAAGGAAAACCCTGCCCCCTTGACAGGTTTTTCCTCATGCTCACTGTAGATTATCCCTCTCTGTGATCCATCCAGACAGTATTGATGCTCTGAGGTGAGCAGTGTTACATCAGTAAAATGGGTGGGAGGGGTATACTTTATCTTTCAATTACTCTTGAACTACAAGTCTGACAGTATTGAAATAACACCCTCCATGGCCCAAATACTATGAAGATTAATTGAAGCTGCTTTTATTGTGAAACATTACTATTCCTTTAATGTCCCATTGTCTGTTTTGAGTAAAAATGCACTAATGATGTAACTAGGTGCTTGCTACATCTAGCTGTTCTAGCCCTACACAAGACACTGACACGAGACTTGGCTTTCCCATCTGGCTAGCTGTACACCTGCAGTAGGGCTGCCAGAAAACTGCTTGGAAAACCCGAGGCCCTCCTCACTGCTGTGTACCTCAACTGCCATCATCCCCTGCATGGGGATGATGGGAGTTGTTGCGCACAACAACTGGAGTATGTCAGGTTGCCCATACCTTTGCTAAACTTCCGGCTTTCTCTGCACAGAAAGAATGATACACGTTATTACAAATCACAATACTGATACAATGCTTCACACTTCCGACACAATAAGGCACAACTGGTACTTACACCGTGCAACAAAACAGCTGTTAATAGTGTGATCAGACTGCCAGACATTTTCACTATCAAAACACACATATCTGGGACAAAAGGAAAAAAGTAGCATATGACAATTACATTTTGACAGATTTTATAGCCTGTGTTTTTAGGAACTGTGTGTTGATTGTAAACATTCAGATTCATTATATACATAACTTGCTAAAGGACAAAGCCTAAGAGGATAGTTCTGGTTTGCCATTTTCAAAAACAGCCACACTAATTTAGGCTCTGTTCGGGTCTTGCATAGATGACCTCACGATCTATACCCTTCCCAATCTTGAAAAAAAACCTAAAATATCCTCTTCAAAGAAGACACTACCTGGCTCCCCTGCTTTCCTCATTTTGATGGGGACTGAAGAGATACAGCCATAAAGTGCCTGTTCGGCACTGAGATTTGCTGGAGCCCTTCCTACAGTTAATACATGCCAGAACAGCAGCCCAGGTGCACCAACAAAGCAATATCATCTGTAATGCAAATCTTAAAAATTGTAAGTAACATAATAAATGATCTTATCTCTGGCATCTTACACGTGGGACAAGATTTGCAGCTAAGTGCCATTATCTAAAAAATGAAGTGTAAAGATGCTACCTGGCTCTTAAAGGGATAGTTATGTTTCATAATAAAAGCAGCTTTAATTAATTATCATTGTATTTGGGCCTTGGAGAGTTTATTTCAATTCTGTCAGAGTTGTAGTTCAAGAGTAATTCGATGACAAAGTATCCCCCTCCCGCCCCTTTTACTGATATAACACTGCTCAGCCAGAGTAGAAGGGAGGTGCCCAGGTAGATTGCAGAGAGTGACAATCTTCAATTAAGATAAGGGAAAAACCTGAAAAACTTGTCAAGGGGGGCAGGGATTCCATTGTTCTCATAGGAAGAATATCGTCCCTTCAGTTATCTGTCTGATCTATGGATTGGATTCCACATCTGAGAAGAGATGGCTTACACTAGGTAAAAGGGGCGGGAGGGGAACTTTGCTTGTGAATATCTCATAAACCATAAAGGTTTGAGAGATAAGACTTATATCGTTCTTCGTGTTTTTTAACGCCTACAAAATAAAGATAAAACTTAGTATTACTATCCCTTTAATGATCCACAATAGGGGAATAAGCTGCAGTCTCAGATTCTTGGTCTGGAATCATAAAACTGCAGATTTTTCTGAAAACACTAGACAAAGACATGACTCAAGCTACACAACAAAATCAGACATACAAATGTGCTAAGCCCTGTAAGGAACAATTGCTCAATGACTCTAGTTAACCGATAAAATCTCTCCAGCATTTCTGGGAGACCCTCCATACAATCATGGGAGAGCCATGTTAAATGGTAATACCTCTAGCAACCTCCGTAGCATCTCAAACTGAGCCGGATGTAACGTTAGCCCAAAACAATACAGCTCCGAGGTGAAGCGAGAACGCGCTCGCTGGGGCTTCTGGGAGCGAAGTGGGAAGTCCTGCTGCTCCATGCCGCACATACAGGGTGCCGCAGTATGCGGAAATGGCACTTTTTAAACATTAATATCTCGGCTCACAGGTCAGTACATTTAAAACAAAACCCAGTGCTGGTATTGCATTAGGACTTATAACCAGCGCTCCAATTTTTTTTTCAGGTGAATGTTCCCCTTTAAGTCACTAAGCATGTGGCTGAAAAATTTAGATTTTGCTGACAGAAGTACAGGATAAACACTATAAGCTTAGTGAGACATCAGTGTGTCATGATTCGCCTGTCAGGAAGCACTACAACAGCAAATATATTGTAAAGTTCCAAAAACCTTGGAAACATGTAGGTGTCAAGGAGAATGAAAAGCCCAACTCAAAATACTATTCACTGTGGTCAGTATCTAACAGAGAAAAAAAACAGCTTTACCTTGAAAAAAGAAGGCTTCCTCTAAAGAAGAGAGCAATTCAGTTGGGTAACTGGGGCTTTCTTTGCATTTATTTGACACATGACTTAACGCAATCCGCAATAAAAAAAAATGGCTTCTGGTTCAATTCGCCTTTGTTTGTAGAAGGCCGATTCTCAAACAGTAGTTCTCTAATTAGTTAAGGCTGCCTCATGTTACTGCTCTTATTAAGAATTCTCATTGGTAGTTATTAAAGGGATAGTAATGTTTCCAGGGCCAGGCCAATACATTGTACTGCCTGGGTCCAAGGATGAAATGCTGCCCCCGCCTCTGCACACCAAAACCACACCCACCAAAACACTCCACATCCTTAATTATATTAACCCCTCTCCTGCCCCTAAAATCACATAGAACTGTAGTGTGTTTTGTTTTGTTTTTTTACACCCCTTGTACCACTTTCTCCCCCCTTGCCTTTTTACACCCCTTGTGCCTCTTTTTTCTCTCTTTTCCCCAGTTGTGCCTCTTTTCCCCTCACCCTTGGTGCCTGTGATTTCCCCTCTTGTGCCTCTTTCTCCCCCCTTGTCTGTTTCCCTTCTCCTTCTAGCTCGCTCCCTCTCTTCTCTGTTTGTCTGGCTCTTCTCCTGCTTTTTACTCAGTTTCCCCACTGCCCTGCACGGATGACAGCCGGGACCGCAGTGTGGTGCATGCTGGGATTTTCTTCGTCAGTGTGGGCACCAGTTTTAAACTTGCACTGGCCTCCGAAGGGAGGATGAAAACCCTGGCATGCTCCACACGGCATCTCCGTATGTGAGGTATCCTTTTAAAATGTCGCCCTCTATTGGACGCACAACACAATAGCGCATTCAAAATGCCGTTGTGCTCATAACAGCGTTATCAGAATGCCACCTGTATGAAAATAGCATCATTCTGATATCGCATGCCACAATATCATGTCCTTCCAAAGAATTCTGCATCACTGTTAACCACTTAAAGACCAGGGACACGGAGACAACCCGTTCTCTCCCCAGCCACTGTAGCCACTGCAGTTCATCTCACCCCAACCAGAGACTCTCCATCAACTGCCATTAAAAAGATTTTAACTCCATGTTACTTCCCACAATATCTTGTCCTCTCCCAAACGCTCTCCCAAATGTCGTCCAGGAGTTTCATTCAGGGAGTACTGAGTCAAAAGGGTTGGCAGACAAGGAGTTAAGGTCCTGTCCAATTGCTCATCCTGCTCCCTGTTGATGCTCACATCCATCTCAAGTTTAACCCTATTAGGGATATGAAACGTATTGCTTTGCAATGTGTTGCATACCCATCTGCCACTACCAATAGCAACTCATCCCAGAATGTAAGTCTTTTCCCAGGATGTTATCCGAATGGGATAAGGTGAGAGGGAGATGAGGGACGCATTCGGATGTTGTCTTTTCCCAGAATGTAATTCTTTTACGCTAATGTTGAGCCTCTGATTGGTGGTTTGAACCTTTGAGCGCTGTTTTGGGTGAAGAATATCGAGTGCGTTCCTGTCTATCCATTATTGTTTATATAGAGAAGTTTCACTGTGAGTGCATGAGTTGGAAGCTGAAGAGGTGTTCAGTTCCACTCTAGTTTACACAATATTTTTGAGGTAACGTAGATTATATATTTTTATATCCACATAGATATATACATTTTGAGATAAGGATTTTGGGATAATAGTTGCGAGTGAGTTTGGAATGACATTATCTGACCACATACGGAAATAATATAAATGACAATATTTTGAACAGCGTAATATTTGTTATGCAATGTGATCTATTGTAATAATATAAGTGAATTCAACCAACTTTTGGGTGGAGGGTCTTTGTGGGATCCGAGTTATTAAGAAGTGTTAATTAGTAGGTGAATAAGAGGTTAATTCTTGGTGATACGTAAGCCTAGCCATCCAATAGCGGGTCGAATGGGAAGTTTTAAATAGCCGCTCCTTTGTATTATGTTGTGATGACCTACATAACTTGATAAAGTAACGGTGTACTGTTACGAAACGCGTAGGATTTGTAGGAATTGGAATTGTTTTTAATAAATTTTATTGAAGATTGTTGGTGGAGCGGCTTTCTTCTGTGAAGAGATTTTCTTTTATTTGCAAGATTGTGTTTCTTTTGGATTGCTGGAGGTCGACGGACGAAGATCAAAGATCCTTCCTAGAGAAAAGGGAGACGTGAGCATACTTACCGAGCAGGGACGGTTAAACACCCTGAAAGCATTATATTGCTGTAGTTATATATATATATGAATACAGCCAATTGAATAAGTGAGTGCATTGATATTTATCCTTATTGCTGATTTGGTGAGTGTATGATAAGGCACTATTGGCGCCCTTCGTGTTTTTGTTTTTTATTTCCATGTTTTAACCCTTCGTGTGGAGGAGCGTTTTGGAAGGGCAGCAGATAGTAAAGAAAGCCGCATAAGGGACGGCTATTAGATCCCTGAGCTATATCGGTTAGACTACACGTATGTGGGAGTCTAACACCGTTCTCCTGTGAGTACGTTTACATTGGTGGAGGTGTGGTGTTATTGAGTACTTACAATATTATACGAGGAAGCGCCTCTTTTTTCTTCTTTTTTCTGCATTCATATATTTCGTCCTTTATGCTGTAGTGTCCACAAGTTCTCATTCCATGTCGCCTCTTAACACCTCCCTTGCAGTCGTGGTTTCGCCACTCCACTTCCTCTGTTGCCTGCATGTGTCCTCTCTCCATGTTATTGGCACTCAAAGGGTTAATAAGTGCCTGGCTTACCAGCTGCAAACAGAGGATTCACACAAGCAAAAGGAATGGGGTTTAGCGAGCACAGCTGGGAGTGGACAGCACAAACCATGGGAAGTAACATGGAGTTAAAATCTTTTTAATGGAAGTGTATGGGTTGATGGAGAGTCTCTGGTTGGGGTGAGATGAACTGCAGTGGCTGAGGAGAGAAAGGGTTGTCTCTTCATGTCCCTGGTCTTCAAGTGGTTAACAGCAATGCAGAGTTCTTTTGAAGGACACGATATTGTGGCATGCGATATCAGAATGTCGCTATTTTCATGAAGGCATCATACTGATATCGCTGTTATGAGCGCAACGGCATTTTGAATGTGCCGTTGTGTTGTGTGCCCAATGGAGGGTGGCATTTTAAAAGGATACCCACATGTGACACGGTCCCAGCCGTCAGCCCAGCCTCTGAGTGCCATGATTAATGATACATATTCTGCAAGTACCTAATATTTAAAGTCAAGTTGCCTATAATTTTTATTTTAAAGGGTTAGTAATGTCCTACATGACTAAAAAGTAATATTGTAGATTGGTGCAAGTCCTATCTCTCAACCCTTTATGGTTTGAGAGATAGAATGTTTTAAAGTTCCCCTCTCCCTGATGCCTATAGATTAAACAATGTCATACTGCAGCTATTAGAAAATGAAACTAAACAACCCCAGTACTATCTCTCAAACCTTTATGAGAGATATAGAAGGCTAAAGTTCCACCCTTCCTCCACTTTCCCTGATGTCAGCTGTAAAGCTGACAGCAGGAGATTCTAGTCAGCCGACTCGAGGCAGCTCTTCAGCAGAGCCGAGACACCAAAATATAAAAAGAAATACTTCATTGGAACGGTCTACAATGTGTGCCTGGTTTGCAAGCACAATTTGTAGACAGTTCCAATGAAGTATTTATTTTTAGATTTCTGTATCTTGGCTCTGCTGAAGAGCTGCCTGCCAGTCCTGGGACCAGGAACTCCTGGTGTCAGCTATATGCTGAAGTCAGGGAAAGGGGACGGAGGGGGGAACTTTAAAACATTCTATCTCAGAGTTTTGAGAGATAGGACTTGCACTGATCGATTTATTATTAATTTATCTACAATATTACTTTTCAATCATGTAGGACATTACTATCCCTTTAAAAAGAAAAGGAAAAAAAAAAAAAAACACTCATCTTCACTGTTACGTTCCTGACAGAAAGCACTGAATTTCTGGTTTCAGAGTGCTTTTGGGTGGAGGAAAGTGAAAGCAGAGGTATTTATAAAATGTTTTAGATTCTCCACAGCACTGATTACTCTGTATGCTGTAGAAGCAGACTTTCTAAACAATTTCCCTATTATTTTGTGTTTTTTCTTCTTTTATATTATTGCACTCTCTCTCTGCTTTCACAGACCCACACTGAAAGCTCTCTGCAAACAAATTTAGGGAGCTCACTGTCAGGGATATAAAAGCATAACAAATAGGTGAAGATGAAAATGTATATGTCTAAGGCGGTTGACTGACTAAATTAGGATATGGTGCTGCAGTGCAACAAATCAATTTTCAGGAATAAAAGTATCAACATCCCCAACCTAAAGTATATATCTACTGGTCTTTAAGTCAGCATGACACAAAGACAGTTTTCAATGAAGACCTAAAATATGAAAACTGAAACTGATCCACAATAAAATGCATGGCTGGCATTGTTCAGCAGTAGAGCCAGCTGATTCTTTTTTTTTTTGGTGGTGGACTCAGTCATCCTTAAGTAGAAATGAGAAATTACAAAAAGGCACCAAATTAATGCTTGTAATATGAATAGAAAAGGCAAAACATTTTTTTGGATGCTACATTTGGCCTGCATGATGCCAAGGAAGAAGCAAGCTGCCAGCTACTGCAGCTCAAGCCCTGGAATGAAACCAACCAAAAACAGACTGTTCAGCACGTCAAAAATGACTGTGAAAGAACCAAGGTGGGGACTGTGTCAATCACCCCTGCTGATGTCGATAAGAAAGTCAGTGAGGATGGAGTAATTCCCAGGCAAATTAACTGCACTATAAAGGGACAATATTTTTCCATTGATTTAACCCCTTAGGGACCCTTGACGTACCAGGACCGTCAAGGGTAAATTTGCTCGAAAGACCCTTGACGGTCCTGGTACGTCACGTACTTTTTACTTACAGCGCTCTACCGGGAGCGCTGTAAGTAAAAATAGGGCATGAAATAGACCGCTCCAAGATCGGAGCGATCTGTTTCAAGCCCCATAGTGACGCGCCGATACACGTGACAGGTCACGTGTACCGGCTCGTCAAAGTGCCCCTATGCGGACGTTATGGGACGGAAATGTCCCATAACCTCCGGTCCTTAAGGGGTTAAAGCTCCATAGGTAAAGTCGACCTGAAATAATTAGGCGGGTGGTGACTAGCTTAATAATAGTTATATTACCTCTCAGAATTACGTGATTCTACAGAAATCCTTAATCTTCTGGCTTCTTCCGGAGGCCAGGCATCAGCACAGACATCTTGTCTGCGCACCTGCGCTGACAGTGCTGGTCTCCATTAAAAAGCATTGCACTGTCCCGAAAGGCACCAGAAGGACTGATGGAGCAAACTGCACTAACCTGGCCGTCAGTCTCGGAAGATTAACTCCTTAACGACTGGTGGTCCTGGGACATTTCCGTCCCATAATGACCGCATAGGAGCACTTGGACGCGCCGGTACACGTGACCTGTCACGTGTATCGGCGCGTCATTATGGGGCCTGATAGAGATCGCTCCAATTTTGGAGCGGTCAATTTCAGGCCCTATTTTTACTTACAGCGCTCACGGTAGAGCGCTGTAAGTAAAAAGTACGTGACGTACTATGACCGTCATCGGTCCTTGAGTATTTCAAGGACCGTGACGGTCATAGTACGTCACATGTCGTTAAGGGGTTAAGGATTTCTGTAGAATCATGTTGTTCTGAGAGGTAATATAACTATTATTAAGCTAGACGCCACCTGCCTAATTATTGCAGGGCGACTTTACCTATGGTGGCAGTTCTGCTGGTTTTTTTGGGGGGGGGGTTTAACCCCTTGAAGACTCGAGTTGTCACCAACACATTCACTCACAATATGCTGGAGACTTGTCTAGCTTTACAGGGGGGAAATGATGCTATTAATTAAGTGGAGATTTTGTTAATTTGTATTTGTTTGTGCCCCAAGCTGCAGTGGGCTTGCTCCAGAATTACTATAATTATTCTATGTACATCATCCACAGTGAAACAGTTATTGTCAGGGCATGGGCACGATATCAAAAGCACAATTATTATTACGGCTAGTTTTCTGCCAAAAAAAGCAGCAGAACTGTCAATTGTGCAACACCATTAGTTCTACATGGATAACAGACAGAACAATAAGAACAGACATTTTACTAGATTTAGACAATGCAACCTTTGGCTTTCCAGCAGTTAGAGACCAACTCCCATCAGATGTTGTATGTAGTCCCCAACAACTGGAGAACCAAAGGAGGCCTAACCCTGACATAATGCGTACTTCAACTTTAGCTGGGGTCACCAAACTTCCTATCATAACGTAATGTTCTGTAAATTCTAACTGAATTTTTTAAATGAAATAAACAGTTGGAAACAATACACGATAACAGTCCAGGTCCCATCATGGGCTGAAATACATGATGACAGTCTTGACATGAATCTCTGCAGCCTGCCTGTCACGCCACACAGGAGAATGGGTGGTGTTGTATACTAAGTTGCTTCTGTACACTCCACTCAACTTTTTCAGTAATCAAGTCCTTGATGGTAACAAAGTAAAACAAAGCTAGACTGAGTAGAATGCTCAATATTATGCTTGTGCTGTTGTGTGGCTCTCATTTCCTATTTCATATTCAAAGTGGCCTTTAAGAAAGGTAAGTGGGAGTTCATTATTAGGAGGTGTTAGAATTTCTTTAACTCCCTTAAGGACAAAGGGGGCATGCAAAGCATTGAGAAACAATGTGTTGCACATTTTTATGGTCCTTAAGGGGTTAATGCTTGAGAAGGACCAGTAAGCCAATCTACATGCAGAGGGAACAGGAAATGAGAGCCACACAACAGCACAAGCATAATATTGAGCAATCTACTCAGTCCAGCTTTGTTTTACTTTGTTACCACCAAGGACCTGATTACTGAAAAAGTTGCCCCTTTAAAGCAGTACAAGCACACTAACCATAGGTTAAAGGAACATAACACTTTGGGATATATATTCAAGAGAAAAGTGGAGGATTTCTGGGACAAACCAATTGCACCAGAGGGAACTACACATTCCCATGGATTCATATGGGATATTCACCTCTTGAATGCCAGGGAGGTCTCAGCAATGCATTGGAGACCTCTCTAGCACTCATGGGCTTAACCCTTTGAGTGCTAGAGGAGTACGTAACACATTGTCAAGCAATGTGTTGTGTACCCTCTGGCACTCAAACGGTTACAATCTCCATTTAAATCAATGGGAGTTTTATGGAATTCTTAGTTCTCACCTATAGGGCTACTGGTTTGCCCCGGAAATCCTCCACTTCTCTTCTGAACATACAGTCCTTTATGAGCCATGTTTATAAAAAGTCCAGCAACTATGGGACAAACCGATTATAACAGAGACAAATGCAAATTCTCGCCAATTTAAATGGGGCTTCCTTTGAATTGTACATATATCAAGACATTTTGTGAAGAAATATGCTGGATACCTTTAGTATTCAAGAACTTAGAGGCCTCCATGGGAGGTTTAAGGTATTTTCAGTTCTCCTCTATAGTGCAATTGGTTTACCCCAGAAATCCTCCACTTTTCCTTTTGAACATACGCACTTAAACACTGTATGGTTTCAAGAGCTCCTCAAATAAAGGGATAGTAATGTTTCACAAAAAAGCAGCTCTGATTAATCTTCATAGTACTTGGGCAATGGAGAGTGTTATTTCAATACTATTAGAGTTGTGGTACAAGAGTAATTGAATGATAAAGTATCCCCCTCCAGCCCCTTTTACTGATATAATACTGCTCACCTCAGAACAGCAAGACTGTCCGGACGGATAGCAGAGAGGGACAATCTTCACTGAGCATAAGGGAAAAACCTGAAAAACCTGTCAAGGGGGGCAGGGTTTTCCTTATGCTCACAGTAAGACGATTGTCCTTTGCTGTGATCTGTCTGGTCAAGAGACCAGATTCCACATCTGAAGTGAGGAGGCTTACATTAGGTAAAAGGGCCGGGAAGGGGATACTTTATCATTCAATTACTCTTGAACTAGAGCTCTGACAGTACTGAAATAACACTCTCCATTGCCCAAATACTATGCAGATTAATCGGAGCTGCTTTTTTGTGAAACATTACTATCACTTTAAACACAAGCGAATGCTGAGGACAGGTTTGAGCACCTCTAACAAATGGGCGAACTGAAAATTCACATTGATGTAAATGGGCTTTTAATCTCTTGTATGCTAAAGAGCTCTACAGTGCAGTTCGATGTAATGCATTGGAGGCTTCTCTAGCATTCCTAGGGGTTAAAAGCCCCATTTAAAACAACAGATAATTTGGAAATGTTTATGGGGCCCCGTGGGGCAGTTGATTTAACCAGAATTGCTCCACTTTCGCAGTTACACACACGCCCCCTTCAACAATTTTACTCAAGGATTGTCCTGCTTTAGCAAATACACATACTTTGCTATTTACACACAACAATTATATTTATTAATTGCACTTTACAAATATGCTTTTTTAAACATTTATTCACAATTTAGCGGTTTGAGATTAATCATTTAAAATTTACACTAAATAAAGAAATGAAAATTGCAACCACACGCTGGAAGCTAGAAAAAGCATAATGATATCTCTCGAGAATATAAGAAAAATAGTAAAATATTGCCTTTTCATTGCATAAGCTTAATCTGAATACATGATTACTTACCCGTACGAGGCTGGGGGCCATACAAGTACATATTGTCTTCACATGCTTCAGGCACTTTTCATGAGACATAAAATTGCAAACTGTGAAAAAAATAGAAACATTTAATTTAAGTACACCATAAATCTAATTCAATTATTTACTCATTCAGTGCTAAAGATGTCTTCAATGAATTACTTTGCAATGCATTGGAGATCTCTATAAATATCTGAAGGATAGTAATTGCCTGAAAATAATTTTATTTTATATTGCAGCCCTTAAAAAAACATTAAAAATGATACGTCTGATCTCCCAAACCTTTATGGTTTGGGAGATATTAGCAAGTAGAGTTAACCCTTTGAGTGACAGAGGGGTACGCAACGCATTGCTTTGCAATGCGTTGCATACCCCTCTGGCACTCAAAGGGTTAAGTTCCCTTTTCCTGGCTGTTTTAGCCAAGACTGCCATCTAGTGGACAGATTTGGAATCCGGTCCACAGATCAGCGGGCAGCTCTTTAGCAGTGGCGAGATCACGATCTTTAAAAATAATTACTTCATTGCAACTGTCTACAAAGTGTGCCTGGCTTGCAAGCACACTTTGTAGACCATTCCAATGAAGAAATTCTTTTTAAAGATCGTGATCTCGGCACTGCTGAAGATCAGTGGCCAGTCTGGGGACCGGATTCCAAATCTGAAGGTTTGAGCAGTGACGTCACTCCGGGGAAACCTTACTTGCTAATATCTCCCAAACCATAAAGGTTTGGGAGATAAGACTTATATAATTTTTAATGGCTACAATATAAAACAAAATTATTTTCAGGCAATACTATCTCTTTAAAATGCAAAAAAAATATAATAAATATATATTTTGTAGGTTTTAGTCCCCTGAGTAAAACAGTTCACTTTTAAAACGTTGCACACAAGACAGCATGCAACATCACTTCGTTATAAACATGTCGCTGTGATTAAAAGGGCGACATGAGAATCTCTCTGTGTCCGAAACGTGCGAGATTCTCATGTCGCAGGTATTAAATAGTGCATCCAGTACTTTATTTTATTAAATTTGTATTGGGCATCCAGCTTGACCAGACGCACACCTGATTCATGGAGATAAGTGAAATGCATTGTTAACCCCTTGAGTGCAGCTCAGCGCTGCTTTGGGCTCTCTCTCTCCCCTTGTCTCTGAGTGCTCCGCTCTGCCCTGTCATTCTGCATGCAGAGACAAGGGGAGAGAGAGCCCGGACAGCGCTGAGCTGCACTCAAGGGGTTAACAATGTATTTCACTCATCTCCATGAATCAGGTGGGCACTGTTATTGCTTATTTTAAAATTAGGTCTGTGAATCTGGGGCTATATTCGGACTCAAATCTGGTCAAGCTGGACGCCCAATACAAACGTCATAAAATAAATTACTAGATGTGCTGTTTAAAACCCGCAACATGAGAGCTTTTCTGACTGGGCGAGATTATCATGTCCCCATTTTAATCACGGCGACATGTTTATAACGACGTGATGTCACACCCTGTTTTGTGTGCGACGTTTTAAAAGAATACCGAGTAAAACAAGGGTACCCTCACTGCTGAAAGGTGGTTTATTCAAAAGTTATTTCAGCTGAAACTTGAATTTTTTAGGTGCTGTATCACAGTGGCCTGAAAGTGTACAGTGGTGCTGTTGCTACACCATCCTATGGATATTTATGGTCAAATGATCTGATCTGTCCATAGGATGGTGTAGCAACAGCACCACTGTAGAATTTCAGGCCACTGTGATACTGCACCTCAAAAATTCAAGTTTCAGCTATAATAACTTTTTAATAAAACACCTTTCAGAAGCTGGGGTACCCTTGTTTTACTCAGAGAATAAAACCTACATTTTATATATATAGATTTAAATATTAAGTATTACTATCCTTTTAATGGTTATTCTAAGGCACAGTTTATGGTTTCCAACATACAAACATTATAACAAGCATTATCCTATGAGAAAGATACAGTAAGGAAAATGGGCACTGAAGTAGTTACCAGATTCCCTCTCCTTTCAAATTCAAAATCAACAATACCACTTGAGAAACTGTTTTGCAGAATCCACTAATGCCAATTTATAAAAGGTCTGATTGAGCTAACAACATTAACCCAGAGTTGATTCAAAATTTCTCCTTATACCTAATTTTACTACCTAATCATAGCCACTGTTTTACTAAAAGAAGATCCCTTTCACCCATGATAGAGCATGAATGAGATAATATTTGATACATTCTTATATCACTTCATTTACTTCTGGATATTTTGTGGCATTTACTTATGAGCCAGGTCCCCCAACATAATCCCATTTTAGCTTAGGGGATGAAAGAAAGTCTTCTGCCCAACTAAAATAGCAGTACTGCCTATTGATAAGGTACCTATAGCTCTCAGATTTCCAGTGAATCTCATTTGTAAAGGAGAACTATACAAACAGTAAAAAGTCTCTCAAGGAGTTTAACAGAAGCACTTACCTAGGTAGCTGTCCTTCATACAGCAAT
This sequence comes from Rhinophrynus dorsalis, assembly GCA_037306005.1. NCBI lineage: Eukaryota > Metazoa > Chordata > Amphibia > Anura > Rhinophrynidae > Rhinophrynus > Rhinophrynus dorsalis. Next base: position 349,477,054 of record CM074718.1, read on the forward strand.
CAGTAAGATATACTTATATATTTTTATATAGTGTCTAGTTGCTTAGACTTTATGTGCAACATTTTAAAGTTTGTATACAGTTTTCACCTCTATACCATAGTCTGAATGAGATTAAACATAGAGAGGAAGCCTTGCCCATGGTTCTAAAGGGATATGAAAATATTCTAGGTGAAGTAATAAGTCTTCAGTTAGACAAAACAATAGATTTCAAATACAAAAAGCATTAAATAGATATCTGGCTGCTGTACAAAGGCAAATGTAAGTCCTTCTATTATTTTAAAATGTGAAGTTCCCATTTAAAAATGAAGTGAAAATGTAATTTGTATATAATAAATTGTGTCTATATTCGGGACAATACTGGCCATGCTGGACACCACACCACCCAAGACGGTACTAAACTTTGAAAAATATATATAACATTAGCTTGTAAGACTTGAAAAAAGTGTCTATATTAAACAGAAGACATAATTCTCACATGCAACACTTCTCTCAGGCTTTGTGAGACTTTGACCGCCAATGAGACCACTAATTAACCTTTTAATGAAAGGCAGAGTGTCACGCTGCCGAAAGTTAAGGACCACGAAGCATTATTTATTTATTTATTTTGGCTCATTGGATTCAGGGGTCCCCGAGCTCCATGCAGCCATGCAGGGACCCCTGAATTCCAGGACGTGCCAGGACCGTCACTGGTCCTTAAAAGAAGTGGGTCCTTAACGACCCATGGCAGTCCAGGACCATCATGGGTTGTTTTGCCTTAAGGACCAAAGATGGTCCTGAACCATCATGGGTTAAATGATAGCAGCGAGCCTCTGTGCACGCTGCTATCTTTAATTCCAGGCTGAGACCGAGTGCTCCAGTACCAGAGCGTTCAGTCTCAGCCACTTTCACTTGTGCCGGGTCATGTGATCTCTGCAAGCCTCTGTGTCTCAACTCTGCCTGTCTGTCCCTTACGATCAAAGTAAGGGACAGAGAAGCAGAGAGGAGACACCTAGTGGTTAAAAAAATGCAGCAGCTGGGGGTATTAACCCCTTCACTGCTGTGCTGGAGGCTGGCTGGATGCAGGTCAATTTTTGACCTGCTAAAATCAACTTTTGTTTTTATTTTGTTGTTGTTTTTTTAAAAAGACAACAATTTTTTTTTTTTTTTTTTTCAAAAAAAAAAAAAAAAAAAATTATTTAAAAAAAATCAACATGTCCATTACCAAAATTGGAAGTGTGATTGTTGCGGAGCTATATACATTTATACACACCGCCAAATTTAATTAATAAAAAAAGTGGGGACATAGGGTGGGAAAAAGGGACATGAGCAGTTTCACCCGGGGGGACAGTGTCCACTTAAAACTGCCCATTTTGTAGGTATGACTGACCGGTCATACCTTTCATGCAGTCTCCACAAAAATTTAACCCACTGTGCCCAAATGACCCCAAGAGAAAAAAAAAATGGAGTTTTTTTTTCACATTTTTTTTTACCGTTTTCTTTAATTTTACTAAAATAAATGGTGGGCTATCCAAATAAGTGTGGTATCAAAAGAAAGCGCTATTTGTGCATAAAAAATGGTATATAATTTTCATGGGTAAAATAAAGTACTTAGAGGGAAAACACTGTTGAACAAAGACATAGTCAAAAAGGTCAGAATTGCTCCGGTCCACCTCAGATTTTCCAGGTCCTTAAAAGGTTTAAGAGGTTAACCATTTAAGTGCCAGAGAGGTAAGCAATGCATTGCGTACCCCTCTGGCACTCAAAGGGTTAAGGATTTAGTGATTCTATGTAAATATGTCCCCAGTACATTTTTCACCATTCCAGGTATATATAGAACATTACATGATCCATGCTCCAGGGTCATATGGAATGAGCAGGAGAGTGAATTCTAACATGTAACCATTTGATTGCCACACAATGCTTTAAAACCTTTCTTTCTATCATCATATAAAGAAATAAACTTTAATTATTATTTTTACCACAAGAGTAAGAAGTAAACTTGGAAAGGTCTGAAATATGTTTTATTTCTTAAACAAAGCCTGTAATGGACGTAAAGTGGTATAACGTTCTCTCCCCAACAGGCTGATTTGTGGTATCTACGTAATACGTTGGTAAGCAATGTCATGCCAAGAGGAGATTCTCAAAGACGCCCACATCTTTACTGTCACAACCAGATGAGAGAGACTGATTTAGCAGCCCAAAATGAGAAATGCTTGCTTTTATTGCACCTATGCAGATGCCAGTAATGGCAACCTGCAATTAGTTGTACCTGAACTTAAATTTCCATCATGATGAAGAAAATAGTAGTTGAAAAACAGCTGGAGGGCTGTAGGTTGCCCATCAACGGTCTTGACTTTTGATTTCAACTGTTGTCTATTAGTTTTTAGTTTCACATAACAGGAAGTCTGTCAATAACACATATTGTACAATAATCCATTAACAGCTTAGGAAGTGTGGGAGTACTAAAGTCCCCAAACGGAGGCCCTAGTATAATAGGAAGAATAAAAGAAGGAAGGGAAATGAGGGAAAAAAAGCGGGAAGGCAGGAGCCACCAGTGGCCTCTGTCTCCATCTATGCATGGCAGACAAGTCAAGGGCCCAAGACCAAAATAAGAATTAAAATTAGTGTTACCCTGGAAAAAGTGCCAGGGAATGATAGACTGAGTGAAACTATAGCTTGACACATTTACCATGTATGCTTCTAAGTTTTTCACATACAAGAACTTGGTAACAGTTTATTTTCCATCTTATTTAAAGCGGAACTTTCACTACACTAACAGTGTTGCAAATGATTATTACATTAGAGATATGTACAAAATTATTGTTATTTTCAAGTATAATTGCTGCTTTAAGGGAGCAGTAAACTTTTTTTTATGAAAACACATTTTATAGAGCATTTCCTGCTGAATAAAACAAGGTCACTCCTATCGCTGTCAGATGTTTTATTCAAAAATTATAGCAGTTTAAATAATCAGGAAGTGAATTTACTGTGTTTACTTCCTGATAGTTCTAACTGACAGTAAGGGACAGGCAGTTTCTATCACATTCTATGGAGAACTGTATGTCTCTGACTTTTCTGACTTTCCTTTCTATTAGAATCTAACAGGAAATCTAATTAGAATGTGACCACTAGAGGGCACTGCTAATGTAAAAAAAAAATAAAAAAACAACATGGTTTTAAACTGTAATAACTCTGGAAATATAAATCTCTTAGCAGTGGGAGTACCCTTATTTTACTCAATAGGAAAATCCCTACAATATATATTTTTTTCATAAATAAAGTTTACTGCTCCTTTAATGAAAAATATAACCTTCTATGCAGGCAGGCACCAGCTGGGATCTTGCTATAGGCTCTCTCTGCGCCTGTGCGGTCAGTCACTTCCGGTGCCTTTCGGCACAACGAAATTCAACCCACCAGTCGTGGAGTTGAAGGGGACAGACAGAGCAGATGCAGAGATGCAGGCTCTGCAAGATGTCTGCACTGTTCCCCGGTGTCTGCCCACATAGAAGGTTATATTTTTAGTTAAAGCAGCAATTATACTTGAAAATAACAATAAGTGTGTGCATAGCGCTAATGTAATAATCTTTTGCGGCGCTATGTTAGTGTAGTGAAAGTTCCGCTTTAAATCTAAGATATAGGATTTCCAAGATGAAGCAATGGTATGTTTGGCAGCTATAAAAATATGAGAGAGAAGTTTATGCATATGTTTGGGCAGGTACGGAATCTTTTTCTACACAAGAGGCCCTCCTGGGTTTTAGTTAGTGCAAACACACACAAATACATCATACATGTAACATTAACCACCTCTATGCATGCTTCAGTCCAGTACATCCCATGTAGTTTGGTGGGTACGAAGGACCACTTGTTTACCGTAAATTCTTAAATCAGTCTGCTCTAATGGTTCCCCAAGTCCCTGTCCCATCCACTGTTATAAGGTTGATCAGGCTGTATAGAATATTTCCTAATAAATAAATGTCTTGCGGGGAACTGCCTGAATTTGCTAAGCAGTGTCAGTGAGTGAGAGATAATGCAGAGATATACATTGCCCATTTCCCCGGGTACAGAATGAGTTACGGGCCAGTGAGTGGGGAAGGTAATGTAGGGCTAACACAGCCTACACAGTATTCCTTAATTAGCTTGAGCTATACATCTAAATAAACTAAACAAATGTTGTTTGCCATTTTTAAAAAACGGCTAATACAACATATAGGTGATATTAACCCTTTGAGTGCCAGAGAGGTACGCAAAGCATTGCTCTGCAATGCTTTGCGTACCTCTCTGGCACTCAAAGGATTAAGAAACAAATAATTTGTTTTTATATGATAAAAGTCCCTCAACAGAATTTCTCTGTCGTCCAATACAGGTTACTGGTAACTCTGGGTAGACGATCCTCCTCTTTAATTAGGCAGGAACAATTCTAGAATTGTATGCAGGGGGTGGAGCCTACGTTCCCTCTTTGGGTGCAGCTAGCCAACCAGCTCCAGTAAGATTTGTTACTTGGTGAAGACACAGGCAAGAGAACAGTTCTGCTATAGTTTTAGAAAAAAAAACTTATTTTTCTGTTAGAAATGGAATACCACCATTAGGCGGATTACCTTAATTGGCAATGCCCTTAGATGTGGCTAGCTCAGTAACCATGTGCTTTTTGTGGACTTTAAGCCCTGGGGGGAAAATCTTGGGTTCAAGTTCTATCCTCAGGAGTTGCCCACCAAGGCTTCTTCTTAATACATGGTAATCGGAAGACAAAAGATCTGCAGGAAAGGTGAGAAACCCTTTGAGTGTTGCAGGTCCACATGTCCTACAGTTCCCCTCCGCACAGGGGTTTTTCCTTTGGAGTTCTTATTGCACACTCCTGCACTCATTGGGTTTACCTGTATGTCTGTTGGGTGTTTTGGAGCAGGTTTATGTGGTAACTTAATCCTTTAGCTGCTGGTTTTCCATCTTTAGGGGGGTTATTGACACTTTCCCTACTGGGTTCAGTGTTTTCTGGGTCTAATAACATGTTTTAGTGATGTTTCATGTACTTTTATTTTTTTACTTTTCAACTTTGCAAAATTTAAGTTTCGCTCCTTTAAGGTGCGCTTTAACGCATAGATGCTATTGCTCCATTCACTTCTATGGGACTACACAGTCTGGAACATATCTCTGCAACCGTTCAACAGAGTGACTTCAGAGATGGCTCATTTTAATTGTCTGCCCTTGCTCTTTCATCCGGTTCATGTTTCAAGTGTGTTGGGGGGCTCAGGGTGCTTCGGGAACTGTTGGGGTACTTTTTCTAGGGAAACTACATTTCCCATGAGCGATTACTTTGCACGCTCGTTTCTGATTGGCTAACGCTGCAGCTGCCATTTTGTGCCTTTTCAAGAACCAATATATCCTGTGCAGGGCTTGGCCTCTCCTTCTCTCCTTTACAGATTAACCTTTCTCCTGCCAGATAAGTGTATTTTAGCAATTTCTGGGGTGAAACTTTAATCTTACACACTGTAATTGGGTGATTCTTTATACTATAACATTTTTTGACACTGTGGGAACGTCTAATCCATTGGAGCTTGGGGCCAGGCCAAAGACTAAGGATGCTGGCGTCTGTGTCCCTTATTGAGCACTGCTCCTCCTGTCATTCAGGGTTGCATAGAGAAATTTCAGGTCATTTATGCCCAGCATGTTCTGATGTCCCTGAGTCTCTTCCAGGGACCTCCACCCATGCATTAGAGCCAGTTTGGGTGCAAGAGTTCAAGGCTGCTACTAGGGACCATCGGTCTACATTGTAACTCTTTCCATCCCAGTTACAGGGGGTCTTCCATTCATGGCAAACCCCCTCTTCAGTCATATATTCCCTGCCTAAACCGCAGGGAGTACCTGACGTATCAGATTCCTGAGGAGGAACTAATAGTGGATTCAGATGTTGAGGAATGTTTTGCTGTGGGTTCCTCTCAGTATTTTGGGGACCCCTTTAAGGCGGATCCTGAGCCCTCAGCTTAGGGCCTGATCAGGGCTGTCTTGACTACCCTAAACAGTCTCTTAGTTCAGGAGGTTTCTTCAGATGCCTCTGATGTGTTTCAGGAGCCTAAAAAGCCCCTTACTTGGTTTTCCACCTAACCCCACTCCTGACCACCTTGTGTCTGGTGAGTGGAAATCCCCAGAAAAGAAACCTGTTTCCAAGAAATTTGCCAAGCTTTAACCCTTCTCTGAGGAGGCGCTTGCTCAGTGGGTTCATCTCCACAAAGTGGATGCTCCTATTTCCAGGCTATCGAAGTCTACTGCCTTGCCAGCTTCTGACGCCTCCACTCTGAAAGACTGGACTGGCGTAGACAACGTCTTGGCGAACTTCCTCAGTCGACACACAGTGGACAGTGGAGAGTGGGAGCTGCACCCAGAGGTGTTCAACCTCATCGTTCAGAAGTGGGGTCTTCCTTACATCGACCTGATGGCGACAAGACACAACCGGAAGGTTCTGAGGTTCTGCTCTCGCTGGAGGGATCCTGTAGCTATAGCGGTGGATGCCATGTCCATTCCTTCGTTATTTCCTCTGTCTTACATCTTTCCTCCCCTACCCATGTTGCACAAGGTGTTACAAAAATTGAGACTGGAACGCTGTCCAGTCATTCTGATTGCTCTGTACTGGCCTCGTTTCTGGAGCTTCTGGATCTGTCAGTGGTGGAGTCATTCTGGCTCCCTTGCCATCCGAATCTTCTTCTACAGGGTTACTTGTAGAAGGAGGATGTTCATCGTCTAGCTTTGACGGCTTGGAAACTGAATCCTCAATATTGAAGAAAGGTTCTTCTTCTGGTGTGGTGGCTACTATGCTTAGTGCCCGCAAACCTGTTTCTTCTAAGGCCTACCATTGTGTCTGGTCGACCTTTCTATCTTGGTGTGCTGATAGGGACCTGTCTCAGGAATTTGATCTGCCAATGGTCCTGGCCTTCGGACTGTGTGGATAAGGGTCTCAGTCTGAATTCTCTTAAGGTTCAGACTTCTGCTCTCTCTGTTTTCTTGCAGAGGCGCATTGCCATTCTTCCTGATGTCACGTTTTCTTTCAAGGCGTTGCTCATACTCATCCTGCATTCAAGATTCCTGCTCCTCCGTGGGATCTTAACTTGGTTTTGGGCGTTCTTCAGCGCCCTCCCTTTGAGTCTTTGGCTTCCATTCCTCTACCATGTTAACGTGGAAAATGGCCTCTCTCCTGGCGATCTTCTCCGTTCACCATGTCGCGGAGTTACATGCTGTGTCCTGTAAACCACCCTTTTTGGTGTTTCACAAGGACAAGGCGGTGCTTCCCACTTCTCAGGAGTTTCTCCTGAAGGTGGTTTCAGAGTTCCACATCAATCAGAAGATTGTGGTGCCTTCTTTCTGCCCGGACCCCACCTCTAATAAGGAGAGGGATCTCCACTTGTTAGATGTGGTGTGGTTGTCTCAAGTTTTATGTACATCGCACTCAGTCTATCAGGTAATCTGACGCACTGTTCTTCATTCCTGAGGGTCCCAGGGCAGGAAGACCTGCATCCAAGGTGACTATTGCATCCTGGATCAAATCCACTATTCATAAGGCTTACAAGCTCAGGAAGAAACCTGTTCCCTTTTGGGTCACGGGGCTTCTTGGGCTTACAAGAAGCAGGCCTCCGCTGATCAGTTGTCCAAGGCTGTCACCTGGTCGTCTGTGCACACCTTTTCGAAGCACTATCATGTTGATGTGCTGGCATCGGCTGACGCCAGCTGGGAGGAAGCTCCTGGAGGCAGTCTTGCCTGTCTAGGATCTGCTATGGTTCTTGGTGCTTCCTTTACTTTTGAGCCCTGTTGGCTCCAGTTCAGTGTGCTGTGTAACAGTTGGGATGTTGTACCCCTGTTCAGTGTCCGTTGACACTCCCTTGCTGTTGGACTATCTCTGATCTGATGGTTCATATCTGCTCTGGGAGCCTTGCGCTTGGTCCTTGCCTTACTTCCCGCCTCTGGGAAACATAATGGTTGGACATTCCAGAGAGACCAGTAACCTGTATGGACTAAGAGAAAAGGATTTAACAGGTAAGATTAAAATCCTCTTTTCTCTCTTACCTGTTAAATCCTTTTCTATTAGTCCATACAGGTTACTGGTCTCCCACCCTGTCAAAGGACCATGCTTGGCTCTCCTGTGGCAGACCGTGGGGGTCCTTCGGGGTCATGCTCACAGGAGTCTTCTTTCCCTTCTACTATCTAGTCAATAGTTATTGTCTCAAATCTTACTGGAGCTTGTTGGCTAGCTGCAGCCAAGGAGGGAAGGTAGGCTCCACCCCCTGCATACAATTCTAGAATTGTTCCTGCCTACTTAAAGGGGTGGATCGCCTACCCAGAGTTACTAGTAACCTGTATGGACTAAGAGAAAAGGATTTAACAGGTAAGACTAAATTCCTGTTATGAAATGTAGAAGGTCTGAAATGTAGAAGGTCTGAAGGCTGGGGGTGGGATCCAGGAGAGAGCAGAAACATTATTTTGTTGCAGAAAAACGCATTTCAAAATGAAAGGAAAAAAAAAAGCAAAACACTTTGTTTCAAAACGAATTGGCTGGTATCAACTTTTTATGTTTTCGGTGCTATCGTACACAAGTACTTATGCATACAAGAAAAGAGGAACAATTCGGGAGCAAACTAAATGCACCATGGGTTTGGGCTACCTACAGATTAAGGTGGGAATCCAGATCTGGCCCCCTTGGTCACAAATGCCTACAAGAGAACAACTGTATTTCATGGACGAGGCACACGAATGCCAGAAAGTACACCCAGGGCTAGCTGCTTCTCTCGTTCAGACAGGAATTGTCTGACACTGCGGCTGGAATCTCATCTGAGCAAGATCAGTATGGTGTGCTTCCGGGTATTTTTTTTTTCTTGTGTATGGTGCCTGTGAGCTAAAGTAACTTGTACCCTATGTATTATAATGTCATGTAAAGCATGCTGTGCTGTTTCACAGACTCATTTTAGTTGCTCATCTATGTACCTCATTTTGCATAAGCAAATAATCCTCGGGTGGAGTCCGGAGTAAGGGGGTGGGGGCACTTGTCGGCCCCCCCCCTACAATTACCCCCTCCATATAAACAAAGGGGCTGGATGGGCTGGCCTGGGGGTCATATTATGTCTGTACCCCCCCCCCCACACACCCCTGAAAAAATGTCTATGGACACCCCTGCCTTACGTTTGCTCTCCCAAAAGAGAGAGAGGATTTGGACTGTCATCTAGGCAGGATCAATATTATGTGCACCTGTGCACTAAAAGAGATTGAGATCTTAACAAGGAGAAAGACCTACAGAGCCTACTAAATTAAAGTTAAATAGAACTTTTAACCCCTTCAGTAGTTTGGTCTACAAGGCCATTATGATCTTACTCCATAAGCTAAAGAGGAGCAATTCTGGAGTAAACCAACTGCACCAGAGAGGATATGAAAATTTTCAATAATTTAAAGTGATAGTAATACTTAAAATTAATATTATTTTATATTGTAGCTATGAAAAAAAACATTAAAAACATTTTTAAAAAAGTCTTATTCGCAGCTTCCCTTCGGAGCTGCATTTTTCTGGGCTAACGAAACAGCAAGCTCTGTTTACCATGCTACTGAGTACCTCAGAACTCCGTTTACCTCAGCAGCATGGTAAACAGATCTTTCTTTAACGTAAAGCCAGAAAAATGCAGCTCCGAAGGGAAGTGCGAACGTGCTCCCTGGGGCTGCTGGGAAGGAAGTGGGAAGTCCTGCAGCTCCGTGCCGCACACATACGGTGCCGCAGAATGCTGAAGTGGCACATTTCAACAATGAATATCTCCACTCTTAGGTAGGTAAGAAAATAAATAAAGCCAGCGCTAATATTGTTTTACTGTTTAAAAGCAATGGTCAAAATTTTTAGGGATGTGAATGTTCCCGTTTAATATTTTTATAACTACCTGCAGCAATCTTACAGCCACTTTAACTGTTCTTTTCCTTTAACTCCACTTTTATAAATCTCCCCCTTTGTCTTCTATGGATGTCAGACACTTCTGAAACATTCTGTTATCCATTTGCTTACATGTGAATTGTGTGGATACCTTTATACCAGTGCTTGACAAATAAGGTTTGACTCTAGGAGCCAGACTCAGAGGAGAACCTCCCCACAGGGCGTAGCTGAAAAAGGCTGGGGGAAGCAGGCAGTGAGTGTGTATGATTCTTTGGTTACCAATGGAACAAGGCTGGACTGTCAGACCGAGTAAATTGTGGTACTGTGGCTACAAGTAGAACCAGGAATGGGGGTATAGACAATGTATAAGGCTACCAGGAGCAGTGCGGCCTGGCTAGGGAGTCAGACAGTACTGGTATCTGCGGTTACCCGTGGACAGGGGAACAAGGTTAGTGGGGTTGGTTAGTGTACATGGGGATCTGTGGCAACCAGTGGGAAAGGGAACAAGGCTGGGGGAGGTCAGACAGTGTACGAGTGGATCTGTGGCTACAAGTAAACAGGGGGACAAGGCTGGGGGGGGAGCCCAGTGCACATAGGTATCTATGGCTACTAGTGGGCAAGGGAATAAGGCTGGGGAGGTGGGACAGTGTATGTGGGGATCTGTAGCTACGAGTGTTCAGGGAAAAAAGACTGGTAAGATGGGGTTTGTCAGACAGTGTACAACTGATATGGCGCAGTCTGTGGGGGTTGGAACTAATTTTATTCATTATTATTACATCTTTCCTTTTCCCCAAATCACACCACATGGGAGGGAATAAGGATGCCTCCTGAAGCCCCCTGGCACAGATAGCATATCCAGTAGGATAGGCAATCAATGATGTGACACACACATATGTATATGTGTGTGTGTGTGTGTGTGTGTGTGTGTGTGTGTGTGTGTGTGTGTGTGTGTTTTACAGACATGCATGGCCTGCACAGACTGCCAACTAACAGGTGCACAAAAGTGTATTATTAACTTTATCAACTCAAAACCCCCATTCGATACGGCATAAGGTAAATCCAAAACTGATCAATAACCATATATTTCCTGAAGATATATAACGGAAATCAATTAACCATCATAAGGATTTTTTCAAAAGTATCCTCATGTGAAGGCCACTAATCTAAATCAATGGTTCTCGAAGTGCCATTCAGGCCAAATTTGCCAACCTTTTGAATTTCATGGGCTTGGTACCCGAACAGTTAACTGGGATTTTGCCCCAGTAAAAGTCCCCATCCTAGATATCCAAGCTAACCACAGCGAGCAGAGACGTGACTTAATAAAACTCTGGATAACAAATCATAAGAAAAAAAGCCTTTCACAAGCCTCTTCTAAAAGTGCCTTTGTGATGACAAGTAATGATTACTGTATTACACAGAGTCAGTAATCAAACACGCCTTGCAGTGTGTTGCAAGTCTCTATCACCGGATCTTTAAATCAGTATTACGCTTTTGTCATCAAGCCACGGACAGTAATTTTAACATAAGTAGGTTCTCAACGGCTTGCATTACAGACACTGTTTTGAATTTACAAATAACAACCTGGCACAGGTAATTTATTTGTAATGAGTCAATGGAACAGAAACTGCAGTAATCATCATAAGCTAAGATTCAACAAGAAGAAGTTATTTTTACATTGCTGGGTGAGTCACTAAAAGCTAGAACAAGCGTAAATGGGACTGTATCCAAGCAGTTTAGCAATGTATGAAGGGGAAAAGAAAGGCTTGTGTTTAATCCTTTAAATACCACAGGGTTGTGCAATGCATTGCTTTGAAATGTGTTATGCCTCAATCTGGTCAATAACGGGTTAAAAAAATATGTATGAGAGTGCGAGAATGTGCCTATGTATGTTTGTGAATAATATACATTTATGTGTGCGAGAGACTGTACACATATTTGTGAGTTTTTATACAGCACTGTCATGCTTCTCTGGCTTTTCCGGGCTTTGCGTTTGCTTTTTCCAGCTTTTCTCGTTCTCCTTCTGTTTGCACTATCTGTCACGCACTTGTTTGTTGGGCCTATATCTAGCACTGACTCCTTTGGGTCAGTGAGCGATCTAAGCGTTCCTGGTGCAGTCTTGTGTTATTCCTGGCGTTTCCAGTTGCTGATCTGATCCGACCCAGCCTGTCCTCGACTATTCTCCTGCCTTATGTTTTGGTCCTGTTGCTGATCTGATCCGACCCGGCCTGTCCTCAACTATTCTCCTGCATACCGATTTGGTCCCGTTTCCCATTCCGGTTTTCGATTGTGGCTTGTCCGACTACTCTTCTTGCCTGCCCCCTGGTTTCTAACATTGCCTGTTACCGATCCGGACCCGTCGACTATTCTTGCTCGAGCTGTCATATCCTAGTTGTCATAGTCGTACAACCCTCAGAGTTTTTGACTCGTAGTCGCATGGTCCTCCTATCCAACCCTCTGGTCCTTCGACTCCCAGTTGAGCAGTGAGCTGATCTGAGTCATAGTGGGTCGAGCTCAGTTTCCCTGAGTCGGTCCCTCCGTATTCGACCCCTCTGGTCCACAGATTCCTCCTCTGCTGCTTCTCCTCGAGTACCCCGACATAAGCCCGATACTACTGGTAGGTGTTTATACGGTCTCTACCCGGTGAGTAGTTCTTCTGTCTCCTAGGTGGTTGTCCAGCCATCAGGCTTCGTGGCCTGTTACCCCACCTGGCTCAAGCCGCAGCAAAACCTCCTAGGATCAGCCTACGATCACCAGCTACTCTCCCAATTCTTCACTCTCTAGCCCCTGGCTCACTGGGGCATACACAGTGTGCATCTGTTCGGCTTCTTGTCTCTCTCTTGTACTCATTAAAGCAGCAGCCTGCTACGCCTTCTGGGATTACCTCCCCTCCAGGTGTTCTCTGGCCGCTTACAAGGGCACTTAGGCCAGAAAGTGACAAGCACTCATGGGGTTAAAATCAATGGTGTAATAGGTTTGCTCCAGAACTGCTGCTTTACCTTGCTGAATATGACTTTAAGCCCTTAAGGACGGCCGATCTCGCATGTGGGCCTCACTTAAGGACCACGGCCCTTTTTTTTTTTTGCCGCATCCGCTTCCGGGCTCCCCGAACAGCGCACAGCCACAAGGAGAGCCTGGAATTCCATGACGGTCCAGGACCGTCATGGATCCCTAATGCAATTCTACCCATGAAGGTCCTGGACCATCATGGGTCATTAAGGGGTTAAAGGATTAGTAATGTCAATACATTAAAAAATGTCATATCGCAGCTATAAGAAAAATAAACTAAACGACCCCAGTCCCATCTCTCAAAGCTTTATGGTTTGAGAGATCTAGAAGGCTAAAGTTCCCCACTCCCTCCACTTTCCCTGATGTCAGCTGTAAGCAGGATATCCTTGTCCCGGGAAAAGCAGGCGGATCTTCAGCAGAGACGAAATAGCTCAATGTAAAAATAAATACTTCATTGGAACGCTCTACAAAGTGTGCCTGCAAACCAAGCACCCTTTATAGACCGTTCCGATTAAGTATTTCTTTTTACATTGTGCTATTTCGGCTCTGCTGAAGGGCCACCTCGAGTCGGCCAACTCGAATCTCCTGCTGTCAGCTTTACAGTTGACATCAGGGAAAGTGGAGGGAGCAGGGAACTTTAGCCTTCTAGATCGCTCAAACCTTAAAGGTTTGAGAGATGGGACTGGGGACATTTAGTTTATTTTTCTTATAGCTGCAATGAAAGAAGACTGTGATATCTGGTAAGATGGCAATGCATCTCTGGAAGAAGACCAAGAGAGCCGAGGTCTGAACCTTCAAAGAACTAAGGCTGAGGCCTTTGTTCACTCCATCCGGAAAAAAGGACAGGATAACTGGGAGATCAAACTCTTGTGAAGACAGGTCCCTGTCAACACAACACGAATGGAAAATGGACCACACTCTATGGTAGGTCTGGGAAGAGACCAGTTTCCTAGCTTGGATCATGGTGGAAACCACTTCAGCAGAATAGCCTTTCCACCTTAAAATGGAGGCTTCAACAGCCATGCTGTCAAAGGCACGCTCTCCACGTCCTCTCTCCAAAGGTAACCCTGAAGGAGGAGATCCGGTCCAAGTGGAAGAGGAAACGCATCTTGAACAGCCAAGGCCACTATTCTGGGAACAATGGCTTCCTGGTCCAGTAGGGGGCAATCATGATAACTGCCAGACCGTTCATCCAAATTTTCCTCAGCTCCCTGGGGATGAGAGGAAATGGAGGGAAGATGTAGGTCATGTGAAAACGCCATTGATTCAACAGAACGTCCACAGCAAACACCAGAGAATCCCACCGTCGAGAGCAAAACATCTGATTCCTGTTGTCCCTGGTGACCATCAGGTCTATCCAAGGGAGACCCCACTTCTGCACCAACAGGTCTAACACTTCCAGGCGGAACTCCTACTCTCCTGGGTCCACCGTCTGGCAATTGAGATAGTCTTCCAGGACGTTTTCTACACCTGGGATGTGCATAGTGGAGATGGCCGGAACATGTTCTTCCGCCAAGTCTAATACAGCCTTGACCTCGGACCAAGAGGAGACACTTCTTGCGCCTCCTTGTTTGTTGATGTAGACCTCAAGTGACAGCGTCAAAAAGAGCATCAGTAACACAAGTCTGAGCCTCAGACATGTTGGCCAAGAGGGCTAAAAGATCCTCCTTTGGGGCCTCAGTAAGTTGTTCACCCCAGACAAAAATGCTCTAGTAACCCAGACAGATGCCAAATTAGGTCGCAAGGCGGCACCTACGGCAGCAAAGTTAGACTTCAAAATAGCCTCCACCTTTCTATAAGTAAGTCACGTCCTTGAGTGCCATGGCATCAACCAGGGGTAGAGCAGTAGACTTAGAAAGTCTGGAAATGGGGGGGGGGGGAATCAACCTGAGGAGGTGTAGCCCACTGTGCCAAAGCTGCAGCCAAAAAGGGATGCAGCTTAGAAAATCTCTTAGAAAGAGAAATGTGCCTGTCAGGTGTTTTTCTACTCATCCAAGATAACCTGGACCAGAGTGGAATTACATGGAAACAAAATGAAGGACTTCTTGCATCTTTGAAAAATGTCAGAAAATGTTTGGCTCTCAACAGGGTTAATAGGAACCTGTAGGGTAGTCAAAACCTTCTTAATGAGACCTTCAGCAGAGGGCTCAGGGTCAGCTTCAAAGGGGTCACCGTAAGTATAGGAAGAAGCCTCTTCTTCCATATCATCCTCAAAGGAATCCTACTCAGAGGTGTCTGAAAGGTCAGGAATGCCAGGGCCCTAGGGGCCACAAACCTGAACAAAGTGGGGGGCTTACAGGATTGGAGAACCCCCTGGAGGGAAAGAGGGAACTGTGCCACAGAGGACTTTAATGCTGGACCCTCAAGGGTGGAGGGCCCAGGTGGAGTGGTAGGGGCCACAGCACGTGAGGGGCATAAATGTCCTAAGTATTCTCTAGGGAGTTCAGTTTGGCATGAGGAACAGTAAGCAAGGAGGGTCAAGGACGCCCCTAAGTCCTTAGACTCAGGTCTAGCCCCATGTCCCTCTGAATCTAACATCCTATCAGAAGAAGTGACTAAACAGTAAAGGGAACCCAAATACTACCACCCAGATTAATATATCATCTCAAAAATACCAAAAGAGTACTTATCTGGCAGGCAAATGGTTAACCTGAGGAGGAGAATAAAGAGAGTCCAGCCTCTGCATAGGATACACAGCAAAGAGAGAAAGAAAACGGTGTCCATACTCACAGCTAATCTGAGAAAAGCCTGTGAAACGGGCATTCTGGGAATCGTAGTTTCTCTTAGTACTATAACCTAGCAATGCTGGAACCCTAACTTGCGGGGCCCCAGTGGATCCCAAGACATTGGGGATGTGAACTGGATTGTAGGGCAAGGGAATACAACAATAATCAGCCCTCTCTCAACTCTGTAAGTGAAATGGTTGCAGATATATGTCCCAAAGCAGTTTGTCCCATAGAAGTCAATGGAGCAAGTGCGGCCATGTGGTAAAGCATGCTCTTAAAGGTGCAGAATTCAAGAAAGTCAGCTTTTGTAAAAGTGAACCAAACCACCCAAATATACAATAGAACATATAGGGACTAATAAAAATGTATAATTCACAAATGATGTGAAAATAAGCCCCATAAACCCAGTGAAATCATCAGGGAAGGGTTAAAAACCAAAAAGCAGTCAAGCAAGCTCCAATGACCCTTGGAACAAACAAATAAATTATCAAACATGAGTGAAAGAGTTATAAGGAACTCCAATAAGACCCCTATAGGGAGGGGGGCAGTGGGACAAGTGGACAATGGCACTCAAAGGGTGGCACACCTTTTTTGCTGGTCTACCATTGCAAAGAAAGGAGCTTCGAAGAGACCCCTTCAGGGGAGAGAGACATGGGTTGCATGATTCTCTCCACAGGGCTGCAAAGGGTCCACAACAGCACCTGATAACTTGGCAATCCTCCAGGGGAAGCCAGTAAAGGCAATCCACCTAATGGGGGAATTTTGACACCCCATCCTATATTATAATTCGCTAAGGATGCTTGTCAGAAGCAGTCATGTGCAACAGAGACGGCTGCGCGTGCTGCAGTAATGTGCAATACAGACTGCCCGCGCCGTGGCTGATACAAAGTGGGGCACCCCGAATTCAGACCGAAGTCCTCTCTGTGCACCTTCCTGGGACCAGGAAGGGGCGCAGAGAGGACTACGGTCTGAATTCGGAGCACCCCACTCCATATCAGCTGTGGCTCGGGCAGTCAGTACTGCAGCAGCGCCAGTGTTGGCCCGTGCACACAGGCTTTAAAACTAGTATCTAATAATAAAATAATAAGAGAACTTAAAATCTAAGCAGAACTGTTCTCAGTCACTATCCAGGATCTTGGAACAAGTCTATCTGGGGGGAGGGGGGCTAGTGGGGTAGCCTGATGTGGAGGAAGGGGAGGCTCCACCCTGCACTTCTTCTAGAATTGTTCCAGCCCACCGTCGCCTGCCCATGGTACCTGTGAGTTATACTGGACGACAAAGAAAGTCCTAATGCTAGAGGAGATTTAATAGTTGGTATAAATTACAACATTCATATGATGTAACGGGTAGCTCCTTAATGCAGCAACTTGTTACAAGTTTACACCATTGGAGCCGCAGTGGTAAATTCAGACGCTTGTGAAAGAACGTGTATAGATTTATATGAAAGTGTATCTGTGTGTGTTAAGAACATGGTGACAACTTTGGCCTTCCACAAATCTTAAGCCTAATTTTGGTCATACAGGTATAACTTGGTATGAAATGGTATAACTACTCTGTTGATAATACAGCTTAAAGGGATAGTAATGTTTCATAATAAAAGCAGCTCTAATTAATCATCATAGTATTTGGACTTTGGAGAGTGTTATTTCAATTCTGTCAGAGTTGTAGTTCCAGAGTAATTCAATGACAAAGTGTCCCCCTCCCGCCCCTTTTACTGATGTAACACTGTTCAGCCAGATCAGTAGGGAGGTGCCCAGGTAGACTGCAGAGAGGGACAATCTTCAATTAAGATAAGGGAAAAACCTGAAAAGCTTGTCAAGGGGGGCAGGGCTTTCATTGTTTTCATTGTAAGAAAATTGTCCCCTGCTGTTATATGTCTGGTCTTACAACCAGATTCCCCATCTGAGAAGAGATGGCTTACACTAGGTAAAAGGGGCGGGAGGGGAAACTTTGCTTGTGAATATCTCTTAAGCCATAAAGGTTTGAGAGATAAGACTATATCATTCTTCATATTTTTTTAATGTCTACAAAATAAAATAAAGTTAAAACGAAGTATTACTATCCCTTTAATCTCCAGTCTTCCATTTTCCCTACTTCATACAACAAAGTTGTATTCCAATAACGGAATTATTTTAATGTAAAATAAGCTTGCAAGGCTGAGCATCTATTGTTCTATTTTGAATGGGCAGAGTACCAGGAAAAATGTGGGAATCTAGAAACAAATTGAAGACTATGGAAAAAAGGGTCACATTGGCAGTTCTAACCACAACTACAGAAAGGCTACATCTTTCCTCATTCCTGTTACATTATGGCCTCTTCAGTAAAGAGCACTTTTGTTCTGAAGGAGCACTCATGATAATCTTTACAAAGATCTGCAAATAGTGAGCAACATTCATGTGCAAGTTACTTCAAGGAATAAAACCCACTGAACGTCTAAATTCAAATGAAGCCATGCAAAAAAATGCTTCATTGAGGCACAGAAGTTCTCAAGCAGGACCAAACAATGAGACCTTAAAAGCATGAATTGAATGTAAGGGACTACACAGCTGTGGTGCAGTACTTCAGAGGTCCTTCAGATGGGAATACCAGAAAATAATGAGGGTGCAGGACAGCCACTGCTTAAAAATTAGATTTAAACAGAAGACAGTTTGCGTCATGGAAAGCTAAATAAGAGAGATCCAAGACCTTGAATTTGAGTCCTTTGTATAAAGGTAAGCAGGAAATGAATTTTCTCACAGAGGTTTGGTTTCACAATTGATTTGTCTATTTTAAAGGGATAGTAATGTTTCATAATAAAAGCAGCTCTAATTAATCATAATAGTATTTGGACTTTGGAGAGTGTTATTTCAATTCTGTCAGAGTTGCAGTTCAAGAGTAATTGAATGATAAAGTATCCCCCTCCCGCCCCTTTTACTGATATAACACTGCTCAGCCAGAGCAGAAGGGAGGTGCCCAGGTAGATTGTCCCTCTCTGCAATCTTCAATTAAGATAAGGGAAAAACCTGAAAAACTTGTCAAGGGGGCAGGGCTTTCATTGTTCTCATACAAAGAAGACTGTCCCCTTCTGTTATCTGTCTGGTCTAGCAACCAGATTCCACATCTGAGAAGAGATGGCTTACGCTAAGTAAAAGGGGCAGGAGGGGAAACTTTGCTTGTGAATATCTCTCAAACCATAAAGGTTTGAGAGGTAATACTTATATCGTTCTTCATGTTTTTTTAATGCCTACAAAATAAAATAAAGATAAAACAAAGTATTACTATCCCTTTAAAAGAAAGTACATTTCAACTTAGTGGATAGTCTACAGGAGTCTCAGTGAATGTTTTCACAATAAATAAATCAACAAATTTTACATTTTAGCAAAACATTTTGATATTTGAAGTCTAGGATTCTAAAAACACATGTAAACATTCTCAAGGTAGTAAAATGTATCTGTTCAGTTATACACTACAGAAGAGTTTAAACACAATAATTGTAAAAGATATAACTGACTTGTGTGAAAGACATCTGCCTAGGTAAGTCATTTTGTTAAACAAATTAAGAACCACTTACTGCACTGAAGTAGCATAAACAACTCTCTTTCTCTTCCTCTACTTTGTCAACAGCACTATACAGTATAAAACTAACTGGCATTATGAAATAGTTTTTTCATTGAAGTTTTTTTTTATATAGTTATTGAAATTTAGATACATCTTTGGCTTCCTCCTAATAAAAATGATGCAGGGTAATCATTTGCTTTGGAAAACATCTTCCTTTTTATGTATCTATCTTCAATACCAGATCCAGATGGTAGATATTTAATTTGTATAGGATATTTTCAGGATGTTTTGGTCACCTTGGTGTCTGTTTATTCACCTGATACCGGTCAACAATTTTTTTTCCCCCAAAATATTAGCGGAATTAATACACTCTAATAAGCAGGGAATTCTCATTATGGGGGATATGAATATAGTAATGAGTTTATCTCTAGATAGACCTAGGTACTCCTCTGTAACATAAACATCTAAGCAATCCTCAATGAAAGCCCTTCAGGATCTGACACTTAAAGGGATAGTAATGTTTCATAATAAAAGCAGCTCTAATTAATCATCATAGTATTTGGACTTTGGAGAGTGTTATTTCAATACTGTCAGAGTTATAGTTCTAGAGTAATTCAATAACAAAGTGTCCCGCTCCCGCCCCTTTTACTGATGTAACACTGCTCATCCAGAGCAGAAGGGAGGTGCCCAGGTAGACTGCAGAGAGGGACAATCTTCAATTAAGATAAGGGAAAAAGCTGAAAAGCTTGTCAAGGGGGGCAGGGCTTTCATTGTTCTTATAGGAAGAAGAGTGTCCCCTGCTGTTATCTGTCTGGCCTATGGACTGGATTCCACATCTGAGAAGAGATGGATTACACTAGGTAAAAGGGGAGGGAGGGGGAAACTTTGCTTG
Organism: Rhinophrynus dorsalis; assembly: GCA_037306005.1. Lineage (NCBI taxonomy): Eukaryota > Metazoa > Chordata > Amphibia > Anura > Rhinophrynidae > Rhinophrynus > Rhinophrynus dorsalis. Next base: position 349,497,080 of record CM074718.1, read on the forward strand.
TGAATTTCTGTCAAACCATAAAGGTTTGAGAGATAAGACTTATATTGTTCATGTTTTTTTAATGCCTACAAAATAAAGGTAAAACAAAGTATTACTATCCCTTTAAAAATATATGTAGGGAAGGTCATCCCACTATGACAGACTATACCTTCATTGACTATCTTATGCTATCCCAATCCCTCATACAGGACATTAGGTGTTCCACAATCCATACATGTGTAAGGGCAGGATCACTCATATGGTTTCTCTTCCTAACAGAATTCCATTGGCGCATTAACACTTTTATTCTGAACCTAACTGATGTGAAACATGTCATTGGTACAGTGCTTAAATCCTATTTTCTTAGTAATCAATCCTCTGACACCTCTGAAACCACTCTATAGGAGGCACACAAAGGGGTAATGAAGGGCCTCTTCATTAAATGGTGTACTCAATGTGAGATGCAAATATCCAGCTGCTCCCCAACTAACAAATAAAATCTGGAATCTCAAAATATTTCAAATTCTACTAAACATCTTTTAGGCAAAATTTCCTCTGTGAGAAGGGGCTTAGATTTCAGCCTCTCTTATAAAACTGAGGAGTCCCTTAAGTTGACTCAACAGAAATTTTACCAAAAGGCTAACAAGCCTGATACCCTTCTAGCATGCACACTTGCTGATAAATACCATAGATTTACTAACAAGAAACCCTATAAAAAGTCTAGATGAACGTTTTACTTCCATACTAACTTAAATAACCACCACCCATTCTCCACTCTGGAAGTGGACCACCTTGCTCAAAACTATAGGTTTATCAGCGTCAACATGAGCAGATTGCGAGCTCTGTCAGGCAAGACTGCAATCTCTGTGAGTTAGTACCTTTGCGGGTTGCAAGTGCTGGGCACCATTTATGAGAAACAATTTAAATGCATAGAGAGAAACTTTAGTGAGCGTAATCTACTGTATCAAGTGCTATTTTATGCATGCAAGCCAAACACTGTCAGCTTACTCTTCTTCACCATAAGGAGACGTTTTGTTTTGATAAAGCTAAAATATATATATATATATTTAATATAAATATTAAAGAGGAGCAGTCCCCTACCTGCATTTGGTCTCAAATATTTAAAGCGGAAATACCACCTGAACACAACTTTAGCGTATATAACTCCCCATCTAGCGACTAGGTGCTTATTAGTGCTAGTTGCCAGAATTATTACCTTGATAGATAGATTTACCCTTTCTTCCCGGGCTGACAGCATCACGGAACGTGGACATCATTATGGCCTTCGCTGTCAGTCCCAACCGGGTCTAGGAGGCATTGCTAGGAGCCGTCCTGCTCCAAAACGGACTGACAGCACAGGCATGGACGTTATTATGGCAAGATGTCCGCATTCCGTGATGCTGTCAGCCAGGGAAGAAAGGCTAAATCTATTTGTCAAGGTAATAATTCTGGCGACTAGCGCTACTAAGAGGCTAGTCGCCAGATGGGGAGTTATTTAAGCTAAAGTTGTGTTCAGGTGGTAGTTCTGCTTTAACCCTTTGAGTGCCAGAGTGGTACGGAATGCAATGTTTTGCAATGCATTCCATACAACTCTGGCACTGTAAGGGTTAAATTGCCCAACTCATTTTGCTTTTTAATTTTTAATCTTTTTAATACTTTGACAGATTTTTTTGGCTTAGTAATTGGTGAATCTAATCTCAGCAGAGATTTTTTTCTCTGACCTGTCTGAAAAAAACCTGCATATTTAAGTAATCACATATCCAGAAAATCACCTCCCTCCACAATTTTTGGCTGCTAGACCCTCTCAGTTTCCACTAAAGGCGTTGATTAAATTGTGAGGAATAATTTTAAAAATCTGTTGAAGATGAGGATTCCACTGAGGGGAGTATGTGGAAAGTTCCACTTTACAGGTATATTAACACTTAAAGGGATAGTAATACCTAATTTCAAGTTAATTTAGTATTGTAGACATTAAAAAAATATCAAGAACTATGTATGTCTTATCTCTCAAGCCTTTATGGTTTGAGAGATCTTCTTAACTAAAGTCCCTCCCTCTGTGACGTCAGCGCTCTAGCTGACAGAATTGAATTCTGATCTGCAGACTGGCCGCAATCCAAGTCTGTTGGCTAGATGGCAGACTTGACTGAAACAGCCAAGAAGAGGGAACTTTAGTTATGAATATATCTCAAACCATAAAGGTTTGAGAGATAAGACTTACATAGTTCTTAATATTTTTTTAATGCCTACAATACTAAATAAACTTGAAATTAGCCATTACTATGCCTCTAATATTGAAAAAAATATACATTGTGTGGCTTATCTTGCTGAGTAAAACATGGCTACTCCCACTGCTGAGATGCTTTATTCAAAAGCTACTGCAACCCTAATGAATATGTTGTATACAGTACCTCCAAAATGTTACAGTGGTGCTGTTGCTACAGCATCCTATGAAGGTTTATGCTCAACTGACCAAAACCATCTATAGACTGTTGTAAACAAGACAACACCATAAATGTCAGGCCATTAAAGTACAAACATCAAAAAAATGTGGATTTGAGCTGCAATAACTCAGCAGCTGTAGAATTCTTGTTTCACTAAGCAGGATAAACCCTCCACTATATATATATATATATATATATATATATATATATTAAAAGTTACTATCCCCTTAATTTGTCTGAAGAAATATTGAAATGGAAAAAGGAATAGAAAAATGTGATAGAAAAATGCTGAAAATTGGACTGCACCTGATTATATGTCTTTAGGATACCTCAGCATCCAAGGGGTTAAAGATCAACATCTTCAAGAACAACATACAGTGACATGTATTATTATTATTATTATTATTATTGTATACAATTTCAGGAATACTATTAAATGTTACTGGTGAAAACCACTCCAAGATAACACTAGAAGCAGAGAGACCCTGGCAGGCAAAAGTAAGATTGACTGTTATTAACAAAAGTAATCAAATACACTTTGAAAATGAAGATTTAGATGTAGTTCTTTAAACCAAATACAATTTATATCTTGCGATATTACAGCATGACTTCTTCCTTTTATAGATTTATATATTTCTCAAATAAAATGTCATGTTTTCGGAAAGGTCTGGGTTTGTTTCACTGAAATCTGACCAGTTCTAAGCTTGACAAAAACAAGTGCTGAAGGGAATTTCATAACATGCTGCTGCTGCTGTCATTTGAAAAGAAACAAATGAGATGTGCGGAGATGCCTTTAGCATCCAAGAACCACTCAGTTAGCCAATAAAGGTATCATTTTATTGTAGTCTACCAGTCTCCTGTTTTTTCTAAGACTAATATGGGACCAGCCTTTACCTATTTTAGTTCCAAGGCATTAAAGTATATGAAACCCTATTTAAACCATCAGAGTGCCAGAGTGGTGTCCAATGCATTGCTTTGCAATGCTTCAGGCACCTATCTGGCAGTCAAAGTGTTAAACATGCTTTATGTACAAATATAGAAGTTCTCAAACTGTTGCATATCCCTATGGTTCCACCAAACACATTTGACAACGGCAGACAGTGGAACAATACAACCTCCTGGTAGTACTTACACAATAAAGTTTAGCCTAATAATGTGCCATTAATCCCTTGAATGGATTCATATCTGAAAATACAATCACTTTGTTTTTTCATGGTGATTTTTTTTTAATATTGCACCATATATGTTCTTATAAGATTTTCAGTAAAATAAATTGTTTTTGAGAAATTAACCTTTATGGTTTGGTGTCAGAGTGTGTCAGGTTACACTAATTTCTTGAACCGTATGCCAATTTGTTATCTTAGGAGGACAAACTTATCACTCGATTTGTCAAAAGAAATTTCCCAATTGTGTAGGCTCTGTCTAGAGTGATTCATAGAATTGTGTGGAAGCACATAGACTAATCAGTAGACAGTGCCACATTGTGCCACCCACAAATAAAGAGTTCATTTCTAAAAAGCTATTTACATTACAAAGTACTAGTTCATTTGAAAGAAAATTAAAAACTGAGTACCCGCCAGCGGTCAGTATATGAATACTACATTAACCCCTTGAATGCTAGTTAGGGAACGAGCCTTCCATAGTTTTGAAATAGAAAAGACAACACTCACTAGGTCATTTTTGCATATCAAAGTGAAGTTACATTTGTTGAATCTACGTTTCGGCAAATGTGGCCTTTATCAAGGTCACAAAAGTGTAACATACAAGCTCCTTGTAAACCTGCTTCACAAATCAAACTTTGAAAGAGCACCAAATTGAACGGTGCTCTAATTGGATAACAAGATTAAGACAATCTCCCTGTTAATGTGATGAGATAATGAAAAATCCTGTTCATCTTGAGCAGCTAAAACCATTATCAAACAACACTGCAGAATGTGAATGAAAGTATGTCTTGTGAATGAAAAAAGTTCAAAAATATAATAAAACAAACATAAAAAAAAAGCACATAAAAAGGTAATGCATTGATAATAACCAGAAACTCCATTACTAATATACATTCCAAACCAATTAAACAGACTGCAATTATCATAACCCGTCTGTTGTTGACCACACGTGGCACCACTTCTGGTAACCAATTCTCACCCTCACAAATAATGTTAAAAATCAAATCAGACCACAGTAGGGGTCATCAGGACCCTACTGATGCCCCTTTGGTATTGGTCACCCAGCCAATAGAGATGGGTGATCAAAATCAGTGACCGGGGGAGTTCAAAACTGTCCTCAGGCCCTCTCAACACATGGGCATCTGCAGAGGGGTGCAAGAGCCCTTACACTTGCCCTCTCCTTGGATAAATATAGTTGCTGGGTGTGGTGGCCTGCGGGCATATTATGTATTTGACCCCCCATGGAAAAATGTCTGCAGACGTTCATGCCTTAACAGTGTACATTTTCAAGATATCATCAAACACAAATGACTGTCTTTAGGCAGATCCTTCAAAATGGCAGAACCAATTATTGATTCACTTATCTTTATATGTGGATTCTGATAACCTGCACAGCTGGAGGCCTGAAGTCACTTTTGAACACCCCTGCTCTAGACAACCTGAACTTCTGAGTTTGTGTGGGAATTACAGGTCAGTTTCCCCAGACCCTCCCACACAAAAACCCAGGAGTTCAGGTTGTGCAGAGGCTGGGGAATCCTCCTTGTTACACGGGTTATTTTTTGGCCTAGTGCTAGTAACTGGTTGACCAGTGTGTGTGTGTGTGGGGGGGGGCTAAATCAGGAGAGTCTTTATGGTGTTCAGCATACTCTCCAACATACTTTTATATACTATGAAGATTAATTGGAGCTGCTTTTATTGAGAAGAGCCATAACTAAACAATACTTTGGTAGGAGGTTTTACATCAAACTATTGCTAGGAACAGCTCCACCTGCTGTCCACACGTCTGAGCTAAAATAACTTTTGAATGAAACTCTCAGGAGTGGGAGTATCCCTCTTTTACTCAGCAGGAAAAAAAATGTAATAATTTTTTATTAGTTTAGTTGCTATATTGCAAGCTTCACTGGGCAGGGATTGCTCTAATAATGTTGCAGGGATTTCTCTAATAATGTTGTTTATCTCCTCTTTAGATGCCATTGTTCTTATGTATATACTGTTGCGAGAAGCACATACCTTTTATGCTCTACAAATAAAGATGCATGTATATGTTATTTTATTGTCCTAAGCACTAAAATGTCTGAAATTTCTCCAACCTGAAAAACAGGCTCCTTTGAATAACATAGTAAGAAACTCTCTAAACTTCATGAAAGCACAATTATTATTATAATGTTAGCATGACTTTTGTTTAATCTGGACAAGATGGAATGATTAAATGATTCCCATTTCACTTCCATTTTATCCTATATTATAATTCGCTAAGTATGTTTGTCAGAAGCAGTCATGCACAGTAAAGACGGCTGCGCACTCTGCAGTCATGTGCAGTACAGACTGCCCGCTCTGCAGCTGATACAGAGCGAGGCGATCCGAATTCAGACCGGAGTCCTCTCTGCGCACCAGAAGGTGTGCAGAGAGGACTACGGTCTGAATATGGAGCACCCCGCTCTGTAACAGCCGCGGCGCGTTCGGGGTAGTCAGTACTGCGCATGACTGCAGCGCTGCCAGTGTTGGCCTGTGTATACAGGCTTTAAAACTAGTATATGATATACACACACGCAAACACAAGTCACCTGTTCATTGCCTCAATATAACCATTTGAGTGCCAGAGGTGTACGCCTCTGGCACTCAAAGGGTTAATACATTATACATCTTTTGAAAATATTCTCTTTTCAGAGCCGATAAAACGATTGTAATGATTTGATTTTTTTAAAGCATGATTACTGACAGCATCATAGTTACCTGAAATACAAACATAGGCTCAAATCTAAGGCCAACCAAAAGTGATCTCCAACAGCAATATAACTGTATACAGTTCTACGTAAGACCAGAATCCTCCCAATTCATAAGCAGTCAATTGTTGGACTTGCAGCTTTTGGGGCCTGCAACAGCTAATGGCTGGTGGAGATGACAGGAGTTGCAGTCCCCAAGAGCTGGAGGTCCTACAATTGCCTGCTTGTGTCCTAACACAGACAAAAACACTGAAAGGATAATAATCAGAGAAAGTTTTTGGAAACCCCAAAAGATCCAGAAGTAAAACTTTAGGAGCCCCAGACTCCTGTGATTTTCCACTCCTATTTGATGGCAAACCAGCTCTGGGTGTGGATAAAAGGCAGGTCAATTACATCTGCCTGCAGTAGTCATCTGAATGAGTCACTGGAAAGTAATATTTTATTGAACCAGACACTAGGACTTACGAGCTGATAGTCCCAAAGGGGTCTAAGCTAGAGAATTATACAAATACCGTCAAGGACATCAAACTCAGTATCTTGCGGTGCTGTGGTAAGCAATTTACCACAGCTTTTCATCCTTTTGTTCACAGAGTTAATAGGGGTTGTTCTTTTTCTAACTACATGTGGAATGCAGGGAAGTTGAGAAAATTAACACAACAGCAATTGCAAAAGTTCTTTATTACGCAGTAAAAAGTGTATGTCAGAGAACATGAATAACGCTATGGGCATATGAGAGATCTACGCTGAATTGCAAAGTTTATTAGATTCTCAAGTTGAAAAAAAATAAGAGCATATCAATACAACTAATATAATTGACACATTTCATAAAGTGAAAGTAATGATATATTACATGACAGCTAGTAATGTTGTCACTGTTTTTGGGTGCAATAAAGAAATGGCTAACTCAGAAATGGGTAAAATAGGGTCCAAGGGATGATTTAATCTGGTCCTTGGGTGTGGCTCAAATCATATCTTGCATTCACCAGGTCAGTCTGACTCTTACGTTCTTACCATCTCTCTTGTTTTCTTACTTACATCTCAATTTCTTGCTCCATTTTCACCAATTAGTAGGATATATATGAATCCCACATGTAACAGCATTAACAATGTAATTGCACTGTATGTCTTATGTTATAGTAACATAGAAAAAGAGAATATTGTGAGACGATGTGTCTAAACTACTGTTCATTATATTTTATTAATTATCTCAGCTGAAGACACTATGTTCCTAACAGAGACAAATTCAGTGCCGGTCATATTGCCATATCCTATTACATAAAGTGGTAGAATGTGTCGCTGTGTCTACTGTGCATGTGTGGTTTCGCACACAGGGAGCTTCCCTGTGAGCTGTCTGGAACTCCCCGCTAAGGATCAGCGCATTCGGCGAGTCTCTACTGCGCATGACTGCAGTCATGCACAGTAGAGACTCACCGAACGTGCTGCCCCGGTCCGGACGTCTCACGTCCTGCCTCTGCTCCCAGCTCCGGGTCAGCTGGGTGTACTTTAGCCCATGTATTCGGGCTTTCATACTAGTATTGATCATAAGACTTAATTTTTATTCTCAGAGATTATATATATGATTGGTATTTCCAACCTTTAATCAATTTAAAAATTTCAGGATGCACCAAGGTGGTAACCTGAATTATATAAAAAAATAAAAAAAAAAACCTAAAAAAAAAAAACAACAAACACCGCTCTCCTCATTATATTATCACCTTTCGATGTGTAGCCCCTAACAGTGAGGCCAATTGTATAGAATGCCAACGGAATAAGCACACATGGAAGTAAATCTGGTGATACACACTCTAGTCCAATATAAATATATTGGCGAATTAAATGTAATTTGCCAAAGGTAACTAACTGGATAACCTTAACCATTTTTCTCATATTAAACGTTAATAAATATGTGGGGTTAAACGTAATGACTCACTTCATTCTACTAAAACTGTGATGGCATATCAAATCTGGTAAAACAAATTATACTAACAGGATAAACTTAATAATCCTGGAGAGATTACAGAAATCAACATACTTGTATGTATAGCCATAATGAATGAGGCTAATCTTCTGGTATGCCAATTAAAATAGTCTTTGTTACTGTCACAAGCTAAGGCTATAGGCCTTGCTGAGACAGTGGGGAGAGTGTGGGAGTGAAAGGGTTAACAATACCAGACCCCCTCGCTACCTGTCACTATTCCTAGCAACCACCAAATTAACTCCTGAAATCCCTCCTGCACTATCACCCCAGTACTATAATTTGCTGCCACCACCAAGACTTTATATCTGGGAGTCTTAGGTTACCCCAAACACAACAGAATTACAGTATAAACTCACCTTAATAATCAAACATATAGAATTAACCCTTTAGTAACGTGTGTTACCTAACCTTACTTCAGAGTAGTGAGTTCATTGTAGAGAACATAGATATGAGCTGATTAATTGAACATTTAATCTGAAAAAGGCTTCACAGTGATGGGTACAAAAATACAGAAATAAAGGACATACAGAAATAAAGATTACACATTGGCAAAACAGTCTATAAAATAAAAACACATGAAACCCTTGCTGGAACTTTGTTGTTAGAAAGAAATTCACTGTTTTATCCAAAAAACCCGTATTAAATACTTTCCACAGTCCCTTCTAAGAGGCCAAACCCCCGGGTGTTACCTGGAAGGGTTAGGGGTTTGGCCTGACAGTTTACAGCCCACTCAATCAGAACAGTCAGGGATGTTACTGCAGGGTCTACCTGAAAAATCATAAGGCTTCCCAAAACATGCAACCCACAGCACACCTCTATAATGTTATAATAATCATATTCCTTATATCTGTGTGAATATCTGGACACCAAACATGCTGGTTCTAACTGGTTGCAAAGTGGCTATTCTTGCAAGTCATAGCAGGAACATCTCCCCCTGGCATGTTTGGTACCCACCACAAGGGTAAAACCTGGGCATTCTGAATATTTGTATTGAACCATTTTACACTATATATACACACATGTTCTCCCTATTTCTTAATATTTGACTGTCCCCTGGATGAACCCCATCAGAACAGAGGGACCAGTATATTTTATAACACTCTGTTCTGCTCTGGTGATCTACTCATTCAGTTTCTGGTGATGTTATCTACTCAGCTAATTTTATGGCCTAGGACTGGTGCACTCTGAATAACATACAGGTCAGCAAACAAACAAACAAATTATACAACCCAGAGGGCCAACTCCTGCCTTGGCATGATAGTTACACTGATTAATCTTAGTGTAACTTTACTAACTGGTTTAGTTTATCAAGCCCTAACACGTTGATTTAGAACATTATTATAATAAGGAGACTGGTGTTGCTTTTTTTACATTCAGGTTACTACCACAGTAGCTTCTGACATTTTAAAGACACATACAGTATTGATTAAAGGTTGAAAATAACAATAATTTTATATATCTGAGAATAAAAGTCAAGTCTTATGATCAATATATGGCAATATGACTGGCACTGAACTTGTCTCTGGTGGGAGTATATTGTCTTCAGCTGAGAGAATTAATAAAATATAAAGAATAGCGGTTTGGACACATCTTCACACAATGATCTCTTTGTGTCCATTTTCACTATTGCCATCTTGCAGTCTACAACTCTGTTGCAGTGTGCGTGCTCGCGCTCAAATGTGAATGGACACGTACTCTCTTGCATGTTCTTTCTTGTATGTGTTCTCTCTCGTGTGTGTGCTCGCTCAGTTTTGCATTTTCTCCATCACTTGTCCATGTACTCTCGAGTACAGCTTCATTCTCTGATTTGATGTGCCTCTTTCTCTGCCTGTCTCTTTAACTGTCAATGACTTGATCGGCCTCTCTCTTTATATGTCTGTCTGTCTCCTTAGAATAATGGGAATTGAAATAAACTGCTGGAGAGACAAATATTGTCACCACCTGTTTTGGTCTGTGTATTTAGAGCTACAACTTTTCTACTAACAGCCTGAGACATGAACGACATTAAAACATTGGGGGAGATGCATCTCCACTGCCATCCGTAGGTGTGCATTGCAGGGACACAGGTACACATGTGAATTTCCCATATAGTTTTTAGGATTTTGTCGTTTTTTGTTTGTTTGTTTGTTTTTGGGGGGGGGGTCATATTCGTTTTTTTCTCCATTTGCTGGATTTCAGTGCTATCTGCAGGTAAAATCTCTAGTGAGCAGGACTGATACAAAAATACAGATGAGCAATTAAATAAACAATGTGGAATGTAACATTTAGTATTTGTAGGTTAAAGTCCTTATGACACATCAGCTCCCCTGGAAGCAAACCTGCTGATGAAGCCAGGATTATAGTATCAGCCCTAGCAGACCAATGAGGGAACACAACCCTAGAAGTTCCTTTATTGGTCCCATGGAAGAGAATGAACTATGCGACTGAATACAGTGTTGCTTTATGTTCTCTTTGTTGACAACCAGCAGCTGATCAGAGGCTTGCAATCTACACAGTTGGAACTCTGACTGAGGCTTGTTCGTCTACTACCTCAGTCTTCAGAATATGGAACTTTTGATTATTTCAGTTTGACTATCTTGAGATTAGCCACTTGGGTGCTTTGCTTTATATGATATTTAATAAAGTTAAAATGCACTAGAAACTGCATCTCATCACAGTCACTGGTGGAGGAAGAAGTCACCAGTGACAACTGCAACACTTCTTTTGGTGTAGAAATGGACACTTCTGGGACCCTTGTCAGCTCATATACTTATTAGGAAATAGTGCAGACTCACGGAGGTCTTCTAGCATGGCTTGTTTTAATCTCTCTTCTCACACATTGCAATTCTTTTTCTTGAACCATCCACCACCCCTTCCTTCTCTCTGTGTTTTTCAGTTTGCCCTTTTCCCCTCTCAACCTCTGCTTCTCGAGCTCCCTTTTCCCCTTTTACCATTTATGTAGGCAATTTGACTTTATATATTCTTGCATTTGTAGAATATGTACAGTCAAAATAGAAGATTGACTGTCACTTTAAAATCTACTGCTATGCAGACTTGCCACAACTAATTGGCAGTTTTATGGCAAGATCATATATGAATAGTCAACGTCTCTCTGCCTTCCCCAGCCTACATAATTCTTAGAGCATATGAAGTGTTTTTTATTCTGAAAGGAGAAGTGTTCTCCGTTCATCACCAGACACACTTTATCATCACGTTTGCCATCACACTGAACCTTGGTGTAACTCTCCCCTGGTGTACGGCACCTGCCTTTTTTCCCCAAACAGTTTACATACCTCTTTACTGGTCATTACTTAAAGGAGCAGTAAAATGTTGTATGTTGGTGCTGCTGCTAACAGTCTAAGCTTTATTAAAGGGATAGTAATACTTCGTTGTATCTTTATTTTATTTTGTAGGCATTAAAAAAAAAAACATGAAGAACGATATAAGTCTTATCTCTCAAACCTTTATGGTTTAAGAGATATTCACAAGCAAAGTATCCCCCCCCCTGTTCAGCCAGATCAGAAGGGAGGTGCCCAGGTAGACTGTAGAGAGGGACAATCTTCAATTAAGATAAGGGAAAAAGCTGAAAAACTTGTCAAGGGGGGAAGGGCTTTCATTGTTTTCATACAAAGAAGATTGTCCCCTGCTGTTATCTGTCTGGTCATACAGTCAGATTCACATCTGAGAAGAGATGGCTTACACTAGGAAAAAGGGGCGGGAGGGGAAACTTTGCTTGTGAATATCTCTCAAACCATAAAGGTTTGAGAGATAAGACTTATATCGTTCTTCATGTTTTTTTAATGCGTACAAAATAAAATAAAGATAAAACGAAGTATTACTATCCCTTTAAGTTCTGAATGAAATTCTCCCAGCAGTGAAATCCCCTTCTTTTATTTAGCAGGAAAAACCCCGCAACATAGTTTTTTTTCACAGCTCCTCTTGGGCCAGATTCTATTGCAGGAGATAAATGTTACCTCCCATGTTATCAAATATTTTCCTATTGAAGTCTATGGGGAAAACTGGAGATAAAAGCATGGATAAAATTAGCACCTGCAATAGAATCTAGCCCCTTGAGTCCTATCTAGCAGTCATGGGTTAAAAGCTTTTTTAATGCTGGTATGTTCTCTAGGCTAAGGGCAATTTCTGCAGCAGGCAATAGTTGATGGAAATATGGGTGGAGTCATGTGAAGAGTAGAAGAGAGGCTAGAGGTGGGGCTAAGGATGCTTTTGGGCTCCTGAAATGTAAATTGAAACCACTTTGCTCAATGCTTTTTCAAGTGTATTTGTGCTTCTGTTGGCTCTTTACTTCTTTCCAAGAAGCAGACTAAGATTGCTATGATTTCCTAGTAACCCTCCAGAGAACTTATTATAGGTAAAACTCCACAGGAATTTTCAACAAATTGAAGCAATAAAAGAGCTATTTTGGCAGGATCCAGTGTAAAGATTTAAAGGGTATTAAACAAAGAGGTTTATAGAGTAACTATGGGGCAAATCAACGAATACCACACGGGATAAGTAGATATACTTGGTACCGGGTGCTAATATATGCTCACTGCAGTAACAGATGTTTTATATGCTAGTTAAGCTATTCAGTAAAATTTCCTATTCTGAAGAAGGTTCACAATGACATTTCATGTGTTAACAGAGTTCTATGCTGCACCAGGAGACTTTCACTTTTCCCAAATATAAAAGTTTGAATATTTCTTAAACTATACATCTGCTGCACTTTCGGTTAACATAACACATACGCAGTTTTTAATTACGTTTGCAAATATGTGACAGGCCCAATTTTTTTCCAGCGTCTGAATGAAAATAATGAAATATTGGATTGTGGATGGAACAGGGTGTACTATATTTTCAGAAGCAAATTCGTCACTTCTAAAAACGTATCAAAGAATCACAAACAGTGGTAAATTTCTTGTCTTAAACTTGACAAGTTTTCAAAGAAATAAAGAGTTTTTTTTTTTTTGTTTTTTTTTTTAAGAAGTGTCTGGGCTATAAGATCAGGCTTTATTTGAGATACATATCCAAATGTGATCATGCTGGGCCAGTAGAAGGCAACATTAATAATCCACACACACATTTCATCATTAAGGAAAAAGTCACTTTGTTGCTGGTATTACATGACGGCTGTATAGAAAATAGGATTTTAGTGCTCCTACCTGTTAAATCCTTTTCTCTTCAGTCCATATGGAACACAGGTACCACTGAGCTGAGTCCCTGAGGACAGGGTACATCACAAAAGGCAGGGTCTTTAAGGTGGAGAGTCCCTCATCCTCCTCCAGCTCAATCCCCTGCATACAATCTCCTCTACTTCATGTGACAAAAAGCCACAATAAAGTAAAATAAGCAGGCAAGAAGAAAAGAAAATCTCCAAGGACTAAGACCCTAAGAAGACTCCTCTGCCCAGGAAGGCCACACAGGAAAGATTTTTTCTTCAAGTGGGAGACCTGTGTTCCAATGGGACTAAAGTAAAACTGATTTAACAGGTAAGAACACCAAAATCCTATTTCCTCTTATGTCCAATATGATCACAAGTACCATGGGGATATACCAATGCTAAGATTTGTGGGGAAGGATAAGGAGAAAAAAACTCTCACACATCCCCATGATACTAGAGTTCCCTAGGACTATTTAGGATCTGAATAACCAGAGCTTGTCAAAGGACACCGAAATAGTACAGCACACCAAAAAAGAGCCGACAGGACTACAAAAACTACTGAATAATAACTGGCAGTAGAAAAATAAATGACAGATCCTTAAAGGGATAGTAATACTTGAAAATAAGTTTATTTTATATTGTAGCCCTTAAAAAAACATGAAAAATGATATAAGTCTTATCTCCCAAACCTTTATGGTTTGGGAGATATTCAGAAGTAAAGTTTCCCCTGGAGTGACATCATTGCTCCACCCTTCAGATTTGGAATCCGGTCCAGGGACCGGTTGTGCCTCTCCAGAAGTGCTGAGATCACCATCTTTAAAAAGAATTTCTTAATTGGAATGGTCTACAAAGTGTGCTTGCTTTCAAGCCAGGCACACTATGTAGAAAGTTCCAGTTAAGTAGTTCTTTTCAAAGATCGTGATCTCGGCACTGCTAAAGAGCTGCCAGTTGCTCTGTGGACCGAATTCCAAATCTGTCCACTAGATGGCAGACTTGGCTGAAACAGCCAGGAAAAGAGAATTTTACTATATTTTACAAGTGAATATCTTCCAAACCATAAAGGTTTGGGAGATAAGACTTATATTATTTTTCATGTTTTTTTAAGGGCTACAATATAATATAAACTTATGTTCAAGTATTACTATCCCTTTAACAGGCAAGATTGCTTGTAGGACCTTCCGGACAAAGCGGACCTCAACTGAGGCCAAGACATTAATGTTGTAGTGTCTGGCAAAATTATGCAAGGAGGACCAAGTCACAGTCTTCCACAACTGGTCAGCCAAAGCCCGGTTCTTGTAGATCCAAGAAGCACCCATAGATCTGGTGGAATGTGCTGTGATCGTGAAGGGAACTGGTTTCTTCCTAAACACATATGCTTGGCATATAATAGGCTGAATCCAATAGGCAATGGTTACCTTGGAAGCAGCCTAACCCGCCCTGGGACCTTCAGGGATGACAAACAGAGAATCAGTCTTAAGAAAAAGCTTAGTAAGGTGCACATAAAACTTAAGACAGCTCACAACATCCAAAAGATGGAGATCCTTCTCCAGATCAGATGCAGAAGGCACAAAAGCATCTGATTGATGTGTAACTCGGAGGCAACCTTTGGAAGAAACTTCTGGGAAAGACTAAGCACCTCCTTATCCTGGTAGAAAAGACTAATTGAGGACTGCAAGACAGAGCTTACAACTGCCAACCAATACTGCCAAAAGAAAAAACATTGTCAGCTAAAGCAAGGAGATGGAGGCTAGAGGTTCAAAAGGGGGCTTCTGAAGAATGCCCAAGACTAGATTTAGATCCCACTGAGGTGTGGGATCCTGAAAAGAGGGTAAAGTGTGAGCCACCCCCTAATCTTCACGTCTGGGATGATAGCAACACATCTCTGAAAAAGAACAGAGACGGCTGAGATCCGAACCTTGATAGAACGTAAACGGAAATCCTTGTTGACTCTTTCCTGAAATACAGTAGGAAATTAAATTGTTTTCAAATATTGTAGTACATTTTGAAGGGGTGGAAATATAAAAAAAACAAACACTTTTTTTTATACTTATCTTGTGTTTGCACGGGTTATCCATGTTTGCAAATTTATATATATTTGGTATTTTTTTGTACTTGAGGAACTCGAGGCTTTTTTCAAATAATTGAAACTTTCACAATCAACATAAATGTTTTTGATATAGAAAGTGTGATTTTAGTGAGCTATGTAATTCTTTTACTCTTTTGTAATTATCACATCATACCTTGTTGCATGATACAAAATTTACATCACATGAGGCAATATTCAAAAGCTCAGTTCTTTCGGGAAACATACCTAAACAGGTGGATAGGAAAATTGCTGAAAAGGTGTCTGGTTTATAGGGTCTAAGAAATGGCCCAAACTCCTGGCACGCAAAGGGTTAAAGTGCCCCCATAAAGTGTAATATAACCATTTGCCATTTAGGTTTAATATTTCTACAGGAGAACTCTGTTTACCTTAACAATTGTACGTCTTCCTAAGCAGGAGACTATGATTCCTTTGATGTTCTTTTCATTCCACGGGAACCCAGCAGAACTTATTAAAAATACAAATCACTAGAATTTTCTAAATTAATCGGTCAACAAATCGAAGCATTCAATAATAGAAAAAAACACAACAAGCTATGGGCCATTCTTAAAAATGTGGAGTGGTGCATTTCTGGGGCAAAGCAGAATATCCATGGGGACAAGTTAGGATTTCAATTGATTAAAACAGGATTTTTAACCCCTTAGACTTAGTCTGCCCCAGAATTATTCCACTTCTCTCTTAGTATATAAGCCTAACAAATCCAATGAAATTAGAATGCCAACATGGTTAAACAATGGTTTTTGACACTCTGAGAGCCAAGTTAATACTAAACAGATAGCACTGGTGTTTGTAAAGATTAGTTCAATATGTTATTGCTGGGAAATAAATGGCCCTAATTCCAAGGCTACAGTGAACTGACACTGTATATGGCAGTAAAGCTGGAAGGGTCTCATTGGCCAGAGATCGATATCTAGCCAATGAGACCACTCCAGCTTACATGCAGAAAGCCTCCGCCATTGGAGGAGGCTGGATAGAGGGAGGGGAGCAGAAGAAAAGTGACAGACTGTGGTACAGAGCTGGTAACCACAGTCTGTCCGGAAGCTGGGTGCAGGGCAATCTTTAATCACTAAATTTCAGACAAATAGCGTTAAAAAAAATAAATGAATCAAGTACTCCGCATAATCGCTATATAACCTAATATTTAAGAGAAACTTGTATAGGGGTGATAGATCCCCTTTAACCCTTTGAGTGCCAGTGAGGTGCCCAGAGCATTGCAAAGCAATGAGTTGATCACCCCTCCGGCACACAAAGAGTTAAGGCCCTTACTGCACACTTTCCATTCAGAATTTCCACATTATTACCGCTGTAGAAATACTTTAACCTGTTTGTGTGTAGAAAAGCAAGAGATTCCTCATTTGATTGGCTTGCAATCTACTTTCCATGCCTGTAATGGGTATGACCATATAATTCAGGAAAGTAACTTCAAAAAAGAAAAAAGTGTGAGGTATAGGTGTAGGTTACTCTACTGGAGGTATATGCACTAAGGTTTTATAAAGCGGAGATAACTTCTCCAGTGTGAAAAGCGGTCTAGTTCCTATGTTATATCATTCTGCATAGGCTTCATAGAATAATAGGAATTGGAGAAGTGACATCAATGGGAACGTTATCTCCACTTTAGCACCGCTTTTTAAAAATGAGTGAATCTCCTCCCACTGTTATCCCATATGGCATGTGAACCCATGGCAGAGGGGTACCATTTTTCTCGGGAGGGTAGCAATCACTTTTGTGCCCACATCTTGAAATATTTGTGCACACGAACGTAGAAAGGCAAGCAAAACCCTCATATGATATGGGAGCATGTCTACTTTCTGAATTGGTATGCCTTGCATACCTTTCCTTCATATCTGTAATGGTTATAACCATTTAATAAAGCCTGCACATTTTAAAAAAGATAAGATGCATGTGCACCCTTTAGGCCGTGCTGAGCAACACGAGGCCCTCTAGCTGTTGCCAGACAACAATTCCCTTTGGCTTGCCACGGATCATGGGAGTTGTAGTCTGACAGCAGCTGGACAGCCTCATGTTTCCCAGCCCTGCTCTAAAGTATGTCAAACCATACCAGTGGGGTTCCATTTTCCTCGGGCTGTCACTAGGTAATGAACACAGCAAGAAAGTATATGGTTTTGAAAAGTGTTCATTTCTAAAGTAAATCAGAATATTAAATATATATCTTTCTTAAGTGCATATGCCCAAAAGCATGTTATAAATGTGCTTTTCTTACTCATATGAGGACAGTTGTGCATAGCCATTTGACACGTTTATACAAGCTCCTAATAAGTGCAATATATGCCACAACTGAGATAAACAAATGGGAGATAAGAGATTCTATGAACAGAAAGGTTGGAAATTCAAAACAGTTCTCTTGTTTATGATGTTACTGTTTTAACAAGCCTAAAAAGAAATGCAGCCAAATTAGCCAAAATTAGCCACTTTCTACATTTAGGCCTAGATTTATTCTATTATTGTTGTTAAGTGTTTCAACTTGTTTTAGCCAACAGATTCCCACTGAAGCCTTTGTATAAATTTGTATTAGTTATCTATCATCTGAAATAAAATACTGGCCTTATATTAACCCCTTAGTGACGCGGCCGTCACTTAACGCCCGTCTAACATTTTTTTTTTTTCTTCAGAAGAATCCGGAGTCCCCGAACGGCGTGCAGCCGCGCAGGGATCCGGATTTCCTGGACGTACATGTACGTCCTCTGTCACTAAGTGACAGCCACAGAGGACGTACATGTACGTCCATTGTCGCTAAGGGGTTAAATGATTTCAGGAGTTTCCCAGAAGGGGGAAAAATACTGACTAGGAGTATATAATATTATAATAGATATGAACCTTTTTATTTATTTATCGTTTTGCTTGTTGATAATGTCCCTTTTGAGTGCCAGAAGTGTGCACAATGCATAAAGGATTAACCATTTGAGTGCAAGAGGAGTGAGAATAAATGCTCTGGGCACTCCTCTGGCAGCCAAATGGTTTAACCCTATGAGTGCCAGCGAGGTATCCAACGCATTGGTTCTCAATGCGTTCTGTACCCCACTGGCACTCAAAGGGTAGCTGAAATTCAGTCACATTCATTTCTGGATCTGTTCAGACATACAACTTAAGCAACAAATGATCAAAATGAAAGGCAAGAGGATGCTAAACAGCAGTGCAAACACATAGCAGAAGCTCTTTGTTGATACTCTCTGTGCTATTTTAGGTTGTTGTATAAACAAAAGGCAACAGCTGGAAGAAACACTGAACTCAGCTGCAATGTATGCATCATTATTATCGGTACACACAGAACAATGACATGTCACTAGGAATACCCAGTAAGAAGATGGGTGAATGTACCTTTTGATAGAATGGAATGATTCTACTTGAAGGTGAGCAAAACACATACAAACACATTGGGCCATATACAGAAAGAAAGAAGAGCGATTTTGGTGCAAACGAACTGAATCATGGGTTAAATTAGCATCCCTCAAATCCTCGTTTATTTAAATGGGGCTTTTAATCCATTGAATGCAGAGAGGTTATTGTAGCATTCAAGAGGTTAAAAGGAGTGTCTATTTCAGTCAAATGTAATTTTTATTTGTCCACTGTAGCACAGATGGTTTTCCTCAGATTGCTGCAGGCCTTCTTGTACGTCAGCCTCACTGGGTCTTCTGCATCATTGTCTCGGTAAGGCTAGATTCACCTTGTGATGTTAGCGGCACTAATCCAAGAAACTACAGAGCACTGCTGCTCGCGCTAGCAATTTCACCACACATTAGCGTTGCCCAGTGCAG
This sequence comes from Rhinophrynus dorsalis, assembly GCA_037306005.1. Classification (NCBI taxonomy): domain Eukaryota; kingdom Metazoa; phylum Chordata; class Amphibia; order Anura; family Rhinophrynidae; genus Rhinophrynus; species Rhinophrynus dorsalis. Next base: position 349,516,381 of record CM074718.1, read on the forward strand.
CCTGCTGAATCTCAATTATGTTCATGTTTGAGTGCAGTTAAAGGGATAGCAATGTTTCAAAATAAATGCAGCTCCAATTATTCTTTATAGTTTTTGGGCCATGTAGAGCGGTATTATCATTCTCTATGATGTATACTACCAGAGTAATTGACTTATAAAGTGACCCTCTCCCTCCCCTTTTACCTACTGTAAGCTGCTTCTCCTCAGATGTAGAATCCGGACGCTTGACTGGGCATTTTGCAGCGAGGGACAATCTTTTGCCTGTAAGCATAAGGAAAATCCAGCACAAGAGCTAGTCAGAGACGCTCAACTAGGAACGAGCCTACCCATAAAATGATGAGGCTCTATAGGATAAGTATCCTACCCAGGGTGCAATCTCTTTTAGCTCACTAGTGCCTTTCACGGAGAGGAAATATCCTGAAGCACATCATACTGATCCTACCAAAAGGCAGTCCAGCCACGAAGTGCCAGGCAATTCCTTTCTGAACAAGAGAAGCAGCCAACCCCAGACGTACATTGCGGCCTTGTTGGGCCTCGTCACTTTGTGGCTGGGCTGCCTTTTGGTAGGATCAGTATGATGTGCTTCAGAATATTTCCTCTCTGTGAAAGGCACTAGTGAGCTAAAAGAGATTGCACCCTGGGTAGGATACCTCATCATTTCGAGGGTAGGCTCGTTCCTAGTTGAGTGTCTCTGGCTAGCTCTTTTGCATATGCAAATTGCCCTTGGGACTTGTCACCCTAAGGGTAACAGGGTAATCCAGATGTGGACCCCTTGCTTACAGTGCCTAGAGAGATCAGATGCACCTCACTGACGAGGCCCAACGAGGCCGAAACGTACGTCTGGGGTTGGCTGCTTCTCTTGTTCAGAGAGGAATTGCCTGGCACTTCGTGGCTGGACTGCCTTTTGGTAGGATCAGTATGATGTGCTTCAGGATATTTCCTCTCTGTGAAAGGCACTAGTGAGCTAAAAGAGATTGCACCCTGGTAGGATACTTATCCTATAGAGCCTCATCATTTCGAGAGCAGGCTCGTTCCTAGTTGAGCATTTCTGACTAGCTCTTTTGAAAATCCAGCACCCCTTGAAGAAAGAGGGCAGATTTTTCCTTATACTAACAGAAGATTGTCCCTTACTGCGATCCATCTGGACAATCTTGCTGTGCAGATTTACATAGGTGGAGGGGGACACTTTATGATTAAAGGGATAGTAATACTTAAGTATTACAAATCCCTATATTAAAGCCCTAGAAAAAAAAAAAAAACGTATTTCCCCCCAGTGTCATCTCTCCAACCTTTATGGTTGGAGAGATGAACGCTTCTAAAGTTGCCCTCTCCCTCCCCCTTCCCCGTAGACAGCATTTTAGCTGACTGCCGAGAAATCCGGTCAGAGATCATCAGGCGGCTCTGCAGCAGAACCGCGATCGCATTAACTAAAAAAAAAAAAACTTTCACTGAAATGGTCTTCTACGTGTGCTTGCCAAGCACACGTAGAAGACCATTTCAGTGAAAGTTTTTTTTTACGGGGAAGGGGGAGGGAGAGGGCAACTTTAGAAGCGTTCATCTCTCCAACCATAAAGGTTTGAGAGATGACACTGGGGGGAAATACGTTGTTTTTTTTTTACTAGGGCTTTAATATAGGGATTTGTAATACTTAAGTATTATTATCCTTTTAAATTACTCTGGAACTACACATCGTAGAGAATGATAATAACACTCTACATGGCACAAAACTATAAAGAATAATCAGAGTTGCATTTATTTTGAAACATTACTATCCCTTTAAGTCGAGCAGAGCTGATCTACATGGTAGGCCATGGGCTGCAGTACAGATCATTCACACTGATGGCCTGCACTTCGAGATGAACATCATAACCTCCAATGAATGAAACTCACATGACCATCAGTCAGTGATGTATGGCTGATGCTGACATATACTGCCCATCACCCACCCTTCAACCATGCCCCCCCAGTGATGAGATTGCAGGGTGAACAAAAGTAAACCTGAAAGAAAGGATGGGGTGGAGTTTCATGAAGATTAATCATAGTTATCTATGCTACAAGTTCAAATCTAGCCTTACTACTACAACCCCTTCGTATCAGGTTGTCTTTCTGCTCATGTCCATCACGAATACTGTGCCATTATTCTTCATCTTATTCAGCATGGTTCGCATAATGCCCTTTGTGCCAGCCTGAACTATTGCTTCCCGCAACCAATATGAATAGTAAAATCCTCACCCTCATTTAAAGAGCCCTTTACAATTAATTGCCCCTAACACATCTCCACCCTATATAAATACACTATTAGAAGGTTGAGTTGAGAGCTAAAGAAACCTGCAGCTATTCTGAGGCAAACCAAACTCACCATAGGGGACAAATACAATGTTCCCATATTCCCACTAATTAAAGTGGAATTTTTAAACCCATTAATATACTAGGAGGTCTCACACACATTGCAAAGCAATAAACTGGTAACCTCTCTAGAATGTAAGGAGTTAAAAACCCACTTTAATCAGTGGGAATATCTGCACTTTGTATTTAAACGATACGGCCCATTCAGCCACGCACCACAGAATCATGTCCGCCTCCCTGAGAATAATATCTAGTACTAATTAAAGATCACATTTTGGGAATCAGTCCATCCACAATAGACTAACAGGGACTATTTTCTGCCCAGATTAAGATAAGTAGATAGTTATTATTAGGAGATGTTAGTGTTTCTTTAACCCCACGCACGCTGTGGTCATTTAAGGACCACGGAGCGTTTTTTTTTTTCCAGGATCCGGTTCCAGGCTCCCCGAACGGCGTGCAGCTGCACGGGGAGCCTGGAATTCCATGATGGTCCAGGAGCGTCATGGGTCCTTAAGGGGTTAACTTTCAGAACAATAATTAAAGGAACACTAAAATCTGTAAATAAAATTAAATTATAGAACTTCAAACTATTATTGTCCTTTATTTATTTACTGCCGACTTGTTCCGCAGCACTGAACAATAGGGAATAGATACCAGACACTAAACAATACAAATGGGTCATAGAAAACAGGAAGATCAGAAGGCCCTGCTTTGGCAAACTTACAGTCTTATCATGCACTGACAGTGTGTAAAAATTACATATATGTTAGATGCCTAAAAAATTAATCCTCAACTTGCTTTTTACCACAAGTACAGTATCCTACTCAGAATACCTTAACTAACACGTTAGTGCTGTGTGGGATTAGAGAAAGGACAGTTAATCTTCTATTCAGAAAGGCTGGCACCTTATTTCAGGTTGTTCAGAGGCAAAATAGGCCGTCTCAGGTACTGTCAAGATTACTATATTAATGGAGGACAGGGGGAGACCAGCAAAAGGCAAGAATGGGAGACCTCATGTAACAAAAGCATGATGCTATTTACATTTAAATACAGGAGGTTAAAGACTGCAGTGGCGACAGGTATGGAATCCAAAGGTGCCCAACAGATTTTAATTATGCCCCAGGGAGAATATTTTTGTGTGGGGGCCCAAAAAAGTATTTGCACCGGGGCCCTCCAACAACTAGTTACACCACTGAGTGCAACACTATAACGTTTATATTTAATTAGTGTACTGCCTTAAAATGGTGATTTGGTCATGTTGTCCAAGACTACATTTTGGCCTAAGAAAACAAACAGAGATGTTTTAGATGTTCGCTTAAAGGTACAGCATATTTAAGTTACAGGTGCACAAACAAATAAGACCCTTTGGAGCCAAAAAATTATTTTTATAATCTAACTGGGAATTTTAGGAGCCTGTAAAGAGGTGTATACAAATAGATGTATATAAAATAGCTCCAAAATTTAGGAACCAAAAGAAAACATTTTAGGAGCCTGGTGCAAATATTTTTTAAGTGTTTCATGTGTATGTAACCACAGATCATTTTTACATGCTAGCACTCCTTTAAAGGGATAGTAATACTTCGTTTTATCTTTATTTTATTTTGTAGGCAATAAAAAAACATGAAGAACGATATAAGTCTTATCTCTCAAACCTTTATGGTTTGAGAGATATTCACAAGCAAAGTTTCCCCTCCTGCCCCTTTTACCTAGTGTAAGCCATCTCTTCTCAGATGTGGAATGCAGTCCATAGACTAGACAGATAACAGCAGGGGAAAATCTTCTTCCTATGAGAACAATGAAAGCCCTGCTCCCCTTGACAAGTTTTTCAGGTTTTTCCCTTATCTTAATTGAAGATTGTCCCTCTCTGCAATCTACCTGGGCACCTCACTTCTGCTCTGGCTGAACAGTGTTACATCAGTAAAAGGGACAGGAGGGGGATAATTTGTCATTGAATTACTCTGGAACTACAACTCTGACAGAATTGAAATAACACTCTCTAAGGTCCAAATACTATGATGATTAATTGAAGCTGCTTTTAGGAGATCTAGATTTACACTGGTAAGACATGAACCACTGAAGGGCGGGGGTATCAGCTAATTATGCCCTGCCTCCAGCTGATCATTCAGAAAACATCAAAACAATAAGCCATCATGTAGGGAGAAGGAAATGTATGAATTTGACAATGACTTTGATCTGGAAATGCCAAAAAGAAGATCACTAATCCTGCAAATACCTTGTAGACTATGGAGCCCAGATACATGAAGGTCTGTTCTGTATGTCATTCACTTATCTCTAGGAGTCCATGGAGGATTCAAAGATATGAATGGCTATACCTTAAGGCTTAGTCACAGCTATCAGAACTCACCTTCAGGTCTATGTTTGAAGGGAGAAGAGAGTCATGACAGCATGAAGGAATCTGTGTCTTATACAATGAAAAAATAAAAAAAGAGGATTTTAGTGTAGTTACCATTAAATCCTTTTTGTTTTGTCCATGTGGACAGGAAATATGGGGTTAAGTTTGCTAATACTGGAGGGCAGGGCAATTCAAAAAAGGTAAGGCCTCTGGGGAGGAAACTCCCCTCCACTTTCATTTTCAACGTATAGCAAAGTGAAAAGAAATACATCCCCTGAACATAGATCCCAAGAGGACACATCTGTCCGGGATTTAAATCACATGGTTTTTTCTCTGGGTGGGAATCCTGTGTTCCACAAGGGCTAAGAGGAAAAGGTTTTAATGCAAAATTCACTAAAATCCTCTTTTTTCTCTTACTTCAAACGTGGAACACAGGAACCATGGGGGATATACCAACTTAACTACCAAAAGTTTGAACAAGAACCAACAGGGCTTACAATTCATAGAAGAAAAACTAGTTAGAACGATCCTTATACAGACACCACAGCCTGAAGGAATTTCTGGTCTCAGCCGAGGTCAGGATCTTCATAAGGTTGTGTTTGGTGAAAGAGTGCAAGACAACCATGTCGCCACCTTACACAGATGTTCAGCAGTGATTCTTATAGGCCCAAGAGGTGCCCACTGCTGGAGTGCACCGTGACTCTATAATGAACAGGCTTCTTCCTGAGGATAAGCTTGATGTATGCAATATTTGTGAAAAGGCTGCGTGCAATACACACAGTACTTCAAGCAATGTATTACATCCGAAAGATGAAGATCCTGCTCCTGCCTATTGGAAGGTGCTACACATAAGGAAAGATGTGAAACTCTGAAACAACCCTAGACAAAAGGCCCCTGGGAGTTAGCCAAATCTCCCTGTCGTAAAAAACAGAAAGAGGAAGTTGCAAGACAAAGCCTGAAGTTTGGCTAACCTCGAACTGACAAGATAGCCAAAAGAAAAGCTGTCTTGAGAATCAGAAGATGCAAAGATGCAGCTGAAAGAGGTTTGAAAGGGGACTTCTAGAGCACTCCCAATACCAGATTTAAGTCTCATGGGGGAGTGGGATCCCGAAAGACAGGGTAAGTGTAAGCAACCTCCTGGAAAAAGGTCTCAACAGGCAGCAAAGTAATGTGTTGCTGAAAAAGATCAGAGAGAGAGAGAGAGAGAGACGAGATCTACACCTTGACAGAACTAAGGATGAGACCCTTGCAAACGTTATCTTGAAGAAAAGCCCGAACGACTGGGAGACTGAAAGGCCTTGGATGAAATCACAAACAGCAAACCAATAACAGAACTGAACTGAAAATCACTTCACTGAAAGGCAAAACACAGAAAGTTCAGAATGTGTAGGTAAGTGTGTTGGTGGTATAGGGAAGAAAGTAATTCCCCTGAACATATAGCTGCTATGACAGTTTCCAGAGACTCAGTTTTGAACAGCAGAGCTAACACAGTGTTTGAGGAAATCCAAGTACATAATGGGACTGCAGGTGCAGTCTTTTTGGGGAACAAAAAATTTTAGTAGAATCCGGTGCAGTGTACATGTGCTGTAACAGAGACCACAATCCGATTTTTTTTTTTTTTTTTTTTTTAGAAGACAGAAAACTGCGTCTATGAACAGATGCCTCCAAACAGAGTCCTGAGGACCTCTGGACAGAAAGAAAGCAAAGAGGAAGGAATTTGAAGTCTATGCTGTACCCTTCCAAAATTACCACAAAACATACATTCATATATTGCTGGAGTCTCCCACGTATCTCGAAAGAGACTAAGGCAACCCACAATGGGCAGAAACGTAACAGGACCCCGCGAGTTATGCAGAAGTGAATTGTTTCAACCTTAGGCTGATTTGTCTTCTTGCTTTAGGAGGGGGTTGAACCCTAGATTCCACATACTGGAAGGGATAATAGAAAATACACATCTTCTTAGGGAAGAAAAAAAAAACATGTTTTGGAGGAATCTGAGGCAACAGAGTACTTTTGCATTCAGTAGGTTATGGCCAAAAAGTTGTTTCCCAACAAATGGAAGGGTGATCAGCTGACCAAATCATGAGCTACAATGTGCAGTGCGTAGCTACCAACGTTTTTCCTCCAAGGACTCTTCTGTAATGTATGCATTTGCCTCCAGAATTTTGGCAAGCAATATTAACAGTCCTTCATTGGGAACACCCCTTGGATGTCATCTGAGAGATATTTGCCCCACATTGTCATAGGTCTAATGACCCAAGCAGCAGCAAAAATGTGTTGCGGGGCACCAGTGGCTCCAAAATTTGCCTTTAGTAAGGTGTTGTAGGGCTTATATGCCTTAATCTTTAAGAGCTACAGCATCTGTCAGAGGCAAGGTGGCGTTCATGGCACGGGGGGATATAGCGTGATCAACTGCTGGTGGAGTAGCCCACTGCAACAGATCCTCAACTGAAAAAGGGTATAGATTAGAAATGCACCTATTCAGAAACGGCCTTCTGTCATGTGTTTCTAGGACTACCTGGGCAAAAGAGTGATGGGGAGGAAGCCTGAGAGACCTGAAGCATCTCTAAGATAGAACTGATCCCCCAAAGACAGGGAGGAATCTAATCCATCCCCATCAGTCTTACCTTCTGCCTCAGAGGAATCCCCAACCAATTGTGAATGATCCCCAAGTATAGGATTTAAACGCCTAACAGGAGACATGGGGCATCTCAAATGTTGAGGACCCCCTAAACTGATGAGAGGACATAGGTGACTGAAGAATTCAGAGTCTTAACAAAACTGGTTCCTTTTCTGCAATGGAGTGCTCCAGGGAGTAGTCGGGGGCACAATGCAAGAGGAAAATAGTGTACTAGATTAATCAATAGGAAGCCCAGTCTGGTATGAGAAGCAATGGGTTAAAGGCACCCCAGAATCTTTGGCTATGGATTATCCATGTGTCGCTCGGGATCTGACATGTCAAAATGAACCCCTCTAAAGTAGGACAAAATAGCCCAAAGCAGCAGGAAAGTAAACAAAAAGTACTTATAGAAATAAAAAGTATATATCTGAATGCAAGGGGACAAATGGAGAAACCAGCCTCTGTGAAGCAAGATGGTTGCCAAAGACCCATCCCTAGCCACCTCTGAAATCACAGGAAATGGGATTCTGGGGGCTGTAGCTTTCAAGACATTTACTAAGCAAGTGGTGGTTCTCCAGACGTTCAAAAACGGCATTCTTCTAAACACTGAATAAGGTACCCAGGATGCCCATTCAAAAGAATAGGTAATCTGGTTCAATATAAACTGACTCTGATCCCCTAGAAACGAACGGGGCAGAGATATGTCCCTGTAAGGAATCATATGAAACATAGATGGTCACTGTGTGGGCACTGGTTCTTAAAGGGGCCCGCCAAATTTCAAAGAGAAAGAATAGAAAAATTAAGTTAAAGACTGAATAGGAATCAAGATAAACAAAAGAAAAACTGAAGAAAATAAAGACATCTACTCATAAAAGAAAAGGTCAAAAAGACAGTTAGAAACAGAAAAAAAGAACATAAAGACTTAAGAGACACCTACCGTTAATACATGCACCTTTGAAACACACACAGTAATAAAAGAGAAATTAAATATAATCCAATACAGGCAAAATACCACATAATAGTGGATGCCAGAATAACAGGGACATAAAAGTAGCACAATGGTACTCAGGAGGTAAACTCACCCAGCTTTGATCTTCAGGCTCCCATTGTGTAACATGAAGATCTTCAGAGAAACTCAAGAATTAGGTAGAGACTTAGAGAAAAAGTCAACATCCACAGGTAAAGGTCCTGAAATACACCTGTGAGCTTGCCAATCCATGATCAAGGGAGCCAGCGAATGGGAGCCCACTTAATGGTGGATTATGCAGCCCCAGATGATTATAAATAAAAAGAGAACAGTGCCCAAACACCTTTTCATGAGGCAGGCCACTTGAAAATGGAAGCAGGCAGGGTAAAGTGGGGGAAGACGGGAATCTCCATCTCAGAGGTCCCTGCCCTCCAGGAAAAGGGAATTTTACCCCATGGTTCCTGTGTACCATAATGGGTGAAAGAGAAATATGGCTAACTGGGGCACTAAAGAAAAATAGACAAAACTGTAGGACATATGAATAAAACAAAAATTGAGCAATTCTGGGGAAAACTGCAATACAGACTTCTGTGCCCTTGTATGATACTGATGTGATCAACGCATTACACTACAAAATAACTGTGCAGTTATTTTGCAGCAAAAAAATACTATACTTTTGGCACTGTATGTTAGACCTGTTGATGTATACTAATGTTGACAAAACACTGGTCTACAGATTCTCCCACAGTGCCATTTCCTTGTTAACCTTTTTAACCCTGAGTGCCAGAGTGGTACATAACGCATTGCAAAGCAATGCGTTACGTACCACTCTGGCATTCAAAGGGTTAAGGAGCTGAAGAGGTGCAATGCAATTATTATTATTCTTCATTTATATAGCGCTCACTTCTTCGGCAGCACTGTACAATAGGGAATAGACAAAACGAGGTAATAAATACTGGTAATGGAATTCCAACTGGAATGTGGAAAACAAAAGGATCAGAGGGCCCTGCTTGTGACAGAATGTATTGCAACCCTTTTGGACTATAGAGGATTAAATATAGCAAAAAAAAGAGGATTGTTTCCCAATAAAACTGATAAAAAAAAAAAAACTATATGGAATTGTCTGTAGTAATTTCATTGTCGAATCTAGCTTTGATAGATCTTGTATGATAAACTACTGCCCAGTGTTCTCCATTTCAGCTCTAGTTATCATTAAAGGCCAGGAATTAACTCTCTGATAGCCAAGAGTGTGCAACACAACCCACAATAGAGACATCTCTAGCACTCACTGGGTTAAAAGCTCAATATAAAGTTAATGGAAATTTTAATTTATTTTGCCCTCTGTGGTAAAATTGGTGTGCTCCCATATTGCTTTGCTTTTTCTCTCTGCATACAGCCCTTTAAGTGCAATTACACTGTCATGTTGCACTTAGCAAAGCCTCCTGACATGCCTATGAATTTATCATCAGTTTCAATTGACTGAAACATGCACTGTGCATCTCTAGTCCTCAGCAGAGGCAAATTCATCACAACACATTTAGGGCCTTATCCATCACCTCAATGAGAGACAATCCTGGAGCAAACCAACTGCACAACAGGGAGGAAACCGAATATAAAACATTTAAAATGGGAATTTAACCTTTCTGAGTGCCAGGGTGGTATACAACATATTGCTTTGCTATGCACTGGCTACCTCTCTGGCATTCAAAGGGTTTACTCTTTGAATGCTAAAAATGCCACTGAAGCATTGCAAAACAATGCAGTGTAACCCCCTCTAGCAGTCAACAGCTTAACACATTGAGTGCCAGAGGGGTACGCAACGCATTGCGTTGCGTACCCCTCTGGCACTCAAAGGTTTAAAGCTCTTATTTAAATTGTTTTAATTTCGCCTCTATGGTGCAGTTGGTGTGCTCCAGAAATGCACCTGTTTAGAGTCAGGAAAATAAGCAAATATGAGCAATTCTGAAGTAAATCAAAATAGCTTAGCTCCGTGAAAGCTAGAGCTCTCAAATGCTTTGGGGTATACAATGCACTGATTTGCAATGTGTTTGATACCCTTCTGACACTCAAAGGGTTACGTTATTTGATGACTAAGACCTTTATTTTACAACTAGTTTGCTCAACACTTCACGCAAAATTGTTTAATTGCACTGCAAATGTCAATACAATAAGCTCTTCAAAAGCTCATTCAGAACAATAATGTTAAACAGCCATGAGTAATCAGATCACAGTATACATAAGGTGTAGCAGATTTAACACCATATGTTTTACAATATTGTTTTACTGCTATCGATTGCTAAACAAACACGAAAGTGGGAATGACCTGTGGAGTCTACACGGAGTTGGAATCTGTCACATTCCACAATTGTCATGACAGTGCAAGAAATCACAACAGACTGATCACTTGGGTTGTCAGGTGGGGTCATATATGTTTAACAGTGACACACACCACTGAAAATAAGACAGGTCTGTGTAAAGAATGAGTCACAGCAGCCCCTTTCCAGTCTGACCACATTATAATTCTATTCTGGCAGCTGACATAATGGAATTCCACAGCCATATCTGACAACCACACCTTTGTCATTCATTTATCCCCTTCAGTTACAAGGGGGTACTCAACAAATTGAGAAACACATATTTTTGAACCTCCCTCCTATCATAAAGGATCACAGATGACCAAAGATGCAGCTGGGGACACTGGGAGTTATAGTCTTCAACAGCTGGAGGGCCTCAGGCTGTCAGCCCTAAGGCAATTTTAGCTGTTGATGACTACATTTCCTATCATCCCCAGCTTAGATGGCTGGGGACGATATGAGTTGAAGTCATCGACAGCTAGAGGGCCTAAGGTTGCCCGCTCCTGATTTCATCCATGTTTTTCAAATGAATATCAAACTGGTATTTCAATACAAATCTTACTAATGAAGGCCCACATTACACAGGTAACTGTTTACATTCAGTTTCCCCATTTGTAAAACAAATGTTTATTGTAGGGCAAAATAAATAAAATCACAGGGCTAGTTAGGACCAGAATGGGTGACCTATGGCTCGCCAACTGTAGAACATTACCAGATAAGGTGTTACTGATCAAAAATAGCTGGAGAACCACAGGTTATCCGCCCGTTTTAAAGCAATACCATATTAATACTGTCTTGAAGCAACAGCTGATAAGCCACAGGTTCCCCACTCATGCTTTAATTAACATAGTTTATCATTGATACAGAGCCCACTCCTTCTTTAATGCAATACCAGAAAAGACTATGTCACTTATCAATAACACCTGGAGAGTCGCAGTTTACCCCCACTTATTGCTTTACACAGAGCAATAACAGATCAATACTGTCACTGATCAGCAGCTGGAGAGCCACAAGTTATCCACCCAATTGTTTTAGACAGAGCGATACCAGCTAGTCACTGATCAACAACAGCTTGAGATCCAGGGGTTGTGCACCCCTGATTTAGAGCATTCCCAGATATATATTATGTCACTGATGGGGGTTGTAGTCCACCAGCATCTGAGGAGACACAGGCTGGCAGACCTTATTTAGACCAATAGCAAACTGATGTACTAAGATAGCGGTGTCATTCAAGAGAAACCCAATTCTACCATTGGGAATAGCTATTAGCTACTCCAAATTTTCATTCATTTAAATTGTGGCTTTTAACCCCTTGAATGCCAGGTGTCGTTGGACACGTATATTGCATTCAATGAATTAAAAGCCCCAATCAAATGAAAGGCAATTTTTATTTGATCCCTAATGTGCAGTTGGCTTGGTCTAGAATTATACCACTGTTTTTAATACGTCAGCCCCAGTGAGAAAAACTGAAAATACCAGGCTAGCCGACTGTGCCACCTAGAAGGACAACCCCACCCCCGGGCTTTTACCTTCACACTGGAACCCAGCCAGACCCCAGATGAAGTCCGTGCAGTGATGGCAGAAGGTTGGCTTGGTGAGGGTGACTTTCTTGAAGGTATGCCCTGGCGAGCCTGGAGAAGAAAGGGTTTGTTTTAGCTGGTGGTGTTTAGTCCCAGGTGAAGAAGAGGAGGTATGTTTGTGTTGCTGTGGTGGGGTCCTGGTTTTTCCACCTCCCAGTTTTGGACTGGAAGACGGGCTGCTACTGTTGCTCCCCCCTCCACGATACCCCAGATTTCCAAACCTGGATCTAGCTCCGTCTGCAGCCATCTCTCACTCATGCAAAGAGAAACAGAGAGAGAGGAGGGCCCAGGGTTTTCTTCTTTTCCCTTTAATCAGGAAAAGAAACGCAAAGCCAGACAAGGAAACGTGCAAGAAAATGGGTTTTTGCCAAACGTCTTGTCTGCCAGAATAAAACCAGCAGGTAATCAATCCCTTAGGCTTCCCGTGGCGATCAAATGGACAGGTTGAGAATAGTAGTAATAATATTGATAATGCATCTCTCCTCCTCAGCAGCAGACCCAAAGGAAGAGGTGAAAACAGCAATTCAAGGAGCGAGCGCAAGACGAGGTTTTGCTCTGTGCTGACCTCGCTGGGCTGGACTGTAGACTCCGCCCCGCCCGTCATAACAGTGAAGGATCAGTGGGCGGTTTGCTGTGCTTTTACTCAGCCCTTCGTACACTGTGGTTTGGATTTACACACACCAACTCTCACACTTCTACCATACACTTACATGCAAGTGCTGTCACACTCTACCCCAACCTAACATACAATAGCTGTCACCCTCTGCCCCACAGTAACACACAATAGTTGTCACCATCTGCCCCACAGTAACACACGCAGGGCTGGTGCAAGGATTTTTGCCACCCTAGGCAAAACCTAATTTTGACGCCCCTTGTGTCCTACCCCTGTATGCCAGCCCTGTATGTGTTTAAGTGTCAGTTTGTTTGTGTGTTCCCTATATGTGTATAAGTGTCAGTTTGTGTGTGTGTTCTCTATATGTGTATGTGTGTGTCAGTATGTGTTCCCTGTATGTATATGTTTGTCAGTGTGTGTTCCCTATATGTATATGTGTGTCAGTGTGTGTGAGTCTCTGTAAGGATATCAGTGTGTAAGTATGTGTGTGCTTCTCTATATGTGTATCAGTGTGTCAGAGTGTATGTTCTCTATATGTGACTCTCCCCCTCTTGACTGTTGATCCCCCCTTTGACACTTTCTTCCCCCGTCTGACTCTTTATCCCCTCTTGCCCCCCTTCCACTTACTCTTCCTAGTGCACATTCATTTTTTTTTCCTCTCTCTATCTTTCTCTCTCTCTCTCTCAATTTCGGTGCCCTCACTTGGCTGGCTATTTTTTTTTAATGTAGCACAGCGATGCCCATTTCTCTCTCCCCCTCTGCTCCTTCAGTCCTTGTCCAGAATTGAAGGAGCGGAAGGGGAGAGAGAAATGGACATCGATGTGCTACATTAAAAAAATAGCCAGCCAAGGGAGGGCACCGGAACGTACTTGGGTTTTTTTTGAGACAGGCAGGCTAATATTTTCTGGGTTATCCCCCCCTCTGTGCCACTGACTTAGGCAATAAGTGGTGAGCAGGGGTGGGGGGGTTGGCCCCGATGCGCACCCAGAGAATGTGCGCCCTAGGCCGGCGCCTACCTCACCTATAGGTGGCACCGGCCCTGAACACACAGTAGTTTTCACCCACTGCCCTACACATACCAGTTCTCACCTCCTCAGTCACACACAACTGTCACCCCCGTCCCACACTCACAACAAGCAGCTCTCAGCCTGTGCCCACAGTAACACACACCAGCTCTCACCCTGCCCAGTACACATACCAACTCCATATCTCCCCACATTTTACCTAGCCTAAGAGGGACACTTTTGTTTTACGTGGTGTTGCTGGCGGGCATACAATTATCTAATGACAGCCATTAATCTACAGGGCCGGATTTCCCAATAGGCAGATTAGGCACCTGCCTAGAACTCAAAATTTTGAGGGGTAGCTCAGCTGTGCTGGCCACACCTACATTCAAAATTGTGGGTGGGGCCAGAGCAATCTCTGCATCCATTCAGTAGCTTATACACCCCTTTACAGGGTATTATTTAACCCCTTGGATGCTAGTGAGATCTCCAACGCATTGGAGCAATGCGTTGGAGATCTCTCTAGCAACCAAGGGGTTAAAGCTCTTATGTCCTTACTTGTTGTAGGCCAAATCTATATTCTGTGCCAGTAATCAGTGGATGAGACTCGTGGTGTGGTCATGTGAGGAGTGGAGTGTGGCCGTGGGTGGCCATAGCTAAAGGTGCCCAGATTGCTTTGCCTAGGGGAGCCTGGAATGTAAATCCAGCCCTGTTAATGTAACTGAATACATTATTTAGAATACCAAATTATTTGTTTTACAAAACTCATTTATAAGCACACATACTGAAGTTTCATCAAACATTAATGTTACCTTTATTGCTGTGAAGCAATGTGATTCACTAACCTACTTACAGTATGATTTCCTAAAAAAGAGAGACAAGAGTGTAGGACGGAGTGATTTGAGTCTCCAAAAGGGATTGCCCCTCCTAAAGAGGGAAGCTTATGAGGTATGCATCTCTCATCTTCTTCTCCAAAAACACACCAACTCTCAATCCACCCAAATATTCAAAAAACCTGTCTCCTCCAATGCCGCACACTAACACACACCAACTCTCATTCTGTGCTCAGCACTCACACACCAGCCACTGCCCCTCTGCTCCAGCCCATACAAACACACCTCTCTCACCCCATGCCCACACTCAAGCACACTGACTCTTATTCTGTGCTTGCAATCACACCAGCTTTCACCCTCTGCCACCACACATAACAACTCTCACCTTTTTCCCCTACACATATCAACTCTCATCCTTTGTCCCACACTCACCACACCAGTTCTTACCCTCTGCCTCACACACACACTGGTACTTATCCATGGTTCCACTCTCACGCACACCAGCATTCACGCTTTTCCCCATTCTCACACACACCAGAACACACCCTCTGCCCCACTGTTGTATGCACCAGCAGTCACCCTCTGCCCAGCTCTCAAAGACACACACTGGCACTCACCCTCTGACACATACAAGTACCAGAACAAATACTATCTGTCACTCTTACACACTCACACCAGCACGGAAGCACTGTTGCACTCTCACACACCAGTGCTTAACATCTGCCCCACTTTCACACACACAACACTCAACTACTACCCCACTCTCACACACACACACTCATCCATATAGACCCACTGCCTCACTCTCATACAATCACCAGCTCTCACTATCTGCTCCACTCTTACAAACACACCAGCACTCATCCATTCCCCACTGTTACACACACACCTGCACTTGTCCTCTACCCCACTCATACACACTCCAGCACTCACCCTCTGCCCCACTTCCACAGACACCAGCACTCACCTTCTGCCCCACTCGTCTTCTGGCCAATTCACTTTCTGCCCCACTCACACACCCTCTTCCCAATTCTCAAACACACACACACCAGCACACACCCTCTGACTCACATGCATCATCTGCACCACTTTCAAACACACTAGCACTCAACCCGTTCCACTTGCACACATCAGCACTCACTCTGCCCACTCTGACACACACCAGCACTCATCCCCTGCCCCACTCACATATCAGCACTCTTGTTGTACTGCACCTCACATACACACACCACCGCTGGTCCACTGCCCTACTCTCATACACCAGTGTGCAACATCTGCCCCACTCTAACACAACAGTCACCCACTGTAATGCACACATAACAATGCACACCCACTGTTTCACTCTCGCACGCTCACCAGCTCTCGCCATTTGCTCCAGTTTTACAAACACACACCAACACTCACCCATTTGCACACTCAATCACATACACACTAATACACAGCCTCTTCCCCACGCTTACACACACTAGCACTCACCCACTGCTCCATTCTCACACACATAAATATGCCAGTATGCACCCTCTGCCTCATTCTCACACACAACATTCACGCATGCCCCCCCTCTCACACACATCAGCACCCACTCGACACTCATCCCACTTTCACATACACATGCCAGCACTTACCCCTCCCCCACCACACTATCGCTCACACACATACAAACCGGCATTCTCCCTCTACTGCACTCACATGCACACACACCAGCACTCACCCACTGCCCTACACTCATGCACACACCAATACTCACCCACTCTCACACATTAGCCAGCACTCACTATCTACCTCACTAGTACACACTCTCTATCACACACTCTCACACAAACATCAGCACTCAACATCTTCCCCATTCACACACACACAAGCACTCACCTACTGCCTCCCTCTCACATCAATGCTCATCATATGTCCCATTCCCACACACAGCACTCGCCCACTGCCGCACTCTCACGCATACACCAATATGTGCTCACTGCCCCACTCTTGCACCTCCCAGTGCTCACAATATGCCTTATATAAACCTGTACCAGCACTCACCCATTGCCCCACTTTCTCTCTTGCACACACACACACTAATATATGCCATCTTCCCTCCTCTTACACACATACACACACACACCAGTGCTCACCCTCTACCCAGTTCGCACATACAAACATCAGTACACAACCTCTGCTGTGCTCTCATACTCACCAGTGTTCACCCTTGCCCTGCACTTGCACATACACCAATTCACCACTACTCTCACACACACCAGTGCTCACCCCTGCCCCACCCTCACACACACACACACACCAGTGTTCACACCTGTCCCACACACACACCAGCGCTCACTCCTGGCCCATCCTCACTCATGCAACAGCACGCACCCCTGACCTACTCTCACACACACCAGTCCACTCTCACACACCAGCACTCACCCCATTCCCCACTCTCTCTCACAAATACACACCAGTACAATCATTCACCAATTATATATTCTCAGGAAGAAGCCTGTACCCTTTCAAGTTACAGCACCTTCCACCAGGTCAGTGGACACATCCTGGGCCTACAAGAATCTGGCATCTGCAGAGCAGTTTGTGTAAGGTGGTGATGTAGTTGTACCTTCACACTTGTCAAACATAAATATGTTAATGTTTTGACCGGAAGGTCCTGCAGGTCGTTGTGCCTGTGTAGATGTCCTTGATATAATTTTGGTCAGTGACCTGTTAGAACCTATTCTTTTGTTTAAAGTGTGGGTGTCTGGACACCTAAGGTTTATGTTGTACCAGCAGATTTCTCTGAGAAATATGGTGTGCGCTTTTAGGCATTTTTCTCTTCCCTTTGTGGAATCTTGGTGGATGCTCTGATATATCATCATGGTTCCAAACTGACAACCCATGAGGCACCTTTTTTCAGCTTTCTATTCTAAGGGCTGAATATTGCTCCTTGCATTCTATGTTTAACCCTCTACAATAAGATATGTATGTTCTCTTTGCTTTAGGTCCTGTATTCTTTATTTGGGGGTCTTCTGGCTATGGCTGATCACAATGGAGGCAAAGGCAAATCTAAGACCACAAGGGCTTCAGAGGGTTCCTCGTGAACCCCTTTCTTCTCATGTCAGACTGGTCTTCCAGTGATTCTACTGATACCTTATGCCCCTCTTGTTCTATTGCTCTTACACAGCAACTTCCAGGCCCCTCTTCTCTTGAACAGGTGCCTGCTTGGTTTAAATCTCTTATTTCTACTATGAGTAATATTCCTTCCTCTATTAATGGGGGCCTTGAGCCTGGAACCAGGATCACCCTATTACTCCCAAAAGACCATATAGTCATTTTGAAGGGGGGGATTCCCCATGTGGATCTTCTGCTGAGGAAGGGCAATCCAATGAGGTTTTGGATTCCTCATTTACTCCTGAGGTTTAATTTGAGGAAGACCGTGAGTTACCTTTTGAGAGTCTTATTTGGGCAGTCTTGAAGATAACGTCTCATAGACCATTGATGCTAGTTCTTAATTCCCAGATATTTTCAAGAGGCACAAGATGGATACTATGCATTTCTATCCCCATCATTTCTTGAACCAAGTGATTCTTGACGAATGGAAGGCACCTGATAATCAACTATCCCCAGGTGATATTTTCGTATATCACTTCTCTACTGCTGTATTACAGTAATGGGCTACTCCCGCAGCAGTTGACATTTGTATTTGTCTAATCAGACAACATAGCTGACCAAGTGGATACACACCTGGATTCCCTTCTAAAGGTGAATTTTGCAGCTTCTGGAGCTGCCT
The DNA here is from genome assembly GCA_037306005.1 of Rhinophrynus dorsalis. Taxonomy (NCBI): domain Eukaryota; kingdom Metazoa; phylum Chordata; class Amphibia; order Anura; family Rhinophrynidae; genus Rhinophrynus; species Rhinophrynus dorsalis. The sequence goes on from CM074718.1 coordinate 349,534,817, forward strand.
TGTGCCCAACCTTGGCTACTGCTTGGCTGACTAGGGCCATGGCTGTTTGGGAGGAAAAACGGTTAGGTCCTAAAGAGGACATAGTTCTTGATCTTTCTAAGATCCTTGAAGCACTCTCTATGGCTGTGCAAAGTACCCCTTGGCTAAAAATTTAGTTCACAGACTAATCCTCCAAGAAGACTTTAGTCTATGTCGTATATATAGGCAAGCACTTGTTTATCCCATACTTCAAGAAGGTTATTAGCCATGCCACTGGGGGCAAGAGGACTATGCTGCCTCAGGTTACCACCAAACATTCCTTTTTTCCTATGTATAAGTCCACCTCTGCATGATTTGCAGGGGTCAGGTCCACCTCATGCATTTGGTTGTCATCTACATCTCTATAAAGATACATGGAACTCCTCAGCAACAGATCAGTGGGTGTTACCTGTGCTCTCAGAAGGTTATCACATAAATTTCAAATCTCTTCCTCCTTATATCTTCTTTATGTCAGAGTGCGATTTGGTGCAGGGCCATTCATTCTTAGAAGCAGTTTCTTCCCTGGTAGACAATAGGTCTTGGTACCAGCTCCTTCTCGGAAAGATTAATGGGATTCTATTCCAACTTTTTCATAGTTCCTAAAAATGGTGGCGGCTGCCATCCTATCCTGGAGCAATCGCTTTGTTTCTATACCTCTGCTATTTGTCAAGGGCTGTTTCTTACTTCACTCAACATAAAGGACGCTTATCTCCATATTCCAATTACGTAGTCCCTCAATTCTTCCTTAATTTTGCCTTTGAGACAAGCATTTTCAGTTAAACGCTCTCACTTTTGGGCTCAGTCCGTTCTGCAGGTTTTCACAAAGGTTATGGTATACTTTTCTGCTCGCACTCATTCTCTGGGAATTTCTCATACTCCATATCTGGACAACCCTTTACTGAAAGCTCCTTCAGAGGAGGTTTTGCGCCTTCACCTTCAATTAAATCACAGCCAATGTTCATGGTCCACAAGTGTCTTCTTTAACATCACTACTTTTTCTTTCACCACTCTGCTTTGTTATATCTCTATCTGGTTCTAAGGGTAGGGTATTTGAAGTGATACCAATGGTAGGAGGTTTATTCTTATTGTCCGGGGTAGAGTGTGTCTTAATTGTATTGATGCAGAAATATGGAAAAACAAAAAACATACAGGGTGCTCAATAGTTTAGATCAGTTATGCACAAATCCACTATAGCTAATGAAATGGTACTCCCAAGTATGATGGGCAGAATACAATCTGACTAAACCAGCATGTGAAGATATTGACCAGTCTCCTCTTAGGTGCCTTGGCGTGTTCTCTGATATCCAGATTTCACCACAATATGTTTCAATATAAAGACGGTATTTTCCAAAAATGTAAATAATAAAAACATTATAACTTATAACTTAGTCTGTAAGTTTTAAAACTGACGTCAGCACAAGAGGAGGGAAGGGGGAACTTTGCAGACTTATATCTCCCAAACCATAAAGGTTTGGGAGATCGGAAATGGTGCAATTAGTTTATTTTGTAAATATTTACAGAATTAAATGGTTTGAATTTCAAGCATTACTATCACTTTAAATACCCTATACAGTGTTGAAATTGGAGCCAAGTGACATCACAGAGGGGAGAGTGAGGGAGGGGTAGCAAAAAATCAACATAATGTACATTAGCATAGAAGAAATAAAGATTAAATTAAAGTATACCAGTAACGTGATGATAAATTAAATTATCCAGAGTGAAAACGAATCTCGAATCATTCTATGTAAAAATATACACAATTATGTACAAATATGTAAACAAGTTAGTAGATATTACAGATAAAACAGTCATAATGTTCAGAGTGTAGTTTCACACCGGCACATCACAAAGCAGAGGAGTGAAAGAATAAAAGTGAATGTGATAGCAAAGCCGGTGTATCTCTCCATCCCGAGTGTAGTAGATGTCATAAAGTCGGACTTTAGAGGATGTAAGTAATTTAAATGTGAGCTATAATCAATAAAGCTAACCTGTCTCATGAAAACGAGATCAGCGGACCAATCACGCTCCAATGCTACAAAGCTACTTAGAATGACCAGGCAGAATCTTAGCCTGAGCGGAAGAATTAGAAACATCTCCATTATTGAAGGAACATGAATGAAAATATATATCATCCCAGAAACTCTCTATTAAAGCAGTAACTTGGATGATAAATTGTATCAGTCATGGTCACTAGATTTAAAGGGATAGTAATGTTTCATAATAAAAGCAGCTCTAATTAATCAGCATAGTATTTGGACTTTGGAGAGTGTTATTTCAATTCTGTCAGAGTTGTAGTTCAAGAGTAATTCAATGACAAAGTTTCCCCCTCCTGCCCATTTTACTGATGTAACACTGCTCAGCCAGATCAGAAGGGAGGTGCCCAGGTAGACTGCAGAGAGGGACAATCTTCAATTAAAAATCTTCAATGAAAAGCTTGTCAAGGGGGGCAGGGATTTCATTGTTATCTGTCTGGTCTTATGGACTGGATTCCACATCTGAGAAGAGATGGCTTACACTAGGTAAAAGGGGCGGGAGGGGGAAACTTTGCTTGTGAATATCTCTTAAACAATAAAGGTTTGAGAGATAAGACTTATATCATTCTTCATGTTTTTTTAATGCCTACAAAATAACATAAAGTTACAATTAAGTATTACTATCTCTTTAATGCTGCTGGTCACTGAAGAGGTTAAAAAGGACTTAACTACAGTCAGATCTGAGTTACAATCCTTTGAGACTAGCAATATTGTCAAACTTTGTTCTGACAAAGAAGGAAAGTGGGTGGAAAAACTTGAAACACAAATTAAATCATATAAGGAGGACCTATATCAATTTAAAAAAAAAATTGGAAAACATTAACAGAGACTACAAAGAACACCTCCTGTACCTTTAAAGAAGATATGTTTCAACCTTGTTTTGGCCTCATTAATGAGGAACCACTGGTTTCTATAGGCAGTAAGAGTACAGGGTCCTTATGCTGGATTATCTCAGCCTTAGGGAGAAAGCCTAAGGGTTTTCAAAAATGTCTAAAATAAATCCCTTGAATGAAAGAGAGACCTCTGATTAAAAGGTTAAAAGTCACATTTGAAATAATGATAATTATTTTTTGTGTGTACTTTGTGCAGTCATTTTAGAGGTATCATCCCAAGAAGTAGACCAAAGTCAAGACTGGTAGATGGACTTATCAAATTTGTTGGTATACCGTGGCTACCGAAAGCACAAGACCAAAGTTGTAGGAAACTTGCTGAGGAAGCCTTCCCCCTGCAATGGATCGACAATGACTGAAGGTTATACATATATATATATATATATATATATATATATATATATATAGAGAGAGAGAGAGAGAGAGAGAGAGAGAGAGAGAGAGAGAGAGTTGATACTCCTTCTAATACAGTGATATTCTTAGGGAAACAGTTACCCACTGTTGGAGTAGGGAGATACTCTCACACCTTTCACAACTTTAATTGAGGTGTAAATAGTGTTTGTGACTTGGGGTTTTCTGGTGTGGGGCTCTCTGGCACTTTTGAAGTGTTTTTTGGGGGGTAAGACACTGTGTTGTTTTTGTGGGTGGTGCTGTCTGTCACCACTAAGGTTGGAGGGATTCTATCAGCCAATTAACAGGATTTTTAAGAACACACTTTGGCACACTTTATAGACTGTTCTCATGAAGAATTTCTTTGTATACAATGCTATTTGGCTATGCAGATGAGCCATACTGGTCCTGGGACCAGGATCTAAGTCTGTCAGCTGGAGCGGTGAGGGGCGAGGGGAGGAACATTAGAAGCATATTACGCTAAAACCATAAAAGTTAGAGCAACTGGACTTAGATCATTGACTTTACTTTTTTAATATGTGCAATATTAAATACGGTTAAAATAAAGTATTATTATCCCTTCAACCCCTTAACGACCCTTGATGGTCATAGTATGTCATGGGTCGATCTGAGTTAACGACCCATGACGTATTATGACCGTCATGGAATTCTGGGCTCCCCCCATGGCTGCACGTCGTTCGGGGAGTCCGGAATCCAAATTAAAAAAAAAAAATGCTCTGTGGTCCTTTAGTGACCACAGCGTGCCTGCACGGCCGGTCATTAAGGGGTTAAAGGGATAGTAATGTTTCACAAAAAAAGCAGCTTAGTATTTGGCCCATGGAGAGCATTATTTCAATACTGTCCTAGTTGTAGTTCAAGAGTAATTGAATGATAAAATATACCCCTCCTGCCCCTTTTTACTAATGTAACACTGCTCAACTCAGAGCAGCAAGACTGTCTGGATGGATCGCAGCAAGGGACAATCTTCACTGAGCATAAGGAAAAACCTGCAAAACTTGTCAAGGGGGACAGGGTTTTCCTTTTGCTCACAGTAAAAAAAATTGTCCCTTGCTGTGACCTGTCCTGTCAAGAGACTAGATTCCACATCTGAGGGGATGGGGCTTACACTATGTTAAAGGGGTGGGAGGGGGCTATTTTATAATTCAATTACTCTTGAACTACAACTCTGACAGTATGGAAATAACACTCTCTATGGTCCAAATACTATGAAGATTCATCAGAGCTGCCTTTTTAGTGAAACGCCGCTATCCCTTTAAGGACCAATGACTGTTCTGGCACCTCATGGAATTTAGGGATCCCTGCACGGCTGCATGCCTATCAGGGACCCTGTAATCCACTGCAAAAAAAAAAAGACCCATGGTCCTTAACAACCGGCCACGTGCTGCATCGGCTGGTCGTTAAGGGGTTAAAGCGGAACTTTCAGATAATAGCAAAACTAGCCTGAAAATAGATGTCTTACCATAAAAAAATATGTGTGTCTAAAAGAATCCATCCCATTTGGAGACCGGAACTGAGGCTAGAGCTCAGGCATCTTGACTGTGCTCATATGTCGTCAGTCCCAGTCTCCATAGAGTAGACTGCAGTGCACCATATGATCACCTGAAAGGATTGATGGCGCAGGCTCACAGACCGCACTAACCTGCCCGTCAGTCCCAAAATGGGACGGATTCCTTTAGACCAGTGGTTCTCAACCTCTCTAGTGCCGTGACCCTTTGATAAAATTTCCCAAGTTGCGGAGACCCCTAATGGTAAAATTATTTTCGTTGCTCCTTCATCGCTGTAATTTTGCTACTGTTATGAATCAAAATATAAATATCTGGTTTTAGGCGACCCCTAGCAAATCGTCATTCGACCCCCAAAGGGGTCCCGACCCACAGGCTGAGAACCACTGCTTTAGACACATGTATTTTTTTACGGTAAGACATCTATTTTCAAGCTAGTCGCCATGCATTTAATGAATGCACCTCAACCAGAGGGAATGCATGTCTGGATCTGGTAATAACTGACAATGAAGAACTTATCTCTAACATCCAAGTTAGGGAACACTTGGGGAATAGTGACCATAACATGGTATCGTTTGAGATAAATTCAAAAAAGCAATTTAGTATGGGTCCCACCAAAACACTGAATTTTAAAAAGGCCAACTTTAGCAGATTTAATTCATTCCTTGGTCTCGTTGACTGGGATAAAATATTTTCAGGAAAAAACACAGAAGGTAAGTGGAATGCATTCAAAATAACATTGCAAAAATACACATATAAATGTATCCCTGTTGGAAACAAATACAAAAGAAGCAAATTAAAGCCAATGTGGCTAACCAGTAAAGTAATTAATGAAATAAATAACAAGAAAGCGGCATTTAAACTTTACAAAGCTGAGGGATCAGCAGAGGCATTTGCAGTATACAAAAATGTCAACAAAACCTGCAAAAAGGCTATTAAATTAGCTAGACTAGAGAATGAAAAAAATATTGCTAAGGAGAGCAAGAGCAACCCAAAGAAATTCTTTAAATACATTAATGGCAAAAAATTAAAGTCTGATAATGTTGGGTCCTTGTTATCTGAAACGGGTGAGATGATCAAGGGGGACAGAGGGAAGGCAGATATTTTAAATAATTTATTTTCTTCTGTTTTTACCAAGGAAGACCCAATGGACAAGAATCTGCAGACTATTTTTACAGAACAGTCACAGCAAGCATGGGACTGGCTAACACAAGAAAAAGTGTTAAAACATTTGAATGGTGTTAAGGTAGACAAAGCTCCGGGGCCAGATGGTATACACGCACGGGTACTTAAAGAGCTAAGCCAGACCCTGGCCAGACCGTTATATTTGATTTTCAGGGATTCTTTTATTTCAGGTATGGTGCCCATGGATTGGCATAAAGCAGATGTGGTGCCCATATTTAAAAAGGGATCAAAGTCACAGCCAGGAAATTACATACCTGTAAGCTTGACATCTGTGGTAGGGAAGCTGTTTGAAAGGTTGCTAAGGGAATATATTCAAGAATTCTGCTGGAACAGGAATATCATTAGCAATAGCCAACATGGCTTTGTGAAAGACAGGTCTTGTCAAACTAACTTGATCGCATTTTATGAAAAAGTGAGTAATAATATAGATGCGGGAGCGGCGGTTGACTTTGCCAAGGCATTTGATACAGTTCCACACAAGAGGTTACTGTACAAATTTAATGAAATAGGCCTAGGGGAAAATGTTTGTGTGTGGGTTGGAAATTGGCTGAAAGATAGAATGCAAAGAGTGGTAGTAAATGGCAAGTTCTCCAGTTGGATAAACGTGGTAAGTGGAGTACCTCAGGGATCTGTCCTGGGTCCTCTTCTTTTTAATTTGTTTATTAATGACCTCCCAGAGGGCATAGGGAGCCATGTATCAGTGTTTGCCGATGACACAAAATGAAGTAAGGTAATAAAGTCTGCACTGGATGTGTCTTCATTACAAGAGGATTTGGACAAATTGAGTAACTGGGCAGGCAAGTGGCAAATAAGATTCAATATAGACAAGTGTAAAGTTATGCGTTTTGGGTATAATAATAAAAATGCAACATATAGTTTAAATGGTGTTTCTCTGGGGAAATCTACAAATGAAAAGGATTTGGGAGTAATGGTAGACAATAGACTTAGCAGTAGCATGCAGTGCCAACTGGCAGCTGCAAAGGCCAATAAGATATTGGCATGTATTAAAAGGGGTATTGACTCAAGGGAGGAAGATATAATTATGCCTCTTTACAGGTCCATGGTAAGACCCCACTTAGAATATGCTGTTCAATTCTGGGCACCCTTTCTGAAAAAGGACATTATGGAACTTGAAAGAGTGCAGAGGAGGGCTACAAAACTAGTAAGGGGAATGGAAAGTTTTAGTTGTGAAGAGAGGCTAGAAAAGTTAAACTTGTACACACTAGATAAACGGCGTCTTAGAGGAGATATGATAACACTATATAAATATGTTCAGGGCCCATACAAAGGGCTCTCCAAAGACCTGTTCATTAACAGAACAGTACACAGGACAAGGGGCCACCCGCTTAGACTTGAGGAAAGGAGATTTAATCTACAACAGCGGAAGGGTTTCTTTACAGTAAGGACAATAAAGGTATGGAATTCACTGCCTGAGGAGGTGGTGCTATCGAAAATATTAGATGCCTTTAAAAGGGGCCTGGATACTTATTTAAAAGAGCATAACATAGAGGGCTATGTACGTTAGTATTGGGATGAATATTTAGTTGGGGCTTGTTGATCCAGGGAGAAATTTGATTGCCATTTGGAATCAAGAAGGAATTTTTTTTCCCCCCATTCAAGGCAGAATTTTAAATTGCTAATTGAGGGGGGGGTTTTTTAGCCTTCTTTTGGATCAACGATGGTAAACAGGAATAGGAAAAGGTTGAACTAGATGGACGCAAGTCTTTTTTCGACCTAAATTACTATGTTACTATGAATGCATGGCAACTGGCTATTTGAAAGTTCCGCTTTAAGAGAATGGAGGCTTGATGTGTTTATGTATGTTGATTGGGAAGTTATAGGGTGCATGTCAATTTGTTCCCCCAATTCCTTGCCCACACGATTGTATCTCATGTACTGGGGTAATCCTCTACTGGTCCAAAGTAATGATATGCTTGCTAGCTTCATGCAATGGTACAGTGCATTCTAGTGGAAATCTATATAAGGTAAGAGAGGTCTCACCAGTGGTCTGAATCTCTCCAGTTATTTGAGAGAAGCATTTTATCATGTTAACAGGAGAAAATAAATCAGATCTGTGTTTATGTTTGCCATTAAATCTCTTATTAATATAAAATATTTAAAACAATTCAAAAGCTTCCTGTGTTGCCATGGCAGCAGAAAATATCTCACCTTCTTCTATCTTGGTGATCTTAGCTGTTCATATTCCACCTATTTTCTTCATTGCTTTGGCTGTGGTCCTATGTGGGGTATTTAACCCTTTAAAGACTAGAGGGGCACACAATGCATTGTGAATTCTAGGGAGGTCTCCAGTACATTACAAAGCAATATACTGGAGACATCTATAGCCCCATTTATATGATTAGACTTTGGGGAATTATTTTATGCCCATATAGTCCAGTTTTCTATTTTTGGAGATGAGACATTTATTCTTATTGCAACAGCCTCACCGTCTGATATCGCAGCCTTGTTTCTCTGTCCATTGCCAGTCAAAAAAACACACACATACACCACATGACATCTCAGCCTTGTTCCAGTGTAAGTCACAGAAGCACACACTCCAACCCGTACCTCCCAACATTTCAAATTGCCAAAGATGGACACTTGTGTTTCAGGGGGTGCTGCTGGGGGTGTGGCTGGTGGGCGGGGCATTACCGAGAATTCTTAGGCTACATTGACATTTCCTTGTGTAACCTAATAAATGATTTATAACAAGACCAAAGTATTTTATTTACACAGACTAATTTATAAACAAGTATACTGATATTTAAACAAAATTAATGTGAGTTTTATTGCTGTAGAGCAATGTGATATACTTATATACACACCTCACAATCTGATCTCCTAAAAAGAGTGACATCAGGATGGGAAAGAGGGACAGAGGGATTTTGGTCTAAAAGAGGAACTGTCTCTCCTAAAGAGGGACTGTCCCGCCTAAAGAGGGACACTTGGGAGGTATGCCCCCAACCCCATTCCACTGTCCCACAGAGCCATATATAACCTGTTTCCTTCTCTGGCCTTGTTCCACTTTCCACTGGTTGTCCCAAAACCATGCATACACTGTATATCATTGCCTTGTTCCATTCTCTACTTGTAGTTACAGCACCATACATTCACTGCCTGCAACGCCAGCCTTGTTCCACTGTCCACTGTTAGTTACACAATCACATACACTCAGTCTGACACCACATTCTTCCACTGTCTGTTGTTACTTACATTTCTGATTTCATTTGTCTTTTATGTAATGCCACTATATCATGCAAGGTGCAAGGATTTTTGTATACACAGGCATTTTGATGCCCCCTCCGACCCGGACACAATCCCCTGCCCCCCCCTGACCTTGCCACAATCCCTTGCCCCCGCCCACATATTCACCTCCACACTCTCCCCACCTCCACATTGCCCCTTCCACAATGCTCCTTCATCTCCACAATGCCCCCTTATCTCCACAATGCCCCCTTATCTCCACATTGCCCCTTCCACAATGCCCCCTTATCTCCACATTGCCCCTTCCACAATGCTCCCTTCATCTCCACAATGCCCCTTCCACATTGCTCCCTTCATCTCAACATTGACCCTCACAATGCCCCCTTATCTGCACAATGCCCCCTTATCTCCACATTGCCCCTTCCACATTGCCCCTTCATCTCCACAATGCCCCTTCCACAATGCTCCCTTAATCTCCACAATGCCCCTTCCACAATGCTCCCTTCATCTCCACATTGCCCCTTATCTCCACATTGCCCCTTCATCTCCACAATGCCCCCTTCCACAATGCCCTCTTCATCTCCACATTGCCCCTTCATCTCCACAATGCCCCTTCCATAATGCCCCTTCAGCTCCACATTGCCCCTTCATCCCCTACCTTGAGTCCCTGGTAGTCTAGCGGTGTGCCATAACTTAGAGCTCTGTGCCTCCTTCGGCACAGAGCTGAAGCTCCCGCGTGCTGCTCTCAGTAATGCAGAGCGCTGGGAGAGCCTGGGTCTCTCTGCGGTGTGTCACATAGACGCCGCAAGGGAGCACTTAGTTGTGTGAATCAGTGATCCCTCACAGCAGATATATATATATAAAAAAAAAAATCCCAGCTTCCCCCTTTTCGGCGCCCCTCCGCTGCAGCGCCTTAAGGCAGCTGCCTGTTCTGCCTTAATGGTAGCGCCGTCCCTGATCTGCTCGGAAGGCCTTGTCTTATGTGTCTCTAAAACTGAAAATCATTTTTCTCTGTTGGAGGTGTGCACTGCACAACATATAATCACTAAAAATGTGCATTTTCCCCTATACTGAAATGATGTGGGATGCACCAAAGACATTTTGTCTAGAGCATAAAGAAGCTAAGAGAATTTACACCCAATGGACCAGCCATGAACCCTGTACTATTACTGATTATCAGCAAATTGCATGTTTCACCATTGTGTATGCCCATTAGTAAGAAATGCACACCTTATCAGGCTGTGTCACTGGTCTGTGATCAGGCAGGAAAAAGGAACCACATTCACCTAGTTCCACCAAATATGCAGAGAAGCTGGGAGAGCAACGGTGTAAGTACTTAGGGCCATATTCAGAAAGAAGAAGATGAGTAATTCTGAAGCAAACCAACTGCACCACAGGGGTCACGAAAATCCACATTAATTTAAATGAGGCTTTTAAACAATTGAATGCTAGAGGGATCTCCACTGAATTTTGCAGACATCTCTAGCATTCATGAGGTTAAAAGGCCCATTGCGGTCAATGGGAATTTGGGGAATGTTTATTTGTCCTCTGTGTTGCATTTTTTTTTTTTTACCTCAGGATTGCACCTTCACTACACTTTGATAAATTACATTAACAAATATCTTTACATTTAGAGTTCACTGCTGCTTTAATCACTTCACTGCTAAGAACGTGGCTGTTCCTATCACAGCCAAAATGGTAAGCTATGTCTGCCATTTAAGTCAAGGGATATCAAAGAAACAAGAAAACTGAACATTTTGGTCCGTGCAGTTTTGTGATCCTGACACCACCTACAGTACATCAGCTCATACCAATGGGTTACCAGTTTACTCAGGAGGCTTCTAACTACCTAAACTAAAGTGCTATTTTGTGGTTTTCAGGGATTTTAGTATATCTGAAAGAGTGTAAATGTGGAAAAAGCTGGGGTTTTTTTTTGTTTTTTGCTATATCGCCATCTTGTGGTGGTTTTATAAGAAACCATTCTTGCCTAGAAATGAAAGTGATCAGTCCCTAAATTGCAATTCTGTGTACTTTTAAGATATAGATTGCATGTAGGGTCACATGACTTATTTCTTGTTATTTTATGCCTGAATTGTAGACTGGAGCAAAATAGAAAAACATTTTTTTTTACTTTCTTCAGCTGCTAATTTTAATAGGAATACTTATGCATAAAATGGCAAATTGTCATGCTTTAGAAAGGTAAGTTAATACTAAATTTAGAACCATAAACATGCTAGTGGAACATATGGCGTGATGCAGGAAACATGCGCAATCGCTATCTCCCCTGTGAAAACCACTGGGGAATAGATTTGCACATGATTTTGTTGAATTGCGTGTGAAAATTCAAGATTAGGGAACGGCTGCGCATATATTTTTTTGTGGGCGTGGCTAAGATTAACTAATCTGAGTGGAATAGCTAATGCGCCTAATGCAGGAACTGCTATTGCAAACTAATTTATACGTCTGTGTTCTGTTGTCGTAAAATGGAATTTTTTATGCGCAATTCAAGAAACGTTCGGTATTTAGCTTCCTGGAAAAGAACATGCACAAAACCTATCTGCACACAAAAATGCCTTTATCCAAAGCGAACATTTCTTGCATCGCGCCAATAGTAACAATACACTCCAGGACACTTGTTTGTCATTCACTTTATTTTGCATTCTGGCTAAAATGTTTTTGTTTTTATAGGGAGTATCCACAAACCAATGGAACCAGGGGTGGGCTGACATGTTGGGCATTCAGGTATGGACTGAGCTGTGCCCAGGATCACAAGTGCAAGTGCAGCATTCAAGGAGGCCCGCAGTGTCTATGCATACAGTTGCAGTGCTACAATATAAGCGGAATAAACAACTACCCCACTGCCTTGCTTATATTGTAGTGAACCGCATTGAAATAAACTTTGTACTTCACAAACCGGCAGAGAGGGAACCTCTCTCTGTCTTTGCATTGTAACATGTCCTACGTCATGTTATGTGATAGTGCTGCTGGTTTGTTATTGAGCGGGACGAGTTTGCAGGAGAGATACCAGAGATGCTAATGTTGAAGATAGTGCTGCTGGTTCGTTATTGAGCGGGATGAGTCGGCAGGAGAGATACCAGAGATGCTAATGTTAAAGATAGTGCTGCTGGTTCGTTATTGAGTGGGACGAGTCTGCAGGAGAGATACCAGAGATGCTAATGTTGAAGATAGTGCTGCTGGTTCGTTATTGAGCAGGACGAGTCTGCAGGAGAGATACCAGAGATGCTAATGTTGAAGATAGTGCTGCTGGTTCGTTATTGAGTGGGACGAGTCTGCAGGAGAGATACCAGAGATGCTAATGTTGAAGATAGTGCTGCTGGTTCGTTATTGAGCAGGACGAGTCTGCAGGAGAGATACCAGAGATGCTAATGTTGAAGAGCTGGAGCATAGATTTTTTTGCGTTGCTGAAAGCCTGCTCTTCCATTCTTCAGGAGGCCCTCCTTGCTGGTGGGTTTTGTGTGTTTATATGAGTGATCCTATTTTTATGTGTAATTAAAATTTGTTTATGGGTTCATTTGGAATTAAAGGGAGAGTAATATTTATTTTTAAGTGTACTCAATATTATAGAAACTAAAAAAACTGTGAAAAACGATGTAAGGCTTATCTCTCAAACCTTTATGTTTTGAGAGATATGCCTCGCTAAAGTTACCTTTCCTTGCCTGTTTGAAAGAAGTCAGCGCTTAGCTGACAGCTGCAGAATCCGATCATTTGAACGGATGGAGGCTCTTCAGCAGAGCCAAAAACACGCTATCTGAACGTGAATACTTCATTGGAATGTTCTACAAAGTGAGCCTGTTACAATATGAAGTACACTTAAAAATAAGTATTACTATCCCTTGAAAAGTTTCTCTTAACCCTTTGAGAAACAGAGCTGTTAAGGTGGCAGGTCCACTTTCAGTTACTGGTGCTGACTAGGACTACCAATTGTGGTATTTTGTTCTTATACACTATGGCACAGTTGCTTTGTCCCAGTATTGCTCTAATGTGCACAGAGAAAAAAGAGGAGGAATTGTAGGGCAATCTAATAGCATCATAGGGAATTAATATAAATTATCAGAAGTTTCATTGATTTTAATGGGTCTTTGTATGCTATAGAGGTCTCCAAGACACGTCTATAGCATCCAAGAGGTTAAACCCCCACGTAAATTAATGGTAAATTGTGGAATTTTTATTTCTCCCTTATGTTGCAGTTGTTTTGTCCCAGGACATGTGTAGAATACCATTGATAATGTTGACATTTTAAAATTAGTGATAAAATGAATTAGCTGTGTCCATAAAGGAGCTATACACCCCTTAGTAGGCTCTGTCTATGGACTTGTAAACAGATATCTATATATATATATATATATATATATATATATATATATATATATATATATATATATATATAAAATATAAAAATCAGAAAAATGAGCAAGCACTCACAGGAATTTTTTCAAAAACTTTTCTTTGAAAAATGTCAGAGTTTCAATGTGCAAATCACATTTTCATCAGGACCAAGTGAAAAAGAAATCCACCCACTGCACCTTATATAGATATTTCAAACAGAAAAAAACGCCAAGATTCAGTCCTCAACGTCACTGATGATGTCATCACGTGTCTCCTTAGTAAGCAATCCTTCAGTAAACCTTCAATCCCAGTGTAAAAATCACTATTTCCAGTATACAGTTCATTATATTGCATTGTGTAGAAGAGACCTCTAGTGTTCACAGTAAGATATAACACCCCAGTGATACAATGTGAATCGGAAGAAATCAATGAATGAAATCGTATACAAGTAGCATCATAGGCAAATGAAAGGGAATCCCCGGGTCACTGCAGTTCAGCACTCTGACAGATAGTCATCTCATCAGTCTAATCTTGAGGCAACTTGCTGTGTTCTATCTGTCAGTTCACTGAATCATGTTTCAGCACCACGGGGAAGTTTTATATATATATATATATATATATATATATATATATATATATATGATATATATATGATGTGCTGGCTGAGGTAGCTTTTATAGCAATAATTATTTGAAGTTCCCCTCCCCTCCTGCAAATTTGTCTTCCCTCAGATCACCCTTCCATTCCTTGGTGACATTTAAGCAATAATCCTATATAGTAATTCACTAAGGATGTTTGTCAGAAGCCGTCATGCACAGTAGAGACAGCTGCGTGCACTGCAGTCATGTACAGTAAAGACTGCCCATGCCGCTGCTGATACGGCCGCTCCAAATTCAGACCGGAGTCCTCCCTGTGCACCTTCCTGGGACCAAGTTCGCAGAGAGTACCGCGCCTGAATTTGGAGCACCCCTCTCCATACCAACTGTGGCACGTTCGGGCAGTCAGTACTGTGCATGATTGCAGTGCTGATAGTGAGGATCCGACCACTAGCTGAGGTTGCTGGGTGGAACTGTGGCCCGTGTACATGGGCTTTTCAATTAGTCAGAGCATAAAGTGTGTTTGAAACCCATGGGGATGCTAACTGGGGCTTTAACTGCGGTATCTTACCCTAGTATTGATGCGTCACATTTAAACATGCTTCACTATTGTATTCAACACAATAAATTGTGGGATAGATCAAATGAGAAGTAGCAGCACCAGTTTAACACAGTTAAATCCACAACAAGTATCTACATGCATTTCAAACACACTGTCTACTCCAGTTACTGCTTAAATGTCATGAAGAACCAAGAGAGTGAAGACTTGATGGTCCAGAATGGAGAAGAAAACCTGCAGGTCTCATTTGCCTTAGACTTGCTAAGTATGGCAACTTAACATTTCCTCATGCTAACTAAGCCAGCTGCCTTATGAGTCTGACTGAGAGAGGTGTGGTCATTGCACAGAAGTTTGTTGGTTCTACTTACTGCTGCTGTGGGTGCTGGAACCTGATGGCTATTTAAAGGGATAGTAAAGTTTCATAATAAAAGCAGCTCTAATTATTCATCATAGTATTTGGACTCTGGAGAGTGTTATTTCAATTTTGTCAGAGTTGTAGTTCAAGAGTAATTCAATGACAAAGTATTTCCCTCCTGCCCCTTTTACTGATGTAACACTGTTCTGCCAGATCTGAAGGGAACTGCCCAGGCAGACTGCAGAGAGGGACAATCTTCAATTAAGATAAGGGAAAAACTTGAAAAACTTGTCAAGGGGGACAGGGCTTTCATTGTTCTCATAGCAAGAAGATTGTCCCCTTCTATTATCTGTCTGGTCTATGGACTGGATTCCACATCTGAGAAGAGATGGCTTACACTAGGTAAAAGGGGCGGGAGGGGAACTTTGCTTGTGAATATCTCTCAAACCATAAAGGTTTGAGAGATAAGACTTATATTATTCTTCATGTTTTTTTAATGCCTACAAAATAAAATAAAGATAAAATGAAGTATTACTATCCCTTTAAGCCACTGTTCAGAGACTAAACCTGTGAGCTCCAGAACTGTGTGCAGAACATTGCTCTTCATATGTGGAGCTCCTACTGTGGAAGGATGAAGGAGACATAGCTGCAACTAGCAACTACATTTCAATTGTAAGTTCTGTGGTATCCCTAGTGTCGCTATATTTAAATTTTAAGATATGTGGCATTTCAATTGAAATTGAGCTACACAAGTGATACCACTGAGTTTAGAGCTGAAATCGAGCTACACTGGAATTGTAGCTCCATTTCAATTGGAAGCTCTGTGGCATCACCAGTGTAGCTACATTTCAATTGTAAGTTTGTGGTATCACTAGTGTAGCTCAGTTTCAGTTGTAAGCTCTGTGGTATCATTTGCTTTAATTAGCAATAGGGAGTGGACTGGAACAGTGGGCTGGAGCAATAACTAGAGGTCGGGGGAAAAATGTGGGTGGGGCATAACTGGGGGCAGGGTAAAGGGGGCCCATGATCTCCATTTCCCTGGGGGCCCTGGGTGCTGTCAGTCCGCCCCTGAATGGAAGTTTTTTAAAGTACAGGATCTGTTGGAAAAAATGCATGATATGAGTGTGTTGTTCACAGAAAAGAACCAAAAAAATTGTTTCACTGCAAACTGCATCAAAAACGTTAAAGTATTCTTAGTACTGGGGAGTGAAAAATCAGAGAAGTGGTTAAGAACAGACTGATAGCCTGACTGTGGTAAAATAGCTCCATATATGGCTTTCTACATATGCCCCCTCTCTTATACATATTCTCTCTGCTTTCCTTTACACATGTTCACTCTCTATATATCTTTTCCTACACATATTGGACCTTATGTATAAAAGCTGGAGCAAAATCAACTGCACTACTGGGAGAAATATTCCATGTATTTGAAATGGGGCCTTTATCCCCTTGAATGCTAGAGATGTTGCCAACACATTTTGGACATCTCTATTGCATTCAAGAATGAAATTGAGATAAGTATGGCATCATTTGAATGGGAGAAAATAAATCAGATCTGTGTTTTTTTTGTCAATACATAGTTTATTAATATAAAATATTAAATCAATTCAGCAAACTTCTTGTGTTGCCATGACAGCAGAAAAGGTCTCTTGTTCTTCTACCCTGCTGATGTTAGCAGCTCATATTCCACCCACTCCTCTCAACTCACCTTCTTCCTTCAAATTCCCTTCATTGGTTTTGGCTTTTGAACATCTGTGGGGTGTTAACCTTTAGGGGGTGCATTGAGAAACAATAAATTGTACACCCTTCTCTGATCCTTAAAGGGTTAAAGGAGAAAAAGGCAAAAAGAAGAGCAGAAAAACTGAATTTAGAGGCCCAAGAAAAATTCAGATAATTTAGAAAATATCACACACTGTACACTTTTTAAGGTTTCTAAGACAGTTATTAGTATCGGGGACATACTCCCCGGTATCCTATTGAAATATTGCCTTTTATTTGGCGAGCAAGAAAACAGAGCATTCATAATGTAGCATGGTTCAAAAAAGCGGCAACAGAATCTCGACGCATGAAGACTCTCATTCTCTCATTCATGATCTGGTACTACCTGACAAAAGACTCTCAAAACATAAAATAAATAAATCAGGAATTCAACTGAAGATAAAAACAGAAAAAAACTGTGAGAAATAGGTGAATGTGGGAGTACAGGGGAAAGCGTAGTAGGGCAATATGTGGGGAGTGGGGTCATTTGTAGGTATATGTACAGTACTGTGCAAAAGTTTTTGGCAGGTGTGAAAAAATGCTGTAAAGTAAGAATGCTTTCAAAAATTGACATTAATAGTTTATATTTATCAATTAACAAAATTCATAGTGAGTGTACAGAAGAAAAATCTAAATCAAACCAATATTTGGTGTGACCACCCTTTACATTCGAAACAGCATCAATTCTTCTAGGTACATTTGCATAAAGTCAGGGATTTTGTAGGCATATAGTCAGGTATTATACCAAATAGGTGCTAATGATCATCAATCTAATATATAGGTTTAAACACAATTATTAACTGAAACAGAAAAAGCTGTGTAGGAGGAGTAAAACTGGGTGAGGAAAAGCCAAACTCAGTTAACAAGGTGAGGTTGCTGAAGGCAGTTTAATGTCAAAAGTCATACATGATGGCAAGACTGACAAAGCAACAAGACTCAAGGTAGTTGTACTGATTCAGCAAGGTCTCTTCCAGGCAGAAATTTCAAGGCAGACAGGGGTTTCCAGATGTGCTGTCCAAGCCCTTTTGAAGAAGCACAAAGAAACAGGCAACGCTGAGGACCGCAGACGCAATGGTTGGCCAATGAAACACATAATGCTTACTTCCCTTCACAACTGGAAGATGTCCAGCAGTGCCATCAGCTCAGATCTGGCAGAAAACAGTAGGTCCCTGATACATCCATCTACTGTCCGGTGAAGTCTGATCAGAAGTGTCTTCATGGAAGACTTGCGGCCAAAAAGCCATACCTCCTACGTGGAAACAAGACCAAGCAACTCAACTATGCATGAAAACACAAGAACTGGGTGCAGAAAAATGGCAGCAGGTGCTCTGGACTAATGAGTCAGAATGTTCATAGAAGGGGTGGAGAGCAGTACAAGAATGAGTGTCTGCAGGCAACAGTGAAGTATGGTGGAGGTTCCTTGCAAGTTTGGGGCTGCATTTCTGCAAATGGAGTTGGAGATTTGGTCAGAAGCACTGATCTCCTTAGTGCTGAGAAGTACAGGCAGATACTTATCCACCATGCAAAACCATCAGGGAGGCACCTGATTGGCCCCAAATTTATTCTGCAGCATGACAATGACCCTGAACGTACAGCCAAAGTCATTAAGGACTATCTTCGGTGTAAAGAAGAGCAAGGAGTCCTGGAAGTGATGGTATGGCCCCCACAGAGCCCTGATCTCAACATCATCGAGTCTGTCTGGGATTACATGAAGAGAGAGAAGCAACTGGGGCTACCTAAATCCACAGAAGAACAGTAGTTAGTTCTCCAAGAGGTTTGGAACAACCTATCTGCCGAGTTCCTTAACAAACTGTGTGCAAGTGCACCTAGAAAAATTGATGCTCTTTTGAAGGAAAAGGCTGGTCACACCAAATATTGATTTGATTTAGGTTTTTCTTTTGTTCACTCATTATGCATATTTTTAATTGATGAATATAAACTAGTAACATGTCTATTTTTGAAAGCATTCTCACTTTACAGCATTTTTCATAACTGCATAAAATGTTTTCACATTACTGTATATGTGAGTGTGAATGCATATATTTATATGTAATGTTATGTATGGTATACTAGTGTAATTTGTATTTGTGGATCCATAAGTGTATATACATATGTACGAATGCAAGTTCCAGCAGTTCTCCACAAATTTCACCTCTCCTGACACGATCACTAACCTCTAATGCCTGAGCACTGTGTCCAAACTCAATGGATTCTTGCACACAGCCAAGAAAATGGCATCAAAAAGCCCAGCCAACAAAATGGCACAGAGAAGCCCCTCATATAGAATCCCCCAGTTGTTCTGCCCAATGTGAAGCTCAAATTTGTTATTGGTGCTTCAGTTTTAGAATTCTTTACAAAAGTTTTTAACTATTAACTTATTGCTTAAAGATAGACTTTTGACAGCGTTGAAAACTTATGCAAGATATTGTCTGATATTCATTATTATGACTCTGGTGAGAAGATCCACCATTTTCAAGGACCTTATTGGGGCACTCTGCTTAAATGTAATCGATCGGATTTTTGGATTTAATGTTTCTACCGAATTAGAAAGTCTATCTGGGTGAAGATTCTCTTGTAATGGAATCTCTTCATTGGATAAATGATTAACCTCTTCAGTGCTACCACTGTGTACAAAGAACTAAAAGCCAACACGGTGGGGAAGATGTTAATGTCCGGTCTTATTTCCTGTCAAACCAAACTGTCTATATAAGAGACACCTGTACTGATAAATCAGGCTTTGGTTCTATCATTTATTAGTGTTGATATGATTACCCATATAAATAAAGATGAAAAACAATAATTATCAGGCAATACAGCAAAACAAAATAATTTACCCTTAAAGGAACATTAACTCCTCCTAATAATAACTCCCCCTTTACCTTCCTAAGGGCCAAAAATCGCAATGGCCACTATGAATTTGCCTTTGCTCCTTGGTTCAAGAGACAACAGGAGGGATGTTCTAAAACAACTGAGTAATTGTTCAGATGTGCTGCACATTGTACTAATAATTCATTATTGGACTAAGCCCTTTGTCTTCTGGAAGAAGCACCTGGTCTTTTGAGACCTTAGCAATTCCCTGGCTCTAGGACAAAATTCATAGTGGCTATTAGTATTTACTGACCATAGTGAGATAAGAGGCAGGTTATTATTAGTATATAAACAAGGTATATACCTCAGAGCACTATGTACTGCACACTAATATCTTAGATGGTCAAAGCAGCTGCCAAACAATCTGCTATCACAGCTAAACTAAACATATAAAGATAAGGGTGTTAGTTGTCACGGTTTTATTGAACACTCAGACAATTTGGTTAAGGTAAAACAATGAAGCTTTATTAAATAACTCAATAAAGAACAGAGATGCCTTTCATGGGTCCAGACTTCAAACAGAGGATAGTAATATTGAATCTAACACAGGTCAGGGCTAAATAGTAAACAAATATGCAATAATGACTGGAACAGACACAGGAACAAAACCTCCGCAGTAAAGGTCCGGAGAGGCCCTAAGAGGGAACTATACTACAGGGCAGACACCTCAATATAGGGAAGAGAATAGGCTCTACCGGCCTTACCTATAACCGGGTAAGGCAGCCCAAGAAATGGTACCAACGAGTATATTGAGGAGGCTCTACCGGCCTTACCTATAACCGGGTAAGGCAGCCCAAGAAATGGTACCAACGAGTATGTAAAGAAAGTGCCCGGAGGCACGCAAAGTAGACACCGTCTGCACAGGGAGCAACAGGTGTTAATATAGGCAGACTGCACTAAATAGCGTAACCGGAGGTAGCGGGTAAGTGCGGACTGACAGGTAGGAGATCAGCTAGTGACCGTAGCGCACAGGCTGTATAGTGTGCAAACGGAGACTGTAAGGAGGCACAGGCTGAGAGGTAGCGCAACCGGAGGCAGCGGGTAAGAGCAGACTGACACGTGGTAGCACAGCTAGTGACAGGAGGGCACAGGCTGTATAGTATGCAAACGGAGGCTGCAAGGAGGTACAGGCTGAGAGGTAGCACAACCTGAGGCAGCATGTAAGAACAGACTGACAATTGGTAGCACTACTAGTGACCGGAGGACACAGGCTGTATAGCATGTAACGGAGGCTGCAATGAGGCTCGACTGACAGGTAACGCAACCAGAGGCAACTGATAAACACAGACTGGCAAGTGCCTGTTAAGGCAAAGGCAATGGGCCCAGACAGGGACAACAGAAGCACTAGCAACAAGCAGACGCTAGGCGAGTAGCCAAAGCCTGGAGCTGTACACAGAGAGCGGAAGTCAGCCAAAGCCAGAATCGGTATACCGAAAGCGTTAGTCAGCCAAAGCCTGGATCGGTACACAGAGAGCGGTAATCAGCCAGAGCCTAGATCAGTACACAAAGAGCGGTAGTAAGCCAAAGCCTGGATCGGTACACAGAGAGCGGAGTCAGCCAAATCGGTATCGGGTCGTAGTCAGGCAAGCCGGGTCAAACAATACGGGCAATGGAGACAGGAGCAAGGTCAGATGAAACCGGATCATACACGGAACAGGAACACAGCAACAAGCGTCAGGTCAGGAACACCACGAAAGGGCACCGGCATAGTGACAGGAGGGCGTATATAAGGGCAAGCCCTGGGAAGGTTTAACAACCCAGAACCAATAAGAAGCAGCCAAAGCAAACCCGGAAGTAGGAATGTCGCTCAGGCAGAATCACGGACACCGTGATATTAGTGGAGCTAAAGCCAATCAAAAACATTTTTGGACTATGGAGATATATTATATAAATCACAATGGTGTAAAGACAATACAGTTGTATTTGTATTGACAGAATATGTATGCATATACAGTAACTATGAGATAGATTGATTTGAAAAATTCCAGGTATTTTGTTATTTTAGATGGATGGGATGGATAAATTTGTCATAATATGTCTGTTTTCTATCTCTGTGTTTTCCAATAATTTCCTCCAAAGTCATTAGGTATTCTCCGTCAGCGTCATCCACTGTTTTATTAGCGAATAACAACAGCTGATCTCTCTTTCAAATGGGAGATCCTGCATTCTATCTATAATTTTCTGTATAAAGAAATCTGGGTTTACAGATTATTACCTGGAGAGGAATTGAGCACCTGGGGACCGACTGAGAGGAAACAGAACTTCATTTACCCTCTGGTAAGCAAGATCATACATCTTGTTATGTGATACTTTACTGATGATTGAAAGAGTTGCGCTTGTTATCTTGCCTTATACGTGTGTTGTGACAGAATCCTTGACCGGTTATATGCACCGATGATACCTTATGACACGAGAGGGTAGTCTCTTACCTATGTGTAAGAGTAAATATTGCACTTTGTGAAACTGTAATTAATCACATTTGACTGAGATATCTGTGCACTCTGCTTATATTCTATGTATATACCGTTATTGGAATCCTGATTTACCACGGCTCTACTGGTTAAAAGAAAAGAGGGACACCCCTTACCTCAGTGTGGATAAGAATATACACTTTATTACAATTATTGATTAATTTAAAATACTAAAGGTTTTCCTCTACTCTGATCTTTTCCTCCTTTATGTGACTGACTGAGAACACCTAATGACTTTGGTATAAATCATGGTAAAGCACAGAGATAGAAAAGGGACATATTACGGAAAATGTCTCCATCACATCCCTCTATGATAACAAAAGAAATGGAATTTTTCAAATCAATCTATCACAGAGTTACTATACATATTCTGTCCATGCAAATACAACTGTATTGTTTTTATACCATTGTCATATTTAATATATCTCCATAGTCCCAAAAAATGTTTTGATTGGTTTTAGCGCCACTAGCACCCTTTTCTATATATTATTAGGCAGGGACGTGCACAGACATTTTGGTGGGCAGGGGCTCAAATGAAAAAAAGGGCACTTCTCATAATTATTTATTCAGAATATATATTTAAAAAAGGGCATGAGGGCACTTTGGACAAAAAGGGCAGGTGCTCAAGCCCCCCTTGGTGTCTATGTGTGCACATGCATGTTATTAGGATGTGTTGGTGTTCTTTAAAGGAGAATGCAAATAATTATTTTAATCTTTTGAGTAATAGTGTGGTGTGCAAAGAATTGTGGAGCAAATGGTTAACAGTGATTACATATTGTTTTAAATGGGAGTAAGAAAAGAACAAGAGGAAAGGAGGTTTAGACTTCAGCAGAGGAAGGGTTTTTTTAAAGTAAGGTCTGTTAAATTATGGAATTCCTTGCCCAAGGATGTGGTTATGGTAGAGACAATTGATATATTTAAGAAAAGATTAGATACATTTCTTTCAAAAGGGAACATACAGGGTTATACTGTGTATTAGTAGGCAAATCAGGAAGGTCTGATAAATGACTAACTTATTTGGTAGCAGGAAAACTATGCAATTCTCATGTTACTGGGGTATGAGGCAAAGGTTGAACTTGATGGACTTGTGTCTTTTTTCAACCTAATTTACTCTGTTACTATGTATGTGCCAATTTATAAAGGCAATAGTTCCATTATATACAATAAAATCCTTATGAGTCCCTGCTAACAGCTGTACACTTACAACTGTGCTCTCTAACAGCTGCTTATCTGTGCCTGCTCCCTGCCCATCCAGTCACCCTGAATGAAAACATTCAGCATGACAGCAGATAAAAAGTGTCACATTCACACAGTCTGTCCTTTTTTCCTGCCATTAAAACAACAGACCTTATTTGATCATTGTCCATCTTCTTTACACAGGACAGTGTAAATCTCCAAATGTATTTATTTAGAAATGATCTTACTGCAGGAATAAACAACCTTTGGCTCTTCAGCTGCTGGAGACTACAACTCCCATCATTCCCAACCAGCCAATGGTTGGTAGTTGTACTCCCCAACAGGTGGAATGCCAAAGGACGTCTAACCCTGGCTTACTGTATTAGACTTTAGCCCTTCTGACAGTTTATTCAAAAAAAATCCCCAACCCTTTTTGTATTTTGTGGAATTTTTCCGGATACCATGATGCAGGTTTAGAGCATAATCCTGGTTTTCTTTCTGTATCTTGTTCAGTGTTTTAATAGTTGCATAAATGTGACATCAAAGTGAGTTATGATACAAGGTGCTTGAGATATGTCATGATCCAAGGAATATGGGCAGTTTTAAGTTACTGGGCATAGTATAAATTAGTGGGCATCATTAAAGGGATAGTAATGGTTACATATTACGGTAAGATCGATTGTTCTACATACTTTTTTTGTAACGTGTGTACCTTTGTACATTTCCACACGGGGAAGATCTGGAGTACAGTCAGTGGACTGGACAGATCACAAGGAGGGACAATCTTTTGTCTATCAATATAAGGGAAACCCTGCCCCCCTTGACGAAGGAGGGCATATTTTTCCTTATGCTTACAGAAGATTATCCCTCATCGAGGTCCATCTGGACAGGCTTGCTGCTCTTAGGGGATGCATTGTGATGTATGGAAAAGGGGTGGGAGGGGGGACATTTTAAAACAAAATAAGAGGAAAATGACAACCGTTTACACTGCATGGAGAAGAATCTATCTTACCTTAAAATGTAACCATTACTATACCTTTAAGCCTTTGAATTCTATAGCGGACTTCATTGGATTGCTTTGAAATGAGTTGGAGACCTCTCTAGTATCCAAAGTTTTAAGTAATAACTTCCCCTGCAGCTACAATTGAGTACTCATAGCTACATAGTAGTTTAGATTGAAATAAGACTTGCGTCCATCAAGTTCAACCCTTTTCCTTTTCTTGTTTACTGCCGTTGATCCAAAAGAAGGCAACCCCCCCTCTCATTTCAGTAATTTCAAAAAAAAATTTGTGTTATCTACTTATACCTGGTTTCATAAAATGCTGAATACTTACACTTACAGTAGCATGGGACAATATTATGTTTTCACATCCACCCTCATACAGTGCTGAATCCATCAGGCTTCATACATTGATCAGACTGTATCATGTGCCCCAGATTATCAGGGATAGGAAGAAGTAAAGGTTTTCTCCCTGACTGTGCTTCCTTTTGTCCATCCTAGTAGGGTCTTCTTCAATATATTTTGAATTATACCTGCAGTTTCCCATACAGAATGATTTCTGTTAAACTCTGCCTCTTGATCAGTGGTCTTACTAAAAGGCCATGACTTGAGGATGTCTCTTCTTAAGCACAGGTGAGTGACTTAGAATGACTGCTCAAACAACAAAGATGTCAAGTCACAGACTGCTACTGGGCCTAAGCACATGGTTTGAGAACCACTGGTCTAGAATAGATCACATCTGCTCACAGCACACAATGGGATTCAATAAACCTGAATGATTAGAGACACAATTTTCTATTGAAACAGCTAGCAGCAGACTACAAAACAGATCAAATAAAAATGAAAGTGTTAAATATAAATGAAGGATACTTTAAATAGACCTGTAAGTAAGTTGTTCTAATAAACAAAAGAAGTGCAACTTATTCTTAGGATAAAGTTCCCCTTTAAAATGGCTCTGCAAGGAGTTAAAGCTTGGATCTCTGACCTGTAGCTCATGACATATAAGATATTGATCTCGCTGCTTTCATATACATTTTAATGGAGTTGATAGGAAGGTGAGGAAGGATAATATGGTTATGCCATACCAGGGAATGGGATGTCCTAAATAGGACTGTTTTATTGAAATGTATTACATATACTTTAGCCATAATGGGATCACAGTTCTATGTAGATAGAAATTTTACCAAAGGATGAGGTATTTAGATTATTATCCTGTTAGCTTTTTGGCACTTTAGAAGTTACATAAGATAGGGTGTCATCTATTTATGATGGTTAGATTTATTCCCTGGTCTAAGATCATGCATTAGCTGTAATTTTAATGCACTTTGAGCTATATATAATGTCCCAAAATGGGGGAGGGGGTAATGAGTATTGATTGATGATAGTCAATAGATGCAGCAGGGCAAGAAAATCATACATAGTGATTAGGGGGTCTGAGGCTGTCTATAAATGTTCAATGGTAACTGTGTAAATAACATGAAAACAATATTTATATACCTTGATAAATAATTTACATCTGTGGTTGGCGCTTTTTTATATATTACATATACAGTATTATTAATATAAATGTTTATATACTGGGACTGTACATAAATACCTTGTTTTAGTCGTGCTCCTTCTTATCTCCTGATAACCCTAGATCCACGGTTATGGAGGGTCTTTTGAGACTGTTCGTCCTGACTGATTGCAACCCTAGAAGAGGAGATATATGGGTGTAGGAATGAGCAAAGGACTTTCTTTGTGAGGCCACTGTCTGTTGGAGGATGGTGGAAGTTGTAGTCCAGGAGCAGGTACTTCAAGAGCAGGTACTTTCTATTCTTCTTCTTCATTACCAGTGAGTGGGGGAACTCACTGATGCTTGGTCCTTTCAGTGGGTGCATCCTTTGCATCCCCCAGTAGTTAGCCCCTGATTTCAATAACATATTATCCTTGGTAATTATGGTGCTAAATGATTTGCTTCAGATTTGCTAAAGTTGTGTGTGTTGTATATATATATATATATATATATAGAGAGAGAGAGAGAGAGAGAGAGAGAGAGCGAGGGATAGAGAGATCTTATATACATATAACACTAGCAATGTGAGATGGCGTTGCCCGTCATGTTATGCAGGGAATATGTTTTTTGTTTTTTTTTAAATAAATATTATAATAGGGAAATATGGTGTAGGGTTTACGTGTCAGAAAGGTGCACACAGTGATACACAGACACATGTGCAAACACACACATATACAGGGGGACACATACTGATAGACAGAGATGCATGCAACACACATACATACACACACATGCACTGACATACACAAACAGTGACACACAGTTGCAAGCAGAACATACATACATACAGTGTGAGCAGTGTAAGCAACATACCTCCCAAGATTTCAAATGGCCAAAGAGGGACACTTGTGTTTTATGTGGTGTTACTGGGGGCGCGGCTGCTGGTGTATTTTAGAGAATTTTTAACCCTTTGAGTGCCAGGGGGTAAGCAATGCATTGCATACCCCTCTGGCACTGAAATGTTTAAGTTACTCTTTGTGTAAGTGACTGATTTAGAAGAAGATGAAAGTATTTTTACATAGATAAAATAGATAAGATATATACAGAAGTTTATACCCACATTACTGTGGGTTTTATTGATGTGGAGCAATCTGATACACTGGTATATACACCACACAGTGTGATGTCCTAATTAGAGGAGCAGAGGGATTTGGGTGTCAAACAGGGACTGTCCCTCCTATACTGTATAGTGCCAGTCCTTATACACAGACACATGCAGACTGTATACTATACAGCAGAGGTTCTCAACACATGCCCTCAGTGGCCACTAACAGGCCAGGATTAGGAATTTCCCTGCTAGAACACAAGTGTGTTGATCAGAGGCTCAGTCGTATTGATTAACTCATCTGTGTTCTTAATAGGAAATTCTAAAATCCTGGCCTGTTAATAGCCACTGAGAGCACGGGTTGAGAACCACTGCTATACAGTGCCAGACCATTGTAGAGAATTTTTAACCCTTTGATTGCCAGGGGGTAAGCAATGCATTGCATCCCCTCTGGCATTGAAATGGTTAAGTTACTCTTTCTGTAAGATGAAAGTTTTTTTTTTTACACAGACTAATTTATAAGATATACAGAGGTTTATACCCACATTACTGTTGGTTTTATTGATCTGCAGCAATCTGATACACTGGTATATACGCCACACAGTGTGATGTCCTAAATAGAGGAGCAGAGTGATTTGGGTGTCAAACAGGGACTGTCCCTCCTATACTGTATAGTGCCAGTCCTTATACACAGACACATGCAGACTGTATACTATACAATGCCAGACCATATATAAATAGTTTGTCATCCATGCTATACAGTGAGCTATGCGCAGCATGGAGATGATTGCATGAACTGGCACCTCTCCTTACAGACTAACAAACAATCTGCTCTCTTTCTCTCTCTTTGCGCAATATATAAATACAGTCACAACCATGTCTCTGCCACTTACCAGCTCAGCTGAAGCCCTGCTCTGCACTGCCTGATCATGTCTCTGCCGTTGTTCAACTTTCCCAGCTTCTCTGTGCTACCAAGTCAGCTCCCCAGCATCCTGCCTGCTGATTAGTTAGAAATTGTCTCACTTGTAGTAATTGGCAGGGCTGTGTAGGGTCACAGAGAGGGAATGAAGAAGCTGCATATGAGTGGTTTATTGTAGAGAGCCCATAACCTTGCATATATGTGCTGGGAACCCTGATGCATAATACAGATTTGGACCATGGCCTTCCAGCTGTAGCTTGAACATAGTTCCCATCATCCTCAGCTGCTCAGCATGCGTGTGTGTGTGTCTCTGTATGAGTGTGTGTGTATATGTGTGTATGTGTCTGACAGTGTGTGCGGGGTATGTGTGTGTGTGTGTGTGTCTGTGGTGTAGGAGTGTGTGGCAGCCATTTTTTTTATAGGTGGGCGGGCTGGATAGTGGGGGCAGGCCAAAAAATCACACCCCCATTGAATCACGCAATGGGATCAGTAACTCCCCCTTTCTGCAGCCCCTGGGTGTGTTTTGCCAGGCACAAAGTCTTCTTTTATATATACAGATATCTATCATGTTGTATGTATCATTCTTTTTCTCTCGTTTGGACTGTCCACTCAGGACAGAGGGGACTTTCTGTGAGGTATCAAAGTTATTACCATCTTGCAGACCAGACGGGTGTGCAATTTAGTGCTTTGCAATGCATTGCACACCCCTCTGCTCCTCAAGGGGTTAAGGGATTATTTATCTTCTGATAGGGAGGTATGAAAATACCCCATTATACAACCAGCATCAAATATACACACCTCCTCTATCTCTCACCAGCCACCATAAAAAGGTGTATGTGTGTGTGTCACTAGAGGGGGAGGGGGGAGTGATCTGGCCGCACCCATAAATCAAAATGTGGGTGTGATCATCACATCTGAGCCCCCCCCAAATGTAAACAATCTAGACCTCTCTGACCTCCAAGGATATAAACAGTAGCCCAGAGCTGGGTCATGGGCAAGGCACTGTAGGCACCTGCCTAGGGCCCGGTGAAGTTTGGGGGGGCCTGCTTTGGGACCCACAACAAAAACAGCAAGCTGATGTCCGTGCCTCATTCGGCACAGATGTCCATCTCCCTCTCTGTCGCAGGCACTTTGGTCAAGGGCAGACTGGCCTATGAGGCAGGATGGCATTTATCCTCCGTGCCAATGCAGTTAGAAGAAATGCGGCCCCCTGCCTCCACAACATCATAGGGAGTGGGTAACTGTTAGGAATGGGCATATGAACCAGGGTGGCAAATCCACCCCAATCACATTTCTAGCAGGCTGACAGAACCATGCTTCTTTTTCTATGGTTAACCCTTTTAGAACCACAGGTTTGCTCAACACATTGCAAATAAAAGCATTGCACATCCCTCTGGTACTTAAAGGGTCAAGTAGAAACACCATGGGCTCTATGTGACTGGATGGCTGTTTCCTTGGCTGCTCTTAAGGGGATAATAATGTTTCAAAATAAAAGCAGCTCCAATTGAATCTTCACAGTATTTGGGCCATGGAGAGTGTTATTAAGATAAGATAGATTCCATTCCCTATAATGGGGATGGAATATTACTGCTGGATAACCCTTTGAGTATCAGGCTATTATACACTGTGTAGGTAGGAAGCCAGGGTTAACCCTTTGAGTGCTAGAGGGGTATGCAAGGCATTGCTTTGCAATGCGTTGCGTACCCCTCTGGTACTCAAAGGGTTAAGGAGGGAGCCAGACCAGTAATGGATGTTATTACTACTACTACTATTTTTGTCCTATTATCTTGGGGGAGGGGGGTCCCAAATTGGTACCTTGCCTAGGGCCCTGTGCAGTGTTAATCAGGCTCAAGGTACACTTAAAACTGAGCTACAGACAGAATTTGGGACAGAATTTAAGCATGCATGGGATAGGCATAAGGCTGTCCTAACGTAACAAAAGACCAAGGACCAAAAATGGTTTGAGGTTTCTGTGTTTCTATGTTTCTAGCTACACCAATGATACAAAAGAGCTTATAAAACTTTTATGACTACCAATAAATAGTCAGACTTTTAAGCTCTGTGGAAGCAAAATGTATAGCTACACATAATGGGTATACATAAATTGGATAATGTATTTCATGCAGTTGAAGTGGGGAGATCCTATTTGGAGAGGAAGGTACCCGGCCCCCAGACAATTGGAGAACCACACTAAGCTGTGATATAGCGATGATAATGTGGAGATACCTTCTCCAGTGATATCCCTTCTCCAAATCCTGTTATTTTATGGAGCCTATGCATTAAGATATCTCAGAATGTTGGGAACGTAGTGCACAGAATATCATTGCAAAATAAGCAATATAGTAATATAGTTGATGTGGCTGAAAAAAGACATGCATCCATCAAGTTCAGCCCATGTCATATCACTCATGTTGATCCAGAGGAAGGCAAAAAAAGAGCAAATTGTGTAAGAAACAATTTTTTCCTGACTCCAAATGGCAGTAAGATATTTCCCTGGATCAACATCTTCTTAAAGAGAAGAGATGGCAGTGTAGCAGTTTTGAAGTCATGATGGTTGTATATGCTTTGTTACCTACTCTTCCCTTCAAATGCCTTACAATACAAAGAAAATGGCCTAAGTGAAGTAGAGGCAGTGTGTAGTGACCCCGGGGACATCATATTATAGGTATCTAAATAAAAATAATATGTTCTGCATGCCAATAACTTTTTTGGTTGCACTTCGAGAAGCTCTATCCTCAATTTCAGGGGAGTATGCAGCAAACAGTGAAATCCTCAACAATTTGGAGCTTTAGGGGAATATGAAGCAAACAGTGAAATCCACAAACATTTGTTGCTGTACCCGTTTGCCCAGCAGGGCTGCCATCAGAAATCATGGGGCCCAGGGGAAATTTATATGGAAGGGCCCCCACCCATGACCTTTTATTGCCTAGACACACACACACACTGGAGTAATGGCCTGCCTGAGTATATGTGCTTGCATGTCTGAAGCATGCACGTTCTTGCGTGTCTAAGGCATTTCTGTGTTAATGTGTATGTCTAAGGCATGTGCCTATACAAGTGTTTACGTCTAAGGCTTGTGCGTGTTTATGTATGTTTGAGGGATGTACATGCTTCTCTTTAGAAAGCCAATGTACTAAAGAAAATGGGTCAACTCTGGAGCAAACCATGGGGAAACAAGTAAACATTCCCAAACTTCCCATGCTCCAACACATTGCTTCAGACTAGGAACTATTATTTGTCTCCATCGTGTGATTGGTTTGCTCCAGTATTGCTCCATTTAATCTTAGTATATAGCTGAGCACGATAGAGAAGGGACAGCTAAGGACAGTGGAAGAGAGAGAGGGAAACTGTTCTCCACGACTTACCTTTGTTTTAAACATATGTCTACTAAGAGGTAGATAAATACTGCAGTGCCATTGAGTGTACACATCTGGTGTGTATGTTAGTTGATATGGTTAATAAGAAAAAGTATTTGCCAAGGGTGGGCAATCATAAAAAACACATTTCTGTATTAACATATGCACAGCTATATAGTATATAATCAATGTATTATAAATTAGTATGGACATGGGAGTCTTATGGCTGTCCACCCCTGGCAAATCTTTTTTGTAAACATAAATGTTAACATATAGTATACATATACGCCATATATTGTTGTTGAATATATTAATACAGAACTGTACTTTTTATGATTGCCCACCCCTGCTGACCAATACTTTTTTTTAACACATATCAACTATAATTAGTTGATATATGTAAAAAAAAGTATTGGCTAGCAGTGGTGGGCAATCATGAAAACACAATTCTGTATTAATATAGTCAACAATATACGGTACATTGTATTTGTGTACTATGTGTTATCAATTATGTTTACAGAAAAGATCTTGCCAGGGGTGGGCAGCCATAAGAATCCCATGTCTGTACTAACCAATAAAACACCAATATACAGTATATAGCTATGCATATGTCAATACAGAAATGTGTTTTTTTATGATTGCCCATCCACGGCAAATACTTTTTCTTATTAACCATATCTATTAACATATATACCAGATGTGTACACTCACTGCATGTATTTATCAGTGTCTTAGTAGATAGATATGTTCAAAACAAAGTACTGGCAGGACCAGGGTTGGCAAGCATAAAACCATTTCTGTACTAACATATACACTAATATAGAGTGTAGTATACCGGTGTAAATCTTAGTGCAGAAATTAGATCATTATGATTGCCCAATCCTGGCCAAGATTTTTTTTTTTCATTTTTACCAACAAAAACATAAGCTTTCATGACCCATGAAGTGCCCGGACCATCATGGGTAAACTTCACCAGAGGGTGAAATTTTAGGGGCATTTTTATTATACAATTTATGTGCTACTGGGCGTCCCAAGTCTGATGGGGCCTCCAATAGAAGAATATGGCAGCAAAATTTCTGGGGCCTCCAAAACCCGCCAGGCCCCCTGCTCTGTTTGGGATGTGGGGCCCTCGTTATGCCTCAGATTGTAAGGCTTTTCCTACTGAATAAAATAAAGTTACTCTCACTGCTGCAGATTTCATGAGTTATTACAGTTTAAACCCGTGTTTTTACATTAACAATGCCCTCTTATGGTTAAATTCCAATTAGTTATTCTGTTATATTCTGTTTGAGAGGAAAGTCACTGACAAACAGTTCTCCATAGAATGTGATACCAGCTGAGTCACTACCTGTCAGTTAGATCTTTAACCCCTTAAGGGCAAACAATGTGCCAGGACCATCACGGCAGTCTGGTACTTACGGACTAGTGACGGTCTTGGCACATCATGGATTTCCTGGTCACTGTGTGGCTGCCAAATGCTCAACGATCCCAGAATCCACTGCAAGAAAAAAATGCCGCTGTCCTTAACGGCTGTCCTCCAACGGATCGGGCTGTCATTAAGAGGTTAAGGAAGTAAACACACAGTAAATTCACATCCTGATTATATTAATTGTTACAGCATTTGAATAAAAGAACTGACGGTGGGATTACACATATTTTATTCAGCAGAACACGCTCTATAACATACAGGTTTTCATAAAAAAGCTTACTTTTAGACACATTGCATTGAATTGATTCATAAGGCCATTTCTCCGCTCAGATTATGGGACTTTTTTGGGCGGCGGCGGGGCTATTATTAGGAGGGGTTAATGTTCATATAACCCCTTAAGGACCAGCCGATTGCGTACCTGGCCGGCACTTAAGGACCACAGACCATTTGTTTTCTGCTTCCGGTTCAGGGCTCCCCGAATGGCGTTCAGCCGCACGGGGAGCCCTGAGTTCCATGACTATCCTGGCACGTCATGGGTCCTTAATGCAAATCTACCCATGATGTGCCAGGACCGTCAAGGGTCCTTAACCCCTTAACGACCGGCCAATTGGCGCGGCGCGGTCACTCAACGACCACGGAGCTTTTTTTTTTTTTGTCGTTTCCTGTTCCGGACTCCCCGAATGGCGTGCAGCCATGGGGGGAGGGGGGCCCGGAATTCCATGACGGTCATAATACGTCATGGGTCATTAACTCAGATCGACCCATGACGTACTATGACTGTCAAGGGTCGTTAAGGGGTTAAAGAGTTAAAATGTGTGGTGTAGTATTTCGCTTCTGTTTGAACTTGTTAGATCAGAAAACACCTTTGTTTTTGACATGTGCAGGGCCGGCCCAAGACACTCTGCTGCCTGGGTCCAACGATGAAATGCTGCGCCCCCTCCCAAAAACCACAGCCACCAAAACACACCCACACCCATTATGTTATCTAAAAGTAAAAAATGGACAATTATGAAATATCATGTCAAAATGTTTTATTATATTTTATAACTGTCCATTTTTTATATTTGCAGCAGTTAGATAGTAATCTTTCATGTAGGACTCCACTTTAACCCTTTCATACCCAGGGATGACTGCTCCTGTACTCAAAAGGTTTGAATTTTGAACCCTTTGAGTACAGGAGCAGAAAATTCTAGCCCTTTGAGTACAGGAGCAGCATCAGAGGTGACGTAGAATATAGATACACAGGGGGGAAACAAAGCAAAAATTGACAAGCAGGTGTTGGGTCAAACTAAATATCAGTTATGCTCTTAAACTTGCTTGGTGGCTACAGACACATTGTAAATCAGAATGCATATTTACAGCCCTGGTGTCTTAAAGGGATAGTAATGTTTCATAATAAAAGCAGCTCTAATTAATCATCATAGTATTTAGGCCTTGGAGAGTGTTATTTCAATTCTGTCAGAGTTGTAGTTCAAGAGTAATTGAATGTTAACGTATCCCCCTCCCGCCCCTTTTACTGATATAACACTGCTCACCCCAGAACAGCAGCGTGTGTCCAAGTGGATTGCAGAGAGGGACAATCTTCAATTAAGAGAAAGGCAAAACCTGAAAAACCAGTCAAGGAGGGCAGGGTTTTCATTGTTCTCACAGTAGAAGATTGTCCCCTGCTGTCAGCTGTCTGGTCTATGGACCAGATTTCACATCTGAGGAGAGATGGCTTATACTAGGTAAAAGGGGCAGGAGGGGGAAACTTTATCATTCAATTACTCCTGAACTACAACACTGATTGTACTGAAATAACACTCTCTATGGCTCATATACTATGAGGATTAATTGGAGCTGCTGTTTTGTGAAACATTACTATCCCTTTAAGACCCCAACATCATATTTACTGGCTCAAATTATTGAGGTCTTGTGTCCATAGACAGAGCTGAAGTCACCAGGACTATAAATATGCACTCTAAATTATAATATGTTTGTAGACATTGACCAAGTATAAGAGCATAAATTTAGACTAAATGTCAGTTATGCTCTTACACTTGGTTGGTGTCTACAAACATATTTTAATCATTCAGACAGCATATTTACAACCCCTGGTGACTTGGGATGGAAAATCTGAAGATGAGGGGAAAAGTAAGCCATCTCACAACCGTAGCGGTATTAGTGTCACCCCTGGGCCTTGGGTGAACTCACTTACAACATCAGCTCAGAACTCAGGACATAGTCACTGACAGCCACAGAGGCACACTGTGTACAGCTCACGCCAATGTCCCTGCTGTCTCACCACACGCACAGTATGCACCTCAACCAGCCGATGAGGTTGGTCCGCACTGAGTGAGCAAATATGCTCTTCTTTAATTGGCTGGTGGCAGGCTGGGCTGTAGGTAGTGCGTGTGGGTTGGCTGTGAGGCGCAGTGCACTCCTGTGCCTGTTACATGTCTGTCTGGATTCACTGACTGACTCTTACAGCCCTGACTGAGCCATGCAGCACAGGAGGCAGTCTGGAAGGAGCGGATGGGAGTCAGGACTCTTTTTCCTGGTGTAGAAGGGGTGACGTGGGATACAGTAACAGACCTGGGGCTGTTGCATGAAATAACATGCCTTCGGGTGGCAATTTGCCTCCCCTGTCAAAGTGCCGCCTGGGTCCTAAGGACCCACTGGGACCCATGTAAGGGCTGGCTCTGGACATGTGACTAGGAAATACTAGTTCTGACTAACTAATAAACTATGCTACAGGGTCATTCATATATGAAGAAAAGTTCAGCATTACTAGGACAAATTAACTGTACACCAAAATGTCCAAAATTCACTCTGATATAAATATGCCTTTAATCCTTTGAATGCCAGAGGGTTACACAATGAATTGCTTCACAATGCTCTGTGAAACCCTCTGGCATTCAAAGGTTTAATGCAAGAGTAGTCTCTAAAGAATTACTTTGCAATGCATTCAATGTATTTTAAAGGAGCAAGACAATAGGCTTTAGGGGGTTTTCCTGTTGTGTAGAGCACCGGTACCCCACTGCTAATATTTGTTTTATTCAAGATTTATTATAGTTCAAATTTGTTATACTCTCTGGAACAAAGTCCAGGGAGTTTACTTATTGAAAGTTCAAACTGGCAGTAAGTGACTCAGCTGTTAATATTACATTCTATGAAGAATTGTTATCTGTAACACGCAGAATGTAATAGCTTTCTGAAATCTTGCCACTAGAGGGAAATGTTAATGTAAAAAAACAGCAGCTTGAACTGTAGTAACTCTTGAAATACACATCTCCTGGAAGTAGGAAAACAATGAAGAGGATAGTTAATCTTAAAGGGATAGTAATACTCTGTGTTATCTTTATTTTATTTTGTAGGCATTAAAAAAACATGAAGAACGATATAAGTCTTATCTCTCAAACCTTTATGGTTTGAGAGATCTTCACAAGCAAAGTTTCCCCTCCCGCCCCTTTTACCTAGTGTAAGCCATCTCTTCTCAGATGTGGAATTCAGTCCATAGACCAGACAGATAACAATAGGGGACAATCTTCTTGCTATGAGAACAATGAAAACCCTGCCCCCCTTGACAAGCTTTTCAGGTTTTTCCCTTATCTTAATTGAAGATTGTCCCTCTCTGCAGTCTGCCTGGGCACCTCCCTTCTGATCTGGCTGTGCAGTGTGACATCAGTAAAAGGGGCAGGAAGGGGATACTTTGTCATTGAATTACTCTTGAACTACAACTCTGACAGAATTGAAATAACACTCTCCAAAGTCTAAATACTATGCTGATTAATTAGAGCTGCTTTTATTATGAAACATTACTATCCCTTTAAAATGGTGTTTACCTGTTCTCACTGTGGCTCTGTACAATGTACAGCTACACACCTGCAGCCCATCCAGTTTCCAGCGGTAGCTTTTCTCTCACCGTCATGGGATACAGTTTAGTGGAAGGGAGCATTCTTGTAACAGAGGACATAAGAATTTATGTAGGGTTATTATCACTTGGAATAGCCTTCCAGCAGAATTGGTAGGGGCTATTAGTGGGAAAGTAAGTTGAGAGCTCTTTGATAGATACATGCCCACCATAATGTTTAACTAAGTAAGGTTTTGAATTCCATGGGGAAATTGACAGACTATTTGGTTATCTGCCATGAACTGTATGCTTCCATCTGCCCTATGAAAACTGAGAACCTTAACTGGGGCAACAGGTTTCAGGTACTGCACAGACATCCACATCTGTAAAATCTGGTAACATTAGCCTGTTTATGCTGATGACAGAATTCCTAAATGTTAGTATTGTATGATTAACAATGTATTATACTTGGCCTAGTGATAACCACAACAACAGCCCCAATACAATGAGATTAACTGATATGTCTGCCTCGTTGATAGTAGGGACCAAGCACAGACCTTTAGATGAACACTGAGGATGGGTTTTATAAAGTAAGACCAAACAAACAATGACAATGTTCTATGAAACCCCCATTTAGCGATAAGCCAGATTCACATACCACTCTAGCCTACTTGTAAATACCTGGCTATTTTACCCAGACTATTTCTTTATGATTAACTTATCATGTTTATGATAATTACCAGACCAATATACTGACTGAAGAACATGAATTCCACAAAGAAACAAGGCCTCAATGGAGTCTAGTAATTCAACTCAAACATTACCCCCAACTTCCATTCCATCATAACACACACACCCCCCCCCCCCGCTGATATGTCTGCCTCATTGATAATACGGACAAATCACAGACCTTTTGATTAAATCTGAAGGTGCTTCTTGTAAAATAACTCCAAGCAAACAAAGGCAATGTGCTAACTAGTCGGATTTAGTGAATAGAGTGGAATTCAGCTACCACTCCCTTACAAACCCTCACACCCTTGAAAAACAAAAGACCCAGACTCCAGCCAGCATCAGACAATACTTATACCTATCACAAAAATAACTACATATAGCTCTGAGGCAAACAGATTTCCAATTAATATGCTATTTTCGTTTAAGATAACATGAACTGTACAAACACCTTGAATATAATTATTAGCAAATCCTGGTGTTAGCAAATAACAAGACAGTCAACCCAGACCTAGCTCATACTGCGGATTCAGCCCAATCATGTGATTAAAGGGATAGTAATACTTAATTATTACTACTCCTTATATTAAAGTCATATTAAAAATAAATGTATAGCCCCCAGTATCATCTCTCAAACCTTTATGGTTTGAGAGATAATCGCTCCTAAAGTTGCCCTCCCCCTCCCCCCAGTCAGCGTTGTAGCTGACTGAAGGGAAATCCGGTCTTATGATCATCAGGTGGCTCTGCAGCAGTGTCGCGATCGCGTTAATGAAAAAAAAATCTTTCACTAAAACCGTCTTCTACGTGTGCCTGCAAACCAAGCACAAGTAGAAGACCATTTCAGTGAAAGATTTCTTTTTTAGTAACGCAATCCTGGCTTTGCTGCAGAGCCGCCTGAAAGTCGTATGACAGAGTTCCCTGCAGTCAGCTACAACACTGAGTACAGGGAAGGGGGAGGGAGCGGGCAACTTTAGGAACGATCATCTCTCAAACCATAAAGGTTTGAGAGATGATACTGGGGGCAATACATTTATTTTTAATATGACTTTAATATAGGGATTAGTAATAATTATTACTATGCCTTTAAGGAAACATATGTATAATGTTGAGCTTCAAATGCTATCACCCTACTATATAATCAAGGAAGCAATATTAACTACATATAAACAGTAGAGACAGGAACAAATTATGAAATAATGTATGTAACCCTGTGCCATCAACATACCTGGGAACTCTCCGGTTTTGCCGGGTGGGCAGAGTTTAAATAGAAACTCTGGCCACTTGTGCTCTGTCCCGCCTGGTTCCTCCCACTCCCCGCCCTCTTAGATACATTTTGCAGGTTTTTTTGGGTATTTTTTGTCCTGCCCCCCCCTCCACGACTAAGCCCCGCCCCTTTTATGACGCGAATCGCGTCATTTTCTTCACAGGTCGGCACTGACAGGGTTACCCTCCGGGTAGCCCTGTCTCAAAAGGTCCCAGGTATGGTCATCAAACATAGTAGAATCATTGAGAATAAAATATACATTGCTCCTGTATCCTTTGTGTTAATAAGAATTTAACAAATTTGTAGCTACTAGTTATTATTTATCAGACACCAACGACCACTTGCAACTTTCACAATTAGATTAGGTTGACAAGAGAAGGAATGTATTATGCACTCTCAATCATTCTTATGTTCTCCATATGACTCGCATACCTCTTTAGATTGTAAGTAAGCTATTGAGCAGGGACCCCATTCATGTGATTCACTATTCCTAAGTACTTGTCACCCTGTATTGTCCAAACCCTTAAAGTGATAGTACATTGCAGAAAACATAAACTGGTAGTATAAATGCTATTTCATTGTGCTGTAAGCATACCTGGGAACTCTCCGGTTTTGCCCCGGAGACTCCGGATTTCAAAGTGAATTACTGGGTCTCCGGGGCAATGTGTGAATCACCAGGTGGGCAGAGTTTAAGTAGAAACTCTGCCCACTTGTGCTCCATCCCGCCCGGTTCCTCCCACTCTCCACCCTCTTACATCCATTTTGCAGGGGTTTTTTTGTCCTGCCCCCCCCCGGCAACTAGGCCACGCCCCTTTTATGACACGATTCACGTAATTTTCCTCCCCCTGGGCACTGACATGGTTACCCTCCGGGTAGCCCTGTTTCAAAAGTTCCCAGGTATGGCTGTAAGTTATTTCTCTTATAAACTGTTAGATCTCAACATTTTTATGGTTTTATTCACTGTTTTTCATTGATTCTGCAGCCATCTTTGTTTCTCCCATGTTGGCGCTCGTTCCTGTGCTGGTCACCAAAATGTGCGCGTTCCCCAGTAAACGGGAGGTGGGAAGGTGCACTTTTGTCAGCTATGACGTAGCATATTAAAATTGCCTTCCTCTTCATAGGGCTGTCATACAATATCACTGCGCGTTGTATAATTGGCTCTTCCTTGTGATGTATAAGTATAAGGGCAGCTCTGACTGACTAATGGTTGTAGCTAAGCTAAAACTATTTTGGAGCGGAGAAAAATAAAGTCCCAGTTTGCTGAGAGTGCTTGACTACCACACAGCTAACACGCAAGGAGAGCATAGGAAAGAATCCACATTAAAAAAATAAATATATAGTTATGCAGGGGAGCTGTATTGTACCCGACATGGAAGTGCTATAACATGGGCAAGTGGGATTCTCTGCTCATATATTTAGCAATGCCCACATTTGGATTGCAGCAAGCAGTGTGATGAGACCTTTTATTCATTTTCTGCAATTGCAATGTACACAACTTTATCCATTTTATATATGATTGTGACCTTACTTGTCCATTACATGTTGTCATTCAAACATTTTCAAGAACCAAGTTTGATTACCCCATTCCAATGTACTATGAGCATACCTGGGAACTCTCCGGTTTTGCCCCGGAGACTCCGGATTTCAAAGTGAATTACCGGGTCTCTGGGGCAATGTGTAAATCACCGGGTGGGCAGAGTTTAAGTAGAAACTCTGCCCACTTGTGCTCCATCCCACCCAGTTCCTCCCACTCCCCGCCCTCTTACATCCATTTTGCAGGGGGGTTTTGTGTTTTTTTTTGTACCGCCCACCTGTGACTAAGCCCTGCCCCTTTTATGACGCGATTCGCTTCATTTTCCTCCCCCAGGGCACTGACAGGGTTACCTTCCGGGTAGCCCTGTTTCAAAAGTTCCCAGGTATGACTATGAGCCATGTAAATGCCATTCACATTATATTCATACCTGGGAACTTTCAAGATGAGCTGACCCTGAGATCTTTGAAATATTAACCCTTATAGCTTCCCATAATGTAGATTTTATGCAATATGTGCCTGCTTGCTCTAACACAGAGGTGCTCCGGTCCGTGTGCGAGGGACCTTTAACATGCTACAGTTTGGATAACTCACTGCCTGAACACAAACAAGACAAGCAGGACATATCCCACTGTCTTTTTGGTACTAATGGCACCAGTTTAGAGGCTAAGGAAACATTTAATTGGGGAAATTCATATAGTAGGTGACACAGACATCTTTCACCCTGAGAATTTGGCCCTTCACCCTGAGACCCTGAGATTTGGGTCAAAACCCTGAGTCTCAGGGTCAAACCCTGAGAGTTCCCAGGTATGAGTATATTCCCAATTTCAATTTTTATTTTATAGCGTGTATGTTGCTGTGTAGTAATTAACCTGTCATGTACGTACTGAATCTTTACTCAGCCTTAGCTGAACCTTCATTATGGAGTGCTAAGATAATTTTTTAACTGATTTCGGAGGTTTCAGTAAGGTGATACGGTTTCCCAAACGAATGGTATTAACCTTTGAGTGCCAGACAGGTATCCAATGCATTGCAAAGCAGTTCGTTGCATACCTCTCTGGCGCTCCAACTGTCACATTTTTTTTAGTTTTATTGATGTAATAAATTAAACAATGCAAAAAAAAAAAATTAAATATTATTAGCATTATTAAACATTTGCATACAATGTTTTGCAATACTTTATTCTAAAAATAAACATTTTTTAATAAACGCTTAAAATATATATATATATATATATTTATATATATGTGTGTGTGTGTGTACACACATACATATTATAATATATTATAATGGCTTTGCATGCACGCCTAACAAAAAAAATATAAAACATCTCATAAGATCCACTATTCTTTATTGAAGCATCACTAGCTTTTGTGAAAACAAGGTTGTAACCTTTGAATCCCATAGGAATAATGGATTTTCTTGTGTACCTAATAGTAGCTTGTTTTCTATTTACATTTTTATTATTGGAGAGTACTGCCAATATTGTTCTGGCCTCCACGGCATCCAATGTAAAATGATTTGTTTTGGGTCAAAATCTAAGTATCTTACTATGGAACCTCTAAGTTCCCTGTATGACAAATTTTTTGAAGATGTACAATATCTTTCAATATTTGTCTATCTTTTACCACACTTTTTAAACTCTCATCATGGTCATCATGGATGACCATGATGAAGGCAGGTGCACCCAATAATTTTTGTCACATTCATGCCTCAATACTGATAACCATTTTTCTAATGTTTTTGCACACCACCATAGGTGGTTAATCATTGGTTGTACCATTGGGTTAGCTCTTTACAATCTTTTTTCTTACTAGCAGCCACTAATTTTTAACTTAAACTTTTCGAAAAGTGCCATATGTGAAATTGATGAGAGATATCAGTATATTCTTCTTTCAATAGTATTTTGATACTTCTAATCAAACAGATAGGCACTGGAACAATAAAGTAGCTTATAAGAATATTAAATACTATAATAGCATGGTGCTCTCCTAAGCCAGAAAGTGTATGAAACAAAATACCAATGGAAATCAGAGGGAAGAAGGGACAGAGAGAAACTCCCTCCCAATGAATCCACTGGAGAAAGAGACTTACTATAATGGAGGCACACAAAAATACAAGCAACATCAAATACAAAAATACAAAATGTTTATTAGCATGAAGAAACACACATCACATAAAATCATTTAAAACCACATGCGGATAGATGATACCAAGGCAAAAGGTGTCCCATAATAATGATAGAGATCACCCCAAAGTTGGGAAATACTAATAAATCATCTAAATGTCTCAAAGAGGAGAGACTAAGGATAAGAAATTCACATACTAAACCAGTGAACAAAAAATACTAATATCAAAATGCTAAATACACGAATCACAGTGCTTAATAATGTGGAGGTGAATATAAAAGAAACAAATTAAATGTGAAAATATAAAAAAGTACTTATCCAAAAATGACACAAGTAATAACTCCTCAGCAGGACATTAGCAGGAGACACCGAATGCCAAGGGATCCTATCTACATGAACCACCTATCCCAACGTGTATCACCATATTCCCCTGATGAAGCTAATATGGCAAATTATGTACAGCAACATGGGATTCTTTGACTGTAGCTCCAGTCCAGCTTGAGCAACACTTGACTATACATTAAGGCATCTTTCCAATGTTGATGACACCTACTGAAAAAAAAAAAATAATTTAAATTTAAATTAATTTAACCAAACTCATTTCAAAGGATGATTAAGAAAAACATCCTAAAAATACACAATAACTAGAGAAGTCAGCTCCACTTTATCTCCTGTTTAGGACCATTAGGTGACCTTTACAGAAATTATTCTAAAGTGGGTTACGCACTAAGGCGTGAAGTGGTGAAACTGTGGAGTTTATTTATCCCTTGAAATCTTTTCTCAACTATCTATGTTATTATATGATATACTTACAGAGCTATTCCATACACTAAAATAGACATTGGAGAAGTTATTTCCATACCTGGGAACTCTCTGGATTTGCCCCGGAAACTCCGGTTTTGACAGAGCTTTACCTGGTCTCCGGGGCAGAGGCTGATTCCTCCAGATGTGGGGAGTTTCTGTTGAAACTCTATCCATATCTACTGTTTTTCCCAGTGTTCCTCCTTCCCCAGCCTTCTGTGTGACACCTTTAAGCCCTGCCCCTTTCTGATGCGATTCGCATCATTATTGTCACCCCCTGCTGCACCAGAGGACTCCCCTCCGGGTAGACCTCAATTAGACGTTGCCAGGTATAGTTATTTCACTTGAGAAGTCAACTCCAGTTCTTCACAGACATAACATTATGTAATCAGTAGACATAATTTTATTTGCTCTACTGGTAGAGAGAATAGTTTGAATGGTGAGGTAATGCAATAAACTGTCCATTTGACTTGTAAATCACTTTGACAGCTACTGTGAAAAAGCAAACATCATTGTGAAATTGTTATACATTGGTTCTATGAGGGTATTTACAAGCTATAGAAGACAAAAAAAAAATATTTTTGGTGTTAGATTGAATTAGTTATAAAAAAGGGATAACATTTAGATGATTTATCCTTTGCATCACTTAAAAAAAAAGGTGAGACATACTCAACTAGGCTCATGAACTAGCAAATTCTTGGAAGAAGCTCACTGGCCCTGTGTTCTCACACCCAGAGTGCAATCTCTTTCAGCTTACCAGTACCATACACAAAGAGAAAACCTTCTTAAGCACATTATACTGGTCCCACCAAACGACAGTCCAGCAAAGTAATGCCAAATAATTCCTTTCCGTACAAGAGAAACAGCTAAACCCAGACATACATTTCAGCCATTTTGAACCTTATCAGTGAGACGCAAGTGATCCCTCTAAACACCGTGAGCAAAGGGTCCATGTCTGGATTACCCTCATTTCTCTTAGGGTGAGCTTCTTGCAAGTATTTGCTAGCTCATGAAGCTAGTTGAGCATCTCTCACCTTTCGTTCTACATATTCAAATTACTCTTGGGGTAGGTCACCCTAAGAGTAATGAGGGTAATCCAGACGTGGACCCCTTGCTCACAGTGCCTAGAGGGATCAGCTGCACCTCCCCGACAAGGCCCAAGAAGGCCGAAATGTATGTCTGGGGTTAGTTGTTTCCCTTGTTCAGAGAGGGATTGTCATTTGGCAGGGCCAGTATGATATGCTTCAGAAGATTTCCTCTCTGTGTATGGTACTGGTGAGCTAAAAGAGATTGCACTCTATGCGTGAGGACACAGTCCCGGTGAGCTTCTTGCATGAATTTGCTAGCCAATGAGCCTAGTTGAGCATCTCTCACCTTTTGTTCCACATATGCAAA
This sequence comes from Rhinophrynus dorsalis, assembly GCA_037306005.1. Lineage (NCBI taxonomy): Eukaryota > Metazoa > Chordata > Amphibia > Anura > Rhinophrynidae > Rhinophrynus > Rhinophrynus dorsalis. The sequence continues at coordinate 349,579,175 of CM074718.1, forward strand.
TTGCTTTTGGGGTTGGTCACCCTAAGAGTAATGAGGGTAATCCAAACGTGGACCCCTTGCTCACAGTGCCTAGAGGGATCAGCTGCACCTCACCAATGAGGCCCAAGAAGGCCGAAACGTACGTCTCGGGTTAGCTGTTTCCCATGTTCAGAGAGGAATTGTCTGGCATTTTGTGGCTAGACTGTCATTTGGCAGGACCAGTATGATATGCTTCAGAAGATTTTCTCTCTGTGTATGGCACTGATGAGCTAAAAGAGATTGCACCCTGGGGCGAGGACACAGTCCCAGTGAGCTTCTTGTAAGTATTTGTTAGCTCATGAGCCTAGTTGAGCTTCTCTCACCTTTCATTCTACATATGCAAATTGCTCTTGGGGTTGGCCACCCTAAGAGTAATGAGGGTAATGCAGAAATGGACCCCTTGCTCACAGTGCCTAGAGGGATCAGCTGCACCTCACCGATGAGGCTCAAGAAGGACGAAATGTACGTCTGGGGTTAGCTGTTTCCCTTGTTCAGAGAGGAATTGTCTGGCATTTTGCGGCTGGACTGTCATTTAGCAGGACCAGTATGTTATTCTTCAGAAGATTTCCTCTCTGTGTATGGCACTGGTGAGCTAAAAGAGATTGCACCCTGGGTGCGTGGACACAGTCCCAGTAAGCTTCTTGAAAGTATTTCCTAGCTCATGAGCCTAGTTGAGCATCTCTCACCTTTCGTTCTACATATGCAAATTGCTCTTGGGGTTGGTCACCCTAAGAGTAATGAGGGTAATCTAAACGTGGACCCCTTGCTCACAGTGCCTAGAGGGATCAGCTGCACCTTCCTGACGAGGCCCAAGAAGGCGAAACGTACATCTGGGGTTTGCTGTTTCCCTTGTTCAGAGAGGAATTGTCTGGCATTTCGTGGCTGGACTGTCATTTGGCAGGACCAGTATGATATGCTTCAGAAGATTTTCTCTCTATGTATGGCACTGGTAAGCTAAAAGAAATTGCACCTTGGGCGTGAGGACACAGTCCCAGTGAGCTTCTTACAAGTATTTGCTAGCTCATGAGCCTAGTTGAGCATCTCTCACCTTTCATTCTACATATGCAAATTGCTCTTGGGGTTGGTCACCCTAAGAGAAATGAGGGTAATCCAGACGTTGACCACTTGCTCACAGTGCCTAGAGGGATCAGCACTCACCGATGAGGCCCAAGAAGGACGAAATGTACGTCTGGGGTTAGCTGTTTTCCATGTTCAGAGAGGAATTGTCTGGCATTTCGTGGCTGGACTGTCATTTGGCAGGGCCAGTATGATATGCTTCAGAAGATTTTTCTCTCTGTGTATGGCACTGGTGAGCTAAAAGAGAGTGCACCCTGGGAGCGAGGACACAGTCCCAGTGAGCTTCTTGCAAGTATTGGCTAGCTCATGAGCCTAGTTGAGCATATCTCACCTTTCGTTCTACATATGCAAATAGCTCTTGGGGTTGGTCACCCTAAGAGTAATGAGGGTAATCCAGACGTGGACCCCTTGCTATCAGTGCCTAGAAGGATCAGCTGCACTTCACCGATGAGGCTCAAAAAGGCCGAAACGTACGTTTGGGGTTAGCTGTTTCCCTTGTTCAGAGAGGAATTGTCTGGCATCTCGTGGCTGGACAGTCATTTGGTATGACCACTATGATATGCTTCAGAAAATTTCCTCTCTGTGTATGGCACTGGTGAGCTAAAAGAGATTGCACCATGGGTGCGAGGACCCAGTCCCAGTAAGCTTCTTGCAAGTATTTCCTACCTCATGAGCCTAGTTGAGTATCTCACACCTTTCCTTCTACATATGCAAATTGCTCTTGGGGTTGGTCACCCTAAGAGTAATGAAGGTAATCCAGGCGTGGACCCCTTGCTCACAGTGCCTAGAGGGATCAACTGCACCTCGCCGACGAGGCCCAAGAACGCCAATATGTACGTCTGGGGTTAGCTGTTTCCCTTGTTTAGAGAGAAATTGTCTGGAATTTCGTGACTGGACTGTCATTTGGCAGGACCAGTATGATATGCTTCAGAAGATTTTCTCTCTGTGTATGGCACTGGTGAGCTAAAAGAGATTGCACCCTGGGGGCGAGGACACAGTCCCAGTGAGCTTCTTGCAAGTGTTTGGTAGCTCATGAGCCTAGCTGAGCATCTCTCACCTTTCGTTCTACATATGCAAATTGCTCTTGGGGTTGGTCACCCTAAGAGTAATGAGGGTAATCCAGACGTGGACCCCTTGCTACCAGTGCGTAGAAGGATCAGCTGCACCTCACCGACGAGGCCTAAGAAGGCCGAAACGTACATCTGGGGTTAGTTGTTTCCCTTGTTCAGAGAGAAATTGTCTGGCATTTTGTGACTGGACTGTCATTTGTCAGGACCAGTATGATATGCTTCAGAAGATTTCCTCTCTGTGTATGGCAGTGGTGAGCTAAAAGAGATTGCACTCTGGGAGCGAGGACACAGTCCCAGTGAGCTTCTTCTAAGTATTTGCTAGCTCATGAGCCTAGTTGATTATCTCTCACCTTTTGTTCTACAAATGCAAATTGCTCTTGGGGTTGGTCACCCTAAGAGTAATGAGGGTAATCCATAGGTGGACCCCTTGCTCACAGTGCCTAGAGGGCTCAGCTGCACCTCACCGATGAGGCCCAAGAAGGCCAAAACGTACGTCTGGGTTTAGCTGTTTCCCTTGTTCAGAGAGGATTTGTCTGGCATTTCGTGGCTGGACTGTCATTTGGCAGGACCAGTATGATATGCTTCAGAAAATTTTTTTCTCTATGTATGGCACTGGTAAGCTAAAAGAGATTGCACCTTGGGTGCAAGGACACAGTTCCAGTGAGCTTCTTACTAGTATTTGCTAGCTCATGAGCCTAGTTGAACTTCTCTCACCTTTTGTTCTACATATGCAAATTGCTCTTGGGGTTGGTCACCCTAAGAGTAATGAGGGTAATCCAGACGTGGACCCCTTGCTACCAGTGCTTACAAGGATCAGCTACACCTTGCCGACGAGGCCCAAGTAGGCCGAAATGTACGTCTGGGGTTAGCTGTTTCCCTTGTTCAGAAAGGAATTGTCTGACATTTCGTGGCTGGACTGTCATTTGGCAGGACCAGTATGATATGCTTCAGAAGATTTCTTCTCTGTGTATGGCACAGGTGAGCTAAAAGAGATTGCACCTTCGGCGCGAGGACACAGTCCCAGTGAGCTTCTTGCAAGTATTTGCTAGCTCATGAGCCTAGTTGAGCATTTCTCACCTTTTGTTCTACATATGCAAATTGAAGGCCAAAACGTACGTCTGGGGTTAGCTGTTTTCTTTGTTCAGAGAGGATTTGTCTGGCATTTCGTGGCTGGACTGTGATTTGGCAGGACCAGTATGGTATGCTTCAGAAGATTTCTTTTCTATGAATGGCACTGGTGAGCTAAAACAGATTGCATCCTGGTCGTGAGGACACAGTCCCAGTGAGCTTCTTGCAAGTATTTGCTAGCTCATGAGCCTGGTTGAGCATCTCTCACCTTTCGTTCTACATATGCAAATTGCTCTTGGGATTGGTCACCCTAAGAGTAAAGAAGGTAATCCAGACGTGGACCCCTTGCTCACAGTGCCTAGAAGGATCAGTTGCACCTTGCTGACGAAGCCCAAGAAGGCCGAAATGTACGTCTGGGGTTAGCTGTTTCCCTTGTTCAGAGAGAAATTATCTTGCATTTTGTGACTGGATTGTTATTTGGCAGGACCAGTATGATATGCTTCAGAAGATTTCCTCTCAGTGTATGGCACTGGAGAGCTAAAAGAGATTGCACCCTGGGTGTGAGGACACAGTCCCAGTGAGCTTCTTGCAAGTATTTGCTAGCTCATGAGCCTAGTTGAGCATCTCTCACCTTTCATTCTACATATGCAAATTGCTCTTGGGGTTGGTCACCCTAAGAGTAATGAGGGTAATCCAGACGTGGACCCCTTGCTCACAGTGCCTAGAACGATCAGCTGCACCTCGCCTATGAGGTTCAAGAAGGCAGAAACGTATATCTCGGCTTGGCTGTTTCCCTTGTTCGGAGAGAAATTGTCTGGCATTTCATGACTGGACTGTCATTTGGCAGGGCCAGTATGATATGCTTCAGAAGATTTCCTCTCTGTGTATGGAACTGGTGAGCTAAAAGAGATTGAATCCTGGGAGTGAGGACACAGTCCCAGTGAGCTTCTTGCAAGTATTTGCTAGCTCATGAGCCTAGTTGAACTTCTCTCACCTTTCGTTCTACATATGCAAATTGCTCTTGGGGTTGGTCACTCTAAGAGTAATGAAGGTACTCCAGGTGTTGATCCCTTGCTCACAGTGCTTAGAGGGATCAGCTGCATTTCACCGATGAGGCCCGAGAAGGACGAAATGTGCGTCTGGGGTTAGCTGTTTTCTCTGTTCAGAGTGGAATTGTCTGGCGTTTTGTGGCTTGACTGTCATTTGGCAGGACCAGTATGATATGCTTCAGAAGATTTTCTCTGTCTATGGCACTGGTGAGCTAAAAGAGATTGCACTCTGGGCGCATGGACACAGTCCCAGTGAGTTTCTTGCAAGTATTTCCTTGCTCATGAGCCTAGTTGAGCATCTCTCACCTTTCGTTCTACATATGCAAATTGCTCTTGGGGTTGATCACCCTAAGAGTAATGAAGGTAATCCAGACGTGGACCCCTTGCTCACAGTGCCTAGAAGGATCAGCTGCACCTCACCGACGAGACCCAAGAAGGCCGAAACGTACTTCTGGGGTTAGCTGTTTCCTTGGTTCAGAGAGGGAATTGTCTTGCATTTTGTGGCTGGACTGTGATTTGTCAGGACCAGTATGGTATGCTTCAGAAAATTTCCTCTCTGTGTATGGCACTGGTGAGCTAAATGCGATTGCACCCTGGGCGTGAGCACACAGTCCCAGTGAGCTTCTTGAAAGTATTTGCTAGCTCATGAGCCTAGTTGAGCATCTCTCACCTTTTGTTCTACATATGCAAATTGTTCTTGGTATTGGTCACCCTAAGAGTAATGAAGGTAATCCAGACATGGACCCCTTGCTCACAGTCCCTACAACGATCAGCTGCACCTCGCCTATGAGGTCCAAGAAGGCCGAAACGTACATCTGGGGTTAGTTGTTTCCTTTGTTCGGAGAGAAATTGTCTGGCATTTCGTGACTGGACTGTCATTTGGCAGGACCAGTATGATATGCTTCAGAAGATTTCCTCTCTGTGTATGGCACTGGTGAGCTAAAAGAGATTGCACCCTGGGCGCCAGGACACAGTCCCAGTGAGCTTTTTCTAAGTATTTGCTAGCTCATTAGCCTAGTTGAGCATCTCTCACCTTTTGTTCTACAAATGCAAATTGCTCTTGGGGTTGGTCACCTTAAGAGTAATGAGGGTAATTCAGACATGGACCCCTTGCTCACAGTGCCTAGAGGAATCAGCTGCACCTCCCCGACGAGGCCCAAGAAGGCTGAAACGTACGTCTGGGGTTAGTTGTTTCCCTTGTTCAGAGAGGAATTGTCTGGCATTTCGTGGCTGCACTGTCATTTGGCAGGGCCAGTATGATATGCTTCAGAAGGTTTCCTCTCTGTGTATGATACTGGTGAGCTAAAAGAGATTGCACCCTGGGAGAGAGGACACAGTCCCAGTGAGCTTCTTGCAAGTATTTGCTAGCTCATGAGCCTAGTTGAGCATCTCTCACCTTTTGTTCTACATATGCAAATTACTCTTGGGGTTGGTCACCCTAAGAGTAATGAAGGTAATCCAGGTGTTGATCCCTTGCTCACAGTGCCTAGAGGGATCAGCTGCACTCAATGACGAGGCCCAAGCAGGCCAAACCGTACGTCTGGTGTTAGCTTCCTTCCCCCCCCCCCCCTCCCTTTGTTCAGACAGGAATTGTCTGGCATTTCGTGGCTGGACTGTCATTTGGCAGGACCAGTATGATATGCTTTAGAAGATTTTCTCTCTGTGTATGGCACTGGTGAGCTAAAAGAGATTGCACCCTGGGCGTGAGGACACAGTCCCAGTGAGCTTCTTGCAAGTATTTGCTAGCTCATGAGCCTAGTTGAGCATCTCTCACCTTTCGTTCTACATATGCAAATTGCTCTTGGGGTTGGTCACCTTAAGAGTAATGAGGGTAATTCAGACATGGACCCTTTGCTCACAGTGGTTAGAGGGATCAGCTGCACCTCACCGACGAGGCCCAAGAAGGCCGAAACATATGTCTGGGGTTAGCTGGTTCCCTTGTTCAGAGAAGAATTGTCTGGCATTTCGTGGCTGGACTGTGATTTGGCAGGACCAGTATGGTATGCTTCAGAAGATTTCCTCTCTGTGTATGGCACTGGTGAGCTAAAAGAGATTGCACCCTGGGCGTGAGGACACAGTCCCAGTGAGCTTCTTGCAAGTATTTGCTAGCTCAAGAGCCTAGTTGAGCATCTCTCACCTTTTGTTCTACATATGCAAATTGCTCTTGGGATTGGTCACCCTAAGAGTAATGAAGGTAATCCAGATGTGGACCCCTTGCTCACAGTGCCTAGAGGGATTAGCTGCACCTCACCGACGAGGCCCAAGAAGGCCGAAACGTACGTCTGGGGTTAGCGGTTCCCCTTCTTCAGAGAGGAATTGTCTGGCATTTTGTGGCTGGACAGTCATTTGGAAGGACCAGTATGATATGCTTTAGGCGATTTCCTTTCTGTGTATGACCCTGGTGAGCTAAAAGAGATTGCACCCTAGGCGTGAGGACACAGTCCCAGTGAGCTTCTTGCAAGTATTTGCTAGCTCAGGAGCCTAGTTGAGCATCTCTCACCTTTCGTTCTACATATGCAAATTGCTCTTGGGGTTGGTCACCCTAAGAGTAATGAGGGGAATCCAGACGTGGACCCCTTGCTACCAGTGCCTAGAAGGATCAGCTGCACCTCACCAAAAAGGCCGAAACGTAAGTCTGGGGTTAGCTGTTTCCTTTGTTCAGAGAGGAATTGTCCGGCATTTTGTGGCTGGACTGTCATTTGGCAGGACCAGTATGATATGCTTCAGAAGATTTTCTCTCTGTGTATGGCACTGGTGAGCTAAAAGAGATTGCACCCTGGGGCGAGGACACAGTCCTAGTGAGCTTCTTGCAAGTATTTGCTAGCTCATGAGTCTAGTTGAGCATCTCTCACCTTTCGTTCTACATATGCCAATTGCTCTTGGAGTTGGTACGCTAAGAGTAATGAGGGTAATCCAGACGTGGACCCTTTGCTCATAGTGCCTAGAGGGATCAGCTGCACCTCACTGATGAGGCCCAAGAAGACCGAAACGTACGTTTGGGGTTAGCTGTTTCCCTTGTTCAGAGAGGAATTGTCTGTAATTTCGTGGCTGGACTGTCATTTGCTAGGACCAGTATGATATGCTTCAGAAGATTTCCTCTCTGTGCATGGCACTGGTGAGCTAAAAGAGATTGCACCCTTGGCGCGAGGACACAGTCCCAGTGAGCTTCTTGCAAGTATTTGCTAGCTCATGAGCCTAGTTGAGCAGCTCTCACCTTTAGTTTTACATATGCAAATTGCTTTTGGGGTTGGTCACCCTAAGAGTAATGAGGGTAATCCAGACATGGACCCCTTGCTCACAGTGCCTAGAGGGATCAGCTGCACTTCACTGACGAGGCCTAAGAAGAATGAAATGTACGTTTGGGGATAGTTGTTTCCCTTGTTCAGAGAAGAATTGTCTGGTATTTTGTGACTGGACTGTCATTTGGCAGGACCAGTATGATATCCTTCAGAAGATTTTCACTCTGTGTATGGCACTGGTGAGCTAAAAGAGATTGCATTCTGGGCGCGAGGACACAGTCCCAGTGAGATTCTTGCAAGTATTTGCTAGCTCATGAGCCTAGTTGAGCATCTCTCACCTTTCGTTCTATATTTGCTTCACTTAGTAAAATACTTTACAATCTATGGATGCATTGCACTAACATTTCTTGAGCTTCTGACACCTTACTGCCTAAAATGAATAACATAGGAAGTGGATGGGTGATGCAATTGAGAAAAATCCAACAACACTTTTTGAATATAAAAGGGAGAATGCTACTTGCTATTGTATCAGTAATAACAGCAGATGGTTTGTTCCATTATTATTACCATACCTGGGAACTTCCAATTGAGGTCTACCCAGACAGGAGTCCTCTGGTGCAGCAGGGGTGACAATAATGGAGTGAATCACGTCAAAAAGGGTGGGGCTTGATGTGAGTTGGGGGGGCAGAGCTTAAAGGTGTCACACAGAAGTCTGGGGAAGGAGGAACACAGGGAAAAATAGCAAATATGGGCAGAGTTTCAATAGAAACTCCCCACATCCAGAGGAATCAGCTTCTGCCCCGGAGACCCGGTATAGCTCTGTCAAAACTGGAGTCTGCGGGGCAAATCCAGAGAGTTCCCAGGTATGATTATTACAACTCACATTATTCAGCAGAAAAAGCCATCACTATATACTTTTTTACTTTTTTCATAAAAAAAACTTTATCGGTCTGTAAGATCCTGCAAAAGACAAAGTACATAAATAAATTAGCAGCACAATTTACTTCACAGAATGTATACAGTGGTGAACAATGAGGACCTCCAGCTGTTCAGGACTAATATTCCCATCATCCTCATTCCCCAGACAAAGAAAAATTGGAAACTATGGACATTTTAGTCATGAACAGCTAAAGACCCACGTTGCCTAACACTGAACCCTGAATGCTTTGTTTTTAGAGCAGTGAGGGGCTGCACAATCCCAAAGCAAAGTTGTGGTGCTCTATGAATTAGTGGCACATCTCTGCAGCTACCTCTGGGGAGATACCAGACTGTACCTAAGATTCTAATGCACAAATGCAACATAGAGGACACATGCAGATCCAACAAATCCCCATTCCTTGTAAGCCTTGGAGTGCCAGAGAGGTATCCAACGAACTGCTTTGCAATGCATTGGATATCTGTCTGGCACTCAAAGGGTTAATCCCAGTCGTGGGGAAACCATATAACCTTACTGAGACTTCCAAAATTGGTTAACAAATTATCTTAGCACTCCATAATGAAAGTTCAGCTAAGGCTGGGTAAAGATGCAATACGTACATGACAGATTAATTACTACACGGCAGGATACACGCTATAAAAGAAAAAATTAAATTGGGAATATAATGTGAATGGCATTTACATGGCTCATAGTATAGTGGAAAGGGGGGGGGGGTAGTAGGCCCCTGTAGGCCCCTGAAGAAGCAGCGGGAGGCTGTGAAATGCGTAGGGCGATTTATCACTGTAGACACATTGTTTTTAGATTGTTAAAGGCAGTATTTGGTTGTCTTTAATTTTTTATTGTTTGTATCTGTGCGGATTTTTTATTTTTTACGTATAATAAACAGTATATAATAACAGAAGACTAGATTTCCTATTATATATCTACTCAAAGAGACCCAAGTCCCTTTAGTCCTTATTTCACATGGTCCTAGAGAGCCCTAGATAGAGGGTTGGAGTGTACTGGAGACATCAAGTAAAGGAGGATCTGGACGGTGAAGGGACGTTGGAAGGAGGTGACATCAGGTGGAGAGAAAGAGACAGAGATCTGGCACCAACACTGGGGGTTATCCAGTGAAGGCTCTTATACCAAGAGGCTGGTTTGCCTCTGGTAAAGGGGAGTGTAAAGCTACTAAGCTCACCATTGATGGGGACTTCCACGGTGAAGGAGATGGAATAGAGAATATTTTGCACGGTGAAGGTTTCTGATGAGAAAGATTATACAGTCTGCAATTATTTTGTGTGCGCTTGTTCTTTTTTGTATGTGGCGAGAGGATCCAGCTACCAGGGATCTATAAGAACACAGCAGCACCAAGAAAGGAGGACGGTTATTAGGACTTTACTACTCCTATCAGGTTTTATTGTTTGAATTTTCTTTTTTGTTGTATGTTTATTTCTACCTTACTGTACTGTACGTGTTGTATTTAGCTCTGATATTTTGGTGGGTTTGGAATAGGGGGTAATCCTGCTTGATTCTTGAACATTTTTGAGTGACAACACATGGACAAGTAAGGTCACAATCATATGTGAAATGGATAAAGTTGTGTACATTGCAATTGCAGAAAATGAATAAAAGGTCTCCATCGCATCGCAATGCGTTACATGTAACGAAGAATTAAATAATCTTTTTTGTACCTTCTTTGTAATTTGTTTTATACATATATATATATATATATATATATATATATATATATAGAGAGAGAGAGAGAGAGATTTGTACATTTTAAATTTTGATTACAAAAACTTACAACACTTTAGTTTCAAGTTGCTCCACTGAGTCTTCTCACTCACATCTCCCCTACTCCTCTTCTATACTGAACGAGTGAGGCAGCGGCTTCTGGGACATACACATGTGTCCGTATGTAGTCCCGTCTGATGGAAGTCGATACAAGCGTTATCTTCCTGAGACAGCCTACAAAATGGGCATGGTTTCAAGTAGTGAGCCAAAGCTATTTTGGCCATCAAGACGATTTGTCCGGTCTGCAGACCAGAATCCAGATCTGTAACCTGGAGCACTGATGTAAGTAAAAGGGGCGGGAAGGGTAAACTTTGCAACGCTATTACTCAAAAACTATACAAGTTAGGGGACAAATACATAGATGGTTTACTTTATCTCATTAACACAGACAATAGTAAATCTTGCAAAAATGAAGTATTACTATCACTTTAAATTGTATATAAAACATATTGTTGTAGCAATGGTTTTTCAACCAGTTGCTGGGTCCTGTGCTGTATCCTCATCATCACCCTCAGAGCGCCCTACCCTTTCCATGAAGAATATGATCATAATAGATCTGTTGTGACTCTGACTGAGACCAAGATCAACCACTTATGTATTGTATCCTTCATAAATTACCTATAGAATGCCAGGGGTGCTCCCAAAACTCCAGCCTGAATGCCAGGGGTGCCCTGAGTAACAAAAAACAGAACTGCTGCATTATAGAAGCTGGGTCACACATAAGGATATGGCATCCTATGTTATGATGCTTACTTCTTTGTGGATATTACAGGTATAATGTCCATACAGTACACACATGTATACATACTGAACACTATACACATATGTAATTCTACATCTAATTACATACATATACATGTACCTACATCCTTATATATAAATACAGGCACCTAAAAAGACCTAGATATGCACAGATATACCCAGAGTCGGCCCTTATATGGGTCCCGATGGGTCCATGGGACCCAGGTGGCACTTTGACAGGGGCGGCAATTTGCCTCCCCAAGGCATTTCTCTTCTGCAAAAAAAAAAAAAAAAACCTGCCGGCAGAGGCACTGACTCAACAGCCACTCTGCAGGTGGGCTGTTGGCTTGCACGAAGACATCCTCCCAGTCCCATGTTGCCTCTCACACTCCCCGCTCTGTACTGAGGTAAGAGCACCGGGACTCACGTGACCTGCAGACGCTCAGACATCGGACCACGTGGGGAGAGCGAGAGGCAGCATGGGAGGATCAAGCTGCCTGCCATTAGACACCAGGGAGCTGGACAACTGTGGGTGCTGGCTGGGGTAAGTCCAGGGTGGGCAATGGGGCATGTCCTGGGGTGCTGGGGTAAGTCCTGGGTGAGCAATGGGACATGTGCTGGGGTAAGTCCTGGATGGGCAATGGAGCATGTCCTGGGGTGCTGGGGTAAGTCCTGGGTGGGCAATGGAGCATGTCCTGGGGTTCTGGGGTAAGTCCTGGGTGGGCAATGGGGCATGTTGTGGGGTAAGTCCTGGGTGGGCAATGGGGCATGTTGTGGGGTGCTGAGGAAAGTCCTGGGTGAGCAATATGGGTGCTGGGGCATGTTTTAATGGGTATCTGGCAGTGGCATATTTAACGGGCAAACTGGTTGTGGCATATGGAGGGAGAAGAGAGACAGACAGAGGTTGGAAGAGGAGAGAGACAGACAGACATGGAGGAGAGAGAGACAAAAGGAGAAGATACATGGCAAAGAGATGCATGGGGAGAGGATAGAGACATGTATGACATGGTGAAGAGAGAGACAGACATGGGTGGCATGGAGGGAGAGCGAGAGACAGACATGGGTGGCATGGAGGGAGAGCGAGAGACAGACATGGGTGGCATGGAGGGAGAGAGAGACAGACATGGGTGGCATGGAGGGAGAGAGAGAAGACATGGGTAGCATGGAGGGAGAGAGAGAGAGAGAGAGAGAGAGAGAGACACAGACATGGGTGGCATGGAGGGAGAGAGAGAGACATGGGTGGCATGGAGGGAGAGAAAGAGAGACATGGGTGGCATGGAGGGAGATAGAGAGAGACATGGGTGGCATGGAGGGAGATAGAGAGAGACATGGGTGGCATGGAGGGAGAGAGAGAGAGACATGGGTGGCATGGAGGGAGATAGAGAGAGAGACATGGGTGGCATGGAGGGAGAGACATGGGGGGGGAGACAGACAGATGGTATTTTATAACTGTCCATTTTTTTTTTACATCTGCAGCAGAGATAGATAGCATCTTTCACACAGGACACCACTTTAATAATTTCATAACCAGGGATATCTGCTCCTGTACGGTTAGATTTCATAACCCTCTGAGTACAGGAGCAGAAAAATCTAACCCTTTGAGTACAGGAGCAGACATTCCTGGTTATGAAAGGGTTAAAGTGGTGTCCTATGTGAAACACTGCTATCTAACACTGCTGCAATTGTAAAAAATGGATAGTTTTAAAATATCATCAAAAATGTGCAGTTTTTCCATTTGTCTTCACATTATACTACCTGCACAGGGAATGTAACCAGGCGAGTTGGTTGGCTTTGAAAGACCTGGAGCTTAACCCTTAGTGTGCCAGAGGGCTATGCAGCACATTGCAATGCACTGCATATCCCTATGGCACTCAAAGGGTTAAATTTGCTTAGAGCAGTCATATGGGCGTGTTTTTTGTGGGTGTAGTTTGGGGGGGGGGCAGCATTTCATCCTTGGACCCAGGCAGCACAGTGTGTTGGGCCGGCCCTGGATATACCCATATACATACCTGGGAACTCTCTGGTTTTGTCCCGGAGACTCCGGATCTCAAACTGAATTACTGGGTCTCCGGGGCAATGTGTGAATCACCGGGTGGGCAGAGTTTAAGTAGAAACTCTGCCCACTTGTGCTCCATCCTGCTCGGTTCCTCCCACTCTCCGCCCTCTTACCATCAGTTTGCAGTGTTTTTTTTTTTTTTTATGTCCCGCCCCGCCCCTTTTATGATGTGAATCGCGTCATTTTACTCCTTGTTTGGCACCTCCGGGTAACCCTGCTTCAAAAGTTCCCAGGTATGCCCATATACCTAGCTGGAAGCTCACTGGAATTGCCCCGGAGACTCCAGTTTTGGCCTCTAATTACCAGGTCTCCTGGGCAGAGGCTGATTCTCCGGATGTGGGGAGATTTTCATAAAACTATGCCCACTTCCGTGTCTTCCAAGTGTGCACACTCTGCCACAAGTTTCCTCTTTCCCAGGCTATTTCTCAATTAGTTTTTTCGGTATATTTTGAAGCCCCGTCCTTTTCTGACACAAATCATGTCATAGATTTCCCCCAGCAGCAGCAAAGGACTCCACTCCGGGTAGTCCACATTGCCAAGTTCCCAGGTATGCTCATTTATATATCAGCACATGTATACACATACCCGCACTCACATATATATAGATACATATACATCCTATATAATAATTTCGCTAGGATGTTTGTCAGAAGCCATCATGCGCAGTAGAGACTGCCCGAAAGCACAGAATGCTGGGAGTTCTGTGCTGAGAGCATTCTGTGCTTTCGGGCAGTCTCTACAGTGCATGACTGCGTCAGCGGCAGGACGCAGAGCAGGACCGGCATCTTAGTCCTTTGAGTGCCAGAGGGGTACGCAACGCATTTCAAAGCAATGTATTGCGTACCCCTCTGGCACTCAAAGGGTTAACATCACCTGGACCTTGGCCCGTGTACACGGGCTTTTACACTAGTATATACATAAACCTATTTACGCACATACATTTACACACACACATATACAGTATACATACATATACACATATATACATGTACATACATACGAATATGAACATACCCATACATATAACTACACCTACTTATGCACATACACCAGTACATTCATCACATCCATACATACACATACACACAGTCCTTTTTGCCTGCATATGCAATAAGGTCACTAGCTGTCATCATGCGTGAAATTATTCCCGTGATATACATACCTACATATATATACCTATATATACACAACCACACATATACATATGCATATACACACACATACATACATACATTCACACATACTTAAACCGCACTATACCTAAATCTCTATATACTCATACCCATAAACAAGTACATATGTGCATACATACACACACACACACACATATATATTCTATAACATAAAGTGATAGAATGCATCGCTCCCTGTGAGCGTAACCGCACATGCGCAGTAGAGACCACTGTTCCAGCTGTCTCTACTGTGCATGTGTGGTTTCACACACACAGGGAGCTTCACTGTGAGCCGTCTGGAGCTCCCTGTTAAAGATCAGCGCGTTCGGCGAGTCTCTATGGCACATGACTGCCTGCCTCTGCTACGGGTCCGTTGGGTGCACCTTAGCCCGTGTATACTGGCTTTCATACTAGTATATATATATATATATATATATATATATATATATATATACACACACACACATACACATATTTAGCCTTCAAATCGGACACTACTGCATTCTGTGGCACCCTGTATGTGCCGCAGGACTTCCCAGCTGCCCCAGGGAGCACGTTCACTCTTCCCTTCATAGCTGTATTTTTGTTGGCTAACGATACAGCAGGCTCCATTTACAATACTACTGAGGTTGCAACCTCAGTAGCATGGTAAACGGAGTTTGCTGTAACATTAGTCCACATAAATACTGCTACGAAGGGAAGAGTGAACGTGCTCCCTGGGGCAGCTGGGAAGTCCTACGTCATCTGCGGCACATACAGGGTGCCGCATAACATGGAAGTACCCGATTTGAAGACTAAATATCTCCACTAGTAGGTGAGTTAGAAAAAAAGAAAAAAAAAAAAAACAGCGCTAATCTTGTTTTAATGATTAAAACACATGGTCAAATTTTTATTTTAGGTGAATGTTCCTGTTTAAACTCAGTTATCAACATTAAAGACCAAATAGGTATATAATGGGCATTGTTTTTTCAAGGTGTTGTGCTACCTTCCAATCCTCAAGAGGTTAATCAAGCAGAAGGGATGCACAATGCCTTACAAAACAATGAAAGATGTACACTAATTTGGTCTTCGAGGAGTTAACTTATGATAAAAGATGACTAACTAATGGGTTAACGTTTGAAGAAGGGCAATCATATGTGAAAACTTTATTTAAGTAAAGGATAGTTATACATGTATTATTAACCCTATGTTAATTTTATATTATGATTGTTTCCTTCCATTCTCATTAGTAAAGAATGCATGGGCAGAGGGTAGATTTTATATTTTATAATACGGCTCTGAATAAAGGCCCTCTTTCCCAGGGCATATTTGACTATTGAATGCTAATATTATGGTAGCTATATCACTCTTTCATAAGAGAACTCAATGGAAAAAGATGCACATTTTGAGTAGTGCTGTCTTGCAGTGTGTTTTTCTCTTGTAACACCTACTGTGGTAGTATGGCAATCCAACTATTCATTTTGAATTATTTAAAAAAAAAAATTGAAAGAACATACAACTGACATGGAATTACACTACTGATACATATAGCTTACAAATGAAATGGAGCTCTACATAATATTTAACACAGCTTACAGTTGGTATAGAGCTTACACTAGTGATACAACAGAGTTTACAAAAGAAATGAAGCTACACTAGTGATGCCACAGAGCTTATGAGGGACATGGAGCTACAATAGTGATACAACAGAACTTGCAATAGAAATGTAGCTACAGCAGTGATACCACAGAGCTTACAATTCTGTGACTATGAATGGGTATTCATTGACTTGTAAGCTTTCTGGTGCAATTATGGAGCAAGCCAACTGCACCATATGGGACAAATGCACATTCCCAATTATTTAAAGGGATAGTAATACTTCATTTTAACTTTATTTTATTTTGTAGGCATTAAAAAAACATGAAGAATGATATAAGTCTTATCTCTCAAACCTTTATGGTTTATGAGATATTCACAAGCAAAGTGTCCCCCTCCCGTCCCTTTTACTGATGTCACACTGTTCAGCCAGGGCAGAAGGGAGCTGCCCAGGTAGACTGCAGAGAGGGACAATCTTCAATTAAGATAACAGAAAAACCTGAAAAGCTTGTCAAGGGGGGCAGGGATTTCATTGTTTTCATAGGAATAAGAGTGTCCCCTTCTGTTATCTGTCCAGTCTATGGACTGCATTCCATATCTGAGAAGAGATGGCTTACACTAGGTAAAAGGGGCGGGAGGGGGAAACTTTGCTTGTGAATATCTCATAAACCATAAAAGTTTGAGAGATAAGACTTATATCATTCTTCATGTTTTTTTAATGCCTACAAAATAAAATAAAGTTAAAACGAAGTATTACTATCCCTTTAAAAAGATCTTTTATCCCTTGAATAACAAAGAGGTATCCAAGGGCACTCAAGGGCAGTAACAGCCACATTATAATCAATGGGAATTTAGGGAATGTTTATGTGTCCCCTATGATTCAACAGGCTTGTCCCATAATTGTTCTGGGGGGATGCATTAAGGTGTGATAAAGAGAGAACTTCTTTTGTGTTCTAAACTATGTTATTCTATGGAGCCTATGCACTATCATTTCTCCAACTTTGGAGATCTTAGTGCATTAGCTCTATAGAATAACACAGGAACTGGAATAGTGATATTACTGGAGAAGTTATCTCAGCCATAGCATGTCTTTATCATGCCTTAGTGCATAACCCCCTTGAGTACATCAACCTCACTATGACAGACTGTGCACTATACATACACACTGACTCTGATCTGCTGTACAGAACTGAGGGCAAACCAATGGCTATGTAGGGCTCAAGTACAAATCTTCATTGATTTAGTGGAAAATCTTGCAGCGTCAAAGAGCACTGTAGTAACCTAAGCTTTGGCCTCCTTAATTTTAGCCATGAGAACCAATAAGTCATCCTTGGCCGCATCAACACAGACAGCATCAGAAATTTGCTCACCCCAAAAAGCAACTGAAATCTATATAAATTCCGCACACACTTTGTAACCCAGGATATATACATATCTATACTCAAAAGATACAAGGTTCTGCTCAGCATATATCTATCTCATAAAACGACAAGAAAATTATAAAGTTCATTAACACAAAATATTGGATCTAGATTAAAGATAACCCGATATGGCATACAATAAAGAGCATTAAAGACAGTCTCTCATCTAAACAGTTCTATCACAGTCAATCAAACTTCTATGGTAATCTTCTTACACTTCGATTACCTCGTAACGTCACAAAGTTACTTATATATTGCAAATGAATCCTTTGTACCAGATCGTCTCTGATATTTCTCTCACACACCGGATCACCACGGGAATCTGATCTGCTCTGCACCTTCAAAGATAACACAAGCGGATCATAGCGTAGTATCTAGTGAGTACAGAAATCCTTCCCCCCACTCATTAAACTCACGCTATTATGGCCTTGCAGCGCATATCATCAAAAACTGGATGAATGAATCAATACGGACAACGTCCTTAAAAACACGCTTTATTCACTCTCGCCAGGCCCCACGTGTTGATCAGGAACACTTGGCATGGTTTACTGTACTACGTCGCTTCCTTCTCTCATTAACTGTTTCCTTACACATACATATACACTAAAATTATATATAAACAGACAAATACAGAAACTCACATAAACACATGTACCCACTCGCAAATCACACATATACACAGTCATACACAAACACACACAATGACACAAATACAATAGATCATATACATAAACACATACACTCGTGTACACAAATAGTAAGATAGATAGATAGATAGATAGATAGATAGATAGATAGATAGATATGTGAGAGAAATATGTATACACATATTCACAATCTCACGAATACCTCACATTGAATATGCATTGCAGTTTTGGGCACAATTCCTGTAAAAGGATATTCTAGAACTAGAGAGAGTACCGCGAAGAATTGACTTATAAGGAACGACTAGACAAATATGGTTTATTTACTTTGTAAAAAACGCGACATTGAGGAGATCTTATCACAACGTACAAGTATATGAGAAATCAATACAAGGATCTCTCTGGTGAGCTTTTTATTACAAGGCTTGATCAATTAACCAGGGCTCAACCCATTGAGATTAGAGGAAAGGAGGTTTCAGCTTTGGCCGAGGGAAGTTTTTCCAGTAAAGTCTGTTAAATTGTGGAATTCTTTGCACAAGGACATGGTAATGGCAGATAAAATGGATACAGTTAACAGAAGATTATATACATCTCTTTTAAGATGAAACATACAAGGATATACAGTGCATTAGTAGGCAAAACAGGATGTTCAAGTGAAAAGATTATATAATTGTAGTATCTCAAGGTTATGAGGCAAAGGTTTAAATTGATGGGCATGTGTCTTTTTAAACCTAATTTTCCATGTTACATCCACAAACACAACTACACATGTAGTCACACTCACAAACATACATTTATAACATTGATATAAGTAGAATCATACACAATTATAAAAACTCAAATATACACATTCACAATTAAAGCAGACACATGCACACAACAAAAACTACTGCATACAAACACACACATAGACAAACAAATATACTCAGAAACACACAAAATTATAATATTTAAAACCGACAAACAGAAGCAAACAAAAAGCTACTGTAGCAAACTCACAGATATATATACACACACACACAAACAATAAGACATACCTATACACATACATGCACATAATCACATGCATTCTTTTCTTTACAGTTATTGATGATGTTATTCATCTTGATGCATTGATACTGTCAATGTTGAATGCTTATCTTTTGTTCAATTTTATGTTTACTTTGAGGCATTGTCATATATGAACCCCCATAAGGACCAAGCAAATCAGGGGTGGTATGCACTTAAACACCAGAGCCATTCTGACATTTTTGAGTATGTCTTTGCTAAACAATATTTCCCCTCTAATTCCTTTAGTATACCCATACAATTTATATAATGTTTTTTAAGCGCAAGTAGGACTTTCTTTTGATACCACATTTATATGGATACCTCATCTTTTAATTTAATTAAAATACAGTGAGGAAAAAAAATATTTGATACCCTGCTGATTTTGTACATTTGCCCACTGACAAAGAAATGATCAGTCTATAATTTTAATGGTAGGTTTATTTGAACAGTGAGAGACAGAATAACAACAAAAAAAATCCAGAAAAACGCATTTCAAAAAAGTTATAAATTGATTTGCATTTTATTGAGTGAAATAAGTATTTGACCCCCTATCAGTCAGCAAGATTTCTGGCTCCCAGGTGTCTTTTATACAGCTGAGATTAGGAGCACTCTCTTAAAGGGAGTGCTTCTAATCTCTACTTGTTACCTGTATAAAAGACACCTGTCCACAGAAGCAATCAATCAGATTCCAAACTCTCCACCATGGCCAAGACCAAAGAGTTGTCCAAGGATATCAGGGACAAGATCGTAGACCTACACAAGGCTGGAATGGGCTACAAGACCTTCTTACCAAGGTGACAACAGTTGGTGCGATTATTCGCAAATGGAAGAAACACAAAATAACTGTCAATCTCCCTCGTTCTGGGGCTCCATGTAAGATATCCCCTCGTGAAGTTTCAATGATCATGAGAATGGGAGGATCTTGTCAATGATCTCAAGGCAGCTGGGACCATAGTGACCAAGAAAACAAATTGGTAACACACTATGCTGTGAAGGACTGAAATCCTGCAGCACCCGCAAGGACCCCTGCTTAAAAAAGCACATGTACAGGCCTGTCTGAAGTTTTCCAATGAACATCTGAATGATTAAGTGGAGAGCTGGGTGAAAGTGCTGTGGTCAAATGAGACCAAAATTGAGCTCTTTGGTATCAACTCAACTCGCCGTGTTTGGAAGAGGAGAAATGCTGCCTATGACCCGAAGAACACCATCCCCACCGTCAAACATGGAGGTGGAAACATTATGCTTTGGGGGTGTTTTTCTGCTAAAGAGACAGGACAACTTCACCGCATCAAAGGGACGATGGACAGGGCCATGTACCATCAAATCTTGGGTGAGAACCTCCTTCCTTCAGCCAGGGCATTGAAAATGGGTCATGGATAGGTATTCCAGCATGACAATGACCCAAAACACACGGCTAAGGTAACAAAGGAGAAGCACATTAAGGTCCTGGAGTGGCCTAGCCAATCTCCAGACCTTAATCCCATAGAAAATCTGTGGAGGGAGCTGAAGGTTCGAGTTGCCAAATGTCAGCCTCAAAATATTAATGACTTGGAGAGGATCTGCAAAGAGGAGTGGAACAAAATCCCTCCTGAGATGTGTGCAAACCTGCTGGCCAACTACAAGAAACGTCTGACCTCTATGATTGCCAACAAGGGTTTTGCCACCAAGTACTAAGTCATGTTTTGCAAAGGGGTCAAATGCTTATTTCACTCAGTAAAATGCAAATTAATTTATAACTTTTTTGAAATGCGTTTTTCAGGAGTTTTTTGTTGTTATTCTGTCTCTCACTATTCAAATAAACCTACCATTAAAATTTTAGACTGATCATTTCTTTGTCAGTGGGCAAACTTACACAATCAGAGGGGATCAAATAATTTTTTCCCTAACTGTAGAAAATAATAAGAAAAAAACTAAATTTTGCATACATTTTCCTGTCTGGATTTGTACATTATTAGTTCATTTGAAAAAATCCCCCCAAATATATTCATTTCCTTCTCCTGAATATGGGAGTACCCCATATGCCTAGTATTTCAACCCCTTTTTAACATTTACAGGGTAAATATTACAAGATGGATACCATTATTTCCAAGTTGTACGTTTTCAATATTTGTCATGTAAGGATTATAGCTTAGTTGGACAGTGTTAGGACACAAAATTGCCCCACAAAAGTATATGTCTCTGAATAGTAGACAATATAGGGTAATTCATCAGTAGAATTTTGGAGTTTTTAATGCAGCTATTTTGTCAGAAATCTGTACCAAAATTGTGGTAATATGTTTTTTGTTTAGCATTTTTCACATTTACATTGCAATATTGCTGTGGATTTCAAGCACAGGATGGTTGCAGATATAAAAAAAGGACTAATTAGTGTTCAGTTACTTCTTCTCAGCACAGCAATACCATATATGCATAGAATAAAAAATCGTATTACTCTATAATGTCTGGCGCATTGACTTTAGACATACAGACAATAAGTACAAATAACCATTAATATAAAACAGAAATGTTTATTTTCAATGGAATATGTGATATATGAATCTCAAAAATAACCACATATACTTCAAATTAAAAACAAAATAACTTCGATTTCTACTGGGTGTTATTACAAAACTTCGGAATTCCAAATCACTGTTCAGATAATAAAACTCCGAAATTATTCCCCACTGATATTACAATGTCCCCATTAGTGCATAAGACCCGCTATATGCACTCAACTAGGGACTTAAACAAAGTGTATAACAAATATACATAAACCTGACAATCCTATACTCAGTACACCCACCTAAAATCTTACCCTATCTAAACGATCGATCGTAAAAAAGGAAAAAATATAAAAAATTCAAAAATAAATAAAAACACGGTCATATATTGAAAAAACTCCAATTTCACACTTATAAATGAGTTGACACTTGATATATTGTAATGTCCCAAATCTTCATATAACACTTAAAATCTTTTGCAGTTTCAACTGATAGTGCTACAATATATCCTGGATCCAAAAGAAGGTTACAACTTGACACTATAATTAGATTTCAACTTCTGTTACAAATGTATCTGAGGCTTTATCTTCTACCTTCTCCCCACACGCCAGACTTAACTCGACTCTCCAGTCCGTACCTGCAAGCTACTCCTCCCCAGTCTTCGTACGGACTGGAGAGTCGAGTTAAGTCTGGCGTGTGGGGAGAAGGTAGAAGATAAAGCCTCAGATACATTTGTAACAGAAGTTGAAATCTAATTATAGTGTCAAGTTGTAACCTTCTTTTGGATCCAGGATATATTGTAGCACTATCAGTTGAAACTGCAAAAGATTTTAAGTGTTATATGAAGATTTGGGACATTACAATATATCAAGTGTCAACTCATTTATAAGTGTGAAATTGGATTTTTTTCAGTATATGACCGCGTTTTTATTTATTTTTGAATTTTTTATATTTTTTCCTTTTTTACGATCGATCGTTTAGATAGGGTAAGATTTTAGGTGGGTGTACTGAGTATAGGATTGTCAGGTTTATGTATATTTGTTATACACTTTGTTTAAGTCCCTAGTTGAGTGCATATAGCGGGTCTTATGCACTAATGGGGACATTGTAATATCAGTGGGGAATAATTTCGGAGTTTTATTATCTGAACAGTGATTTGGAATTCCGAAGTTTTGTAATAACACCCAGTAGAAATCGAAGTTATTTTGTTTTTAATTTGAAGTATATGTGGTTATTTTTGAGATTCATATATCACATATTCCATTGAAAATAAACATTTCTGTTTTATATTAATGGTTATTTGTACTTATTGTCTGTATGTCTAAAGTCAATGCGCCAGACATTATAGAGTAATACGATTTTTTATTTTTTGGATTTTGGAGAGTGGAATCCTGGTCAGGCAGCAAGACTTGGGACTGTTTTTCCTCCCTGTCCATATATAGCGCCACTGTTAGGATATTGCATATATGCATAGAGTTCTCAGTGTTTGGGGGAACTACGGGGCCCAAATTGAAACATGCACGTTTCTAGTTTCATATATTGAATTTTCACAGCTTGCCTGACTGGTGCCATGTCTCATTTGGGGCTCTATACCAGTGCGGCACTTTAAAATCCACCCTCCTAAAAAAAGTGTATATTTTTGAAAAGTAAACAACCCAGGCTTTCATCTAAGGGACATTTTACTGCCAATCTCTCTCAAAACCTGCAGTAAAATTTTTAAACTTTTCAATGTTACTGTGGATTTCAAGCACAGGATAGTTGCTGACATAAAAAAAGACTGATTAGTGTTCAGTTACTTCTCTGAGTACAACAGTACCCTGTATGCATAGGCTTCTCAGGGTTTGAAGGAGCTATGGGGCCCAAATTGGAACATGCGCGTTTCCAGTTTCACACATGGAATTTTCACAGCTCAACTGGCTGGTGCCATGTCTCACTTGGGGCTGTGTATCAGTGCTCTACTTTAAAATCTCCAAGTGTATATTTTTGAAAAGTAGACACCCTAGGCTTTTATTTTAGGTGTGCTATCGCATTTTTCCCACAGCCATTTTCCCACCAACCCCTCATAAAACATGATGTAAAAAAAAATCTGTATTTTTCACACTTAAATTTCAATGTTGCTGTGGATTTCAAGCACAGTATAGCTGCAGATTAAAAGATAATGAATTGATTAGTATTCAGTTGCTTCTTCTGAGTATGACAGTACCCCATATGCACAGGTTTCTCAAGGTTTGTGGGAGCTATGGGGCCCAAACTGGAATATGCGCATTTTCACACATAGAATTTCACAGCTTGCCTAACTGGGCATCGGTCTCATTTGGGGATGTGTACCAGTGCTCCACTTTAAAATATTTTTGAAAAACAGACTTCCCAAGCTTTCATTTTAGGTGCGTTGTCACATTTTTCCTGCAGCCATTTTACCATCAGTCCCTCATAAAACTTCTATTTCAATGTTGCTGTTGATTTCAAGCACAGGATAGTGCAGATATAAAATAAAAAAGGCCTGATAACTGTTCAGCTACTTCTTCTTTCTCATGGTTTGTGGGAGCTACAGGGCCAATTTGTGAACAGACATGGAATTTTCACATCTTGCTTAACAGGTGCCTGACTCATTTGGGGCTGCTAAGCAGTGCTGCATTTTAATTTTTTTCCCCAAAAGTGTATATTTTATAAAAGTAGACAACCCCGGTTTAATTGTAGATGTAGTTTTACATGTTCAGCAGGGCCACTTTATCACTAATCCCTCTCACAACCTGCAGTAAGCAAAAAAAAAAAAAAAAAAAAATTCACACAGAATCTGCTACTGTGGATTTCAAGAACATGATATTTGGAAATTCATAAAAATGTATTGTCTAGTGTTCAGCTATATCTTCTGAGTACGGCAATGCCCCATATGCATAGGTTTGTTAGGGTTTGGGGGATCTATTGGGCCCAGTTGGGAACATGTATGTTTCCATTTTCAGATATGGCATTTTTACAGCTTGCTTAACTGGAGCCTTTGTCTCATTTGGGGGGGTTTAGCAATGCTGCAATTCATATTTTATCCCCCAAAGTATATATTTTTTTTTTTACAAAGGTAGACAACCCTGTGTTTCAGTCTAGGTGCATTGTGACAGTTTTTTTGGAGTAATTTTACCACCAATCCCTCCCAAAATCTGCAGTAAGAAAAAAAAAAAACTTGTATTTTCACACCCATATTTCAGTGTTGCTGTGGAGTTCAAGCACAGGATGCTTGGAGATTTGTAAAAATGTAATTTGGAAAATGTGTCTAGTGTTCAGCTATATCTTCTGAGTATGGCAATGCTCCATATGCATAGATTTGTCAGGGTTTGGGGGATCTACTGGGTCCAGTTGGAAACATGCGTGTTTCCATTTTCAGACATGGAAAAAAACAATAGGGTGTGTTGCTTCCCATTATATTTTCATAGTGTTAGATCTAAGGAGGGGTGCATTTCGAAAAATACAAAAGCAGGATATTTCAGAGAGAAAAGTGGACAAATTATACAATAACTTACAAAATTATTGCATTGCACCTATATGATACTGCTTGAAGAAATCATGCAGAGCCCAGGTTTTGTAGGGCAGTAGAAAGTGGTGTCTATCCTTTTGCCATTGCCACTTTTCAGCATTTTTGTGGATTTTTCTTCGGGGTGGTTGGGGGGGTGGGTTTAAATGATTAGTGTCCTATACCAGGTCTCTGATGTATAACTTCTGTTGCCCCTTGAAACAAAAAAATAGAAATGACATGAAGCTGGAACTGCAAAAAAGTGGATTTTTTGAGTGGGGTTTGCCAATTTAAAAATTAAATAGTAATTATGTACGGCAGTCTACATCAGGTAAATGGCAGTCCTTTTATACCAGGCCCTACATTTTCTCATGGTGAGGTAAGGATACACGAGTTGATCACATAGATCCACACCCTCACGTGCTTGTTGTAATCTGATGCAGGCTGGCTTTCTGAGGACTGCACTTTTGCCACAGAAAGAGACTGGCACAGTTCTCTCTTCATGCATAGTGGTCAGCATGTAAATGTCCTTTTTGTCTCGAAACTTGACTGCCATCAGCTCCTGTTGGCACAAAGCTGAGGATGTCCCCTTTTTTGCTTGGAATTTAATAGTTCCTTGGGCATCTCTTTACAAATTGCACCTTACAGTACCACAGGCCACTGTGTCAAAAGAAGTAATTTAAATAAAAGGGGCTTGTGTAATAATTATCAACATATAAGTGATATTGTTTATTTAATAAGGGATAAATGAGATCCCAAAGAATTTTCCAATTGGTTCCCTGATATTCAGGGCAACCAGGTGGATCAAGTTGGCTGTACTTGCCCTCATAAATTCTAAAAGCCTGGGTGTAACCAGTGGAGTTTTCACACAATTTTACTCCAAACTCAGAGGGGATATACTGTTTGAAACCCAACCTTCCGTTATATTTCATTAGGGTCTCATCAACACATATACAGCTTTTGCGGCATATATATTTCTGTAAAAAAAAAAAAAATCAAATAATTTATCAGCCTGTCATCCTGGGGGTAATCTTTTGAGAAGCACAGGGTTTTGTCATTGAAATACACAAAGTGCAGAAGCATTTCATATATTTTCCTGGTCATTGTTTTTGTGAAAATTGATACAGGATATTTAGGGCCCAGAATTGTTTGAATTCAGTGACATCTGTGGGGTACAATGATTGTTGATTTGCAACCAAGTATGAAGGATTAGCTGCAATGTATTGGGCTGCATAAAGATTTGTTTGTGTGACAATATCCCCCAAAATGTCTCCCCCCCAAAAAAATGTCTTCCCCAAAAAAATAAATGAAAAAACTGCTCATGGTTAAATCCTGCCACATCTACTTGAATTCCTGGGTTGCCTCTGAATTCAGGTATTTCTGGACATAATTCCACTGGTGGTACCCATTCCCTAGGATCAGGATGAGGGATAGTACTTGGGGTAGGTCTTGTGACAGCTTTTGGGGTATTATGTTTCTTCCTAGTAGAAGGCCCACAGTGATCACTAGAGCTATCAGTGTCACTCTCTGTAAACTGTGTAATATAGTCAGAGGCAGGATCAGTGGCCTCTTCCACAGAATACATTTGCTGAATTTTGTAACTTACTTTACCTACCTACACTAATTTTTACTAAATAACTACCCACCCACACTTATGAACCTACTTAACTTACTATTTACCCTAACCCACATCAACCCTAATCCTACCTACACCTTACCACAAACTATCCACCAAAACTAAGTAATTAATTGATTAACTCTGCCTAACTCTAACACTAAAACCTTCCCCTAACCCATGTATACCCTAAACCTACTTAACCCGAATAAAACTACCTATCTAAACTACCTAAATCAATCAATAAATGGGGGGGGGGGTACCACAGATCGACAAATGCTGTTCTGCAACAATTGATCACTAAAGTTAATGATAAAAGCGGGGGGATTCAATTGACCACTGTCCTAACAGTGATCGAAGGGGGAAAAAATCTATTTTTTTTTTTACAGTGTTGCAAGCCTGCAACAATCTCTGAAGCACTGATACACTTCTGCAACAATGTCTCTCTTCTCCTCAGATGTGTGTCTGAGGAGGAGGGAGACAGAGAGAAGTGACAGAAGCAGTGTTTACAAACATTGCTTC
Organism: Rhinophrynus dorsalis; assembly: GCA_037306005.1. Lineage (NCBI taxonomy): Eukaryota > Metazoa > Chordata > Amphibia > Anura > Rhinophrynidae > Rhinophrynus > Rhinophrynus dorsalis. The sequence continues at coordinate 349,606,187 of CM074718.1, forward strand.
TGTCATGTGGTTTTCAACATGAGTCGCTATTTTAGCGAATCACACGTGCCAACAATGGCTGAAACAAAGTGCTCCTTTTCCAGAGCACTTAGTAACAGCCAGCCGGCATCTCACCCACCTCGTTCTTCGGCGGCAATGGGAGCGTTAGCCCTTGACGTTCCAGGACCGTCACTGGCCCCTAATTCAAGGACAGCAGTGATGGTTCGGGCAAGTCATTGGGCCTGAAGGGACTAAGCTTTACCATGACATCCAGAAGTTGCAAAAGGAGGTCAATACATGCTGATGATCTAGACCTAGAAAAGCAACGGAGGACCGAAAGGGTGAGTCACATTTTAAAAACTTTTCCCAATATGTTATTTAAACAATGTAAAATGAATATTTGCAAAACAATAGGAATATATGTAGTATGTATGGAAATCACGTTGGAGGAATTTTCTGTTCATGATACTCTGCAACTTTTCGGTAATATTAGTTGTTTCTGTATTACTGTTTTGTATAGTTATTACATGATTGTAAAATGTCCTTCTATGTTACAATTTGTACATTTTATAGAAAAATAGCCACTCTCAACATTGGTAGGGTCTTTGCTCTACTTGATTGATTAAACACAGCTATATTTATATTATTCTAGATATCTAGTGTAACCATCCATTCGAGAATTAACAGGTTTTTAGTAAATAATAGCTGCCCTTTACCATTTTATTTATTTTTATTTTTTTTCAGAAATGTAAGAAATATTTCATATTGTTTGTTTATAACTTGTCTTTTAGAGATGCATTCCCTGATCTTGTTTAAAAACAAACAAACAAAAAAACAATGGACTATAAAGCAGCAGTATGGCATCACATCTATAACTTCAATTATTTGAAAGAAGAAGTTTAAGAATGGTTATCCTTGCATATTATATTTAATTTAAAAAGTTTATATTTTTGTTTTTTTTTACAGAAACTTGTAATTCACAAAAAATGAAGTAATCTTAAAGTACAGCACCACTATTCAAAGTGACATTAAAAAAAAAATATGATTTTAGTGCTTACCTGTTAAATCCTTTCCTCTATAATCCATGTGGAACACAGGTACCATGGAGGTCACCTCCCTCTTCTGGAGGGCAGGACATCTCAAAAGACAGTCTTGTAGGTGGAGACTCAAATCCACTCCTCCAGCCCCATCTTGCATCCCCAGTATGATGCAACCAAACCACACTAACAAGGCAAGCAAGAGAAGAAGAAGGAAATCTCATAAGAAAAAGACTCAAGGAAAGGACTCAGCAGAGCAGACAGGCAAGATCAAACCAAGGTCCTTTTTGCTGGGTGGGAGACCTGTGCTCCATATGGACTATAGATAAAAGGATTTAACTGGTTTGAACACTAAAATCCTATTTTCTCTTATGTCCAAAATGGAACACAGGTACCATGGTGATATACCATCACTAAGCTATCAGATGTGGGGGGGGGGGGAGAGATAGGACCTCACGCCTATCCCCATGATACTGGAGTTACCTAGGACTATCCAGGACTTGAACAGCCCAAGCAGAATACAGTGTTGATGGACACTGAACTATGCAGCACACAAAAACAAGAGCCAAAAGGGCTCAAAACAACTGAACAACAGTACGACAGCCAAGTGTTTAGGACCCTAGACAGGCAAGGTTGCCTGCATAACCTTCCAGACGAAGCCAGACCATCAACACTGTAGTGCTTAGCAAAGATATGCAGAGAGGAACCAAGTCCCTGCTTTGCACACCTGCTCAGACAAGGCCTGATTCTTGTAGGCTGAGGAGGTCCCAAAAGACCTAGTGGAATGTGGCAAAAAAGAAGGGCAAAAAGAAGGCACAACAATCTCCTGATTGATGTGGAATTCAGAAACCACCTTAGGAAGAAATTCCAGAGGGATATGAAGAACCGCCTTGCCCTTATGGAAAACTAGGAAAGAGTTTTGCAAGTCAAAGCTTGCAACTCTGCGAACCGAGAACAGGAAAGCCATCCTGAGCATCAATTGACGCATAGAAATGGAAGACAGGGGTTCAAAGGGAGACCACTGTACAACTCCCAGTACCAGATTGAGGTGCCATGGAGGAGTGGGAGCCTTAAAGTTATGGAAGACATGAGCCACCCCATAAAGGAACACCTTCACATCTGAAATGGTGGCAAGACGTCTCTGGAAGAACACAGAAAGAGCTGAAATCTGAACCTTGAAGAAACTCAAGTGGAGTCCTTTGTTCACTTCATTCTGGAGGAAGGATAACACCAAGGACAGGACAAACTCTTTCGAGGACAATTCCCTGTCAACACACCATGAATGAAAGATAGACTACAACCTATGTTAGGTTTTAGAAGAGACAGGCTTTTGAGTCTGAATCATAGTGGAAATAATCTCAGAGGAAAATCCTTTCCTCCTCAAGATTTGGGCTTCAACAGCCCTGCCATCAAAGCCAGCTTTTTCCCATCCACTTTCCATACGTAACCCTGGAGAAGGAAGTCCAGCCTGGGAGGAATGGTGGAGCAGATCCTGAATGGAAAGACTCAACATGTCTGCAAACAATGCTCTCCTAGTCCAATAAGGAGTGACTAGAATGACTGTTGCACAATCCATCCTGATCTTTCTAAGAACCCTGGGTATGAGAGGAGTTGGAGGAAAGACGTTCCACTGGATTGGCATGGCATCTGTGGTAAATTCCCGAGGACTCCCCTTTCAGGACAGAAAACCAGAACCTTCCTTTTTTTACCCCTGGTGGCCATGAGATCTATAATCAGCACACCCCACTGCTGCACAATCAGGTAAAACACCTCTGGATTAAGTTCCCACTCTCCCGGATCCACATTTGACGACTTAGGAAGTCTGCCAGCACGTTTTCTACTCCTGAAATGTTAACGGTGGAGATGGCCAGAATGTGGGCTTCTGCCCAACCTAGAATGTACCTCACCTCGTGCCATGCGGTGGCACTTGAGTGCCCCCTTGAAAGATGATGTACTCCCTGGCTGTGGCATTGTCCGCCTGTACCCTCACTGGCTGTCCCTGCAACTGAATGGTACAGTATACAAGGGCCAGCCAAATTGCTCCGAGCTCCAGCACACCGATGGACTGAAGGTACTCCTCCACAGCCCATCTGCCCTGAACCCGGTGACACAGAACCTCACCCCAGCCATTCAGGCTGGTATCGTCATGACTAACGTCCATTCTGGAATCACAATTGGTTTTCCCTATTCTAGGGTGCGTCTGTGCAACCACCACTGAAGGTTCATGCTGGCCTCCAGAGAGAGATCTACGGATCCAGGAGAGCTGGATTCCCGGACCAACTCTTGATGACAAGTCTCTGGAGTTCCATGGTGTATGCCTGAGAGAAAGACAGTGTAGTCACCAGGCTGCCAAACACTCTCATATAGTCCCTGACCATGGACGAGGGCCACTCCAGACACCAAGACACCTCCTTCTTCACTTGCAGGATCTTCTACTCCGGTAGAAAGTATTCCTAGATGGGTATCAAACCTCATACCTAGGAACACCAGCTCCTGGGATGGCATTGGAGATGACCAACTTGTTCAAGGTCCAACCTTGATGGACCAAGAGTCAGGCACAGTATTTGACATGCTAGGCCAAGATCACCTCTGATGGAGACTTGAGCAAAAGGTCATCCAGATAGGGTGTCATGGATATGCCCCGGGTATGAATGAAGGACACTAAGGCCCCCCATGACTCCAGTGAACACCCAAGGTGCTCTGAAGCCAGGCCAAATGGCAGAGCTGTGAACTGGTAGTGATCCGAGCCACAGGCAAATCGCAGATAGCATTGGATGTCTGGGTGGATAGGGATTTGTAGGTATGCATCCTGAAGGTCTAGAAATGCCAGATACTCCCCTGGGCACATCACTGTGATGACAGAATGAAATAATTCCTTCTTGAAGTGTGTAGTCAGCACATTCTTGTTGAAACATCTGAGGTCCAGAATGACAGCAGCTATCCTTTTTTAGGAGCACAAACAGGTTGGAATGAAAACCGGAACCTTGCTCATGGGGAGGCACTGGAATTAGAACCTTTGTTTCCAGCAGGGAGTTCAATGCTTGCCCGGCTCCTTTGGCACCCTAAGCAGTAAGCAACTATATGGTGTAAGGGATATGAAATCTATGCATACCCTTCTAAAATTACCCGTAAAACCCACTGGTCCACGACGGAAGACTCCCAAGCAGTCCGGTGACCCAGTCTCCGTAGTAATACAGAGCGCTGGGAGATTACATCATCTCCCAGCGCTCTGCATTATTACGAACCGCGCGCGGGAGATGCAGCTCTGTGCCGAAGGAGGCACAGATCACATTGATGGTACGCCGCGTCGCCGCTAGATCACCAGGGATTTAAGGTAGGGGATCAAGGGGCAGTTGATGAAGGGGGCGTTGTGGAAGGGGCATTGTGGAGTGGAAGGGGCATTGTGGAAGGGGGCATTGTGGAGTGGAAGGGTGCATTGTGGAAGGGGCATTGTGGAGATGAAGGGGGCATTGTGGAGTGGAAGGGTGCATTGTGGAAGGGGCATTGTGGAAGGGACATTGTGGAGATGAAGGGGACATTGTGGAAGGGGCAATGTGGAGATGAAGGGGACATTGTGGAAGGGGCATAGTGGAGATGAAGGGGGCATTGTGGAAGGGGCAATGTGGAGATGAAGGGGGCATTGTGGAAGGGGCAATGTGGAGATGAAGGGGGCATTGTGGAGTGGGGCATTGTGGAGGTGAACAGTGTGGGGAGGAGGATGGGGTGGGCAGAGTGTGGAGGTGAATATGTGGGCGGGGGCATAAATCCTTGCACAGGCCCTGGGTCCGGGCGTTAAAAAAAAAAAAAAAAAAAAAAAGCGAACTCCCCCCCCCCCCCCCCATGGGCTGCTCAAAAAATAAAAATGGGCTGCTCAGCTTTAAATGCCCGGGCCTATTTTTTGTCCCAGTCCGGGCCTGCTCCCAAGTATCTCGAAAAAGGTGAAGACATCCCCCTACAGGGAATGGCGGAAACATGCTTGACTGACTTAGCCCTTACAGCTGTTTGCTTGGGCTGCCACTGCTGTCTGGGCTTGACAGGGAGGCAGATGTGAGAGGCCTGGGAACCCTACAGCCTTTGCACCTCCATTTGGTGTGTGTGTCGGGGGGGGGGGGGAACGAAAAAAAGATGCAGTTTTCTTGCCATAGCCTGACATTTGGTGGGCATCTGAGGCAACAATGTGCTCTTGCCCCCAGTAGCATCACTAATGATCTGCTTCAATTCAGCTGTAAACAGGGATTTGCCATGAAATAGTAAGGAAACCAGTGACTTCTTAGAAGACTGTTGTGCAGACCAGATTTTAAGCCACAAGATGCCTTGTGCTGTAACAGAAAATGCTAAGGCTTTTGCAAACAACTGTACCTCCTCAAAGAGTGTCAGAAAGATAAGTGTTAGCATTCTTCATGTTGGCCAACAGATCCTCCTTAGAAGCATCAGCACGGACAGCTTCCATGAGCTGTTCACCCCACACGGCAATAGCCCTGTTAGCCCAGGCAGAGGCACCACCCCAGAGGCAGCAAAATTTGCCCTGCGGATAGTAGAATTGGCTAGCCTGGAGACTGGGGGATCCACAATATGTCAGGGTTTTTGAATTACGAATGACTTAATGTCACTAAAGATGATCAATAACCATTCAAAAATCAGTCCTTCACAAGTTTGTACAAGGTGATAATATAAACATATATTTAAATTATATCAGTGATAACTAACTTGTTAAATATAAGATTATACACTAATTACAGAAATAATGCAATAATTATAAATTCATTGAGCTTAAAATACAATAAAATACAATAATTGGAATCAGCTTTGCAGTGTGACAAAATAACTATACCTATTTGAAACAATAAACCACAGCTATAGACACTCCAGGGGCAATTACCTTGGACCTTAGAGTGAATTCAGTACCATTCAGTGAATCAGAGTAACCAACTCTCTTTCAACACTAGACATTAACCTAAAAAGCCAACTATTTCAGGAGCTCTCTAACCTTACCGTTAAGTAAATAATCAATTGTTAACATCCATTTGTAATTATTTATCCACTAGCCATATTTTGGATTTTGACTTCCTTCACCTCCCAGTGGACAGAATTCTGGAGTTTTGGAACCTATGGATATTATATTTGTCTTATTTATTTACTATGTCTAGACAATAGATACATCAAAATCAACAAAGTTTTACATATGTGCATATTAGCATTTATCAAATAGATCTGTCTCCATGCTACTTGTATATCTCTGTATTAGGAATTAGTGAGATTGCATAAATTACAGGGTGCCGCCTCATAAAAATATATAGCCTTTTCCCTATATCTGGAAATTTAAAGGAACAGTAGTGTCTCAGAAAAAAATCTTTATAGTTTTGTAGTTCTTAAAAAATTTCAACCATATGCAACAAATCCTGTATCTCAAACCGCTATGGCTTGAGAGATATTCGGCACTAAAGTGTCACACACACACACACACACACACACCCCCTCCCCTTTGCCTGACGCGTCAGTGCTGTGCTGACTGCAGGGGAACCCTGTCCGGGGACCAACTGGCGGCTCTGTAGCAGAGCTGAAATTGCATTATTGAAAAATAATTACTTAATTGGAAAGGTCAACAAAGTGTCCTTGCAAACCATTCCAATTAAGTAATTTGTTTTAAATAACGTGATTGCTGCTCTGCTGAACAGCCTCCTCGTGTCGGCCGACACGGATCTCCTGCTGTTAGCTTTACAGCTGACAGCAGAAAGGAAACTTTAGCTGATGGCATCTCTCAAACCATAGCGGTTTGAGAGATAGTATTTGATGCATATAGTTTAAGAACTACAAAACTATAAAGATTTTTTTTCTGGGACATTACTGTTCCTTTTACAGGAATAGTGGCTAGTCTGTAAAATGATGGCCATGCATTTATGACTCGGACACGTCTAAATCATTAGAGTTCTGGATTGCCAGTTCAGTTCATGTTCATATTATTTCACCCATGATACTGTTAAACATGAAGGTTGCATAACATCTTTAATAGTTTATTACATGGTGACTGGGTTTGAGGATCTTGGTTGCTGTTACCTGAGGTGACCCGGCCGATGTGACTATTATAAAGTGTCGTTCATGTTCCTAATATTCAGGAAGTCTAAAATATTATTTCTTGCGATTCTGGGTGCTGGGCGATGCTCCAGAGACCCGTGGCTACCTTTGTGGTGTTCTACAGCATAGGAGAGGCATGCATACAGTGGAGTGTACGGTCCCATCCTGTGCCAGGTGTCATCCTCTGGACTCTACTTGTTTGTTTGTTTTTTTTAACTATTGTACTTGTTTCACATTTATTTACTCACGGAGGTGTTATATTCTGGTTATACATATATTTATACATATACACTGTTTTATGGACATTTTATGCAATGTTAATTACATGTATATGTGGGACACTTGTTCTCTCAACTCCAGACTATTCTGGGAGTTGCGCTCCAGGAAGGTGGATATTGGCTTGGTGCAGGAGACCCACTTCAGCCGGGATTGGGCTCCTGCCTGCTCCAGTCCATTCTACCCTACGGGTTACTATTCCCATTCTCCTTTCCAGAAAACCAAGGGTGTCGTGATATTTTTGGCCAAAACCCTTCCATTGGTGATCTCTGATACTTGGTCGGATCATGATGGTAGTGCCCTTTTTTTAAAGGGGTCATTGGGTTGCGAAAATATCACAATTGCCAATGTTTATGCTCCGAACAAGGATCAGCAGTTGTTTTTATGCTCCATCTTGTGTGACTTGGAATCCTTCGCGGAGGGTATCGTGATATTTGGAGGCGATATCAACTTCACCCTGAACCCACTCCTGGACTCCTCAATGGGGGCATCCTCCCTTCGATAGTCTAAAATTAGGAGGGTTAAGGCGGCTCTTTCCCGTACCCAATCGGCTGATGTCTGGAGGATCCACCACCCGACTGCCAAGGACTACACATTCTCTCCCACTCATGCAAAATATTCCATGCCGAGGAGGCAGGCTTGCTGGAGACTGAACGAGACCTTGTTGAAAGACAAAGGATTGTGACAGCCTACGGCAGCAGTTGGAGGATTATTTTGCTGACAATGATTCCCCGGATGCCTCTCCACAGGTCATCTGGGAGGCACATAAAGCTATTATTAGAGGCCACCTTATTAGCCTTGGTACCTATCAGAAAAGAAGAAAAACAGCCGGGGTTGAGACCATTCTACGCCAGATCTCAGACTTGGAAGGCTCCCATAATCTGCACCTCAACCCAACAGCTTATCAGGAATTGACGAGGCTTAGATCTGAACTTGCGTTGCTCTATAATACTCAAATGCATAGGGCCTGTCAGATGACCCGGAGTTTTTATTATGCACATGGTAACAAACTGGGCAGGCCAATAGCTCGGGCCCTTAAACTTAAACAATCTCATACCTTTATCTGCAAGATTCGTTCCCCCTCTCAGGTCTTGCTCCACAGCACGGATGAAATTGCAGAATCATTCCGCAAGTACTATCACTCCCTATACAATATTGATGACACACCTCATGCGCCTTCTCTTCACGAGATTACGCCTGATGTCTTGAGCTTCCTTGAACGTTTTCTTCCAACGACCTTGTCTCATCAGGTGGCGGAGTCTTTGCAGACCTCAATTACACAGGCAGAGTTACATCTGGCTCTCAGTTCTTCCCCTACAACGAAATGTCCGGGTCCAGATGGCTTCACCTTGACCTATTACAAAACCTTCCAAGACATTTTGTTTCCTTGGTTCTTGCGCACCTTTAACTCTCTTCGACCCGGGTCCACTCTGGCGCCGCACTCGCTGGACGCCACTATTAACGTCATACCGAAGCAGGGTAGGGATCCTGAACTTTGTGTGAGTTACCGTCCTATTTCTCTTCTAAATACAGATGTCAAATTGTTTGCGAAAATTTTGAGTCTCAGGTTGAAAACTGTCCTTCCACATTTGATTCATTCGGATCAACTGGGGTTCGCTCCTGGTAGGGAGGATAGGGACAACACTGTGAGGCTTAATCCCTCGATACATGGAGTCACTGTTGTACACCATGAATACAAAGTGTCGGCGCTTGCCGATGATTTGCTCTTTACTCTGTCTCAACCCCTGATCTCTTTACCTAACCTCTTGCGTGAACTGGAGGAGTATGGCTGTCTCTCTCACTTCAAAATTAACATGGACAAATCGGTGGCTCTTAATAATATCTCACTGGAGGGGGCTACCAGAAGTCTTCTCCAGTCCCAGTTCCCCTTTCACTGGGGCTCTGATCGGGTGCAGTACTTTGGTATTTTTCTTACCTCCGATCCGGCCTCCTTGTTTGAAGCCAATTATGTTCCTCTTCACTCGTCCTTGAAAGCTGACTCGGACCGTTGGTCCAAGCTTCATCTTTCGTGGTTTGGTCGCCTGGCAGCGGTCAAGATGAATATTTTGCCACGCTACTTGTACCTATTGCAAACCTTACCCATATTTATACCTAAGTCTTTTAAGGCCATACGTCGATTTCTCACAGGCTTCATTTGGCGATCCAGGGTCCGGAGATTAGGCTACTCCTACCTTATACGATGCAGAGAATTCGGGGGTGTAGGACTCCCGGACTTGGAGACTTATTATAACGCGACTGCTCTCGCTAGGATAGTCGAGTGGTCCATTCCTTCTGGAAAACAGTGGGTGCAGATTGAACAGGCTTCACTCGCTGTTCCTACACCTGTGGCGGCATGGGTGGCGGGGGGGGGGGGGTCGGAGGTTGTGTCTGGACCGCTCCCACCCTACTGTCACATCTACTCTTAGGACTTGGAGTAGGCTGTCTTCAACCCCGGGGTTGGTACAGTGTCCCTCAGGGCTTTTGTCCCTCACCTATAACTCAGGTTTTCCACCCTGCCAGTTTGGAGGTTCCTTGAGTAGACTGTTGCCCACTAATGTCCTCTACCCCAGACTTCAGGATGTGGTGTTGGACATTCAGCCACCCCGGGTCAAATCACTGTCGGAGATCTTGGGGGACAGAGACGGCCACCCGTCTGTCCGTTTTCTTCACTGTCAGCTGAGCCACTTAGTTCGTTACCTTATCTCCCCTCACAACATGCCATTCGTACCCCTCTTGAAGATCTCTGCCTACTGGAGGCCCCGCCGAGAAGACTGATTTCGTCGTTACTTAGACTCCTTTTGTCTGTGACCCTGGCCTCAAAACCTCATTTTATTCGTAGCTGGGAATTGGACTGCAATAAGGTCCTTACAGATGTACAATGGTCGAAGTTCGAGTTGTTGGCTCATACTTGCTCCCAATCTACTCATATACAGGAAAATGCGTATAAAATCCTGATTAGATGGTACCGTGTCCCAGCTCTGCTTCACAAGTGTTATCCTATAGTCCCAGTGACTTGTTGGAGGTGTAAGTCATCACTGGGGGACTACTTGCATATCTGGTGGTCTTGCCCTAGAATTCAGTCCTTCTGGACTGTCGTGGTCGACATGATTAGGGAAGCGGCGGACCCCGCTATATCCAACGATCCCTTGACTTCTTTTGCACCACACTTCTCACCCCATTCACAAATACACTCGTTCACTTACCGTTTGCTTGTTGAACGCAGCTAAGGTGATGATTCCCAGACATTGGAAACAAGTCTACGCTCCTACATTCCGGGACTGGGTCTCCTCTGTTGAGGGGATCTGTTCCGCGGAGGACTTGCTGCATGCCGCGGGAGGTAGAGCGGTGACCCACGCTACTAGATGGTTCTATTGGACTGAATTTCTGGAAAGTGAAACCTTCCATTTGAAATTGGAGGGCGACTTGGGTTGAGTCTGAAACCTTGGAGTTGGGAGCAACAGGATGGACTTACCCTTCCATTCCCTTCATCCCCCCCTCTTCTTTATTTTCTTCTCTCCTCCTCCTGGGATTTCTCCTCTTTATCTGCTTCTCTTATGTATTTCCTTACTGTTCCCTTTTCTTTCCTTCTCGCATATCCTTGCTTTTATTCCGTTTCTATGGTACCCTTTCTGTAATGCCTATGTCATGAATCCAGGGACCTTTTCCTGGACGTGTGCCTACGATGTTGTTATGCGGTTAACGTGTTTGCCTTGCCCTTAATCTTTGTCGCTCTTTTTTTATGTACTTTAATGGAAAAATCTAATAAAGATATTAAACAAAAAACAAAAAAAAAAAAAAAGAAAAAGAAGAGAGATTAGAATATAGAGGTAAGTGATTAGAATAGAGAAAGATTAGAATAGAGTTTAGAATATAGAGATAAGAGATTAGAATAGAAATAGAGGTAGAGATAAGAGATGAGGATATTATATATTTATTTTTTCTATTTTTATACACACACACACACACACACACACACACACACACACCTACCTAAAAGCCACTAATATATTATCTCTGCTCCACCAATTCACTTCAAAAGGTCGATACATATTTGGGATGCAAGGCGGGGATGGTTAAACTATAGGAGTGGTTGGCAGTCTCCACCAGAAACACTGTCTTTTGAGATGTGTCCTGCCATCCAGAAGAGGGAGTCAATCCCCAGGGCACCAGTGTTCCATTTTACACATTAAGAGAAATATGTTATGGTTCAAACCCTACCCCACACCCCTAAAATAAATCAAAGTTACTTCCAAATCTGATTGTTCTCTTACTACAAATATTTTTGCAGCTGAAACTTTTTCTCTTCATGGTCAGCAATTTTACAGTTATGCAGTTGTTACACCATTATATGGAGAGCAGTACTCAGTTGATCCTTACTGTACACAAAGTGGAGTTTGCGAGATGCATAAGCACACATCCCAGCCAATGGCTGTGAGTCATTTTGAATAGACACAGCTCATATAAAAAGGCAGTCTGTTTGAATTTCCCTCACACTGGAACAGGCATCTGCCTGTAAGGTACTTGGAGGGGTCTGACTACCATTCCTTTTTCCGCCGACAGCAGCGGAGAATACAAAGAGGGCATGTTCATCATGATACATTTTTGCAAACGAAATTTTACTTTTCTATAGGAACACACATCTAGCTTATTAGCAGAAACATGGGGACAGGTTTTTCTGTCTCATCTTCGAGATTTTTTTTTTTTTTTTTTAACTGACATACATGGAATGCTTAATCGTTTGAGTGACAGAAGTACACAACGCATTGCATACATTCTGGCACTCAAGGGGTTAAACTATGAACATATGTCTGAGTTATGTTTGAGGCACAAATATCACATACAAATGTTTCATAACACCTATTCTTGCAAAATATTATTCCTCATGTGGCCTGCGAGGGTGGTAACAGGTTACCTATAAAGGCTGATTCAGTTTCAGTTGTTTTTTACAGGTATCCACTCTATGCATGCACACAAAGCAAGTTCCCCTTTACACTTTTTTAAAACATTGTTTGCCATCTGTTTTTTTAATTGCATACATGGACACCTTTAAACACTCCAAAAGAAGCTATATTAAAAGGGCCTTACGCGACATGTTTCTTACAACATCAGGAGGCATTTTTGATTTTTTATTTTCCATTTATATAGGGTTTTCAGGTGCTTAGAGTTGGTAATTGGCATACTTGAGGTACCTTGGCGAGGTTGGCAAGCTTACACCTCTTTTTTGGCCAAAAATGTGGGCATTAAGACTCAAATTGATAAACAGTTATTATCCATGCCCAACACAGGGAACACTATTCACAATTAGATCGGAGGAGTGCAGGCTCGTTGTTTGTTTTAAATTTAAAATTTATCTCTTTTACAGGAATGAGAGAAGGAACAGAAGAAGAAAGAAGATGGAAAGAAAGAAGAAAGGATAGAAGACCACAGGCAGTGGATGACATAAGTGATACACAAATCTGGATGGTAGGAGTATTACTGTGGCACTTTATTGTTAGGGGTAGCGTAGGGTTAGTGTTTGGGAGGGCGAAAGTGCATTTGAGCCATCGGTCGGCGCTTGACTGTGTCACAGATAGTTAGATTTTTTCCTTTGAGGTTTCCATTATTGCCGCGGCGTTTTGGGTACGAAACACACCAAAAACGAACATCTGGCCACAAGTCCTCTTTTGTGGACCAATGTCCGTTGTGCTTTCAGCTGGTAGGGCAATTGAGTGGCTCACTAGCACTTTTTGCAAATGGGCCTTTAGACAATATTGCCATACCGGTTGTTTTTCCGACACAAATTGAAAAGAGGCCTTAAAATCTGTGTCCCAGTTTTGTTGAAATATTATAGTAGAACTGTTACCAGACCATGCTATACATATTTATCATCATGTGCCAATATGCCTGAAATTAATGCTGCAACATTCAACCTGTAAAAATACAACTGAGAGACTAAGGCAAAAATTGCACTGAAATAGCACTTTTTTTTTTTTTTTTTTGCAAAACTGTTAATAAGCCTTACCAAACAGGCAGAGATAGAGAAAAAGGTGAAATTTACTCACTGATATTTTGTTTTCCTCTGTGTCCTTCCATGGCAATGGGTATTGGCTCCGCCCTCCAGCTGGTAGGACCACATTATAAAAGTGTTAATTCCTCCCTGTTTGCTCAGTTATTTTTTTAACCAAGCTGTGAAGATATAAAGGGAGATGTTAAACATAAATCTGACAGACAATTATCCAACAATTTTACATATGTTGTAATCATCTATGGAACGATACAGATACCCAGACCCAGATAGTGGTGGGTTGCCATGGAAGGACACAGAGGAAAACAAAACATCGGTGAGTAAATAATAGATTTTTGTAGATGAAGCTTTTCGTCCCGCTGTATGGTCTGTATGACGGAGTCTGAAAGACCCTTCAGACGTAATGAGCTCCGCTCAGCCTCCAAGCCTGTAGCTTCAAAAAGGCTGGATCCGGGTGGAAAATTGGCCCCTGCGATAGGAGGTGAGGGATCACTGGAATAGGCAGGGGAGGTCTGACAAACATTCTCCTGAGATCGGAGTACCATACCTTCCGTGGCCAATCCAGGGCAATAAGGATTACCTCCGCTCTGTCCCTTCATATCTTCTGAATTACCTCCGTAAGGAGAGGAAGAGGAGGAAACATATGACAGGTGATGGTTCCATACTTGATGTAGAGCATCCTGGCCTGCAGCTCTGGCTATCTTCCAATATTTTGCATTTTGTATTCTTTTCTGATGCCATCAGATCTATTTGAGGCCTGCCGAACTTCTGAACAAATAGAAACAATACTTGGTAATCTAGGGACCACTCTCCTGGATCCACTCGACTCCTGCTGAGGTAGTCCGCCTGAATGTTTAAATTTCCGGATAGGTAAGCGGCTGACAGTGCTGCTAGATGCTTTTCTGCCCAATGTAGGATCCTGAGCGACAACAGATTTAGGCTTCTGCTTCTTGTCCCTCTTTGGTTGGACAGATACTGTACCGCTGTGGTGTTGTCTGAGCGCACCAACACATTCTGATGTTTTAGATCCTTCCGAAACCAGAGAAGAGTGTACCAGACTGCCTTTACTTCTAAGATATTTATGTGAAGGCGTCTTTCCCTGGGAGTCCAATTTCCCTGAGCTGCCTTCTGTCTCCATACTCCTCCCCAGCCTGACATGCTTGCGTCTGTATAGACTATCTCCCACTGACAAGGTTTTAGACTCTTCCCTTGTGCAATGTGGTGAGGATGGCACCACCAAGCTAGTTCCCTTCTTGTGGATGGAAGAAGCGGGATCTTCAGTGAGAGATTGGATGGATCTGTTCTGAAGTATGAAAGATATTTGAGCTGGGTCCAACGGCTGAGAGACCTGGCCCACAGAATGATCTGATGAGCCGAGGCTAGATTCCCCAACAGAACTGAGAAGTCCTGTGCTGTTTGGACCTGATGTCTCCGGAAAGCTGAAATTCGCTGGAGAAGCCTCTGCTGTCTTTTCTGAGACAGAGAAGCTAATCCCACCTGGGTATCCAAGAGAATACCTAGAAACACAAGTCTCTGAGTTGGAATCAGCTGACTCTTTTCTTCGTTTATTAGCCATCCCAGGCTGCGAAGGAGATCCAAACATTTTACTGTGCTGTCTCTTGCTTTTCTTACTGAGTCCTCTATGATTAGAAGATCGTCTAGATATGGTAATACTTTGATCTGTTATCGTCGCAGTGCTGCCATTACTACCGCCAGTATCTTTGTAAAGACCCTTGGGGCTGAGGTCAATCGGAATGGTAGAACTCTGTATTGGATAGTGTTTCTGGAAAACATGAAACCTCAAGAATCTTCTGTGAGGTACTTGAACTGGGACATGATAATAAGCATCCTTGAGGTCTATCCTGGATAGAAATGAACCCGGCTGGACCATCTTTAGAACTGTCATAACTGTCTCCATCTTGAATCTTTGTATTTTAAAGGTAGGAATTTATCTTCTTTAGGTCCAAGATGACTCGTAAATCCCCGGGAGGCTTGGGAACCGAGAAAATTGTTGAATAAAATCCACGGAACCTTTGTGTCTTCGGAACTAACTCGATCACTCTGCTGGAGAGAAGATCATGAGGACTGCGGTCCTGGGATTCCTTATTCTTGTAGATATGAAATTGCTCTTTACTGGAACAGTCGAATTCTAAGTTGTACCCTGTCTGCAGGATTTGCTGCACCCATCTGTCTGGGTTCAGATGTTCCCAAGCAATCCTGAATTTTTCCAGCCTGCCCCCCACTGGAAAAATAGGCAGGGTCAACTGGCCTTCATTGTTGGTTCTGAGGGAATTTGGACTTCCTCTGAAAGTCCCTGCGACCTCCGGACCTATTTTGCGCGGCTGACCTTTTCTTTGGTCATAAGATCGTCCTGGTCTATATCTTCTGGATTCCCGAAAGGACTGTTTCTTTGGAACTGTAGATCTACTTGGAGAAGATCTATTGTGTCTCTGCTGAGGTAGAAAAACGCTCTTTCCTCCTGAAGACGGTTTGATTATATCCTCTAGCTGACTGCCAAATAGTTTTCCTCCTGAAAAGGGAAGGGAAACCAACTTATTCTTTGATGTAGCATCCGCTTCCCAGGACTTGATCCATAAAGCTCTACGAGTTGTTATGGATAGAGCTGATGACTTAGCCAAACTGCAGATGTTGTCCAGGGAGGCATCGCAGGAAAAATAGCGTCTTTCATAGGAGCAAGTTCTTTTAGAAGTCTTGACCGAGAGACTGAGGAGTCCAATTTTTCTTCAAATTCAGTCATCCATATTCTTAAGGTACGAAATACACAGGCCATGGCCGTAGCAGTTTTCAGATTTTGCCCAATGACAGAAAACCGCTTCTTCAAGGCTGCATCAGCACGCTTGTCCATCGGGTCCCTGAGTGTAGTGCCAGCCTCCATTAACAACATAGCGCGTTTCGAAGTTTGGGCCACAGCCGCATCAACCTTAGGGGCTGAAACCCAACTGCTTGTGTCTTCTTCTTTAAAGGGATACATGTGGTTCATCCTTCTAGTAAGTTGTGGACGCCTGTCCCCTATTTTCCACTCTGTATTGATCATGTCCTGGATAGAACTATGGACCGGAAAGGTAGGTACCTCCTTCTTGTAACCAATGAAAGCATTATCAATGACATTAATTTTCTTCTTGTCTCTTCCAGCCCCAAAGTCTCTCATGGCACGAACAAGAGTATCAATCTTATCCAAAGAAAAAGATCCGTTATCCTCAGTAATCTCCCCCTCCTCAGCCGAAGATGCTGAATCCATAATACTAGGGAAATCTTCCTCTTCTAATAAATTAGAAGGACCTTCCTCTGGATCAGAGGTGTGCTGTCTTTTTCTAGAAGATTCCTGCATAGAATTTCTCATCCATCCCAAAAATTCCTGGAACTGGGAAGGCACCTCAGGAGCAGAAATCTTCCTAGTACATTCAGAGCAGAGCTTAGCTTTGTCAGATGGAGAGTTTTGCCTCACAGCCTACACAGCATCTTGCTTTGGAAGGAGCTTTGTCTTCTCTAGGGGAATCAGCAGACTGCTTTTGCTTGTCCCCTTTCTCTCCCTTGGAGGACATGCTGCTAAGGAATAACTTCAGACTCTAGTTCTACTATTAACACAGCAATAGGCTACATAATAGCAATTAGAAGAGCCCCCAAATGCAGAATTTAAAGACTTACCTGTCCACGAGTCTTTCCATGGCCCCCCGGTTCGTTTGGGCTAGCACCACGCTGCTTCCAGCTTCTGCGTTCCATCGTTGGAACGCACACGCGACAACTTCCTGTGGAGGCTGAATAAGGCGCGCGTCATCACTGGGTTCCATCCTTTGTCCAGCAGAACGAAGCAAGCCACGGAGAACTGGATTGCATGTGCATGGAGGCATCCGAATTCTTAATACCTTGAAAGGTAAGAATAAATCGGACATGCCATACTGACAAAGTGCATAATTTCCCCTTTTTGCAAGATGCGATGAAGGCACTTGCATAACGGACCTTAAAATAACAAAGTTGTTGCAGATTCCTCTGAGGTCTGAGATTAATCAAGATGGATCCGAAGGTATTAGACCTCCGTACTCCAGCTTGTGTAGGACCAAATAACTGAGAAAGCAGGGAGGAACTAACACTTTTATAATTTGGTCCTACCAGCTGGAGGGCGGAGCCAATACCCGGAGTCCATTGCCGCTGGATAGGACACAGAGGAAACATTATTAGTACTACTATTTATGAAGTATGAATCTCTCTTAAAGACGGTAGGATTTAGCCCTAGGTGTATAGTAAGCGTTCTTCCACTTTTGAATTTTTTTTTTTTTTTTGCAAACATTACTGCTGCTCACACACGGATTCCAGCTTTTCAAAACCGTAAACTATAAAAACGGAGTGAGTCGTATAATTGATTTTGTACTAATTTTTATTTGCAAAAATAAAAAACTTTGATAATACACATTACCATCCATTACTTATTAAACAAAAGTATTCTAAAAATTGTGAGGATCATCTTCCATGATGGGTTTTTACAGACTTTCAAGGTTCTTCAATCTTGTTCATATGTATGCATTCCTCTTCAACCTGTTGGAGACAAGAAAAAAAATTATAAAAGATTTACTATGTTTTATGCTGTAAATTGACAAGTTTCCAAATCAGTATGTACAAAAAAATAAAAAATAAAATAAGAGCTAGGCAGATCTACACATACACGTTTTGTTTAAAGGGATAGTAATACTTCGTTTTAACTTTATTTTATTTTGTAGGCATTAAAAAAACATGAAGAATGATATAAGTCTTATCTCTCAAACCTTTATGGTTTATGAGATATTCACAAGCAAAGTTTCCCCCTCCCGCCCCTTTTACCTACTGTAAACAATCTCTTCTCATGCAGTCCATAAACTGGACAGTTAACAGAAGGGGACACTCTTATTCCTATGAAAACAATGAAATCCCTGCCCCCCTTGACAAGCTTTTCAGGTTTTTCCCTTATCTTAATTGAAGATTGTCCCTCTCTGCAGTCTACCTGGGCAGCTCCCTTCTGCTCAGGCTGAACAGTGTTACATCAGTAAAAGGGGCGGGAGGAGGACACTTTGCTTGTGAATATCTCTTAAACCATAAAGGTTTGAGAGATAAGACTTATATCATTCTTCATGTTTTTTTAATGCCTACAAAATAAAATAAAGATAAAACGAAGTATTACTATCCCTTTAAATTTATATATTACAATACACACTAAAATATAAATGAGAGAATGAAACATCAGGGACCAGAAGTGTGCAAAGATCCAATAATTATTGTTGTTCTAATAGACATTTATGCAAAAAAAAAAAAAAAAAAAAAAAAAAAAATGGGGACCATATCAAGAATGATTTTTGAGCCAAAATGTCGACAAATAAATCAACATTTCTTTGATCTCCAAACAAGTCCCGTCTGTGTATAACTATCCTGACATGGGCACAAAAGCAATTTAAAAGGGACACTAATGTCCGAAAATTTTTTAAAATCTGCAAAACAAAATTTATATGGTGCAAATCGTTTGAGAGATATTCGCATCTAAAATATACCCTCCTCCTTCCCCTGATGTCAGCTGACAGGAGGAAATCCCGTCCTGGGACCAGCCAGAGCCTCTACAGCAGAGCCGAAATAGCAATATTTTAAAATAATTACTTCACTGGAACGGTCTACAGAGTGTGCCTGGTTTGAATAGACACTTTGTAGACTGTTCCAATGAAGTAGTAGTTCTTAAAATATCGCTATTTCAGCTCTGCTGAAGAGCCAGCTCGTGTCAGCCGATATGGATCTTCTGTCAGCTTTACAGCTGACATTAGGAGAGGGGGAACTTTAGATGTGAATATCTCTCAAGCCATAAAAGGTCTGAGAGATGGATTTGTGCCACAATTTAATTTTTTTTAAATCTACAAAACAACAGTTACTATTGGACATTGGACAGATTGCGTGCAGCCACTGAAGTACTCCAAGACTTATTAGCCATGTGTATAACATACATACAAAATAGACGTAGATATAGCTATCCATCTAATAATAATAAAAAAAAAAAAAAACACAACTGAATGTTGGTTGCGGTTTTTCAGTGTGTTTCAATGTTCATCACTGATTTGATTCCAGTAAAGCACATGTGTAACCATCATTTCTTTCAATGAATGTCTGGGAAAATTGAGTTCTATTTCCACTTGGGTAGCCAATAAAGTGATCACTTTAGTGATCAAATTTTAAAATGGTATATTTTTTTTTTTTTTCTACCTTGCTGTACTAAGTGCCGGCATTATTTGGAATCATAAGTTCGTATGAGACTCACCTCAAGACAACAGAGCAGACATCTGGGCAAAGAAGGATCTGTGCGTCTGCGCTGTCTGTCCCAGTCTCCTCGCTGACTGGCAAATAACCTAAGGAATTGCACTGTACAGTACAGTGCAGGCAGGGACAGAAAGCGCAGGTGCACAGATCCCTCTTCGCAAAGATGTCTGCGCTGTCATTTTGATGAGAATCTCATACGAACTTATGATTCCAAATAATGAAAAAAAAAAAATTATATATATATATATATATATATATATATATATATATATATATATATATATATATAGTTACTAGACACAAAAGTGCTAGAGCATGCAATCAATACTTTCACTAATAATACTTCAAACTTACAGTGTTGTTCCAAATCGAGAGGTATGTTGTTCTATGGCTTCCAACTTAATTTTCTCCTGTGTGGCAATATTTTGAGGCAGTGTTTCACTTTTGGAGCTCCATGATGTACTCAATTCCTTCATGCAAATACGCCAACCATCTCTCACAATATCCATCAAATGATCATTAACTGTTGGGTCATAAACTTTACGTACGCTCCACTGCTTCATAGCTTTACTGAATGCAGGGTTGTGTCTTTTATAACGTAGTGGGAGACGTGATTTTCTGGGATAATGAATGATAGCTGGCTTTCTATTCACATTTTTATTGTGTGAAAGTACAGCCAATTTTATCCTGGCCTCCATGGCATCCATAGTAAAACTGTTCCTTTTTGGACAGAAACGGAGAAGCTTGCTATGGAACACCTCTAAAGTTCCTGTGTGACAAAAGTTATGTAGATGTACTATATCTTTCAACAGTTGAGGATCTTTGACAACACTTTCCAGACTTTCAAATGGTGGTTGCCCTCTATGTAGCCAGTTACACAAACGTTGCTCTTCATTCTGTAATTCATCATGCGAACATCCATGGTAGAGGATTCCATCCTCCCAAAAATGTTCGTCACACACATGCTTTAAAACAGAGAGCCATTTTTCAAGCAGGAGTTCAACTTTGCCTTCACATGTTTTGGCACACCACCATAGGTGGTTTATTACTGGTTGAATCCAATTGGTTAGATCTGTACAACCTTTTTTCTTGCTAGCAGCAACTAACTTTTTTTTTAACCTTTTTGAGAAACGCCAAATATCAAATTGATGAGATATATCACTGTATTTCTCGCTCATGAGTTGTTTTATGCTTGCGTGACGATCAGTTGCCACTATTTGAACATCAAACTTGTTCATTAAGAGTCTTTCAAGACACAGCTGAAATGCCTCTTTTTCTAGTCCCACTGATGATTTTGATTTTTCAGTTTGGAGAATTTTGAAGTCTAAAATCTTATTTGTTTTCATCTCCATCATCGAATATGTACAAAACTTAGCACTATGACCGGGCCTATCAAACTGGCCATCCCCGGAAACACACAACGCCCTGTCTTTCAATTCGTCCTTAAGTGAGTTATATTCTTCATGCCAGTGTCGGTCTATGGAAGGAAACAGAAACTTTTGTTGGTATCTGTAGTAGTTACTTTTTGATATTTGTTGTAGTCCAATGATTTTAAAGAGATCATAGACCTTGTTGAAATTAGAACCACTACACAAAATTCCAGAAGCAACCAAGTAATTTCCCATTGGCACTTTGTTTTTCCGAGGTTGACTGTCCCACAAGTGAAAAGAATGACCATTAATACAGTGTCCAGTTACAGTGAGAAATGTTCCAATTGACTTTTTTTCAATAGATGCAATAGGTGATGAACAATGTGGTACAGCTTGGCAACGAACCTTATACAACAAACTGTCAATACAAGAGTCAAATACTATATATTTCTTTTCCTTTAAATGATCAACTGGAGTGGGTTCTATGGTTTCTTCCTCTTCATGCATTTCTGACACACTTGGAAGATATTCCTCATCTATGTCGTTTCTCTTGGTGTGGGTAGTTTTCTCAAATATCGATGACTCTTTTAAGTGTGTGTCCAAGGACATAACTGGTGAAATAGGAAATTGACTCTGGATGCCCTGAATATTATGTAATTTTTGTAATGACGGTGCTCCTTGTATTTGAGGAGTGAACATAACAATAGGGGAGAACGGATTATTGACATTTTGAACTTTTGTTAATATAACATTTGAAGATGATGGTTCTAAGGGTATCACAGGCATAGTTTGGCAGCCCACTGACTTCATCCCACGTCTAGGGTTCGTCTGTGCACTGATGTGTCTAACAGGCATACATGTTTGTGTGCCAATATGTAATGGAATAGGTATTGTGGGTGTTCCGGTCATTACCGCAAACGTGGATGACTGCCCATCAGTTATAGTAGATTGTCTGAAACGTTTCCTTGGGGGACCAATTTCAGTTGTGCCTGTCAATGAAGATTCTGAGTCAGAGAAAATAGTGGGTATGGCCTCCTTCTTGAGAACAAGTCTGGAACCTTGAATGTGATAGCATTCAGAAGTAAAATGTTTTGAACACATTCGATATAATCCAGTTTTTTTCCTTTCCAGAACGTTTTGAGCAAAGTCGTCTATGTTTCCAAATTCCTGGTTCGTCTGCAACAACCACATCTTGATATGATTCAGATCATTTGGAAAAACATGTAGCACAAAATTGGATTCTTTAGCTCCTGTCCAGCTTGAACATCCCTTGACAATGCATTTAGGCATTTTGGAAATTTATAGTAGCCCTAGAAGAAAAAAATACATATTTTTCTTACAATACTCTAGATCTATGAAGAAAAGAAAGACAGAAAGAACAAACGACAGAAAGAACGAAGGTCATTAGCCTGGGTGCCATATCCTATGGCAGATAGTCTTCTAATAAAAAGTGAACAGGCACACTCAGGAGTTGTGAAAAATTTATAAAAGGCTTATTTAACATTTCAATTAATTTACATAATCTTCCTCAAAATTATCAAATACTTTTTTCCCCTCATTCTTCACAAGTCCTGAGAGTGTCTGTTCTCCTTTTATCAGAGGTAAACAGAGCAAGATAGTGAGAACAGAAAGCAAGCAAGCAAGACAAGATAAAAAGAGTAAGATATATAACGAGAGAGTGAGACCAAGACATTGAGACTGCTAGAGATACTGAGAGCTAGACAGAGAGCACAAGAGAGCTAGATTGAGCAAGACTAACAGACTAAGAGCGCGAGCGCAAGAGAGCACGCAAGACTAAGCGGGAGAGCGGGAGCCCAAGTGCGGAGCGCGAAATCCCAAGCGCGGAAGCGCGAAAGCCCAAGCGCGGAAGCGCGAAAGCGCAAGACAGGAAGCGAGTAACAAAAATATTGTTAGACTGTTGTATGTCAACATGATTACTAGTCACAGAAATCTTATAAAGGGAACTTTCAACTCTAAAACACTTTTTTGCCAGTTGCTTAAGCTATTAAAATTGTATTTGGATGCATGTTTTAGTTTTCTTGCACTTACATACTTTCTAAGTTATGTACACTTCCGAGGCACACCCGTGCAGGACTTCCTAGTCCTGTAATTCTCCTCCCACCGCCTTCCCAGCTGTGCTAGGGAGCATGTTCACACTTCCCTTCATAGTGGTGTACATCACTTCCATCTTTACTGCAAGCTCTGCTTATTATACTGAGCTTGCAAGCTCAATATAAATGATTAACAGAGCTTGCTGTAAAGATAGACAAGATTAAAACGTACAAAGGGAGGCATGAACTCACTCGCTGGGACAGCTGGGAGGAGAATTACAGGACTGGGAAGTCCTGCACTGGAGTGCCGCAGAAATGTACATACCTTAAAAACAATGTAGGTACAAGAAAACCAAAACATGCATCCAAATACAATTTAATATTAACTACAACTACTGACACAGCTGCATTATTAAAGGGGAGAGTGATTATTAACAACATTATTTTCTAAGGGAGACAAAATGGCAAACAATGGGCTTTAACACTGACAATTTTATCAGTTTATTTATAAACATTTATGCTGACATTAAATTGTAATTCAATGCCAGTGCTATAGAAAAATACTTACAAAACAGAAAAGTGTGTGGCTCACTCCGCTAAGCTCCACTTTGCTCCTCAGCTATCCTTCCTTCAGGGTGAGTGGACAGCAAGAGATTCTAAATGATGACAGTCTCCAAAGTGGGCATGATTTGAAGCCGTAACACTAAGGTAATTTGTCCCTAAAGAGGATCCGTCTGGTCCGGTTAACAGATTCTATGTCTGCCAGGTTCAGTGCTGACCTACATAAAAAGGGGAGGAAGGGGGAAACTTTAGAAGATGAATACTCAAAACACTATTCATGTAAGAGGAAAGATACATGGATTGTTTGATTTATATTATACCAACTATATAGTTTCATGTTAAAATGAATTACTATCCCATTAAAGAGTTAGTAATGTCTATGAAAAGTCATTCTCCTTGTATTCCTTATATTAAAAAGAACAGCTTACACTGTATGAAAGACCTTACTTTTGTATCATTCAAAAATTATGAGATAAAGATCCCCCATGCCCCTTCTGGCCACATTACACTACAGCAGCATTCTAGTCTGGATGGCTATAGTGTGGGGGGCGCAGGATTTTCCTTATACTTACTGAAGTTTGTCCCTCACTGCAGCCGTTGAGTCGCAGGACCCAATTTGAGATTCAGTGGGAGGAGGCAAGATGGGGTGGGCTGGGGATCTTAGTAACTTTTGAACTACACAAAAGGTGTTACACATATCACAACTTATTCATTTAAATATAAAGAGGACCCGAACGACTTTTAAATACACATTACTATCCCTAAGACTTTAACCCTTTGAGTGCCAGAGGGGTGTCCACAGCATTGAGAAGCAATGGTTTTGACACCCTTGACAT
Source organism: Rhinophrynus dorsalis (assembly GCA_037306005.1). Classification (NCBI taxonomy): domain Eukaryota; kingdom Metazoa; phylum Chordata; class Amphibia; order Anura; family Rhinophrynidae; genus Rhinophrynus; species Rhinophrynus dorsalis. The sequence continues at coordinate 349,630,658 of CM074718.1, forward strand.
TCAAAGAGTTAGTATCAGCCTGTTACCACCATTCAATGAAAAACATAGGTCATTGTCTCACTTCTCCAACAGAACATCTGGAAAAGAGTTGAACTGTCTAGACAGCAGATGACACGTTTCACTACACAAACAAAATTCTAGCAGTGCAAGTTCTTATTTTAAAAAGAAATAGCCAAACAAGTTTCTTTTTACATAATAAAGTTTTAGTACCGATTTACATACCTGGAAACTTTCAAAATGAGCTGATCCTGAGGGTTTGTAACTATTAACCCTCAGAGTGGAACCCTAGAGCTACATGTCATCCCCAATTAATTGTTAGTAGCTTCTTATTCATGGAAATAGTGTAATAACTAGAGATGCACCAATACCGATTTTTGAAGAGCGAGTACGAGTACCGATACTTTTTTCAAGTACTCACCGATACCAATTACCGATCCTTTTCTTTGCGGTCATTTGCCAGTTTTCCAAGTACCCATATGCTTTAGGTACTTGGAAAACTGGCAAATGACTGCAAAAAAAGTATCAGTAATTGGTATCCGTGAGTACTTGAAATATATATATATATAATGCTCCGACGCTGAAGGAGTGAGAGAGGTGACCGGGGAGCATTGTGAGCAGCTCCCCGGGCTCCCTCTGTGCAGCACCGACCCTGACACAGGGTATCGGTGCTGGCATCGGCCGCATTTGCGCAAGTACAAGTACTCGCGCAAATGCTCGTTTCGGCACCGATACTAGTATCGGTGCAACCCTAGTAATAACATTGCTTAAGTGACAGTATGAGTTAGAATCATAACATTGTATGCAACTTACATCAGTGGAACAGCACATACATGTTGCGGAAGAGTGATCTGTGCTCTCTGTCGCTGTCTGTACCTTAAGGTACAATGCAACTCCTCCTTTGGCAAATAACCTACCATTGTACAGACAGACCACTCTTCCTCAACATGTCTGTTATGTCCCACTGATGTAAGTTAAATGTAATGTTATGATTCCAGCTTAAAGGGATAGTAATATTTCATAATAAAAGCAGCTCTAATTAATCTTCATAGTATTTGGGCCATGGAGAGTGTTATTTCAATTCTGTCAGAGTTGTAGTTCAAGAGTAATTCAATGACAAAGTCTCCCCCTCCCACCCATTTTACTGATGTAACACTGCTCAGCCAGATCAGAAGGGAGGTACCCAGGTAGACTGCAGAGAGTGACAACCTTCAATTAAGATAAGGGAAAAACTTGTCAAGGGGGGCAGTGTTTTCATAGAAAGAAGAAGATTGTCCCCTGCTGTTATCTGTCTGGTCTTCCAACCAGATTCCACATCTGAGAAGAAATGGCTTACACTAGGTAAAAGGGGCGGGAGGGGAAACTTTTTTGTGAATATCTCTCAAACCATCCAGGTTTGAGATAAGACTTATATCGTTCTTCTTTTTTTTAATGGCTACAAAATAAAATAAAGATAAAATGAAGTATTACTATCCTTTAAGCAATGTAATTATGCCATTTCCATGAATAAGAAGCTAACAATTAATTGGGGATAACTTACTGTAGCATGAAAATTCCACTTTAACAAAGGGCTCCCAATGAAATTATCCTACTCCCTCTAATCAAATGTTGCTCCAGTTGGCCCTAAAAGAACCATTGCCACGCAGCAACATACATCACTGCCTGAACACACAAAATAAGCAGGACTTATCCCTGTGCCTTCCAAGTGAAAGAATATCTCCCAAGTGTCCCTCTTCAGGAGGGACATCCCCTGTTTGTGACCCCTATCCTTCTCTCCTTATGGTGTGCCTCCTTTTAAGAGATCAGACTGGGTGGTGTGTATGAATAAAAGCATCACGTTGCTCCACAGCAACGAAACTCACATTAAAGCTGGTTTTCAAGGGATGGCAATAGCTGACGAAATACTGCTCCAATTAACACTCATACGACCATGGTCATGTAAAGCTGTATTTCTATGTTTTCAGATTTGTGGTTCAATAGTAATTGAATTCCAAATCATCCCCCTCTCTCCCCTTTCACCTGCATCACGCTGCCTCTAAACTGGTCGGAGAGGTCGCAGAAAGACACAATCTCCACTGAGTAAAAGGAAAAAAACCTACCCTCATTTGTCAATGGACTTATAGAACATGGCTTTCCCTATACTCTGGGTATGAGGAGTGTCCTCCACTGCGAGTTTTCCGGTCCGAGGACCTGATTCCACCATTGAAGAGGCTTACATACCATAAAATGGCGGAATGGGGTGGGGGCTATGTATCTCAAATTTAGAGCCAAACCCTCAAGTTTCAGTGTCGAACGTTTAGAACTCCCAGGTACATTGATTAAAATTCGACATTCAATGTATATTTACCGTTTGGATTTCAACTACGCTCGTAATAACCCAATCGATCGCTGTATCTTGGCCCACACGAACCCGATAGAATGAAGACAACCAGAATGATATCATCAAGCATATTAACGTGGCGCTAGGTTGAAAACGAGACTTGGCACGCACGCGCTTTGCCTGATAACGTTTATCTACGTTGACCAATGGAGAAGCGGTGTGTGGTTTTCCTGGTTACCTAGGTGACAGAGAATATGGAGGATGTAGAGAAGGATTGTGAATTTGTGGGACTTCTTTGTTACTACGTTATTTAGCAGAATAATCCGGCGAATAATAAATAAGGTAAGATGACTAGGGGTCGATCCAGGAATCACATGATAACCCCATTTTGAATATCAGAAGGCCGTGCAACGCATTAATACGGGTTAAGAAACTTCAAAATCTATGGTCGGATTAAACAGTGTACTCACATAAATCAAGTTTAATTTATGAGCTGGTAAATAAGTAATTTTAGTACATATCTCATATAGCCAGTTTGCGTTCGGTTCCATTTATTATTCGGATACGGATGGTCATTTTTATCAAACTTTAATACCAGGTGACAGATGCGGGGTTCCGTGGATGTTGCACCTTCAGAGTTATGTAGTGGAACTCTCAGGTATTTGAGGGGTTAAATTATCCATTTTACTCAGGGTAGATGTTTATTTTGTACCGTTTAGTGCAATTGATTTTCTCAATAATGTTTCCTGTTTTATTTTTTTCTTACATATATGATGTATGCTTATCTGTACGCTTAGCTGAATGTACTCTCCGTGTCAGGAGTAAAAAGGCTTTGTATATAATATTTGCAGTCAATAGGACGGCAGCCGTATTTTTTCCCTTTTGGCCGTGTAAGACAAGAAATTCTGATCAATAATAAACACATAACATTTGAATATATAGAGGTATATATAAAAACAAAAAACCTGAAGAAGTTCTGGGGCAGATCATGTGTATTTAGGGGACAATTAAACATTCTGCGAATTGTTTTTATTGAAATAGTGCTTTTGAACCCATTGAATACTTGAAATATCTGAAGAATTACTTTGCAGTGCACTGGAGAACACAATCATTCAATCGGAAAAATGTCACTTTTACATAAATGGTAATATTTATCCCCCTATGGTGCAGCTACCTTGCATTTATACACATAAACCCTTATATATATATATATATATATATATATATATATATATATATATATACATACATACATATACAGTCTCTAGTGATATACCAATTGTACCTGAGTTGATGTAAATTCTGTATACTTATCCAGTCCGACCGGTCAGCTGACTATAAGCAGGCAGAAATGTCCATTATTCTCCCATCCTTTATGTAATTTTGTGTCCTTGTTGTTAAACGGGTAGAAGGTTGCTTCTGTTGTGAAGAGCAGACTTCAATGCCGGTTCTTTGTATGTCTCTCCCCTAACTTTCTGATGTCCTGATATTGTTTAGCGGACATAGATATCAACTGTATCAAAGGAGTCAATTGGAAAAAAAAAACAACGTCTAGATTTGTCTCGTCTATAAAAGTGGGCGTTCTGCACCTAGTTAGCATAACAAGTGTGTTGATTACTGTGTTAGGATACATACTGTGAAATTAACAATTACATTCTAAGTGAAACCCACTGACATAACAAAAAGACAAGGAGTACAATGATGAAATACTAATAAGCAACGAGTGTCTACTAAAACATTAGGAAAAATATCCTAAATAGAATCGCAAAGTCATTGTACTACAACAGGCAAAATATCAATATACCAATATGGACAGCACAGCAAATGTATTGTTACAAGAAACCAGAGATTATAATCTGGCATCATATAGTTGAAAAAGTGCATCCTCCTATATTATAATTCGCTAAGGATGTTTGTCAGAAGCCGTCATGCGCAGTACAGACTGCCCGAGCCAGAGCTGATAAGGAGCGGGGGGATCTGAACCAAGCGGTCCCAGGAAGGTGCGCAGAGAGGACTACGGTCTGTATCAGCTACTGTGTGTTCGGGCAGTCAGTACTGAACAAGACTGCAGCACGGGCTTTAAAACGAGTAGAAGCATAAACTGAGATACATCCAAATTTCTCTCTCTCTCTCGTGAATATAAAGCTAGTTTATCTAAGGCATAAATATAAATATCAGAGATATAGAAAAAGAGCGGTCTAGTGTAGCAAATGGTAATGGGAAAAAGGGTGCCAAGAAAGATGATGTATGCACATCAGTGGATGCCGTAAAGGGGACTGTGTGAATTAATAAACAGAGGCCCCTGTGTGCAATGTGACTGGCCTCCCTCACATTGCGCAGCAAAGGTAATGTCAGGAACCACAGAGTGAGATCACGATCATATGAAACGTATCCACTATACATAATGTGGAAACAGAGACATCATCTTAATAGATTTAGGGGTCACTGACCAAAGGAGTCAAGCGTAGCTCATTCATATTGCGCAGTTTGAGGATCGGGGGTGACTCCACAGCCCATAATGTCAGACTATATGCCAGAGATAAGAATCTGAATGCTACCCAATAATGTATTGAAGGTGTAGCTGAACTGATGCACACATATCTTATGGGACTGTGTCACTGTGTATTACAAAGAACATAGCAATTTGATTAAACAAAACATAGCAACTTCATTGAATGGAATGATGTATGGATATGTTGCAAAACATGTGGACAAATATATAGCGATACATAGGCCCGTATATGTATATAAGACCTCCTACTGGGAGAAGTGTCAGCACTCCTAGAAAAACTGGATCTAGAGATAAGAAGCTGTTTGACCCTTACTTTACCCCGTACTTATAGATCTATGGGCATCATTCCATGTATTGGAGTAGAGATCAATATGGCATATTGAGGCCTTAATATTGGTTATGTCCCTAAATGACACAAGTTCTCAGACTGGCAGGATATAGCATGAAGAGAATAGACATGCAGTGTTGGCACATTGGCCTTAAACGGATAGTAATGTCCCAGAACATGTTTTATCATTTTGTAGGGATTAAAAAGTTAATGCAAAAAAAAATGTATCTCTCAAACCGCTATGGTTTGAGAGATATCTTCATTGAAAGCTTGACGTCTCGTGCTGCCGGCTTTACAGCTGTCAGCAGGAGATCCATGTTGGCCGACACGGAGGCTCTGCAGCAGAGCTGGAATCACTTTTTTAAACAGAATAACTGCATTGCAATGGTCTACTAAGTGTGCTTGCAAACCAGGCACACTTGGTAGACCATTGCAATGCAGCTATTCTGATTAAAAAAGCGATTCCGGCTCTGCTGCAGAGTCTCCCTGTTGGCCGACACGGATCTCCTGCTGACAGCTTTACAGCTGTCAGCAGGAGATGTCAATAAAGATATCTCTCAAACCATAGCGGTTTGAGAGATACTTTTTTTGTGTTAAACTCAACTTTTTAATCCCTACAAAATGATAAAAACATTTTCTGGGACATTATTATCCCTTTAAACAGTTCATGTAGACCTGTCAAAATTCAATATGAACTGCAGGACTAATCCTGTAAATTTAAAAGTTAAGGTTGTTGATGTTCCAAAGTCATACTCTTCTTAATCCAAATCAGCAATTGCTGGTCATAGGACCATAGTAAACCCAGTAATGTAGTTGACTATATCCCTAAACATAATCATGTTGTGGGGGTTCTACCTCAGCACAACATGCTTCTATTGGGTGTAGTTCCATGCCAATAAACTGGTAGATTATAGTCGAAGGGTTTGTAATCCAAAAGGGAATGTAGTCCAAAGGTATTCCATAGTATCCAGTCTTGCTGTGTACAGAGATGAGAATTCTACTCCGCTGTATACCCATTCTCTGTGGCTCTAAAACAGCTATAGTCTTCTGTATATCCAGTGATCATGCTTGCCAAACTGAGTCAACACAAGCTAGAATATGACAATTTTTCATTGAGCCCTGTGGGTGCCATCATGTGGAGCCACTTAATCCACAAGATTTCCTTTTTATGAAGGAACCTAGTTCTATCCCCACCTCTTGGTAGTGGCAGGACTTGATCTATGGCCATACACTGTAAAGATGAAGTAGGATGAGCTTGTTCAAGCCAATGTCTGGCCACAGCTTGTCACTATAGTGATTAGCTAAGGCTTTCACAATAGTATCCCTGAGGTTCGCAATACACTCCCTCAGAATTGTGATAGTAAGTCCAATGTATACTTTTTACATGGACAAATGATGTAAAATACTATGTATGTACTGGTATAACTTTGGACGGGTTTTCAGCCATTGGCTTTAATTGCTAGTCTTTCCTGCTTGTTGATATTGGAGTCCTTCATGTGATCTTCCGTAGTCAGTCTATCATTTTCTATTTCCAAAAGTCTTGTGAATGTTTTGATAGAGGAATTAGTATTGTTCGGCTCAAATATACTCTTGGGCCTAAATGTTTGCATGTCATCCTGTAAATTGGCAGTGTTTTTAAAGAAATCCCTTAATTGTAAATTCCATTGGAATTTGTGAAGCTCTGTATCAAAATAAATGGAGTCATGGGTACAAAAGTGAGTTCTTTGTATAAAATACACATTTCAGTTTCACTATGGGGATACTGACTCAAATTGAAGATTATTTGTTCTTTGGTTTGTCCTTGGCAGTTGTCCCTCTGGCGCCCCCTCATGCTTCTTCTGGGGTGAGGTCTGTTTTTACAGTGCTTGTTTTTGGCCTGGTGATAACCCTTAAAAAAGCTGATTTTGAATATTAAAAAGTGTATAAAAAAAGGTGCAAATCTAAAGGATTTACTTGTTAAAACAGACCCGTCACTCTGTTGCACTAGTTCCAAATCTACATGGTTGGGCCAGGTTAAGAAAGGATGTTACAAATGTCCTGACTGTACATCATAAATGGCAAACATTCTGTCAATACACGGTCATTAAGATTAAAGACTGACTCAAGTGTACCAGTACATACATAGTATATTACATCATCTGTTCATGTAAATAAATTATACATTGTACTTACTACCACAACTCTGAGGGAGCGTATTGCGAACCACAGGGCTACTATTGTGAGAATCCTAGCTTATCACAATAGTGACAAACCAGTGGCCAGACATTGGCTTGAACAATCTCATCCTCCTTCATCTTTACGTTTTATGGCCATTGATCAAGTACTGCCACTACCAAGAGGTGGAGATAGAACTAGGATCCTTCAATCAAAAGAAATTCCTATGGATTAAGAGGCTCTGCATGATGGGGCACACACAGGACTCACTGAAAAATTGTCATATCCGTGCTTGCCAAACTGAGTCAATAGAAGCAAGATCACTGGAGATACAGAAGACTGTAGCTGTTTTAGAGCCACAGAGAATGAGTATACAGCAGAACAGAATTCTCATATCTGTACCAAACAAGACTGGATACTATGGAATACCTTTGGACTAGATTCCCTTTTGAATTACAAACCCTTGGATTATAATCTGCCAGTTTTACACCCAACAGTAGCATGTCATGCTGAGGTAGAACCCCACAACATGATTATGCTTAGGGATATATTCAACTGACTTACTGGGTTTCTGTGGTCCTATGTGATTTGGATTAAGAAGAGTAAGGTAATCTCTCCATAACTATATGCAACACAGAAGTGGATTGACACACAATGTGATCTCACAAGGGCTAAGACATTTCTTCATGGTATGTGACTATTGTTGCTATGTCTTCACAAATTCTAATTGTGCTTGTCATCTACAAACAACTGACTTTGGAACATCAACACGTTAACGGGAACTTTAACTTTATCTTTTACTTTACAATATGGTTACCTGTGGATTAATCTTGCACTTTATATTGAGCTTTGACAGGTCTACATTAACTGTTTAAGGGCAATGTTCTAACACTGCATGTCTATTCTCCTCATGCTATATCCTACCAATTTGAGAACTTGGTTCATATAGTGACATAATCAATATTAAGGAGTCAACATGCCATGCCCATCTCTGCTCCAATACATGGCATGATGACCATAGATCTATAGGTACGGGGTAAACTAAGGGTCAAACAACTTCTTATCTCTAGATCCAGTTTTCTAAGCGTGCTGACATCTCTCTCAGTAGGACTTCTTATATACATATATGGGGGCTAAGTATTGCTATATATTTGTCCACCTGTTTTGCAACATTTCCATACATCATTCCATTCAATGAAGTTGCTATATTTTGTTTAATTGAATTGCTATATTGTTTGTAATATTCTTTGTAATACACTGTGACACAGTCCCATAAGCTTTGTTTGCATCATTTCAACTACACCTTAGATATATTATTGCGTAGCGGTCAGATTCTTATCTCTGGCACACCCCGATCCTCAAACTGCGCAATATGAATGAGCTACGCTTGACCCCTTTGATCAGTTACACTTAGTGATACCTAAATATATTGATTGAAATGTGTGAAAGGATGCACTCTCAACAACGAATGTGAACACCTGGGTGCCAATAATATATTTTAGATAGCAATGGGTTAAATCTGCACTCTCAGGTCTGCTTAATGAAGATTATAGTAACATTTATTAGAGGATCAACGTTTTGATCCCTGAATGGGATCGAAACATTGATCCTCTAATAAATGGTACTATAATCTTCATTAAGCAGACCTGAGAGTGCTGATTTAACCCATTGCTATCTGAAATATATTGATTGATATGTTGACTTGATGTCTCTGTTTCAACATTATGTATAGTGGGTACATTTCATATGATCTTGATCTCACTCTGTTGAGAGGGAACTGTGGTTCCTGACATTACTTATACTGTGCAATATGAGGGAGACTGGTCACAATGCACACAGCCGTCCCCTTTAGGACATCCACTGATGTGCATAAATTATCTTTCTCAGCAACCTTTTTCCATTACCATTTGCCAGAGTCTTACAAGATACTACTGCAGCACATGCTACAGTAAACCTCTCTTTGTCTATATCTCTGATACTTATATTTATGCCTTATATGAGCTTTCTTTATAGTCTCATGACACACACAGCGATTCAGGTGTATCTCATTTTATGCTTCTATGCACTTGTTCAGCTATATGATGCCAGATTATCATTTCTGGCTTCTTGTGACAATAAATTTGCTGTCTCCATATTGACATATTGATATTTTGCCTGTTGTAATACAATGATATTACGATTCTATTTAGGATCTTTTCCCTAATGTTTTAACAGACACTTGTTGTTTATTAGCATTTCATCATTGTAATCATTGTCTTTTTGTTATGTCAATTAGGATTTAATTGTTAACTTCACAGTATGTATCCTACCACAGTAATTGACATACGTGTTATACTAACTAGGTGTGGGACACCTGGTTTTGGCACCCTTTTGTTTACTTGTCTGAGGTGTAATTTTGATAAAGGCCTGTCTGCAAGGCTGAAAAGTAGATTCAATAAACATCAACACTTTATTCATCTACAAACTCCCAAGAACTGTATGTATTTGTTTTACTTTGGGTGTGTACCCATGTTGGACTGTAATACAATTACCAGTGAGTGCAGCTCTCTCCAATTTTCTATATGTAATATATGTATATATGTATAAATTTATAGTGTGTGTGTGTGTATGTTTAGACTGCAGAGGCTTTTGGCCATCCAGATGGAGGACTCTGTGATTCATGGCTGCATCTTCCGCTTATCTTAGTTAGGAAATTACCTCTTGACTGATATCCACTACTACAGAGTCCTTTCTCTTTTTGTTACTAGTTATCTGTATTTGGGCATGTCCTCTGTCATATTACCTCCTTTACTGGATTTCCATCGCTTATCAGTGCATTTAAACTACAGCTATTGTGTGATCTCTGACCAATGCATTGGAGCCCTAGCTTTCAGGTGGTTAAACACTATATATACATTATTAGGACTTTTTATTTGTTCCCTGTGGTGCAGTTTGTTTGTGCTGCAGTTCATTGGACACCTCCCTCATTCATAGCGGATGTTGTAAGGATTGACAGATTTTGTTTTACTCGAAGAGTCAGACCAAAAATTTTTTTTTTTTTTTTTTAAATAATCTTTATTTTGACATGGAAAATACAATACAGCATTTCTTTGTACAGTAATGCTTTCCAATACAGAGTGCATTCATACATTTAAAACAATAAAGTTCTTAATACCTGCAACGCAGTGCAGTTTGGCAGCACACAGGTACATTTGAACTTTATTGTATCATTACTTTATTGAACTCAATACTTGTACTTTATTTCACTGTAGTAAAGTCTCTGTGGGTGACAATGGTATTGGGCCATTGGAGGGGATGCTAGTCCTCCTCTTCAGGGCTGTCCAAGATGTTATAGTCTCTTAGCAGGCTGTGGATCGAAGAGGGGGGGTGTCAGACAGAGTGTGTGTGTGTGTGGGGGAATTTGTGGCTAATGGGAGCAAGCTGGAGGGGGGGGTGTTTATTTTTATTTTATGCTTATTTATTCAGACCTTGGGGGGGCATCAGGACCATTCCTGGTGCCCCGCGTGGCATAGATCACCTGTCCAATTGGATAGAGACCAATGCAGCATCCATGAAGGAGATCACCACCATCTCATATCTCCTTCTGCTTAACACAACATTCTATGAATGTCGGGGCTGAGTAGGAGGCTCATCATGGCCCACCCACATCATTGATAATGCTTGTGCATCTTGAAGGTCTCAGCCCGAAAGGTCATAGAAAATTGAAGGCTGTGATCTCTTTCCTGGTCTCAGCATTGCTTGCCAATCCAGTAGGACAGGTGATAAATGCCGAGGAGGGGGGCAGCATCAGGAGGGGTCCCAATTTAATGGTAACCTGGCACCCTAGTTTTGTCAAGCCCTCAGTTAAAGGTTCAATATACAATCCTTTTAAATGATAAGTAGTGTTCTCAAGGCTATTGGAGCCATGTCCCTAGAGCTTAGAATTCACCTGTTCCCTTTCTGTTACCCCTGCTGACCTGTATGATCTGCAGGTCTGGATCATATCTATGCCTCATTCAGCATTGATGAGGGATTAAGGAACATTGCCATTCTCTGCATAGAAGTCTTGCAGAAGGCAATCCACCCTCAATGGACTTTTGAAGAGATAATAGACCTCCCCCATAAGTACTGAGTGAGGAGCTGACATCGCCTAGCCCTGCAGATAACCGATCTATAGCGGTAATTGAGAGGGAGTTGGTTGGTTTCAAGCTATGTGACCTTGGTTCCCATAGCTGAGAGAACATTGCTTACAGTTTTAAAAGGGTTTTATAATGATCACTGCTGCCCCTTTAAAAGCCTTATTTAAATCCATTGAGATTTTAATTTATTCCTTATGCCCCAGAATTGATAATCTTTTGTTATGTACCTAATTCCCTTTTATGCCTCTTTTGTGTAAAGAAGTGCTAACAATTTTTTTTTGTTTTTGCAGGCTAGAGCATGCTGACCAGAGGTGGATTGAGAAGTTCGGCACTGGCCCGAGCTCAAGCTCAGCTGTCTGGGAAGAGAGTTCCGTTACAACCCAAAGACTCTAATGATGAACTCAAGGTGCTCATACAGAGCAGCTAACCATACTCTGTGTGTTAAAACATTAATTAGAGGAGTATACTCTATCTCTGACACTACCTATATTCCATAATAAAACTTTATTACAACTGTACTGTTAACAGAGCAGTCGGTATAAGAATGTGTTGCTGCCTGATAAGTTAGTTATAGTGATAGTAATGTTTCACAACAAACAGCAGTTTCAATACTGTGATAGTTGTAGTTCAAGAGTAATTGAACGATAAAGTTTCCCCCTCCTGCCCCTTTTACCTGGTGTAAGCACCCACCCCTCAGATGTGGAATCCAGTCCATAGACTAGACAGCTCGCATCAAGGGTCAATATTCTACAGTGAGAACAATGAAAACCCTGCCCCCTTGACAGGTTTTTCAGCTTTTTCCCTTATCTTTATTGAAGATTGTCCCTTTCTGCAATCTACCTGGACACTCCCTGATGCCGTGAGGTGAGCAGTGTTATATCAGTAAAAGGGACGGGAGGAGGATACTTTATAATTCAATTACTCTTGAACTACAACTTTGACAGAATTAAAATAACACTCTCCAAGGCCCAAATACTATGATGATTAATTAGAGCTGCTTTTATTATGAAACATTACTATCCCTTTAAAGGGACCTTTTCCATGTCTACGTTAGACTAGACAACACACAATTTCACAATAAGGCAGATGTACTAAGAGCAAATGGAGCAAACCAACTGCACCACAGGGGACAAAAAAATCTCCAAATTCCTAGTGATTTAATTTGGGCATTTAACACACTGAATGCTAATTAAGGGTGCTAATCTCCCTACCACTAATGGTTAAGATGTTACATGGTGCACTAACAATACTGTAGACTGGACCAAGCTCTGTATCTTTTGGTATCCTAACCCATCACCTGCAAAATCAATGTCTTGGAGACCTCTTTAGCATGTATATGTTTAAAAAGCACCAGTTAGATACATGTGAATTTTTGTTTGTTCCATAGTTGTTTGTGTTCTTGGTACATCAAGATCAAAGACTGTCTAGAATCTTTTGTATAATGCTACTTGTTGGGTTACTTTTCTTGACTCTATTTGCTAAAATATAATCTACTATTCCATTTGTTTTTTGGAACTACAGGGCCTTCTTAAAGGAGCATGGCTTGGTTTATTAGTACATTTGATGCTTATAGAGGCTTATAATGAATTCCATATTCTTGAATGACTGTAAAATGTTTGACCAGAGAATATTCTATCTGAATAGGGCCTCCCTGCTCAGCCTCTTTATGTATAAATCATGGGGGAGATGTACTAAAATGTGATAAAGTGAAGATGACTTCTCCAGTGATATCAATTCTCCATTTCCTATGATATTCTGTGGAGCCAACACACTAAGATTTGTCCAGATTGGAGATCTATAGAATTACATAGGAACTGGAGAAGTCCTCTCCGATTTATCACACTTAGTGCATAATGCCCTTAATGTCTGTGAATTGAGAAAGTGGTACATTTCTTACAGGTAGATGCACTAATGTGTGATAAAGCAGATATCACTTCTCCAATTCCTACGTTATTCTATAGAGCCTCTGCACTATTTCTCCAACTTTGGAAAGTTGGTGCATAGTCTCCATAGAATAGGAACTGCAGAAGTCCTCTCTGCTTTTATAACGCCTTAGCATATAACCACCCAGGTATTTTGCTTTTCCTCTGTGTCCAGTCCACAGCAATATACTTTGGGTATTGACTCTGCCTTCCAGCTGGTAGGTCCAATTACAATGATAAAATGTCTGCTCCACTTCCCAACTACAGTTAGTTTGGTCCTACCAAGCTAGACGACAGAGGCAGGAGCCTCTCTTTCTCCCAAGTCTTACCCTTTTGTTTTGTTCTTTTATGCGGTTGACCTAAAACGCGGATTGCATTGTTATGATGTGCTTTGGTGTCAGGATCTCATACCCCACGTTTCCGGGGTCGCATTGATCTGCTGGGTTTGCAGGACAGAAGGCTTACTTGCTGTCAGTTTGCTTCCCAGACTCAAAGGCCGTGTGTGTTCCATGGTTGGAATGTGGCCACAAGTATGCAGCTGGGGCAGGCACCAGTACATAAGGAGCAGGATGCGCTCATCTGTGGCAATGTAAGTTAAAATGTACTTATTTTGAGCCTCTGTATCTATTTGCTTAATAGCTATACAGTTGCTGTCCTACCTAGTTTATTATCATGTGTTCCTTTAAGGGGATAAACCCAAACCAGTGCTTGAGACCCTCCTAAAGAAGATAAGTCTATTACTAATACTAGAGTCTGTGCAGAGTGCGACACCAAATTTTCTGTCTCTGATCCTGCAAAACTTTGTTCTGAGTGTCTAAAGCTTCTGGGAGTGATATTCCATCCAATTTCAAAGACTTTTTAGGATGGATGCGCACTTCAATGCAGGAAACCTTTTCCTCTATGCAGGAGTCAGCCAGAAAATGTCCAAGGGCCTCTGACCCTGATGAGGGCCCATCCTGAATTCCTTTCTCCAATACAGGACCTTCAAGATGGAAACAGTATTGTCACTAATCAAGTCAATATCTATGAGAGCCTTTTTAACCACAGTGGATCTGATGGATGTGTACCATCATATTCCCATGAGGAAAGCATATCAGACGTTTCTAAGATTTGCCATAGAAGACCATTATCAGTTCACCTACCTACCATTCGGTCTAACTGCAGCACCTTGGGGTCTTTACGAAAATCCTGGCAGGAGGACTAGAACACCTAAGGAGGGGAAAAACCATAATCCCTTATCTGGACGATCTTATCATCTCAGAAACAGATCAACAAGCTGAGAGATATACGCATTACACCATAAGCCATCTCCAAAAACTAGGTTGGCTTATAAACTTTCAAAAAAGTAAAATAATCCCATCTCAGAACCTGGTGTTTCTAGGAATCAACATAGATACGATATGAGGAAAAGCATCCCTCTCAGAAGACAAAAAGAGGAGGATTCTTTGCAGTATTTCAAGGTTCAATTCTCAGAGCATTCATACAACAGAGGATTTCATGCGGGTCTTAGGAGTTTTAGCCTCTACAATCCAAGTCTTACCATGGGCAAGATTGCACATGCGTAACATTCAGATTCATTTCCTAAGCAACTGGAACAGGAATCACAAGGATACATCCCAGAGAATCATAGTTCCAGCCAGGATAAAAGAGCTACTATGGTGGAAGAAGACATCAAACCTGTTGAGAGGAATTACACTGAAGACTGTAATCTGGGAGGACCTAGTAACGGATGCCAGCCAGCAGGGCTGGGGGGGACTGTGGAACAGGCAACCAGTACAAGGCAAGTGGTCAATGAAGGAAAAGAACCTACACATAAATGTTAGAACTCAGAGCAGTAAGAAAGACTCTGATAAACTTCAAGGAACATTTGCAGGGGAGACCAGCGACGGTCTACTCAGACAATATGACGACAGTAATGTACTTGAAGAATCATGGAGGTACCAGGAGCAGGAAGTTATTTCTGGAAGCAGAAAAAATATTAAGATGGACGGAAACAAATCTGCCGTCCATCTACCGGAAGTTCAGAACATCCAAGCAGATTTTCTCAGTCGACATCACTTGGACCAAGGGGGATGGGCCCTCAACCCAAGGGAGATGCCAGAGATAGACCTCATGGCATTAAGACAAAATATCAAGTGCAGAACGTTCTTTTCCAGGTGGATGGAACAGACAGCAAGAGGGCAGGATGCCCTGAGATTCTTATGGAACCAACAGTTGGGTTACAAATTTCCTCAGATTCCATTAATACCAGAAGCCCTAAGGAAAATAGAGACAAGTCAAACATCATAATGATCGCTCCAGAGTGGACAAGAATGTTTTGTTATGCAGCCCTGGTAAAGATGTCAATAGAAGAACCATGGACACTACCAAATCAGCAGGATCTGTTTCGGCAGGGACCCTTGTATCAGAATCCAAGTTTCTTGAGATTGAAGGCTTGGAGGCTGAGAGGAGATCACTTTCACTTTGAGGACTTTCAGCAAGAGTGATTGATACCATCATTTCAGGGAGGAAGGCATCCACCACAAAAAATCTACTGCAAGGTTTGGAAAACCTTCAGCACTTGGTGCAGAGAAAACACAATTTACAGATCTGCACTTTCAACCCCAGTTGTATTACGGTTTCTCCAGAAGGGACTCAGGCTACTTCCCTGAAGGTACAACTTTCTGCCATATCAGCAGTACTGGCATTTCATTTTGTGGAAAGAGATTTGATCAGGAGATTCATGAAATCTGTTTGTTAAAACAAGACCCAGAATAAAGGACATTATTCCTCTGTGGGACCTTAATATTGTTCTCAATCAACTAGCAATATCTACAAAATTTGAACCCATTCAGGAGATATCTTTAAAGCTCTTAACACTTAAAACAGTATTTTTGGTGGAAATTACCTCAGCTAGAAGAGTAACCAAGATACATGCCTTATCAATTACATCGCCATATATGATAATTCATCAAGATAGGGTTGTTTTCAGAACCAAGCCTTCCTTTAGTCCAAAGGTAATCTCTTCATTTCACATCAACCAAGAAATCATATTGCCTTCTTTTTGTTCCAATCCCACAGATGACAAGGAGCAATCCCTTCATAATCTGGATGTAGTAAGTTGTATTACCTGTTACTTATCTGGCACTCAAGAGTTTAAGTATTCTGATAGTCTTTTTGTTCATATTTTTTGGGGGAAATTTAGAGGAAAGACAGCTTCAAATGCATCAATTTCTAGATGGATTTCAGATTGTATCAGAGTAGCACATGTAGAATCAGGAGCAGAACCTCCTAAAATTGTTAAGGCTCACTCTACCAGAGCTAATGCTACCTCTTGGGCAGCCAAGACCGAAGCCTCAGTAGAAGATGTATGCAAGGCTGTAACTTGGTCGTCTGTTTCAACATTTATCAGACATTATCACCTGGACGTTCAAGCATCTGCTCGTGCTAAATTTGGGAGACAAGTCCTCCAAGCAGTTATCCCGACTTGATGGGTAAGATTGTATATGCTTTGATCTTTAAGCTATGTATGTATTGACCCTCACTAGGGACACGGCTTTGGTATGTCCCATATGTATTGCCGAGGACAGAAGACACAGAAGAAACTGTAAAATTTACTTACCGATATTTTCATGTTTTTCTGTGTACCTTTCACAGCATACCCTACCCTCTAACTAATGTCTGGTTACCCATATGTAATGCTATGGAAGGGACACAGAAGAAAAGAAAATATCGGTAAGTAAATTTTACAGTTTCTCAAATTAAGACCTTTCAAGATGAAAACTATAACATCAGCAATAAAGATGATCCAGCCTCAGTCATATCTGACCATCAGAAGTATCTCCGATTTCACATCTTTGCAATCCACTACCAATACAGGGTACTGCAATTTGGGCTGGCCTCAGTCCCACAAGTTTTTACTAAGGTTCTGGCAGTATCCATTGCAACCCTACAACAGGGGATTCCTGTGGTCCCATATTTGGACAATATCTTGATCATAGAAGTAATCAGTGAAGTCCGTATAAAGCACAAGCTATTGCCTAGACCTACTTCCAAGTCTAGGTTGGGTCATAAGCAAGAGTCCATTCAAGAGACAAGTACTGGCAACCCAGTCAAAGAAATATAGACTTCTCTCTTGGTGAGAATCAGGGCTCATGAACTCCCCAGAAGACCAGTCTTCATATAAACATTTTGGAGCTTCTAGCAGTTTGGAACATGCTATGGCAGCTTCCGGCGGATGTTCAGAGAATAGCAGTCCTGATATGTTCAGACAATGTCACAACAGTCGGTTATCTTTAAAATCTGGAAGGAACAAAAGAGCCCTCTTCTTAATCACCTGGCCAGGCAAATCTTTCAGTGGGCAGAGAAACATATAAAGGCACTAACCGCATCCTACCCATCAGAAAATCTCAACCTTCAGGTCGAGTTCCTCAGTAGATGACAGACCCAGGACAATGGTCATGAAAATAAGTTTTTCAAGGCATTGTCTGCTCTCGGATCACCAACATTAGATCTGATGGTGACAGTTGAAAACAGTCTGTGCCAGACCTTCAGGTCACACTGGAAGACCAAACTCTGTCTGGGGCAGGATGCCCTGATGTTCCATTAGGATTTCAACCTGGCATATGTGTTTCCTCCCATTCTGCTGTTCACAGAAGTGGTTCAGAAGGTCAGACAGGACAAGTCATTCTTGTAGGCCCCAGACTAGCCAAGAAAACTGTGGTGCACAAAACTGAGAAGGGATGTCCACACAACTACTTCTAAAGCTACCAGATGTTCCAGACCTGTTAGCACAGGTACCCATTCTTCCCCCAAATCCAGCCTTCTTGAAGCCGATGGCCTGGAACTCTGAAGAGAACTATTTAAGATCTGAAGGTCTCTCAGAACAAGTATTGAGACCATGCTGGCAGGGAAAAGACCTTCTTCAAAAAACTTATTACAGACTCTGGTCTATATTTCACAAATGGTGCCTACCCAAACAACTAAATATGGCTCATTACTCCAGAAAGAATCCTTGACTTCCTTCAGGGTGGTTTCCAGAAGAGCTTTAGACCAGTTTCTCCCAAGGTTCAATTATCTGCGGTTTTGGCAATACCTTTGGTGGACCACTGCTTTGTACGTCGATATACTTCAGCTGTTACTAAGGTCAAGCACACAATCCAGGAAATAACCCATCCCTGGAATCTTAACCTGGTTTTGCAATAACTATGTGCCTACCCATACTTTGAACCTCTAGAAGAAGTTTACTTTAAATAAATAACTCTTAAGACAATCCTGCACACTGCTATTACATCAGCTAGACCAGTGCATCTACCCTTCATTTCACATAGTTTGCTTGGTTTTATCTTCATATGTACTTATTCGATAAGGAGAATCAGCCCTTTTTAACATCTTATAAGAATTCAATTGAATGACAATCCTGTTACACCTGCGTTTTGATTTAATTTCTCTTACTACTATTTATTTATTTTCAGTCTTGATGTTTATTTATCTATTTTAATTTGTCTTTTTATGCATGTGATCTTATGAATATATGTTCATTTATTCTTATGTCTATAATGAAATTTTAATTTTGAGCTATTTATATTGTTTCATGCACATGTATTAATTAATATGGACACAAGAGCCTATAAATAACCCTCAGGACTTCCCAGAGTTCTCTTTCACAACCTTCCCTGAAGAAGCAGACAGAGTGTCTGCAATAAAGTTGGGTATAGATGGCTCATTGCCTTGTCTAAACCGGGACTCCTCCACACACCCTGCGAGTTTCCCTCGCCCCTGTCAGGCCCCATACCGATCCTTTAGCATCCTAATCACACCCTGCTAAGAGGAAATACACTTGGCATGGTGAGCCCCACTTGGACCATTTTTTTTAATGTCACCAGGCCACTTAGCTAACTGTGGGATAACAGACAACATCTGGGAGCATAGAACAGGAGAGACAGAGGACGCAGTACGCCGGCTATAAGGGAGAGACCCGTGAAATATGCATAAAGCCCAAGAAGGGCCTTTGTTCGTGCATTTTTAGCATTGTTGCACAATTGTATTCATTAAACATATTACACTTAGATTGGTTTCCTTTTCTCTTGTTATGTGCGCTGTTTGCTGAGTGTATCTGGATCCAGACCAGCGAGTGAGTTGCAGGCATTGTTATGTGTACCCCCATTCGTTTCATCAGGATAAGGTAGTCTTACGCCCAAATAATTCCATTTAATTCAAGGTTGTGTCTCCATTTCATCTCCGCCAAGAAACAGTACTTCATTTGCTTTGCCCAAGCACTAAACTGAAAAAAAAGTTACACAACCTGGGGCTTCTCAGTTGTTTACACATATATTTGAACAGGACACAGCTTATTCAAAAGTCAGATTCCCTCTTTGCCCATTTCTGTGGAAAGTTCAAAGACACAGCTGTCTTCTATTGCTAGGTGGGTCAGGGACCTGTATCAAGCCTTCTTACAAATCCGCAGTTGGAGACCCACCCTCTGGAATAAGGCTCATTTCATCAGAGATGTTGCTACTTTTTTGCACCTGAGGAGATCCATAAAGAAGCCACATGGTCCTCTATTTCAATGTTCGTTAATCACTGAGGATGCAAAATTCAGCAGGAAGGTGATCACAGTGTCCATTTCTGTCTAAGGGTAGGTGAGTTGTTACTGCTCTGTTAAGTCCCACAGTCTGTTGCCATGGATTAGACACAGTGGAAAAGGTGAAATTTGTTCATAAATATAATGCATATGTTATATGTGCTTTCTGCTATTTTTCGCGTAACGTGTTCTCTCTTTCCAACTTGGACAATAGTATAACTGCAGTAGGGAGATGGAGCAGACATTTTTATAATTTTAATTGGTCCTTCCAGCTGGGAAGTGGAATCAATGCCCACATTCAATTGTCATGGAAGGACACAGACGAAAACAATATTAGTGAGTAAATTTCATATCTTCTCATGCTCCGTTGTAATAAAGGGCATGAGCAGAGCATACATCTGTCATTTCTCAGACCCCCCCCCCCCATATTTACTTGTTTTGAGAGAAGGCACACTGGCATCTCCTGACCCCCTTGAGAAAACGTTTGAGAAATCGAGTGAACTACAAGGTTCATCTTGACTTCACTCTGTTATTATGACGTTGCTGCTCCTTTTTCTTCTTTACTAACTTTAAGGGTATTCCAGACATAGGCCCTTGCTTTCTGTCTAGAGGCAAATTGCTGCTTCTCAATGACAAGGCCAACTGAAGGCTGAAATGTAGGTCTTGGATTTTAATGTTTTGACTGACATATCAATGCTGGACCATCTGTGTGCAGTCCTAGACTGATATAAATATGGAAATTTGTAGTCTGCTGTAGCACTAGAACAGAAAACATGACTGAGCAGCACCTGAGGGGGCATCATCTGTAAGAATAAACTACTAAGTCTTAGAGTCAAAGAGACTCTACTGGAGCCTAGGGGTTGCATTATGGACAATATTGATAATAAAATACACTACCAGTATAATTAAAATCTTAAAATAACGTGCGTGAGTGTTTTATTCGACTTTTCATTCTTATTATACTTGAAGATGCTTGCATGCTAGAGTCACTCAGCCAATAAAGGTACCATTTTTACTCTACTAGTCTTCTAAAGAGAACTTGTCACCTTTCCAAATCCTTCCCTCAATGAGTCTAAATCTTGAAATGACTTTGATTCTTTTTACACATTCATTTATTCAACCCCTATAATGAAAATTGATTGTTTCTAGCAGCCTAAGAAAGTGGTGAGAGGCTCAGATCTCCAGAGAAATCACAAGTAATTATACAGACTTTATCCGACCAAGTAAAAGAACAAACATCTACCAAACTTAGACTCCCCAGCTACTCAATTAAAATGATCAAAAACTATTTACCTGTATGGGAAACTAACTGCACAAGGTATAGGTATTTTTGAGTGGATCATTTCATGAGACTAAAATCAGTGAAGGTAACAGGTCTGCTCTAAATATAATTGGAATCCATTTCAGATGCCATTTAATAAAGGTAATCCATGGTTCAGCAAGTATAATTGTTTTACATTGCTAACATCCAGTCTGAATTGTATTTTAACTTGCGGAGAGCAAGACAGTTGTGCAGTTCTGACATCCAAATGGTATTTATGCATAGTACTTATTTTATTGTCTCCTAGGTCCCACCACTAAATACATGTAAAGATAATTTAGGATATAGTATGTACTCTCTCTCTTTCTCTCGTTTTAGGAGTATATGAATGCTCTTAACAAGAAAGCAAGTGCATTAAAGCTCTCCCAGCAATCAGTTGCCGACCTGAGTGACTTCTCTGCTGAGGAGCAGGAAACAGAACGGTATAAAGGAAGTGACAGCCCCCTCCAGGCACCACACACACACAGCAGGTTCCTGAAGAAAAAACAAGTCCATGAGGAAAAAACATGGGAGGCAAAGAACAGTGGAACCACGGACAAGAAGATCGCGTCAGTCCCCAGTTTAGTTCCTGTCCAGTCAAAGATGCCAACCAGTGCAGCACTAAAAAAACTGGCAGAAATTGAGAACAGACACAGACTGAGGTAGAGAAACATGAACACCTCTTATTAATATATCCTAAATTACCTATAAATGGGCAGAAAATGTTAATGTTAAAAATATGTAAAAAAAACTATATATATATATATATATATATATATATATATATATATATATATATATATATAGATATATAGTGTACATATTTATATGCATTACATTTTTCCTTACATGAGTATCTTAAGAATCTGATTTTCTGCTGTGCATATATGTATATTTGTTTTTTGAAACTTGAGCATCTTGGATATTTCTTTCCTTGTGATGAACATGTTTTATAAGGTTTAGTGTATATCTATTCAATAGATATCCTTTATGTGAATATTTGAATCTTTAAGGTGAAGGTATATCTATGTTATATATTGGGCTATGAACTATATGCATAGTGAGTGAGTCTATATTCCTTTGATTGGGTTTTACAGTATGTGTGTGTGTGTGTGTGTGTGTGTGTGTGTGTGTGTGTGTGTGTGTGTGTGTGTGTGTGTGTGTGTGTGTGTGTGTGTGTGTGTGTGTGTGTGTGTGTGTGTGTGTGAGACAAAAAAAATTGGGGAGATTCACTAAAGGTTGGTTGTATGGCGATATGATTTTGTTGGTGTGTTCAAAGCACTTCGACATTTTGATGTAGACACACCGCCATATGTACTAAAATTTAGGAATGCAAAGGACGGGAGGAGACGGTCTCCATTAGCATACAGGATTGTCAAAGTGCTGTGGATGTGGAAGGGATGCTCTCCCTCACACGTCACCAGCAGTATGACAGTCCTGAAGTCTGAGAGCTGATTCCCCAGTTGGCCAATAGAGGAGTGGAGAGGATACTTTCAGCACCATATGCAGCATCACTCCTTTATCCCTTTGATTGCCATAGGCATGTGCAGTTCTGATCCCTGCGGCACTCAAAGGGTTAATGTAAAAAACATATGTTGAAGACAAAACATAGTGAAAAAAGCCTAGTAGATTAGAAAACATATGTTCATTTTTTTTGTTATAAAATTAGACCTGCCTCATAACTTGTATATTCACCCTTTGATTGCCAGAGAGGCGTGCATTGCATCCCCTTCTGGCATTCAAAGGGTCAAAAAATAATGTCCGTTTTGTGTTCTATAAAATCAGACATCACTGGCATGAGGATCCCTCCTGATGTCCCCCTGGCATCAATCACCCATCCATTGCGGAAGGCAATCCTGGAAGGCAGTCATCACCATCACCTTGTAACTCCTATCCTACACAAGCCGGCTTTCTATCAATGAGCACTTGAGTAGAGGATCAAGTGCCCATTCATAGAAAGCCTGTTCAGGAGCCATTTTTAATGAATAAGCTCCAAAACCAGAGAAATTGAAACATAGTCTGTTGATCTTTTCAAAAGCTAAATAGATGAACACACTTATTTAACTATGTATACTTTGGTTATGAAGGTGGATTTACATAGTGTGTAAGGCTGTTACAACTGACCTATTCTTAAAATTGGGATCAGTAGATGTGCATCTCTGAGCTTGTAACAGGGATGACTCTCTTACTAATCTAGGTAACAAAATGCATCATCTCCTGAGTGTCTGAAGACAGAAGCATGAATGAATGAATCCATATTATAAGCTCACCATTAGCGATACAATAAACAAACAAGTTTATTCTTGATGGTGAGGCTAAAACGAGTCACCTTGACATTGCAAAGTATAAGAAAAGGATTGTGGAGATGGATCCCTAATTAACTGATACGGGGCTCCCTAGAATCGTGAAGGCATGTCTGATGGATTTCGATGTATGTAGATTTTTGTCAGACTGATGGGGATGTGATGTTGAAGACACTTTAGTGAATACTTTCGATATTCCTTCGACATTGCTCTGACAGGACATCAACATTTTTAGCTCTCTTCGACCTTTTGTGAATCTCCTCCCAGGTCTTATTATTGTCACATATAGCTGTTTCGCTTTTGTTACTCATGAATGGGGCTCCAACATGGTAGTACCTGAAGGTGTGGGGATCGATTTGATTCAGACCTGTGTCTGATATTCCATAGACTTGTGGACACTTGTGATTCTTAGCTGAGTGGACAGGTGTTTTGCATACAGTAATGGGGTCACAGTCTATGCTGAATATAGTTTTGCTTTTGTGTTAGTATTTTTATTCTATTGTTTTTGTTATAGTTTATTAGTAAATGTTCTCTAGAATATTGTACTTATTTTTACAAGCACTAGAAAATTATAATGGCTGCTATGACTGACTGCGTTCAGAGTGAACTGATTCTGTACACTTCATCTTTAATTAGTACTGGATATCATATATGGAAGTAGACATTATTGTTTTGTTGCAGGTCCCAAGGCTTTTACTGCTGATAGTGCTGAAAACTACCTAATCAGAATCCAGTGGGAAGGGTTTGTGGTCCTCTAGTTCAGCAGGAAAAATATCTTGCCTTCCACCACAGGCATGATTATCTGCTTCTAAATGGAGAATAAATAACAGAACTGATTCTATAGTGGTAATTAGGATGTTCTACTCAAGTTAAGCTAAGTAGGGGTTTATAATTAAAGGAACGCCAACATCTCCTAATCCTTTTGCAGTTTGTTTTTTAAACGTAGTGTGTGCATTTATTTGTTTATTTTTCCGAAGTGCTGTTCTAGTTCTGTAACTTTCTTGAGTCCTTGTAAATCCAGCTAGGCTACATACAGGGCATCAGATATTTTGGCTTGCGCTCTAACCTGCGCCTTCCAAAGTCTCCCATGTGTCTGCACAGCCATTAACACCTTCCCAGAATATAGCCACAACTGGGTCATCCACCACTAGCCCTCCCTGCCACTATATTCTAGTGGCTTGCACGA
Organism: Rhinophrynus dorsalis; assembly: GCA_037306005.1. NCBI lineage: Eukaryota > Metazoa > Chordata > Amphibia > Anura > Rhinophrynidae > Rhinophrynus > Rhinophrynus dorsalis. The sequence goes on from CM074718.1 coordinate 349,655,360, forward strand.
CAAGGGACAAATAAAACTTCTTACTGCATTTAATTGGGCTTTAAAACATACTAAAAGACAGAGATGTCTACATTTATTTATTTGTCCCCTGTAGTGCAGATGGTTTGCTCTAAAAGTTCTCCACCTTGCCTTTATACACAAGGCTTAATGTATTTTCCATTGCTTATATTTTCTGTTTCTTCAGGAGGTTGGAAGTAGATGCATCCGAGAATGACTCTGACTTGAGGATCTCTGATGAAAGACCTTTCTCCGCCAAGTCTAGTAGTGATCTCAGTGCCAGAGGCACTATATTTTTAAAGAAAAATTCCAACATAAAAGGCCCAGAATATGAAATGCCAAAAGGGGGACTTGTAGGCTGGGGCAAACCAGCAGAGAGTAAGAGAGTAACCATGGAGAGTGAAGACGAGGAAATACGTCATTTGTTTGGGAGTTCTGTGGAGATGTCAGAGGACAGCGACAGGTGGTGGAAGCTACCGGTGAGTATGTGACAACTAACTATCTTGAACTTACTGTAACTTTAAAAAATATCTCTTTGGCATTTAGAACAAAATATAACTCCTTTCAGTTCTAAATTTGGTGTCTTTTACTTGAAATAACAGGGGGAGGAGTTGGCATTGGGGATGCACAATCATTTGTGTTAAAGCAGAGTCTCTTATTACATTTCTTAAGTGCCCAAACCATGCAGATTTTGGGGATATCCCCTATTTGGTGCTGCTGTTACAGTCAAAATAACAAAGCTAATGCATGCATCACCTGTCCAAAGGGATCCCAAAAACTGCCCTGTTTCTGTTTAGAATTCAGCTTGAGAACACTGGTCTAAAGCAAGACTTTTGGCCCTTTGTCCAATCAGAATGCACAGACCACAGCCCTGTCATCATGGCTTAGCGATCATGAACTGTCATACTGTGTCTAACTAATTGTGGCAGTCATTCTGTTATGTCCTCTTTAATTCAGCCAGAGACAGGAGCAGCTGTTGTTGGTACAGTCATTTCAAATAACAGGCTGTTCATCTTTTGTCTCCGTCCCCAGAGTGTCTGAAATCAATGGTTCTTGGGCTGTTCTGCTACAAGTCCCATCATTCACAACTATCCAGTTGTCAACTGAGAATTATGGGAACTGACATTCTATAGCTGATGAGCCAGCGATTTTATTGCTACTTTTTCAGTTACTGGCATTGACTCACGCTCATTTGCATTCATTGCAATGAGTCAGATGGATTGCAACCTGCCATTCAGACGACAGTAGTCTGTACAGTTGGCAGCTGATAAAATACACACACACTTCACTGTCCTAAATTTTTGTCCAGGGAGCAAATAACCCTTGAAAGGTACACTAATGCCCCATAAAAAATATTATTCTAGTTTTGTAAATGAAAAAAAAAATCTATATGCCACAAATCCTATCTCCCACCCCTTCTCCTGACGTCAGAGATGTGCTGACAGCAGGAGATACCGGTCTGTGGACCAGGCGGTGGCTCTGCAGCAGAGCCGAAATCACGTTATTTAAAAATAATAACTTCATTGGAAAGGTCTACAAAGTGTGCCTGGTTTGCAAGCACACTTTGTAGACCTTTACTATAAAGTAGTTCTTTTTAAATAACGCAATTTTGGCTCTGTTGAAGAACCTCCTTGAGTCGGCCGACTTGAATCTCCTGCTGTCAGGCATACAGCTGACATAAGGAGAAGGGGAGGGAGGGAGGGGGGAACTTTCAATGTGAATATCTCTCAAACCATAGCGATTTGAGAGAGAGGATTTGTGGCATATAGTTTTCTTTTCTCTTGTAGATTGAAAAAAAACAAAACAAAAACCTAGAAGAATTTTTTAAGGAACGTTAAATAATGAAAGAATTAATCTTCATAGTATTTGGACCATGGAGAGTGTAGTTCAAGAGTAATTGAATGATAAAGTATGCGCCTCCTGCCCCTTCTACGTAGTGTAAGCCACCTCCCCTCAGGTGTGGAATCTGGTCCTGGGACCAGACAGCTCACAGGACAATCTTCTTACAAGGACAATCTTCTTACTGTGAGCATAAGGAAAACCCTGCCCCCTTGACAGGTTTTTTCCTTATGCTCACTGAAGATTGTCCCTCTCTGCAATCCATCCGGACAGTCTTGCTGCTATGAGGTGAGCAGTGTTACATCAGTAGAAGGAGCGGGAGGAGTATACTTTATCACTCAATTACTCTTGAACTACAGCTCTGACAGAATTGAAATAACACTCTCCGAGGCCCAAATACTATGAAGATTAATTAGAGCTGCTTTCATTATGAAACATTGCTATCCCTTTAACCTTTTGGATAAATACATTGGAGACTCTAGCACCCAAGAGGTTAATTGTAGATGCAGTTCTTAGAGAGAGTGACCCCTATTAATATTTATTTCTAAGGGATCACTTTATCAGTTCACTGTTGCTCAGTTTAAGTACTAGTTCTGTTCACCATGGAAATATGAAGTAATGTTTTTTGAATATATATGTAGGGCTTATAATTTGAAGTCCTTTGCTACTAGCCAGACCCGAAAAGTTACTCACCACTGCAAGCCATAACATACACGCCAGGGCTGAATTTCTACTCGCCAGGGCTAAATTTTCACTCACCATTGGCTAGTGACGAGTGGAAATTTTGAGCCCTGATATAGGTATGTAAAATTGCTGTAAACCAGGGGTGGTTATCTTTGGACCTCCAATCTTGCGACTACAACTTTCATAATCAGCCTAATATTGGCTCTGGTGGGGGAAGATGGGAGTCCTAGCAACAGCTAGAGATCTGAAGTTGACAGCTCTAAATGTTTCCTTGAGCAATTACAATATTTTTATCTTTAGAAACCACCAAGAACACCGTCACCACCTAGCAAAGGCAGTCCATGTCGAAACCTGCATCGCAGCCCCTCAGCACTGGGATTCAGCTCTCCTCGCCGACCATCTTCTCGCTTCTTCTCTAGGACCCCCTCTCCTCCAAGTCACAGAGCATCTAGGGTTGCTCACAGAACACGCTCTTTATCTCGCATGGGATCTCGATCTCCTTCTCCATCCATAAGGAGTTCTCTGACCAACCCCTCTTCTCCACGGGCCAGACTAGGTAGACAAAGCAGAACACCACTATCTCAGAGGAGTGACCTCAAATCCCTTGATGAACTGTTTTCTAGAACAGAAGATGTGAGCAGTGCAAGCTCCAATGGTTTGTTTTCATCATATTTGTCCATCTTTTCTTCTTTACTCCAACATCTGCTTACAGTCAGATTGTCACTTGTGATGTGCAGGAGTGGGTTCTTTCGTTTTAAACAAATAGGTTCTAGAGGTTTAAAGGGATAGTAACACTTCAAATTTACTAATCCCCAACTTGTACAACTTACAAAAAGAAATGAAATGCCCCAAATCACATCTCTCACAATCAGTTTCAAAGTCTCCCCCTCCCTCCCCTTTTCCTGACATCAGCGTCTAGCTGACTGCCATGGAATCTGATCCTGGGGTCATCCTGCGGCTCTGCAGCAGAGCCGAGATCGCGTTAATGCAGAAAAAATCCTTCACTGAAATGGTCTTGAACGTTGTGGTTTCCAAGCACACGTACAAGACTGTTTCAGTGAATGATTTTTTTCTTCATTAATGCGATCTCTGCTCTGCTGCAGAGCCGCAGGATGGTCGTATGACAGACTATCCCTGCAGTCAACTAGAACACTGCAGGGAAAGGGAAGGGAGGGGGAGACTTTGAAATTTATTTTCTCTCAAACCATAAAGGTTTGAGAAATGTGATTTGGGGCATTTAATTTCTTTTTGTAAGTTTTACAAGTTGGGGATTAGTAAATTTGAAGTATTACTATCCCTTTAAGAGCATTTAGGGCATTATGCAGGAAGCTTAACAAGGTGCAATTTTGGAGCAAACCAACTGCATGCATTGGAACCCTCTTCAGCATTCAAGAGTTTAAAGCCACATTTAAATCAACTGGAATTTTTTCCTCCATCCCCATAGTGCAGTTGGTATGTTAAAGATTTGCTTTCTGCATAAGACCCTTAGTATCTCCTTGTATATCTAAGTATTTAAATTTGAAATAACTCAACATATTTATATCCTAATTCTTGGTGTTAGAGGGATAGTAATGTTACAAAATAAAAGCATCTCCAATTAATCTTCATAGTATTTGGGCCATGGAGAGTGTTATTTCAGTACTGTCAGAGTTGTCATTCAAGAGTAATTGAATGATAAAGTATCCCCCTCCCTCCCCTTTTACTGATGTAACAGTGCTCCCCTCAGAGCAGCAAGACTATCCGGATGGAACACAGACCGGGACAATCTTCACTGAGCTTTTCCTTATGCACACAGTAAAAAGATTGTTCCTTGCTGTGAGCTGTCTGGTCCCAGGACCAGATTCCAAATCTGAGGGAGGTGGCTTACACCAGGTAAAATTAGAGCTGCTGTTTTTGTGAAACATTACTATCCCTTTAAATCAAAATGTTTATCACATGGCCATAAATTGTAGTGCTGACAAATCCTGTGGACCAGCAGGAACTATGTCTAGCAGCTTCTGGGGCCTTTTGTGATAACTAGCAGTTTCATCTTATCAGAGACGTGAAGAGTTTTTCAGATTCTAACTTCCAGATTTTAACCCCTCTAAGATTAGAGGACTGTGCAAAATATGGTCTTAAGGAGAGATGGTTGTGTTTATATAAAGATTATATTTACTAACAATATTGACACGGCTTTGCCTATGCTGTTAATAAAACAACAAAACAAAAAAGTCACATGTAGTCATATGTATGACTAAAACATAGAATGTATTATAAAGGAAGTCCGTTATGAAGACAGACACTATAGAAGTCATCCTAAACATGAGAAGCCATTATGTGTGTCATCCTCTGCATTTCAGCCCAATGCAATGGACATGACAATAAAAGGGTTAAAAAAAATGAAGTGACTTTACATGTAGGACTATGTTCCCTTGACTTCCAGGTAAAAGTAGGAAATGTTTTTTAATGACCCGGCTTTTTAAATTTTCAATGCTCATCCCTTTCAGCTCAAAAAGATGTGCAACACATTGCAAAGCACTACATTAAACAACTCTACAGGCAGTAAGTGGATGAGCATTTCTATATTGTGTGTGTGTGTGTGTGTATATATATATATATGTAATATGGCTCTGCAATTCCTTGCAGAGATTATCTGGCGGTCCTGTGAAAATCACATCCTCGTGTGTGTGTGTGTGTGTCAGTAAGGAAAGTGTGGGTGTGCCAAGCACACAGAATGTTGGTCACATGAACCACTTTATATATAGATATGATATTGATATATTATATTGCATATAAACAGTTTTAACAAAGTAACGTTTTCCCAAGTCTTCAGGTTGGACTACAGATTAGCACATTTGATGCTATAGACCTCACCATATATCATTACCCACATATTGATGCACTTATTTCACAATGAGGTTTTTTTTTTGGTTTTTTTTTTTTATAGTTTTGTTAAAATATGTCTAAGCTTGCATGCCAGTCTGAGGCACCCAATTGTAGGCATGTACTATCTATTACACTTTGAAATATCATATAGCTTGCAGAAATTCTTTATATTAACAGCTCTAATTCCCTCATGGTTTATCTGACTTGCATGTAGAATTGATTGCCTGCAGTGAGTGGGTGGCATGGCATTCTCAAAAACTGTGATATTTTTCTCAGTCCACCCTCTTCTATTAATTTGTTTGGAGGCTGAATAATACAACTTTCCATTGTATAATTGGTCTAAATGGTTAAAATGAGAGAAAACTTATTAAACACTTTGCTGCTAAGTACATGGATTATGGTCACATCCTCTGTGCAGGAGTTATTATTGAGGACTGCCAAATACCTTATCAGTAATCTTCAGTCCCTAGTAGACCTCCTCTGTTGGGGCAATCATGTTGCATAAATAATGTCATCATATTAGACTCCTGTCACTTATGCATCATCGGGAGCCCACTGGAAAAAAACATTAAAAAAATATGTGTGTGTAAAATATATATAGAATATGTATAAAAAGCAAATGCTTTTTGAGTGCTGGATTGGTGCTTAGTCATGTGTTGGACAAACCTCTGTCACTCAAAGAGTTAAACTTGTCTATAGTCAACCTTTATAAAATGTTTCCCTTTGTAGCTGAAGGTTAGGAACATTAAATCTGAGGTAAATATTGTTGTTTTTAATTTTGTATATTTGGCCTCACTGATGTTTATCATCTTTCACACAAAGATGCATTGAGTACCCCTCTTGCACTCAAAGGGTTAAAGCATATTTAGCATCCAGTGATCAGTGTGTGTTTTGTTTCTTCTCTTTTTAAAGTTCAGTTATGAGTTACAGCTAGACACTTGCTAGCAATACCATTGAAAAAATAAAATCTAGTCCATTTTGTGCTTTCACTAAAATTCAACACCGAGTAGCTCATTTTCCAGAGACTGTAGAGCAAAACTGATCTGTCAAGTTGAATCATTGTTATTTGTATTTCATTCCTAGATTTCAAAATAAATATCTTAAGTCTTGATGATTTGGCACCTGTTGCAGATACAGAAGAAGCTAAGAAGGTAAGTGATGGCCTGTTAGTGTCCCTTTTCTAAGGTCTTGGAGGTGGTATGCAATCCTTTTATTCTAGGGAATGTGGGATGCAGTCCTTTTATTCTAGGGAATGGGAGCGATATGAAAACCGATGGACATGCTGTGGCTTTCCAGATATTATTGGTCTTGCGGCTGTTTTTTAGAACCTGAGAACCTAACATAGGCTTTTTTGTTTTTAGTTCTGTCCTGGTTACTGTGGCGTTACTTAAAAGTAGCATTTTACCTCAGACTAAACGTCTCTTGATTTGTTTGACAATAGCACTCTCTTAGATAGATGTCCTTTTATGGAGCTGCCAGGTATATCGTCAGTCTGTTTTTTCCATGATATCTGCTGTTTCGTGTATATCACAGTCTCTGATTAAGTCTTCATCTAGGTCACAACACCTCATAACACAAAATGACTTCAGTAGACGTGAATTGTAAAGGACACTAGTCTATCAGATTGTAAACCAAAACAAGCTTGCAGTAAACAAGTTTTCTGATGTGTACATTCACAGGTTAGAATAAAGTGGAAATAATCTCCACCTTTGAGGGGCAATACATAATTTTGATGATGAACAATTAGAAACTGAGAAGAATAATGCCCACCTTTTTGGTGGTGCTGTTGCTACGCCTTCCTATGGACAGCTCTGGTACATAGACCATAAATCTCCTTAGGATGATGTAGCAACAGCGCCACTGTACAACTTCAGGCTACTGTGATATTGCACCTAAAAAAATTGAACTTTGAGCTGTAATAACTTTTGAATAAAACATCTTTCAGCAGTGGGGGTACCCTTGTTTTACTCAGGGGGATAAACAATACAACATATTATTTTTGATATTTTAGGTATTACTATCCCTTTAACCCCTTGAAAGAATCTTTAAAAGTTCTCAAAATGTGTTTGTGTCAAAGGTACTTGATTGGAAATATAATTGGCTGAAGAAAAAACTGTGTGCCATAATCAGTGGTATTCATTCAGAGGAAGCATGGGTTACTGGTAGAGTGTCACATGGCTTAGTCAATAGCTTCATCAGAGGTATTGAAGGTAAGAAGTGCCTTTTTCACAGATGTTACATAAATCTGGGTTAAGCCATTAGAAGGGATAAACTAAATCCATTAGGATTCAGAAAGATTGGAAGAATTGACAATACAGACTTCTGATACTTTAATGACAAAAACATTTGAGGAAAGGGAAGTACAGCAAACCAGTGGGAAAAGCAACCCAGGTTCCTGGTTGTAAAGGAAGAGGCATTAACAGCTGGAAGAGAGGTATGCCACAATCTAGATCACTGGTAAGACCTCACATGGAGTACTGTATACGGTTCTGGAGATAACTGCTAGAATTAGAGGCAATATGGGTAGTATGTAAGATTGTGTATTTTAGGAAAATGAGCAGCATTCCCAGTTGTTTATCTTCCATCAAAATGTGTTTTAAGGGGTTAAAAGTGCCCTTTGAGTTAATGAGAATTGTAATTTCCTCCTCCTGATTCAGTTTGATTTCTCATGTTTAGTTTGATGAATAACATCCTTTATTTGTTTTTGCTGTCAGAAAATGGGTGATAGAAAGCTGCTCTTCGCTACCCAAGACGAGGAGCCTTCACACCACAAGAGGGCTGAACTATTAATACAACAGGCCTCTATCTCTGAAGAGGAGTCAGCTGCTGAAGTGCAGACTGAAAAACATGAGGCTTCAGAAATCTCTGAGGATCTGCACCATGACTCTCCCAGCTCCCATGAAGATCATTCTTTGGGGACACTGCAAGAAAACTCTGTTAATTCAGCTTACTCTGAGGATTTTGATTCAGTGCACTCAGTAGCCTCAGAAACAGGGCAGGAGTCGGACTCTAGTTCCTCCCTTAAATCCACCTCCTCCACAGAACGGCAACGTTCCACAAATCGTTCATTCTCTCACACCAGCAAACCCCGGAGGACTAAAAGGTGGGGTGAAAATGTGCAGAGAGTGATCATGAGAGAGATGGCTGTGCAAACCAGTGAGCCTGGCTTTACTTACTACTGGCCGCAAGGTAAGGGCTTTTATATTACAAACTCAGATGGTCTGGGAAGAAAGCCTTCTAAGGTGTAACTTTATTTTTTGTTAGTAGTACAGGGCTTAAAATTTCTACTCTCCACTAGCCATTGGCGAGTGAAAATTCAGCCCTGGTGAGTAGAAATTCAGCCCTGTTGGATATACTATGGCTTGCAGTGGCGAGTAACTTTTCAGGTCTGGCTAGTAGCAAAGGACTTCACATTTTAAGCCCTGAGTAGTATATGTATTCAGTTGTTTTTAACCTGCTTGTTTTCTTTTAAATGGGCAGTAAATGATAAATCTAAAATTATTTTAGTGACAGATATTTGGGGAAATTTGAACTCCGAGGAGGCCAGACACTTTTTCAACATTTTGCTGTCTGTTTAGGACCAACTCCCAGAGATGGCTTTCTAGTTATATATGGAAAAACTATATGTTTTTCAGAACAGAATCAGCTTTTTACTGTGCTTCAATGATTTTAACAGCCCTGAACACCACACCCCCAAGTACAAAAATACCAAATATGTATAGAGTTACCTACAAGCATGGCCTGCACAGACCCCTAATTAACAGGAGAGCAAAAGGATATGTTTAGCTTTAATGCATATTCCATTGGTTACATGGTAAAGCTACTGTAAAAATACAGTTGTATGCAAAAGCTTGGGCAAACCTGGCCAAATTACAGGTTTTGTTGTTACCACAATCTCTGCAGTGAACAAACTTAAATGTGACCTCTTTCTGCAAATTAAATTTACCAAATAAATAATAACTGTGGATTGTAACCATATGAAAAAAAAAATAAGGCATGTGTAAAAGTTAGTTTGGGCACATCAGTCAGTATTTAGTAACACCCCCTTTGTCAGAAATCAACAGTCTTTCTATTCTTGCTTTAGGAATTTTTCCCACTCTTCCTTTCAGAATACTTCTAGTTCAGAAATATACTTGGTTCATCTTGCATACATTGCATGTTTGAAATCTACACACAGAAGTCTGGGGGAAACTTTGAAAGCCATTCCGAAACCTTATGCATAGAAACATAGAATTTGACGGCAGATAAGAACCATTCGGCCCATCTAGTCTGCCCATTTTCCTACTGTAAAAACCTCAAACCTTTTTTGGTCCTTGGTTTTTTTATGTTAAGGATAGCTTATGTCTGTCCCATGCATGCTTAAATTCTGTCACTGTATTAACGTCTACCACTTCTGCTGGTAGACTATTACACTTATCTACTACCCTCTCAGTGAAGTAAACTTTCTTACATTCCGTCTAAACATGTGTCCCTCTAGTTTTAAACTATGGCCTCTTGTCCTAACATTTTTACTCCTTTGAAGTGTACTTCCATCCTGCATTTTGTTCAATCCCTGCATGTATGTCAGTGGTTCTCAACCTTTCTAGTGCCATGACCCTTTGATGAAATTTCCCAAGTTGTGGCGACCCCTAACAGTAAAATTATTTTTGTTGCTCCTTCATCGCTGTAATTTTGCTACTGTTATGAATCGAAATATAAATATCTGATGGCTTTAGGCGACCCCTGGCAAATCGTCATTCGACCCCCAAAGGGGTCCCGACACACAGGTTGAGAACCACTGATGTATGTGAATGTTTCTATCATATCCCCTCTCTCTCTTTTCTTCTGTACTCCAAGCTATAGATGTTCAGATCCTTTAGTCTATCCTGATATTTCTTTTCCTGTAAAACAGTCACCATTTTAGTAGACTTTCTCTGAATTTTCTCTATTTTCTTCTGGAGATGGGGTCTCCAGTACTGTACACAATACTCTAGATGAGGTCTAACTAGAGATCTGTAGAATGGCATGACCACTTCCCTTTTTCTGCTACTAATGCCCCTAGCTATACTACCCAGCTCCCTGCTTGAATTCCCCACTGCTTTATTACATTGCCTGCCTACCTTTAAGTCATTAGAAATAATTACTCCCAAATCCCTTTCCTCTGTTGTCTCTGACCGCACAATACCCTTAATATTATATTTTCCTTTGAATTTTTATGTCCCAAGTGCATTATTTTACATTTATCAACGTTAAACTGCAGCTGCCACACTCTTGTCCGTTCTTCTAATTTACCTAAGCCATTTGTCATTTGGCTTATTCCGCTTGGAATGTCTACCCTATTGCAGATCTTGGTATCATCTGCAAAAAGGCATACCTTACCTTGAAGACCTTTTGCAATATCACTAATACAAGTATTAAAAAGGATGGGCCCCTGTACAAATCCCTGAGATACCCCTCTAAGCATTTGTTTCTTGAAGCTGTACACAGTTGATTTTAAGGTATGTTTTGGATCACTGTCTTATAATACCCAACCTCTTTTCATCTTCAAATTCTTCACTGTCTGTGGGACATTAGCTTGGTGATATTTAGTAGAATGCATTCTTTCCTTTAGCCACAAAATATTCTCTGTGCCACTGGCTACTACACAACCCCAAAACAAAGTGGAACCACTGCATGCTTAACAGTTGGCAAGGTGTTCTTTGTCTGACCTGTCAACTTACAGTTCTATCAGAGAGTTTTCTTGCTTTATGAGATCTTATCATGTCTTCAACAGTTTCCATTAATGTCCATGTCTTATCCCCTTAAGGACCCGTGACGTGCCAGAACAGGCATGGTAAAATTTGCTTTAAGGACCCATGACAGTCCTGGCAAGTCATGGAATTCAGGGGTCCCTGAAAAAAGAAAAAAAAAAAAAGGCTTGGTAGTCCTTGACTTCCGGCCGCGCTGGACAGTGGAAATTGCAAGCAGGAAGTGTTTATATTTCTTTTTATATCCTTCCCCTGCTTTGTAAGGGACAATCGTCTTTATTTATTTTCTGATCCTAGTCAGCTGATTAGAGGAGCTCATGGTTTTTTAGTGTAAGCCATATCTGGGAACTCTCCGGATTTTCCCTCGGAGACTCCTGTTTTTGCTGCTAATTAATGGGTCTTCAGTGCAGAGGTTGATTCTCTGGATGTGGGTAGATTCTAATGAAACTCTGCCAAATTCTGTGTCTTCCCAGGCTGTTCCGCCCACTTCTCCTCCTTCCCCAGCTTATTCCTTCTGCTTTGTCCACATATTTTAAGTTTTGCCTTTTTTTTTTTTTTACACAATTCAAGTAATTTATCTCTCCCCAGTCCCATCAGGGGAGTCCACAAGTCATAGTTCCCAGGTATGGTGTAAGCACAACACCCTGAGAGCTTTGAAGGGTCAGAGAAATTATTAAGACATTGTCATCATCTAACTTGGATTAAGACCTAACGAGTCATTTAAAGGGATAGTAATACTTAAAATGTAAAAAAAAATATGTTGTAGGGTTTATCCCCCTGAGTAAAACAAGAGTACTCCCACTGCTGAAAGGTGTTTCATTCAAAAGTTATTAATTTTCAAAGCTGAATTTTTTAGGTGCAATATCACAGTGGCCTGAAATTGTACAGTGGCGCTGTTGCTACACGATCCTATGGACAGCTCTGGTCAATTGACCATAAATCTCCATAGGATGGTGTAGCAACAGCGCCACTGTACAATTTCAGGCCACTGTGATATTGCACCAAAAAAATTCAACTTTGAAAATTAATAACTTTTGAATGAAACACCTTTCAGCAGTGGGAGTACTCTTGTTTTACTCAGGGGGATAAACCCTACAACATATTTTTTTTTACATTTTAAGTATTACTATCCCTTTAAGTTCTGAGACCCTACAAAAAAATAATACTAGAGAATCAGCTGGAAAGGTACCTAGACTTTTTTCAGACTGTTAAATTCAGAAACTAAATGGTAGTTGTGCATTGTAATTTGCAGAAATATGTAAAATTTAAGTTTGTTTTCTGCAGAGATTGTTTTACTGTCTTTTCACTTAGAAAACCATCTAATCCTGTATTTTGACCAGAAAGGCTGAAGGTTTTCCACACACAAAATGATGAAGGAAATGTTGATAAAAATAGTGTACTAAAACATTCATGAAAAACCAGAACGTCAAAAATTACTGTATGCTTATCAAGCAATACTGTGCTTTGGCGATGGTCTTCTTCCCAAAGGCCTGTGCTCTTTACCTTAATCTTACCACCAAGTCATTTGAGAGATAGGCTGGACTCTCGAAAAGGAATTGGAATGGCCTTTCTCCCAGAAAAACTAGATTCTGGTAAACCCGCAGTTTTTTTTTTTTCCCAACATCCTTTGTCCTTTAGATGATTTATGCACCTATTCCTAAAATCTCCTGAGATCTTGACCTTGCAACAATACAGAGAGTGTCTCAGTACTGGATTATGGTAATCCCTTCTCTACTTTAGAACCTCTAAGGACACTAAGGTAATCATGAATACTCTTGGTGCAGAGGATAGGGCGAAGGGGATTACATTTAAGTGAAAATGTTAATCCTCTATTGCAAATCCAAGGAACTTCCTATGGCAGGTTATTACTATATAGTGATAAGTATCCTGAAGGTCTATTGTCATTAAGAAGGCTCGTGTGGAATAGCTTTTACTACAGAAGTGACTGAAAAACTCGCCCGGTTTAGAATGGAAACAAAGTTGGAAAGGTATTTCAAGTCCAGGATAGTACTGAACCTGCCTGAAGTCTTAGCAACAATGAATAAAACAGAGTGGGTGCCCAAGTCCCTCTGACCAAAGAGACTTCCTCTATTACTTTCTTCTGTACTAAGATGCACACTGCATGTCTCAGCGTTGCTGCCTTTGATTGACTGGCCAAAACACATTTTTGTTTGGGACTACCCTGAATTCTAGTAGTTACCCTGTTTACATCATCTGGGGGACCCATTTGGTTAGGATCTTGTTCCCATAGCGTAACTTATCAGGTGCCCTCAGTAACTCACTGGACATTACTGGAAGATTTCTGTCCTCCATGTTCAAGGCCGTTGTCGGGGAATTTGCTGACATGGGACATCTATGGAGAGGGCTACATTGTTGTTGTGTGCTCTCCCATGAACTGCATTTGTAGCCTTGACACCACCCAGCCCTGCAAATGGGTGAGTTTTGACCTATGAAAATTTTATTCCCAATGCTGTTGGGACACAGCTTATCATATAAAAGGTATTTTTCACTGTCGTCCAATACAGGTCACTGGTACCATGGGATGTGTAGTCCCCTTTAATAGGCAGGAACAATTATGCAAATAATCTGCAAGGGGCGGAGCCTCCCCTCTTACTTAAGCCACCTTCTGGCCAGAGCCACTCATATTGATTTGTTCCTGGTGTGCTTGCACACCAGGCAGAGAACAGCTATGCTTCTTAGAGTTTTATTATTTTTTCTTCAAATATGGAATACCACCATTAGGAGGGTGACCATGGCTGTGAATGCCCTCACCCGAAGTGGCTAGTGCAGCTTCCAGGGATTTCTGTGGACCTATACCTGAAGAGGGGACAGCTTGTGTTAAGCAGCTCCCCTGTTGGGGAATTTTCCTCTGGTTCTTTCCCTACCTATCATGGTCACCTGAAGACAGAAGTCAGCGAGAAAGGTGAGTCACCCATTGAGTGCTGAAGGTCCACTTGTCCCCACAGTGTCCCTTTGCCGGGCTTGTATTTGGGAGTTTGTAATTCACTCCAGCACTCATAGGGTGTTTTTATTGCATTATCTCTAAAAAGTTTATGCAATTTCTGTGTTATTCTCTGAGTTTTGGAGCATTGGGTATTCATTTATTTATGATTCTCATGTGTTTCATGCTTGTTTGGGCACTTTTTAATGTTTTACTGAACTTTATTAAAAATTGTGTACTGCGCCTTTAAGCGCAGCGTTCCCGCTCAAACGCATGGCTCCTTTACTCTCTATGGGAAATCACAGTGTGGGACATATCTCTGAAACCGCTTGTCACAGCAACTTCAGAGAGGGCTCATTTTAATGCTAGGCTCCTGCTCTATCATCCGGTTGGTGTTTTATTAATATTGGGGGTTCAGGGGGGCTTCGGGCACTGTTTAGGTACTTGTATTGGGAAAGACTACATTTCCCATGAGCGCTTGCTTCGCGCCCGTTTTTGATTGGCAGCCATGACGGCAGCCATTTTATTGCACTTTTCCTATGCGAGTACACTACGCAGGGACCGAGCCTTCTCTCTCCTCAACAGATTAACCCTTCGCTGGCCAGATAAGTCCGTTTTTAGACATTTTTCTGGGGTGAAACTTTAATCTTTAACACCTTTCTGGGTGATAGTGTTCTTGGTGGGGTATATTGACGCTGTGAGCATGTCTACTTCACTGGAGCTGGGGGCTAGACCCAAGACTAAGGAGGATGGGGGGTCCGCTACCCCCATGGCGTTTTGCTCCTCTTGCCACATTGGGCTGGATAGCGATAATGTGGGGGATCTATGCCCTGTTTGTACTTGTCAAAATAGCAACCCTGGGCCTTCCAGCCATGCTATTGAGCCATCTTGGGTGAGGGAGTTCAAAGCTGCCACTAGGGATCTCAGATCCACGCTTCAACTCTTTCCCTCTCAGGTACAGGGGGCTCTCCAGGTTTGGCAGACCCCCTCTACTATCAGGACCTCCCTGCCTAAGCCACAGGGAGCTCCTGATATCACTGATTCTTCTGAAGAAGAACTTTTACAGGATTCTGATGCTGAGGAACGTACTGTTATTGAATCTAACAGGTCCATTGGGGACCCCTATGAGTGTGACCCTGAAGTTTCGGCTGAGGGTCTGATCAGAGCGGTTCTAAATACGCTCAACCTTCCTCTGACTCAGGAATCCACTTATGATCCTACTGATGTTTTTCAGAAAAAGCCATCTAAACCAGTTGTTTGTTTTCCAACTAACCCTACTCTTGCCCGTCTGGTCTCTGAGGCATGGAGGAATCCAGATAGATCTTCCTCTGTCTCCAAAAAGTTTGCCAAGCTTTACCCTTTTCCTGAGGCGGAGTTGGCAAAATGGGTTCATCCTCCCAAAGTGGATGCTCCCGTGTCTAGACTATCCAAATCTACTGCTTTGGCTGTCTCAGATGCCTCTGCCTTGCAGGACTGGACGGATAAGAAATTAGAGCTCTCTCTTAAGTCTATTTTTGCTTCTATTGGCACTGCCATGCGCCCCATCTTTGCTGTGGCATGGGTTAATAGAGCTATTGCAGCCTGGACTGAACGACTGACTGAAGCGGTTCGCCAGGATGCGCCTGTGTCTGAACAGTTGCAGCTTCTTGCTAATATCACTGAAGCTCAGAACTATATTGCTGACGCTGCCTTTGATGCTGTGCGCATGATGGCGAGGGCCTCCACTTCTTCTGTGGTGGCCAGACGCGCTCTTTGGCTGAAAATTTGGTTTGCTGATACAGCCTCTAAGAAAGCTTTGCTTTCTTTGCCCTTTCAGGGAAATTTGCTTTTTGGGTCTGAACTCAAAGAAATGATCAGTGAGGCTACTGGAGGTAAAAGTACTCTTCTACCCTCAGTCTTTAAGAAAAAGTTTCCAGCCAAACGCAATCGGTCCTTTCGTTCCTTTCAGACTGAGACACGTTCCTCGGCCCAAACGGGTCCTCCCACTACGCGCTTCTCCTCCAAGCCCAAACAGTCCTGGAAGCCCAAAGTTGCCCCCAAGGCCAAGACCTCCAAGACTGCTTCGGCATGACTCGCCGAACCCGGGTCCGCATCCGGCTGTAGGCGGTCGTCTCCGCATCTTTCGCCGGATTTGGGAGGAGTCAGTGGCGGACCCATGGGTTCTTCAGGTGGTGTCAGAGGGATTCAGGATCCCTTTCTCTTCCCTTCCTCCTTTTCGGTTCCATTTTACTCGTCCTTCTCAGGAACCCACAAAATGGCGTCTGTTAGACGACGCTATTCAGGATCTCTTGGACAAAGAGGTTCTGGAGGCGGTTCCTCAGGGGGACACAGGTTCAGGATATTTCTCCAACCTGTTTGTGGTAGCCAAAAGGGACGGAGGAGCCCGTCCTATCTTGGATCTCAAAGATCTCAATGCTTATGTGGTGACTTCCCACTTCCGCCAGGAATCCCTGCGTTCTGTGATTGCAGCAATGTCTCCAGGGGAGTTTCTTGCCTCCCTGGACCTCCAGGATGCTTATCTTCACATCCCTATTCATCCAGAGAGCAGGCGGTATCTCAGGATTGCCTGTCACAGGGGACACTTTCAGTTTGCAGCGCTCCCCTTTGGGCTGACTTCAGCCCCTCAGGTCTTCCAGAGGGTGTTGGGCTCATTGATAGCGGTGCTCCATCAGGATGGGATCAGAGTGACCCCCTACATGGACGATCTCCTTCTGAAGGCCTCCTCAGCGGAGCTTCTCCTTCAGCAATTACAGATGTGCATGCACACCCTGAACCGTCATGGCTGGATCCTGAATCTGGACAAGTCGGACTTGTTTCCATCTCAGAGGCTTCTGTTCCTGGGTCTCCTGTTCGACACTCGCCAATGCATGGTGTTTCTTCCAGAGGACGTGGCTCACCAGATAGCTGTCTGAGTGGCTGGACTTCTGGACCTGGACGTGATTCCAGTTCCGAATTTGTCGTCCTTAGTGGGGAAGTTCATTTCCACAATCGAAGCAGTACCATTTGCCATGGCCCACTCCAGGGATCTTCAGAGATTCGCGATCCAGACGTGCGAGAATCATCCAGATCATCAACATCTGTCTGTTTCTCTTCCTCCTCATGTCGAGTCGAGTCTGCACTGGTGGTTAGATCTCTCTCATCTCCTGAAAGGGAAATCCTTTCTAGTTCCTCCTTGGACCACAGTCACTACGGATGCCAGCCTTCGGGGCTGGGGTGCAGTCTGGGGTCGCTTCAGTGCTCAGGGGAAATGGGGTCTGAAGGAATCCATGCTCTCCATCAATGTTCTGGAACTTCGAGCTGTCCGGCTGGCCCTGAGGCACTGGGAGTCTCAATTGACCGGTCTTCCAGTCAGAGTGGAGTCAGACAACGCCACGGCTGTGGCTTACATCAACAGGCAAGGCGGCACAAGAAGCGGTTCCGCCTGGTGGGAGGTCAAGGATATTTTGTCTTGGGCAGAAGATCACGTGCCTGTCATCTCTGCGGTTCATTTTCCAGGCGTGGACAACGTCATGGCAGACTTCCTCAGTCGTCATACCGTCGACAGCGGAGAATGGGCTCTGCACCCAGAGGTGTTTCACATGCTCACTCAACGGTGGGGAATGCCTGTGGTGGATCTGACGGCTGCCAGACACAACAGGAAGGTTCCGGTGTTTTGCTCCCGGCTGAGGGACTCCCTTGCTCTAGCAGTGGATGCCTTGTCGATCCCTTGGGACTTCTCCCTGGCTTACATCTTCCCTCCTCTTCCTCTATTGATCAGAGTCATTCAGAAGTTGAAGAGAGAACGTTGTCCTGTCTTCCTGATTGCTCCAAACTGGCCTCGCCAGTCCTGGTTTCCGGAATTGATGGCCATGTCTGTGAAGGATCCAATCCCACTTCCTGCCCGTCCGGACCTGCTTCTCCAGGAGTATCTGTGGAAAGAGGATGTTCACTCTCTCCGTTTGATGGCATGGCGGTTGAATCCTCGATTCTAGCTAAGAAAGGCTTTTCTCCTTCTGTGGTATCGACGATGCTCAGTGCTCGTAAGCCTGTGTCTTCCAAGATCTATCATCGCATATGGTCAACTTTCGTGACATGGTGCTCTGACAAGAATTTGCCTCTTGACTTCCATCTTCCCACTGTCCTGGCATTCTTGCAGGACGGTGTGGATAAGGGGCTCAGTCTGAGTTCCCTCAAAGTTCAGACTTCTGCCTTGTCTGTGTTTTTCCAGGAAAGGATTGCTATCCTTCCTGATGTGAAAGTTTTCTTCCAAGGTGTGACTCATGTTCGACCTGCCTTCAAGAGTCCTGCTCCCCAGTGGGACCTCAACTTGGTGCTGGGAGTTCTCCAGCGACCACCGTTTGAATCCTTGGCTTCCATTCCATTACGTCTCTTGACTTGGAAGATGGCCTTCCTTTTGGCTATTGTTTCAGTTCGCCGGGTAGCAGAGTTACAAGCTCTGTCTTGTAAACCTCCTTACCTGGTGTTCCACAAGGATAAGGCTGTGCTTCGCACTACCAAGGAATTCTTACCAAAGGTTGTGTCCGAATTTCACATCAATCAAGAGATTGTGGTTCCCTCTTTCTGCCCTAATCCTTCATCTGACAAGGAACGGGATCTCCATTTGTTGGATGTGGTGCGTTGCCTCAAGTTTTATGTTCATCGCACCGAGTCTCTCAGGAAGTCTAACGCTCTATTCGTCATTCCTGAGGGGCCTAGGGCAGGGAGACCGGCCTCCAAAGTTACCATTGCTTCTTGGATTAAGGCTACCATCCGTGAAGCCTATAAGTTGAGGAATAAGCATGTTCCCTTCCGGGTAACTGCCCATTCCACCAGATCTATTGGGGCCTCTTGGGCCTACAAGAATCAAGCTTCTGCTGATCAACTGTGCAGAGCGGCCACTTGGTCCTCTGTGCACACATTTTCTAAGCACTATCGAGTTGATGTACTGGCTTCGGCTGATGCCAGTTTTGGAAGGAAGGTCCTGGAGGCAGTCTTGCCTGTGTAGGTCTTCCGCTCTGTGATCCTTAGTGCTTCTTTACTGTTGAGCCCTGTTGGCTCTAGTTCCGTGTGCTGTGCTAGTTCAAGGTTTGTTTCCTTGGTTGGTGTCCGTTGACACTTACAGTTTGGGCTGGGTTTCAACTGGTTATCAGTTCTAGTGACTTGGGCCTCGCGCCTGGTCCTTGCCTTACTTCCCGCCTCTGGATCAGCTCAATGTTTGTACATCCCATGGTACCAGTGACCTGTATTGGACGACAGTGAAAATAGGATTTTAGTCTTACCTGTTAAATCCTTTTCACTTAGTCCATACAGGTCACTGGTCTCCCACCCTGTCAAGGGACCAGTCTTGGCTCTCCTGTGGCATTCAGTGGGAGACCGTTAGGGCATGCTCACAGGAGTCTTTCTTTTTGCTTACCTGAGGTCAGTTCTTGGGGTCTCAAATCAATATGAGTGGCTCTGGCCAGAAGGTGGCTTAAGTAAGAGGGGAGGCTCCGCCCCTTGCAGATTATTTGCATAATTGTTCCTGCCTATTAAAGGGGACTACACATCCCATGGTACCAGTGACCTGTATGGACTAAGTGAAAAGGATTTAACAGGTAAGACTAAAATCCTATTATACTGACATTTTACTTCTCTCTTGTGTGTACATATAGAGAAGAAATGGAAGTATAGGCTCCACTTTAATTATTCAGTGTACTAAGCACACACATATATGCTGAAGGTGCCATGTAGTGATTAGAATTATAAATATGAAATGAAAAGAAAACCAAGTATTAGGCACTCATACATACCCCATATTCTAATACAGTAGGCAATTGTGACATAGAAACAAGAATGAATAGATGGGTAGTAAAAACAAATTCATTTATTATAATCAAAATAAAAGAAAGGACTGGGAATGTATACATAATAGGCTTAAAAACAAATGCAGAAAGAATGGCTCAATAAGGAGACCGCTCCCATAAGTATAGGGTATCGGTGTTTGATTCAAGATCACATGATTACTTATAGAAAGCTGGAGACCAATTATGTATACTATCTAGGCTGGCATTGTTGATGTAAGCTCAGGCTATCAAAGCCAAATAGGAAGTAGTCCATATACAACAACATTTTAGCTTCAAAATATATTATTTCTACATAGTATGGGTAAGCTGACAAAAATGAATTGTTGAATAATAATCACCAACCATAAAAATGGACCAGCAAACCACTATAATTTTCCATGATAAAACTACATCAAGTTTAGTCCAGATAGCCTCAAAAGTTGATTGGTCTGATTAAAAAAACAAAACCCATATTACATTAACCCCTGTTGTGCATCGTATTACCAGAGCTTGTTATTAGTAACACATAGGTATGTACCGGTTAATGACTATGTAGGAGGTTACTCTCAAATAGAAGACCTTAAATCGTATTCTGCTCCATAAGTCCACTGTGTCTTAATACCGGAGCATATCGATAATGCTCACATCATTAGCTAGAGCAGATGTGAGGGTTCACCAATTTTAGAGCTGAAGAGGAAGGACTCGCATAGAATCTCACTATCCAAGCAATTAAATACGAGCTGTACACACTTCAAGTGTCCCTGAGTGTACATCTGGGAGAGTGTGCACTTCTCTTAAAAGGGATATTGCACTGTATAATAAAGGTGACAGTAATTACTTAATAATATACCACAAAAAGAGAGAAACAGGAAAGCATTAGATTATTCTAAACAATAATTAGGAATAGTAAAAAGTGGTGTTAATATCTAAACAAATGACACTCAAATTAAATAAGAGCACCAATTTAAATTAGGAAACCACAGTTTACAGAAAAACTCCAAAGTTAATTGTATGAATAAGACAGTTGGTAAATAATGCATTGGTATTAAATATCCATTAATACACTGTGTTAAAATGATTTCTCTGTGGTCCAATATGACATACAGGTACCGTGGAGTAGTGACAGCGCCTCCTTGTAGGCTGGAACATTTCTAGAAAGATGTGGGTGGAGCCTCCCCTCCTCCTTATCAGGCTATCCCACTAGCCCCGCCCGAGTTAGACTTGTTCCACAACCTGGATGGATGCAGAGAACGTTTCTACTTAGTTTTTAGAATCTTATTATTTTCTATGTTGGATATGGGGTGTTACAATCCCCCCCCCATTAGGTGGATTACCATTCCTGACTTCTCCTTGAGGACTGTCCAGCTGACAGATTCTGTTTTGGACCCTTGCAGCCCTGTGGAGAGAATCATGCAACCATGTCTATCACTCCTGAATGGGTCTCTCTAAGACTCTTTCTCTCAATGGTAATCTGAAGAAAGAAGTCAAGTAAATGGTGAGGAACCCTTTGAGTGCCGTGGTCCACTTGTCCCAGTGTTCCCCTCCATACAGGGGTCTTCTTGGAGTCTAGAACTCCTGCACCCATGTTGGGTATCTTGTCTGGTTTGATACCAGGGTTTGTGGAGCTTGGATGTTTGCATTTATGTAATTAACCCCTTCCCTGCTAGTTTATCTGGGTTATGGGGCTTATTTTGACTTTTCGTCTGTTTTTATTTTTCTCTACATATTCCATGGGGTTTTTGGGTAAATTTATTCGCTTTTGTTAACTTTATGATTTTTTAGTTCCCGCACGCTTACTGTGTGGCCACACTTGCGCCATTGACTTCTATGGGACAAACTGTTTGGGACTTATTTCTTCAACTGTTTGACATACAGAGTTGAGAGAGGGCTCATTCTTCTTGTCTCCACTTGCCCTATGATCCAGTTCACATCCCCAGTGTCTTGGGGACTCTGGGGCCCAGAGTGTGCAAGTTCAAGCATTGCTAGGTAACATCAAAAAGAGAAAGCTACAACTCCCATAATGCCTATTTCACGGGCTTTCTTCCTATTGGTTGCTA
This sequence comes from Rhinophrynus dorsalis, assembly GCA_037306005.1. Classification (NCBI taxonomy): domain Eukaryota; kingdom Metazoa; phylum Chordata; class Amphibia; order Anura; family Rhinophrynidae; genus Rhinophrynus; species Rhinophrynus dorsalis. The sequence continues at coordinate 349,677,270 of CM074718.1, forward strand.
CTTTTGCAGATGCCATTTTTTTCTCTTTGCTGGAGTATCTCTTTAGGCCTGAAGTGAAACAGATTATCAGTGAGGCCACCGGGGACAAGAGCGCTTTGTTGCCTCAGGTCTCCAAATGCCCTAACATGGTGAGGAAACAGTGTCTTGCTGACTCTGAGCATGTCTCAAACCGGCACCGTGCATCTGACCACCAAGCCCAGACAACAATGGCACTCAAGGCACGCCACCCCTGAGCTCAAGTCTGCTAAGTCTGCCTCCACATGACTTGCAGAATCCTAGTCCACAGATGCACATGGTTGGGAGCCTGAGCCATTTTTCAAATGCCTCGGCAGCGTCATTGGTGGATCAGTGGGTTTTGCAGGTGGTCTCGGAAGGGTACAGGATTCCCTTTAAATCCCTTCCTCACTACAGATTCTTCCAATCCAGAACCCCTCTGGGCCTGGAAAAGCTGCGTCTCTTTAACAAGGTGGTTCAGGCTCTCTTGGATAAGAGAGTCCTGACATCAGTTCCTCCTCAAGAGAGGGGTTTAGGTGTTTATTCAAACCTATTCATGGTGGCCAAGAGGGACAGCATCAGTCGCCCTATCTTGGACCTCAAGGATCTCTGTTCTTTTGTGGAGACTGCATGCTTCAAGATGGAGTCCTTGCTGTCAGTCATAGCAACTATGTGTCCAGGAAAATTCCTGTCCTCTCTGGATCGCATGGAGTCCACTGTGTAGGTGGTTACGTACTGCATGGCTCACACCAGGGAGCTCCAGAGACTCACTATCCATGCTTTGTCATGGGAATCCGGACATCTTGGATCTCAGAGTGTCTTCCTCCGGAGGTCAAACAGGACCTTCTCTGGTGGCTGGACAGGTCCAACCCGGAGAAGAGAAAAAAATTTTGTGATTCAGGACTGGACCTTAGTGGCGACGGACTCCAGTTTGAGGGGCTGGGGAGCCGTCCTGAGTCACCTGGGGGTTCAGGGCAGATGGACTGCGGAGGAGACTACAGTACATCAGTGTTCTGGAGCTCTGGGCAATTTGGCATGCTCTGGTATACTGGTCCTCTGCACTGAGGGGATGTCCAGTCAGTGTCCAGTCAGATAAAGCCATGGCAGTGGTGTACATCAGCAAGCAAGGAGGCACAAAAAGCGCTTCTGCTTGGTCCAAGGTCAAGTGTATTTTGACCTGGACAGAAGATCACTTTTATGCCGTGCACATTCCAGGGGTGCACAATGTCCTGGTGGACTTCCTCATCCGCCAACAGGTAGACCCAGAAGAGTGGGAGCTCCATGCAGACATTTTTGACCTGCAGTGATGGGGTCTTCTTAGATAGACCTGGTGGACACCAGGGACAACAGGAAGGTTCACTGCTTTGCTTCCATTGGAGGGATCCCCTGACATTGCTGTAGACGCTCTGGTGATTCCGTGGATCTTTCACCTAGCTTTACATATTCCCTCCAATCCCTCTAATTCCCAGGGTGCTAAGGAAGATTCAGATGGATTGTCCGGCGGTCATCATGATTGCTCCTTACTGGACCAGGAGGCCCTGGTTCCCAGAACTACTGGCCTTCTCCATTCGGGATCCATTTCTGGTTCCACTCAGACTGGATCTCCTCCTTCAGGGTTACCTGTGGATGAGGGGGGAAGGCTCCAGCAGGAAAAGGTGTTTAATTTCCCAGTATGACATTCAAGAAAATGATTTGGTCCTGGAGACGCTTTTTTATTAGCCAAAAGATATTTTTGTATATTAGAAATATCCCTGATGTGTTCCCCGATTCTTTCATGTAAAGAATACTGACTACATCTACATTCAAAGCAGTATATTACACCTCTGGTATTACAATTAATATAGGCCTTAATCATATGTTTCTTATCCTAAATATTTTGAGAACCATATATTGACAGGAACTACATGAATTACATGGATATAAACCCTTTATTATGTTTTATGTTTTTTGTTTAGAATAGTGGCTTCGTCCATCCCCCCCTCGCCTCTCAAATATATTGTAGGAAACCCTGAATTTCCAGCAGAACTCTCCCCGCCTCCCATTTCACACTTTGAAAGGCAAAGAGTACAGATCCATTTGTCACAGTAACTCCCCATCATCGCTCTTCCTCGAGTCCATGCTAGACAAATTAGGTGTCTCATCCATCCCATGGTGGGACGTCCTTCACATCAGACACTGGGTATCCCAGAACTCAAAACTAGGATCTACTACCAGGGACCTCACGATCTTCGAGACAACCATATCCACCCCCCATAACTCAGATCCCTATCATTCTAGTACTCTTTTCTCCACTCTGCTAAATTTCTCCCATACGTTCTCACACTCTGGGAAAAGGTATTCAATTTTACATTTGAAATGCATCAATGAGCAGTAGTATTCTGCACAAACTAAACAAGCATGAGACTCCAGAACAGGGAGATGAACAATAAATTACTGATGCTCTGAAGATTCACTCCTCATCGGATAGCGCAATTTTCTCCTTCAGCATCTCCTCTTTGCTGGAGATGCCTCCAAACACACAGGTTCCATGAGTCCAATCATATAGCAGTCCAATCGTATATTACAACAGTACTGGATATTCACCCCGTGTTCTTCTTCTTCTCCTACAAACACCATCTATTGCTTCCTTATCCCCCACACAAGTGAGGGGTTATGTTTTGATCTCTCTGATCAATAAGCAAAATTCCTTATCCTGTTCCTGTTCCTTTGGAAATCCAAAGAACCCCACCCCCAACCACTTTCATCCTGTCTCCTGAAGGTTGATTCCTTAATACTAATGGAGATATGTCATGCCATCTCCACAACTACTATTCTGTCCCATGACAGTCTCTGGTCCAAAGGGACAGAACTAAGGAAGCCCTCTTCCCTTACAGGATCACCTCTCCCATAACCATCTTATGCTATGCTCCCTGTCCTTCTACAGTTATTTATTTATTTATATAGCGCACACAGATTACGCAGCGCTTTACACTCATATTGGTCCCTGTCCCCATTGGGGCTCACAATCTAAATTCAGCTATCAGTATGTTTTTTGGAGTGTGGGAGGAAACCGGAGTACCCGGAGGAAACCCACGCAGACACAGTGAGAACATACAAACTCATTGCAGATGTTGTCCTTGGTGGGATTTGAACCCAGGACCCCAGCGCTGCAAGGCAACAGTGCTAACCACTGAGCCACCGTGTTATCATGCAGACTAACACCTCCAGCCACATACTTGACCCTTGGCATCACACATCTTCGACACCATCCTTCATTCTTCACCTTACTTGCATATTCCTAGTCAGTCTCCTTCGACCATGGACCCCGGACTAGTTAATATACCACAGACCTTCCTATTCACTTTTCTTTTTCGCCCTCTCCTACTTCTTCCTTCCCATGCTCCCTTCACCAATCTAACTGATTTATCTGGTTTGTATGTTAATATTAAATACTGAGACTGTCATCTCTCAAAAAAATAATTCTTATGATGTTTTACCTGTCTGTAATTGTTAATTCTCAATAGAATCTAAAAAATTAAAAAAATGTACTTCGTACCAACTTGTTCCCAACTACTTCATTTAAATCCAGATCACTTCTCAGAATATCCATGTGTTTATTCAATATAATATATATATTGGAGCTGTATTGCCTCTAAAATCCATGATAAAATGGATTAAACCTTTTACCCAGTGCTATTTGTATCTGTTATGTGTGACGATCAGTAAGTAACGCACGATGGGTTAGCCTTTTTAATACGTGTGACTGTATCCTCGTCCATGTAATTTCTATAAGAAATCGGGATCTCGAATCCAAAACTGATGCCCCATACTTACAGTAGAGATCTCCTTAGTGTGCCGTTTAAGTCTATTGTGAATACATTCCCAGCCCTATTTTATTTTGATTATAATAAAGATTACTTCTGCTTTAAGTGACAACAAACCTTTATTAAAGAAAAAAAAACTTGTCAAAGTAAAACCAGAGTCCCCTTCACTGCTGAGAGATAATTAATTAAAAAATTAACCCTTTGAGTGCCAGAGAGGTATCCATCGCATTGCATTACAATGCATTGGATATCTCTCTGGCATCAACAGGTTAAAGAAAAATAAATGGAAAGTTTGAATTCCTTCTTTGCATTGATAGGCTGGGTCTATCCATTTTAGTGCAAGAGATAGATCTATACATACTTATATAATTTACACATAATATTTATTTTTGTGCCCTAAGTCTCCAGTTGATGCTTTTGCTGTTTGTCATGTCCATTGGTCATAGATTCAAGCTCTGCATTCATTGCTGTAGGCCCACTTGGAGACCTCCCACAGATAAATGTTAAAACTTGGTTTCAATATTTATTACACTTTGTGATGTCAGCTACTTGTACATGCAGTCTGTAACTGAAAGGAATATTCAAAGCATCATGCAAACAGTGAGGCTGATGAACTAAGAAACCTGGAGCAATTCTGGAACAAAGCAATTTGAGGGACAACATTACTTCTAAAAATCATATGTATGATAATGAGAAAGAGAGGGAGGTGATTCTCATCTCCAGTCGTCAGGGCACACCAGGTTTTCAGGATATCCTTACTTAAGCATAGGTGGGTTGATTACAATCACTGAGCTACTACTTACCCAGCTGTGATCCAACAGGAATGTCTTCAAAACATGCACTGTTGGTGTGCTCCATGGATTAATGTTGAAAATCATGAATTATGAGTGACACGCCTGCCATTTTTTTATTTTAAAGATTATCTTGGCTATCTCTCACTGGATGGCTCATAGGCACCTCGAGCTCAACATTTCTAAAACAGAGCTAATCCACATCCCACCTAGGCCTGACCCAGTAACGCCCTTCCAGGTGACAGTAAATGGCACTGCCATAAATCCAGTATCAGAAGCACAGTGCCTAGGGGTGATAATTGAAACTGCTCTATCATACTCATATTAACACCATTGCTAAATATGTATGTAAAACTACATGTTTGGTACTCTTTATATATATATATGTGTGTACATTAGCAAAATATATTTTACTAGTTGAAGAGCCCGTGTACATGGGCCACAGTGCCACCCAGCAATGGCCGCGGTGCAGTTATGCACAGTAGAGACTGCCTGCGCCACGGCTGATACGGAGTGGGGGGCTCTGAATTCAGACCGTAGTCCTCTCTGCGCACCGACGACTGCCTGAATTCGGAGCCCCGCTCTGTTATCAGCCGCAGCACGGGCAGTCTGTACTGCGCATGACTGCAGCGCACTTAGCTGTCTCTACTGCGCATGACGGCTTCTGACAAAAACACACACTTAGCGAATTATTATATAGGATTTATTTTACTTGTGACATCATAGCTTGTTGCACAATGCAAAATGTACTTCATATGAGTCACCATGAAAAAAGCTGAATTTGTTGTGAAAGAAAAAAAAAAAGTAGTTTGACCTGACAATGAAGGATGCACAGTGCCTCTTATAGAGTGTGCTTTTCTGTGTCATACAGCGAACTGTGGCCTCGGACACCCTCCTCCCTTTGTGGAACCAGTGCAGATAGCCAGTCATGTGGTGACCCCTGAACAAATTGAAGGTAAGGAGATTTGGTGGGTGAGTGAAAACACCCTGCTCCAAATACAGATGCTTACTGCTTGATTTTGATGTCCTCTTGAAGGCTTGGCCTAAAATATTATCTGTTAGTTCAAATAAAAAAGGTTTTCTCAAATATCAAAGTACTCATATATGTGTATTGCTAAAACTGGACTAAGGCAACTACTACAAATTATAATTATTATTATTATTTTTTTTTAAACTGCATCCACAACTAGATTAATCGGCCCGTTTAGATAGGGAATTATACCTATAGGAATTTGCAGCACTTAATTTGTTTAACCCTTTGAGTGCCAGAGGGGTACACAACGCATTGCAAAGCAATGTGTTGCGTACCCCTCTGGCACCCAAAGGGTTAATTGCTCTCAGGTCCCTTGCAGACTACGTTCCACTTAACCCCCTGCCCAAAAGCAGCAGTTTTTAGTTTGTGTGGAGACGTAGAGACTATTTAATATCTTTTAATTCTGTCTGTGTTTGGTAACTACCTGAGGTACGTCATGTGGGAAGATGCCTATTACAATGTTGGCACTCATTTCTTGGCATATTTCTACACTTTATTTTAGGGGTATGTATCCTTTAAGGACTATTTGGACTGCTACACCTTTTTAATTTCTCATCACTTATGGTCGCTAGATCAGTAGCCACGGCTTCATTAGGCTCTGGGTGGGCACCGGAGCTCATGGATGTCACAGTAGGGTGTTGACATGGTATATAACACTGGAGAGCCCCATGATTGGTGCCGTCTAGTGCCCTAGGATGTTTATGCTTAACAGCTGAAGAGCCGCTGCACCTTCTTTCTTTCTCTTTCTCTCTCTCTCTCTCTCTCTCTCTCTCTCTCTCTCTCTCTCTCTCTCTCTCTCTCTCTCTCTCTCTCTCTCTCTCTCTCTCTCCTGGACTTGATCCCCTACTTTATTTTTCTTCTTGCTGCTCCCAGTGGAGGTACCATGCAGAGTCTCTCTCCTTTTGCAGACCATATCTTCTCTCCAGATCACTGCCTACCCCTTGCTGGTTCAGATAAGACTTTCATCTTCTTGTTTTCTTACTTTTTATTACCTTTTTTTTCCCCACTTATTTATTTCCTCTCTGAGGCTCCTTTTGGGGAGAAGGCATGTCACAGCCAAAAGGGGACCTAAGGAAATCTAGGACCAACAGAAATGCTTCATTAGCCCTGGTCACTTGTTTATTTTGCATACCTCCCAACATTTCAAACTGCCAAAGAGGGACACTTGTGTTTTAGGGGGTGTTTCTGGGGGTTGTGGTTGGTGGGCGGGGCATTGATGAGAATTTTTAGGCTATTTCATGATCTATTGACATCTCCTTGTGTTACCTAATAAATGACTTATAACAAGACAGATTATTTTATTTATGCAGACTAATTTATAAACACATATACTGACTTTTAAACAAAAATAATGTCAGGCAGATAACTACTTTCATGCTATTTTTTCTGTCATTGTTAAGGGGGTCTTCTGTGTCAGAGCACAAAGGAAACATTGGCAAATCCAAAGCTTTAGAGTCCTCCCTTTAATCCCTTAAGGACCCATGACGGTCCAGGTTTGGGGAGAAAATTAGGTATAGAAGTTAGTAATTTATTTAGTTTAGAGTAGGTGTGTACAATGCAGCGGAGGTACACTTTAGAAGAGACGTATTCCTATTTGGCGTCTGACTCAGACGCCACAAACACTGTGTCAGATTTCGATATCAGTCAGTTTTTGGAGAGTGAGAGCAGCTCTAGTAGTGATGACTCAGGGCCATCTATGAAAAAAAGACGCACTGCTCCAACAGGTGCCCCGGCAAGTTCCCCAAGAGCTGCCCCAGCAACTTCCCAAACAGCTGCCCTAAGAAATGCCCCAAGACCTGCCACAAGTACTGCCACTCCTGCTGGTGAATGGGTATCATCAGCCAATTTATGCCCAGAAATTCCTGAATTCACAGGCAACCCAGAAATTCAAGTGGATGTGGCAGGATTTACCCATGTTGAGTTTTTTTTATTTATTTTGGGGGGAAATCGTGTCTCAAACCAATTTATATGCAGCCCAATATATTGCCGCCAACCCATCAGCATTTGGTTCCAAGGAAGAAATATGGCAACCCACAGACCTTTTAGAATTCAAGAAATTCTGGACCCTAGCAATGACAATGGGAATAGTTAAAAAAACAAGTATTAGATCCTACTGGAGTAAAAACCCCATATATGATACCCCTATATTCGCCAAAACAATGACCAGGACTAGATACAAAATGATTTTGCGCTTTATGCACTTTAGTGATAATTCCCTGTGCCTCCCAAATGAACACCCCCTGTATGACAGACTGTTCAAAATTCTCCCCCTAATAAATCATTTACAGGAAAAGTTTGCCCAAGTATATACCCCAAAAAAACACATAAGTAAATATGAATCCCTTATTAAAAATAAAGGCAGGTTAGGTTTCAAGCAAAACATCCCCTCTAAGCTATCCAAATTCGGCATTACATTTTATAAATTGTGGGTAAGTGCCACAGGCTATACCCAGGCTTTTCAAATTTACGAGGGCAAGGACAGCCAGCTTGACCCTCCTGGCTGTCCCGAATTGCTGGGAACAAATGGGAAAATAGTTTGGGATCTAATTTACCCCTTATTAAATAAAGGATATCATTTATATGTTGACAACTACTACACCAGCCCCCTTTTATTTAAATCACTTTTTTATTTTGACACCGTGGCCTGTGGCACTGTCAGACGCAATTGCAGGGAGATGCCCAAAGAACTTATAGCAAAAAAACTAAAAATTGGGACGTCCTCAGCTTTGTGCCAACAAGAGCTGCTGGCAGTTAAGTTCAAGTACAGAAAAGATGTCTGCATGCTTTCCACCATGCATGAGGACAAAACTGTGGCAGTCTCTGCTCATAGAAGGGAGGTAGTAAGAAAGCCAGTCTGCATCAGAGACTACAACAAACACATGGGGGGAGTTGATTTGTGTAATCAACTCATGCAGCCGTGCCTCACCATGCGAAAGTGTAGGGCATGGTACAAAAAGCTTTACATGATGCAGACTGCAGTATATAATTCTTTTTTGATTTCCAAATTGGCAAACCCCACTCTAAAACTTAGTTTTCTGCAGTATCAGCTCCATCTTATTTCCCAATTTTTGTTTCAAGGGGCAACAGAAATAATCCCACCAAAAACCCAGGGTAGTACACTTTATTTATTAAATCCCCCCAACCCCCGAAAAGAAAAACCCACAAAAGAGATGCAGGGTTTGCTACAGCAAGGGAATGCGGAGAGAAACTCCCATTTACTGTCCCGATTGCCCTTCCAAACATGGCCTCTGCATGGGTGACTGCTTCAAGCAATACCACACAGGCACAATGCAGTAGTGCTGTAAAGTTTATTTTATTATTTGGCCACTTTTCCCCCCTGAAATATCATGTTTTGTTTTATTTTTCAAAACACATCCCTCCTTAGATCTAACACTATCAAAATATAATGGGAAGCAAAGCACCCTAAGAGAGTGGAAACACACATGTTCCCTACTGGGCCTAGGAGCTCCCCCAAACCCTGACAAACCTATGCATATGGGGCATTGCCGCACTCGGATGATGTAACTCACCACTAATGTAAAGCTCTTAAAAAATCTGCAAATATATTTGTGTTGCTCTGGATTTCAGTCACATGATAAGTGTGAAAAAATGGTGTTTCTCCACCTTACTGCAGATTTTGGGATGGATTGCTGATAAAGTGGCAGCGAAAACATTGAAAAGTGCAAATAGAATGAAAGCCAGGGTTGTCTACTCTTCTACAACATATACTTTCGGGGGTAAAATTAATTGCAGCATTGCCAAACAGTCCAAAATGAGACAAGGAACCTGCTGTAAAAATGGCATGTCTGCAAAAGGAAACTCACATGTTCCAACTGAGCCCTGTAGCTCCCCCAAACACTGACAAACCTATGCATATGGGGCATTGCTGTACTCAGAAGGAGCCGAACACTAATCAGTGCAGTTTATAAAATCTTCACCTATCCTGTGCTTGAAATTCACATCAACATTGAAGTCTAAGTGTGAAAAACGCAGGTTTTTTTTTTTTTTTTCTTTACTTACGTCAAGTTTTATGAGGGATTGGTGATAAAATGGCTGTGTATAAAATTTGAAAAAACACCTAAACTGAAAGCCTGGGGTGTCTACTTTCCAAAAATATACACTTTGGGGGGAAATCTTAGAGTGGAGCACTGTTACACAGCCCCAAATAAGAAATGGCACCAGTGATGCAAGCTGTGAAAATTCGTGTGAAACTGGAAACGCGCATGTTCCAATCTGAGCCCCATAGCTCCCCCAAACCCTGACAAACCTATGCATATGGGGCATTGCCGCACTCAGAAGAAGGAGCCGAACACTAATCAATGCAATTTATAAAATCTTCACCTATCCTGTGCTTGAAATTCACATCAACATTGAAGTAAAAGTTTGAAAAACGCTGAATTTTTTACTTACGTCAAGTTTTACAAGGGATTGGTGGTAAAATGGCTTTGTAAAAAATGTGAAAACATACATAAAATGAAAGCCTGGGGTGTCTACTTTCCAGAAATTTACACTTTTGGGTGGAAATTTTAAGGTGGAGCACTGTTACATAGCCCCAATTGAGACATTGCACCAGTTAAGCAAAATGTGAAAATTCAATATTTGTTTAAAATTGGGTCCTTTAGCTCCCCCAAACCTTGAGAAACCTATGCATATGGGGTATTGCCATACTTAGAAGAAGGAGCTGAACACTAAACAATGCATTTTTAAAAATCTTCACCTAACGTGCTTGAAATTCACATCAACACTGAAACCGAAGCGTGAAAAATGCTGAATTTTTTACTTACATCAAGTTTTACGAAGGATTCGTGGTAAAATGGCTGCGTAAAAAAAAATTGAAAACATACATAAAATGGAAGCCTGGGGTGTCTACTTTCCAAAAATATACACTTTTGGGGGGAAATTTTAAGGTGGAGTACTGGTACACCACCCCAAATGAGACATGGCACAAGTGACGCAATCTGTGAAAATTCAAAGTGTGAAACTGGAAACGTTCTGTCGGGCTGTTTATATGAAGGTATCCAAAGGGTTAAAACAGAGAACCACTCAGGTTGGATCTCTTCACTTAAATAGGCAATTGACAATAAAATAATTTGAGAACTTTATCTTTAATATGTACTGACACGCTACTTCACAGTAACGAATTGATCACAAGAATCAATCCTTCATATTTGTGCAAAAATATATATTTTATTAAAATACAATATATATATATATATATATATATATATATATATATATATATGTGTGTGTATATATATATATATATATATATATATATATATATATATATATATATATATATATACACACATATATATATATAACAAGTATCAGTAACAATGAAATATATAAGTGATTAGCAATTATAATAGGTACATAGAAAATCAAACCACACTTATTACCATAAGGATTACCAGCGGTGCAAGGGTTAACCACACATAGGTATGTTCAGAGGTATAATAACAATAATTGCATTCAGTAGCATATAACAGGTTAATTGATTCTTACAATTAATATAATACAGTTGGCCACAGTGTCTCTTAATACCTCTGCCCCAGAAACTGTATAGACTATGCCAATTATGATGTAAGGGGTATTGTGAGATGAATTAAATAATTCCTCTAACAATTCATTGTATCATATATAAATAATCAAATTTAGGGAATAACTGGAATAGAATCCCAGATTTAAATCACTATAATTTTTATCTACTGAATTCAATATTGAATACCTCTGAATAAAATATATAAATTGCAATTAATATAGTCAATCAAAGATTATACAAATAATCTACCAGAATTAATCCCGTAACATATGTCTATAAAGTAACCAACTTCATGCAACATATATCATAATTATGACTACAGCAACATATATAAAACCTATAGGCACTCCAAGGGTTAATCCCCTTGTTTAAAATAGATGGCACACCCAGAAGTTATTTTGTCTATTAGAGTGAATATCTCCAATTTACAAAATATAAGCCTAGTACCCTCACAAAGAACTTTAGAATGCACAACACAAATAAATAGACAAACAGCAGTTAGAGAGTTAATAAATTAATTCCAAGAATTCCCTTGATTAAATATTAGCCATTATAATTTCACCAGAAACACAATATTCTAGACATACCAAAATTATATTAACTGATATACACAAGAATAAATATATCTCACTGCTATATCTATTTTATTATATCTCTTGTAATTTATAACAATAAATTAATTAATGAATTATGCGTAATTTCTTAATGGCTATGCTAAATATAGCAGATTATAATATTTTCCATAAAACTGGCCAGGCTTCTATGGGCAAATATATATATATATATATATATATATATATATATATATATATATAATTTTCCTCAAATATCGAGGAAATATACTTATTTTGAAATTAGGCAGAATTAGAATAAATGAAATATAATTACCAGGTCAATCAGTGTGGATTCTTGAAGTTATAAGGTGTGGTCAGGAATTTGATCATCAGCCAAGAGAGCCCAGGAATCCAGAGTTTTCTTTTTCAGGAAGTCAAGCCCTGAACCAAGAGTATTTTGGCATTATATTGGCAATTTTTGCCTTATCCGTAATCTCCACCTCTTTCTAATGATTGGACGAAGATCCATCTCATTATACCGTGACATCAACAGTCAGACCTGATTGGATACTCATATCTTATGCTAATCAAATACAAACATAAACATTATGAGTATTTTACAATATAAAGGTTGCAGATGGCGCCATTACGCTATATTAAAATTTTACAGGTGACAGATCACATGGCTTTCATCAGATGGAAGAGAGAGTTCAAAGTTTATCAGAGATCCCATAAACCAGTCATTTTGCTATGTCTTTCACATAAAGGAGTCTGTCTCTCTCAGCCATTTTGTCTCCAACTGAATATCAATCTGCCATTAAAATGACATTCAGTTATTTTCACTCCCTAACTTGGACCAATGACCCATTGTTCAAACATGAGGTAATTTGAACACATCCTCAACAGAATTTCAGTTAATTTCTACTATTAGAGTTAACCCTCTATGCTCCCCCAGGACAAAGTCTCTGACAGTTCATGTTCCAATTTGAGAAACCTATGCATTGCCGTACTCAGAAGAAGGAGCCGAATACTAATCAATGCATTTTTTAAACATTTCAACTGTCCCGTGCTTGATATCAACAGTAATATTTAAATGTAAGTGTGAAAACTGCAAAAAAAACAAAATATTACCACAATTTTGAAAAATATTTCTGGAAAAATAACAGCATAAAAAAACTCCAAAATTCTCCTGATGATTTACCTTATGTTGTCTAGTTTTCAGAAACATATACCATTGTGGGAGATTTTTGGTTCTGGCACCGTCACCTAAGCTATGATGGTCACATGCCAGTTGTTGAAAGGCATTGAAATACTAGGCATATGGGGTACTTTTATATTCAGGAGAAGCAAATGAATATATTTTGAGGTATTTTTTGTAATGAATTAATAGTATGCAAATCCTGACAGGAAAACTTAAGCAAAATGTTTTGTTTTTTTGTTTTTAATTTTTTTCCTCTTTTTTTTTTTCTATTTTAATCAAATTAAACAATGAGGTATTCATATAATTGTGGTATCAAAAGAAAGCCCTACTTGTGCTTAAAAAAACAGTATATAATTTGTGTGAGTGTACAAAAGGAATTAAAGAGAAAATGTGTTTTAACAAAGACAGTCAAAAAAGTCAAAATTGCTCCGGTCCTTAAAGTGTTAGTAATGTCCAACAAAAAGTTTTTTGCATTTAGAAGAGCTTAAAAAGCTGAGTTAAATGCAAAAAAACGTATCTCTCAAACCGCTATGGTTTAACAGATACAGGCGTTTAAAGTTCGCTGTCTCCTACTGACAGCTGTAAAGCTGTCAGCAGGAGATTCGTGTCGGTCGACCCGGAGGCGCTTGAGAAGTGCCGCGATCACGTTACTTACAAGGAATCCCTTCATTGGAATGGTCTAAAATGTGTGCTTGCAATCCAGGCACACGTTTTAGACCATTCCAATGAAGGGATTCCTTGTAAGTAACGAGATCGCGGCACTTCTCAAGCGCCTCCGGGTCGACCGATACAAATCTCCTGCTGACAGCTTTACAGCTGTCAGTAGGAGACAGCGAACTTTAAACGCCTGTATCTGTTAAACCATAGCGGTTTGAGAGATACGTTTTTTTGCATTTAACTCAGCTTTTTAAGCTCTTCTAAATGCAAAAAACTTTTTGTTGGACATTACTAACACTTTAAGTCAAAACTACTTCAGATTTCCCCGGTCCTTAAGGGGTTAAACTTTTGATCCTCATGCCAGATTAGCCTTCCTTGGGACTCCTCTGGTCCTTTCTATTCCTTTTGCCCTGTGCCCCCTTTCTGTTCCTTTTGATCTTTGCCCCTTTCCTAGGCCACCTTCAGAGCAGGAGTCTGCAAGGTGTTTAGGCCCTAATTTCTTCTGTGAGTAATATACATTCCTCTGTTGAAGAGATTCTTGAGTCTTAGGCTCAGGACCATCCCTTTCCTCCCTAAGAAGCAACATAATCATTTTCCTGGGGTGACATTTACTGTGTAGGGATAAAGTTCCCCCAAATGCCCCTTTTACCTAGTGTAAGCCACCTCCCCTCAGTTGTGGAATCTGGTCACTTGACCAGACAGATCACAGCAAGGAACAATCTTCTTAATGTGAGAACAGTGAAAGCCCTGCCCACATTGACAGGTTTTTCAGGTTTTTCCCTTATCTTAATTGAAGATTGTCCCTCGCTGATATCCACTTGGACACAACCTTGCTGCTCTGAGCTGAGCAGTGTTACATCCGTAAAAGGGACGGGAGGGGGATACTTTATCATTCAATTACTCTTGAACTACAACTCTGACAGTATTGAAATAACACTGTCCATGGCTCAAATACTATGAAGATTAATTGGAGCTGCTTTTATTATGAAACATTATTATCCCTTTAACTAGAAAACTCCTGGAGGAGGTAGCCTCACACTCTGCTCCACTCAGATGCTACAAAGCTCTGCCCATAAAGTTTTAAATTTGTTCTCATAGGAGGAACATGGGCATCCTCCAGAGAAAAGTATTTTATCTTTAAATAGGATATTATGGCTATATAATCTGTTGGGTAGGATCAGAGGGAGACTTTGGTCTAATCTCTGATATCGCTATTGCTTTTATGGGATTGACTCCACTTTTCCCCTGACTATTCCCTCTGGGATATGAGAGAATGGGCAACAATTGTCCAAGAGAGAAAGCAGAGGAGGATACGCTGCAAGTGGAGGTAACATGAGTTTGAGTGTACTTAGACAGGCTTTAGTTAGGCCAGAGTGGCAGATAAGATCACTGGCAGTCCTCTGAGTGGAACAGCATCACTAGTTGGAGTCTCATTTTGACTAAAGGGCGGGAATATCTTCTGCACTGATTGGCTGACATAAACGATCCTCTGATCTCACTCAGTCAGTGGCCCCAGTCAGCACAGACGCAGGAGGAGGCAGATCTTTCTCGGCACTGCTACAGTAGCTTCAGGAGTGAAATTCGAAGAAAACTGAAGTGTCTAGTTTCTATCTCATTCTGAATTCACCATGCCAGTGCCAAACAAAAAGGGGAGTAGTTCTTCTGGGTCTAGTTCAACACAAAAAGTAATGAAATACATAATGTATACATGCAACTCATGTATGGTCAAATGTCTCAGAGCCAACCTACCAATCATGTACTGCGTGTCCATTGCTGAATAATTTGTTAGGCACATATATTTAGAAAGTACAAACGAACCAAAATGGGTCAAATCTATCACTGCATCATTCTTTTTCATTTGATAATGTGTTATTTAAATCCTCAAAGCTCTCCTCCACCACCCAGAAAGAGAGCCAGATCTTCCATGGGGAAGAGGAGTTATCTGCCATTAATTGCCCCACGGTATGATTAATCTCTTGATGAAGGAGAATTAAACCATGAAGATGTTCCTGTTCCGTGACCTCTGGCTGATTTACAAGGCGATATATCAAAGGGCCTAATCTGAGAAATACTGGATACCTTATATTTATCAGACAACACCACAGCAGCGGAAGCCACAAAAAACAACATTTAAACGTAGGAACAAATCCGTTGCAGTTTTCCCAGTTTATGATTAGCTAATTCAAATTCTGTTAGACAAATGGAAACACCCTGACAGAAAAGTGTTACTAAGTAAAGCTTTTGACATTATGTACCCTTTTGCCCAGGAATGTCTGAGTTTAATCCATTAGTAGATATCCTAGGCTCTAGGTTTTCAAAATGGACAGCAATATAAATCATACATGTTTGTGCTTTCAAGGACCTGGTGAGCAAGAGTTTAGAAACGCTTCTTAAAGAGATTCATGACAGTGGGTGGCATGGGCAGTTATAGCGACTGACATCTGGTGTATTTGCTTATTACAAGAAATCAGAAATAATTTACCTGGAGGTGAACTAATAAACCAGTCCTCACAAACCTAAAATGTGAACCTTCATACCTGTGACACATCTCTGTTTCAGATGTACCTATGCCAACCAAAATTTTCATCAAATAATGCTCCCCCCCAAAACAAAACAAAACAAAAAAAAAACTATAGTATGACTTGTTCTGTTTCAGATGACCCTGTGAGCACTCAACATATTTGTTCACACTCCCAGATTCAAGATGAAGTACATTCACTTGGCCATAGGAGCCATATGTCCTGACATGTTTCTGGAATCCCTGGACATAAAATGTGCTTATTTGTGTCTAGGGATTTGAATACCATAGAAAAAATCCTCGGATTTGCCTTTGGGAAAAAGCATTTGTTTTACAGCTCCGGTGTCTGCTTTGGAGGCAGTCCCCTTTGCCCAATTTCACACTTTTGTACTGAAGCTGGAGAATCTGAAGAATTGGTCCAAGCAGCGGCGTCATATCTTTATCTGACCGGAGAAAAGCAGATCTTCGTTATGGCTTCATATGTTCCAACTGTGGTTGGTCATTTTCAACTGGGTGATAATCATGAAGGTTGCCAGCCTGATAGGCTAGGAGCCACCTTGGGCCGTTAGATTAAAGTCTTTAGACCAAGAATCTTCTTCCCATCAATGTGTTGTAGAAATGGGTGATTCACCTCCCTTTGCTGCATTGGTCTAAGTCCCTCTAGGGTTTTCCAATGAGGATTCAGTCCAACAATGTGATGGTGGTGGCCTATATCAACCACCAAGGAAGGACCAGGAGTGCAGCTGTATTGTCAGAGGTTCTGTTAATTCTCATTTGGGCAGAAGCTCACATGTTCACTCTCTCCATTGTTCACCTTCCAAGGGTAGACCTTGTCATTGCAGACTTTCTCAGCCACAGATGTCTACATCCTGGGAACTCCGCCAGATGATATTTGAATTCATAGTCTATCTGTTGGGTCTTCTGTCCATGAATCGAATGGCTTCCCAGTTGAACCGCAAGGTTTCCTTGTTTTTCTCCAGATCCCTGGACACCCTTGCTCTTGCTGTGGACACAGTGGTTATTTTTGTGGCATTTGGCATTTTTTCTTTGGTGTATGTGTTTACTCCATTCCCTCTGATTCCCAGGGTACCGTGGAAAGAAGCTAGCTCATGTAATTTTGATCGCCCTCTTTAGTTCTCGATACTTAAGAAGGCTTTGCTGCTGGCAATTATCTGTTCGGCACAACAGAACCCCACCTTTCTGATCTTTCATTCTGATAGGGTGGTTTTGCAAACCCATGTAGGCTTTCTTCCTAATATGGTCTCTGAATTGCACAGGAGTTTGTTTTTATTTCCCAGCTTCAGCTAACAGGTAGGAGCAGAAGCTTCACTGTTTGGATGTAGTTCAATGCTTGAAGTACTACTTTCATCACATGCAGCCTTTCTAAATAATAAACTTTTTATGTTATAATACCTGAGGGCCAACATGTGGGCCATGCTGTGTCAAGGGTGATTGTGGCTTCTTGAGTTCAGTTGACTATTCTTCAGGCCTACAAAGAACATGTCAGCCCTGGTGGCTCACATCCACTCTCAGCAGATCTCCCTATCTGGATGACTTTTTGCTAAAGGCTCCTTCAGAGCTTCTTGTGTCCCCATTCTAGAGCAACATGGTTGGGTTCTCAATTTCAAGAAGTCTTGTTCCATTGCAAGTCCTATCTCAATATGAGATTCAACACTCTTCTGTCATCTCATCAAGTGTCCCAGACAATTTCTCAACCGTCTGTGATGGTGTGGGAGTACATGAAGGTACTGGGCTACCTAGTTTGTGCTCTGGAGGCGGTCCCGTTTGCATAATTTCATACACAGTTACAGTGTCATGTCCCTGGCTGACCAGATGAAGGCAGACCTATGTTGGTGGCTTCAGAGGCCCCATTTGTCTCTGGGAAGGTCACAGGTTATTCCAGACTGGGTCATAGTCAAGACAGATGCCAGCCTGACGGGCTGGAGTTCTATGTTGGGTCCTCAGGCAGCTCAAGGTCTTTGGACCAGGGCAGAGAGCCTGCTGTCCATCAGTTTTCTAGAGCTTCAGGTGATTCACCTAACCTTACCGTGAGGATCCAGTCAAACAATGACATGGCAGTGGATTACATCAGCTGCCAGGGAGGGACCAGAAGTGCAGCTGCATTAGCGAGGTCTTTCTGATTCTCTTATGGATGGAGGCTCACATCCCTCTTCTTATCGCTGGGGGTAGGCAATATTGTTGGTGACTTTCTCAGTCGCCCAAGCCTAGATCCCAGCAATTGGGAGCTCTGTAAGGGTGTATTCAGGTCCGTCATTCACCTAGGAGTCGCTGTGGTAGTGGATCAAATAGTTTTTCAGCTGGAGTGCAAGGTTCTTCAGTTCTGTGTTAGATCTCAGGACCCCCTAGCTCTTGAAGTAGATGTTATGGTCATTTCATGGATTTTTCCTCTGTCATACATTTTCCTCTGGCTCCCCTGACTCCCAGGGTGCTGAGGAAAACTGGGATGGCGCAGGCTCGTGGCATTCTGATCAACCCAATATGGCACTGTTGAGCCTGGTTTTCAGGTCATCTCAGTCTAGGCAGAGCCATTTCAGTTTCCTCTGCTCCCAGACCTTTTGTGTCATCCACAGCTGGAGAAACTGATTTTGATGGCTTTTGCACTTGAGGTCAGTATCCTATTGTGTTGCAGGCTGGTATTGTGTTGCAGGCTGGAAAGCCAGTCTCTTCCATAGGGTATGGTCTCCGTTCTAGTGTGAAGGTCAGGGGTTGTGCCAACATCCATTCTGGCTTCCTGTTGTCTTTGCTTTTCTTCAGAAGAAACTTGGTCTTTGTTCTATTTAAGTGCAGATCTCAGCTGTTTCTGTCCTTTCCAAGAGGCGTATTGCCTTACGACCTGATATGCAGACTTTGATGCAAGGGTTGGCTAATGCCTAACCTGTTTTTCTGGGTCCCACTCCTCCATTTGAAAGTGGTTCTGGGAGTGCTTCAGTAGGCTCCTTTTGAGTTTCCCTGTGCTTCTTGAAGCTCAGAGCAGTCTTTCTTTTGGCTGTTGTCGGTTTGGTGGGTGGCCAAACTACAGGCTTTAGCCTGTAAGCCTCAATTTCTGGTCTTCTAATCTGATGGGGGGTTCTGCAGACTTGTTTCTGAGTTTCACATTAGCCAGGAAAGTGTTCTCCCTTCTGTATGTCCAGCTCCATCTAATAGACAGGAGCAGGAGTTTTACCACTTGGGTGTGGTTAAGTGCTTGAAGCACTTTGTTCCTCACATGCAGCCCTTTCGGAGATCTGATTCCCTTTTTTCATCCCTGTGGGCCGGGTTGTGTCTAGGGTTGCAGTGGCCCCTTGGATTAAGGTGGTCATTCCCAAGACATATGTTCTCTGCAAGAAGCCAGTTCCTGGGTTACGATGCATTCTTCTAAGTCAGTGGAGGCAACTTGAGCCTACAAGAATCTGGCTTCTGTCAAGAAGCTGTTTAAGGTGGCAACATAGTTGTGCTTTCATATGTTTATCAAACACTTGTGTTAATGTGCTTGCTTCGGATGAAGCCAGTTTGGCCATCAGGTCCTACAAGTTGTTGTGCCTGTGTGGAGGTCCCTGATCTAATTTTGGTCATTAACCTGTTAGTGTTCAAGTCTGTTGACACATGAGGTTCATGTTGTACCAGTTCATTTCTGCTAGAACTGGTCTGTGTTTGGAGGAATTTTTCTCATTCCTACCCTGGAGTCTTGGTGAATACTTTGATATATCCTATTTGTCCCTGTGTTCCACATAGGACATAAGAGAAAAGGCAATTTTTGTGTACTTAACCGATAAGTCTGTTTCTATTGGTTCTTGTGATGCACACAACTTCCATTCCAGAAAAAACACTGCTTTGAGTCCCGGTCAAAAGGGTCCTCTTGGGTTCCACTTCTGTGTCTTTAACTGTTTTATATGTTAAAACTGAACATGTTCAGGTGGGGGGTAAAGTGGATATGGGAGGCAGTCTGCACCTCAGCCCATTTTTGTGCCCAGGCCTTCCAGAGGAGGAGTAGACTTTATACCATGGTTCCTATATTGCACATGCACTAAGAGAAAAGGATTTATCGGCAAGTGCACAAAAATCCCCTTTTACAAGAACTCTTAGTGAATCGTGGACTTACAAAAACAGGCCTGGTTATGTAAAGCTTCTACCTAGAAGTATCTCCACCCATTTCAAAACATTAGGCAGTCAAAGTATTTACCTTAACTGAAGCAAGTTTTGGTAGAAAGATGTTGCAGGTGGTTGTTGCTGACTATTATTATTATTATTATTATTATTATTATTATTATTCTTTATTTATATAGCACCAACTATACAGACACATGTATTATTTTTACAGTTCTGTTTGCAATCTAGATTCCCTTCATCATTCTGTTAGGGTGGTTAAAATGATTTGGTATAGTTGTTTACTAAATTTAACATATAGGAATGACAGTTGACCTTTGTATGATTATTGTTAGTATTTTCTCTCTCTCTTTTATTATTTTGACACAATATCACAATGTTCCCTGTTTCACCGGATAGAGGAAAGATAATTTTTGTTATGCTTAACCATAAACTTACTTTGAGTGACACACAAAATCGCTCCTGGAGAGATCTCATATGAATGATCTCTTTAGCAGGGGTGCCCTCCTTTTCTTCCAGTCTCCAGAATGATGAGTGTTTTGTTTTCTTCCTTGGCTCCTCTTTCTATTCTTTAGACCTATGGCCAGGGCTTGGCTTTGGTTTGCTAAATGAAACCTAAAGGGGTGGAGCTATGTGACAGTTGAGTGGAGCTGAGAAGGACGCTGCCTTCTTGAGACGCTTTTTCATAAAGTGGTTTACATCCTAAAGGAATGACAAACCCCACAGTCCCTGTGTTCCCCATGGACTCAAAGTAGTGTCTCAGAAACTGTCTCTTAATTTAGTTTGCACATCCCTGCTTCACTCTTTGCTTCAAATAAGATTACAGCTCTTTATCCTTCTGAATAGTAAATATTTAATCTATATCAGCACCGTGTTTTACCTGCCCTGCTGTTGATGTGGATTTTTGCTTTAGTTGGATTCAAAATAGCTGTGATATGTACTACACCAACTGAGGTGAATTTACATCTCTAATTTGTATGGTCATGGTGGGACTGAATGTCAATATCACTGTGTACATGTGTTGAATTCAATGTTTCACAAGTCTGTGTTATTTTACTGTCTCCAGCTCTGACCACATATAGCCCAATGGCTCTGGTCTTGAATGATATGTTAAAGCAGCAGCTTTTCCTGACCCAGACCTTTGTGGATATGGCACGGCAGCACCACCTCTCCACTGTGAAGTCTCTGGAAGCGGAGATGTACCAGTACACTACCCTAGAAGACACCAAGGAGGTAAATATAAAGACTGTGCCAGCTTTCTATGCACTCTCCTTATAGTGTGGCATGGTGTAACTAAACAATGGACTCTAATTTCCCAGAATTCCTCTCACCCATAAATTTTTATCTACTTAATGTTTTGTCATTCCCATGCTTGTGAATGTATTCTCTTTTAAAAGTATGTGTTCTTAACACCAGCACTTTTTTCTTTACATGATGTTGGCATTTGTACCAGTGTGTAACACATTTTCACCTGTTCACAGTACCTCAGACACCAGAGGAGTCTTAGGACAAAGCTCAGAGGAGGAACCAATGGACAGCATCCTTTAACTGTACAGAGCAGTAACTCAGCACTGCTAAAAGCATCTCATCAGGAGAAAACTTACAGTGAACCGCATGCTTCCTAACATCCCCTGCACAAATAATCATTCCTGTGTATAATCCTCCTATGTTTTGAAAGATGTTACCAAATGTATTGGTAGATCCCAATCAGATTTGTTGAAGATCTATATTATAGATTGTGATTAAGTGTAACAGAAGAACCTAAGTCACATATCTGTCTATGTACTTATATCTGCTGTTTCCTGTATATAACAATCTCTGAAGCCTATCTCTGTGTCACTTGCACCTTTTGCATTACATCTGCAGTTTTCTGTATATAATGATGTCTCTGAAGCCTACCTCTGTGTCACACATGCTCAAAAAAAACCCGAGTGGCTCATATTGGTCAATTGCCTATCAGATTATAAATTAAAACTAACAGGTTGTTTTGCGTTCGTCTAACTCAGTTTACAGCAGTATGATAAAAATAGGCTCCTTGGACTCATGGGTGGGGGCTTATCTCTATTATTTCTCATTCAGAACTGTTGAAGCCAATTATTTTGTTGTGAGGAGGTGTGGCCTAGGGGCAGACTAAGTAGAAATCATTATAAAATGCAGGGGTGTCCAAACTTTCTTCCTCAAAGGTCAGACTGAGGGCAGTACACAGAGGGCCGTGTAATACTAAATAATGCAGTTGCATTAAAAATGTGTGTGCAACATGAGAATATACTATTTAAAGGGACCCCTGTTGCTTTAAAAGAAGTTTGATTTTCAAAATCAACTATATGGTGTAATTAGCCATGGTTATGTAGAAAACAATTTACTTTTATAGATTATTCTAAGGAAGACATACTATTCAGCCACTTCCTGTCATAGCCTTACGTTACCTCCCAAGGCTAAGACATGTAATGCCTTCATGACTTCCTGTCATAGCCTTACATTACCCAAGGCTAAGACATGTAATACTTTCATGGCTTCCTGTCATAGCCTTACATTACCTCCCAAAGCTAAGACATGTAATGCCTTGATAGCATGTTTTTAATTAACATAACCTATATGTCAGACTAGTGTTCTAAGTTAAAAAAAAAAAAAAAAAAAACGCTAATAGACCATATATGTGATTTTGAAAGTTCTCACAAAATCCTTTAAGTTCTTTTTAGGTCATAGGGTGCCTTTTAGCAATCCATAGATTGGCTAATAAACTACATTTGATACCTTATATACTCGGCATTAAATGTTTGTATGATTGCTAAAGATCAGGTAAGAATAGCTATGGTTCTAGTAAGTCACATTTATTTATTATTTATTAGTAGTAAAATGTGTATAAAGGGCCAACTTGGCCATACTTGAGGGCTGCAAATGGCTCCCAGGCCCTAATTTGGACATTTCTGATACAGAGGAAAGTTCAGATACCATACCATGCCATAACTGTTGTATAAAGAGCACCAAACTAGGTAAATCCTTATTTTAATTAAATATTAAGTATTTGTATAAAGCTTTTGGCTTGCATGTATTTTTATTTTTTTGTTTTGTTTTTCTCTGAACACTCCTGGCAGTTTGTATAATCCCAGAAATAGAAGGCAGGATACTTTATTGTATTGCAGATGATAACTTTAGAAGTTGTTGTTTTTTGTTTGTTTTTTATTTGTTTGTTTTTTTTCTTTAAATCCCACAGACTAGCATGGGAATTTCTGAGTTAAAATAGTTTTCATCTGCAACTGAATTCAAAGTAAAAGGATCATTTTTATTAAAGGGATAGTAATGTTTCACAAAAAGAGCAGCTCCAATTAATCTTCATATTATTTGAGCCACAGAGAGGTGTTATTTCAGTACTGTCAGAGTTGTAGTTGAAGAGTAATTGAATGATAAAGTATCCCCTTCCCGCCCCTTTTACCTAGTGTAAGCTACCTTCCCTCAGATGTGGAATCTGGTCCATAGACCAGACAGCTCACATCAAGGGGCAATCTTCTTACTGTGAGAACAATGAAAGCACTGCCTCCATTGAAAGGGTTTTCCCTTATGTTAATTGAAGATTGTCCATCTCTGCAATCCACTTGGACACAACCTTGCTGCTCTGAGCTGAGTAGTGTTACATCCGTAAAAGGGACGGGAGGGGGATACTTTATCATTCAATTACTCTTGAACTACTACTCTGACAGTATTGAAATAACACTCTCCATGGCCCAAATAATATGAAGATTAACTGGATTAACTGTTTTTATTGTGAAACATTATTATCCCTTTAAATGTGTATTGTAGTGTTTATCCCCCTGAGTTAACCAAGGGTACTTCCACTGCTGTTAGGTGTTTTATTCCAAAGTTATTACAGCTCAAATTTTTAGGTGCGTTATCATAGCGGCCTATGGTGCTGTTGCTACACTATCCTATGGATATTTATGGCCAGCTGACCAGATCTGTCCATAGGATGGTGGAACAACAGCACCACTTTAAATTTCAGGCCACAGTGATACTTCACTTAAAAATTCAAGTTTTAACTGTAATTCTCAAACAAAACTCCTTTCAGCAGTGGGAGTACCCTTGTTTTACTCAGGAAGATAAATCCTACAACATTGTGTTTTTTATATTGCAGTTATTACTATCCCTTTAAATTACAAACATAAAATAAAACACATAAAAAAATTAAGTTTCAATCATTTGTTTGTGTTAAGATTAGCCATTTGAGTGCCAGGGGAGTAATACATTGCTTTAGTCACTCCTGGCATTCAAGGGTTAAAAAATTAAAATGCACAGTAGTCTCTTTATATATTTATTCAACTCCAGGTAATAATCACATTAGTCATGTGCAGTAGGTCTCAGGTAAAGAAGTAGATCTGAAATGATCAAGGAGAAATGTGAATGTCTCATAGGGTAATAATGTAAATGTTCATGAAACATATCAATGGAGAGATCTGTTCACTCTAAATAATGCTTTCTTAGCATTTGTGTTACAGTGGCTGATGTGTTTCCTAGCTATTCAGCAAGTCGTTCCTCCTGCCGAATAGTCAGAAAATGTTGCAGCTTGTATCTCTTTTGCTCTTGCTCTCTCGTCCACATCCAATATGGAACACCAGTACCATGGGGTTGAATCCCTCCAGGCACATCTCAAAGACAGTCTTATGGATGGAGTCTCCCCTCTCATCTTCCAGCTCAACTCTGCCCACTAAACTCCAAAATTCATATGTCCTGCTAGAAGCTGCAGGGCACAACACAGTCTTCTTAGATATGGGACTGTATAATTGCCCCATTATGCAGATTGCCATCACTGGGCTTTGCTGGAGTGGACTGACCAGTTCACAGGTGCTTTGTGGACCCTTTCAGCCCTGTGGAGGGAATCTTGCTATGAGGTTTTCCCTCATGACAAGGTCTCTTGGGGCTCTGTCTTCTCTCAAGATGGTAACCTGAAGACAGAAGACTGGTGAGTAACCCTTTTGAGTGCCCTGGTCCACTTTTGTCCAATCATGTTGCCTCTCATTACAGGGGCTGTAATGAGCCTTGTTAGGCTCTGGCACTCTTTATGGGTATCTTTATTGCGTGTGTTATCTCTGAGAGCTTTGGAGCAAGAATGGCTGCTTTTTTTCCTTTGGCTTACCCCCTTTCCCTGCCGTTTTTGACATTTTAGGTGTTTCCAGGGTTTTGGAGGATTTATTTTTGCTACTTGTGTCTTATTTTTATGTTCCCTTCAGGGTGTCCGCTAAAGGGGTGTGGGCCTCTGGTTTACTTTACTACCTCTGACTGATAGAAGCGGCCCCTTTAAGAAAGGGAGCCCCCCTGCCTCAATCTTTGCTCTGTTGACTTCTATGGGTAGCTCTTCTAAGGGACATATCTCTGCAACCATTTAAGCTACAGCTGTCAGATCCTCCAAGGAGCTCGGGGCAATCCACGAATTAAGTTTGTAGGCATTGCTAGGCAACAACAATGGAGAAGACTATGTTTCCCAGAAAGAGCGTTTTTCTGACTTTCTTCAGATTGGCTGTCAGGTTTGCTGTCGCCATATTACATCTCTCTTGCTTATCCTATGCAGAGGCAGACTCTCCTTGCTCTCCTTCTGCAGATTAACTCTTAGCTTGTACTTTCTGGGCCTTGAAGGGTGATATATTGTTTTGGGGGTATATTCTAGTATCTTCACTAGTGTGGGACACTATTAGAAAGTATGTCGGACTTTAAGAGGCATGGGGGGTAAATCCAAGGCAAAGGACTCAGGGGCTTCTCTTACCCCCCACTCACATAATGTTCCTCTTGCCAAACTGGGCTTCCTAGAGAGTATGCCCCTCTTGCGCTGTGGCCCCTACTACTCAACCGGGGCCCTCCAGCACTGATCAAGAGTCAGCTTGGGTCAAGACACTACTGTCTTCAGTGGCCCAGATACCCTTCTCTCTGCAGGGGGTCTTCAGTCAGGGAAGCCTGCCACTACCTTTAAGCATATAGCCCCCATCTCTAGGGTTCTGTCAGAGGAGGATGATGGGGAATATGAAGACATGGATTCTTCCTACACCTTTGGAGATTCCTGTGAGGCTGATCCTTTCCCCTCTGCTGAGGTGCTCCTTAGGACATTCTTGGGGACCCTGCAGGTCTTGGATACCAGTGAGGGGACTACCTCTCTGGATGTTTTCCAGGGATGTAAGAAGCCTTCTCTCTTCTCTCCACCCAATGGCACTCTTGACCAGATCCTTCTGGTTGGTTTCTATTCCAACCTGTTTGTGGTTCCAAAGAAGGATGCCAGCTGTCACCTTATTCTGGACCTCAAATGTCTCAACACGTATGTGATCACTACACACTTCAAGATGGAATATTTGCATTCTGTCATAGCAGTGATGTGCCCAGGGGAGTATCTGGCCTCTCTGAATCTTCAGGACACGTACTTGCACATCCCTATTAACCCGGACAGCCAATGCTAACTGCATTTTGATTTGGCTCCAATCTTTACCACTTCACTGCTCTGCCATATGGCCTGGCTTCAGCGCCTGCATCTTCACCAGCATTGTGATGGCCTTAGTGCCCTTCATACATGCCAATGCATCTTGCTGAAGCTCAACCGAGACAACCTACTGATCAAGGCTCCTTCAGTGGTGCTCTTTGCTCATCATGTTCAAGAATGTGCCCGAATTTTTGTTCACCATAGCAGCACGTGCCCTCCCACTTGCTGCTATTACTGGGGATGGTGTTTGACTCCCATCAGGGCAGGGTGTTCCTGCCAGAGGACAAGATCCTGCTTGTGATGCAGGAAGTGTCCCAGGCCCTTGATTGGTCCTCGGCCAAAATCAGGGAGTTCATGAGAGTGGATCCTGTGTATTACTTTCAGGTCCACATGAGGGAACTCCAGGGGGAAGTCATCCGGAATTGGTCTGTAAATCCCTGAGCATCTGGATCAACAGATAACCACCGGAGGTCCCTCCTGGCCTCCAAGAGAGAGGTTACATCAGCTGAACTTGGAGCAAGGGAGGCATTTCGTGATCATAGGGTGGATCCTGTTCACGACTGATGCCAGCATGAGCAGCTGGGGTTGCTGTTCTGGATCACCTGGGTGTCCAAAGTAGGTGTGTTCAGGATTAAAGTCTTTTGTCCATTAACCCCTTAAGGACCAGATAGGGAAGTTTGACTGATCACGTGTGCTGGCATGCCGAACAAGGGACTGAAAGAGATTGGTCCGGTCTTGAAGCGATCAAGTTCACCACAAAGTATACAAAGAATGGGGGTAAGGAGAGCTTTACAGATTGACATCAAGCCCGCATATTGGATTTGATAGTTGGACGAGAGGACAGTCTGATGGACATTTGATAAAAGAAGTTCAAGTGTAAGTCAATATTATAGATTAGTAAAACAAACTCCTTTTGATTGGGCTTTTTTCCTCTTTCTTTTCATATTTATTGAGGATTTGGAGGGAAAGTATTTGAAAGAATAATACATTGGGTGAAGATCTTATTATAAGTTCCTAAGAGCTATGTTAGTATAAACTGAATCCAGTAACTGTGGGATCGCCTGGGTCTATTTGTATTTTGAGCTGGTACAGATGTTTGCAGAATGCAAACCTGAAGAACTGATGGCCTGACCAAAATGAAGATGCACATCTTTTTCCCATCCAAGGAGGAAAGGAATTATCCCAGCCCTTTGATAGCCCTGGTAGTTTATATTCCAAATCTGAGAACTTGTAAGCACTTGAAGGCTTAGATATCTAGAACTGGATCCGAAAAAAAAGCCCTTTTCTACTAGAAAACCCCCCAAATCTTTTAGCAGAATGCCTAGTCACAGAGATACATGGAAACTACACCAACTAGGAAGACTTATAGAAAAGAATAGAGCTCCCTAAAGGTGAGTCCTCCACTCATATCTAAGGACTTAAATGTGCCCATTTTGGATGCAGAACATATGGCTGCCATGCAAGTCAGATCAAGCACAACTTCACTATGAAAAATGAGTGTGTGCACGCTTTGTACAGCAAGTAAATGTAAACAAGACAGCAGTTCGTGGATTTGACCACTTGAAACATGTACCTAACCTTTCCAGGTTTTACTAGTTCTGCAGACCCATACCAAAACAAAATCTGGGCTGAAATCGGCACCACATCCAGGAAAGATTCCATCCCCCATCCCTACTGTTGGATCTTTGAATGTAAATGCATCCTGAACCGAAATAAGCACACTCTGAGGATTCATCTATCTCATTGCATAATCCCTTGCAGTTGAAGTGAGATACATAGGTTCTTAGTTACAACATTGATAAGAGCAATACCATCAGCTTCTGAAAGCCAAACACTTGTGCAACAGAAATAAGGTGAAAGTGAGCATAGAAGTGCTAAATATTAGAACACAGTAACAGCATCTGAGAGAATGAGCACAGCTGAATAACACAATATAATGAAACTGTGAATAAAACCATTAGACATCTATGTGGTAACTCTCTGACATAACTCTTAACAGCCACAGATACACCACAGAGCGTCCACGTACTGTGAAATAGATAGACATCCTAATTTTGCCTATTGCAGACTGAACCTTAGCTATTCATGAAAGATAGACTTGACAGTGGGGGGCTTTTGGGTAGGTATTTTTATCCACCTGTCTCACAAAGGAATTAGAAAACGTGGGCGCAGACCTGTACTGGCAGGGGTAACAAAAAGAGGGTGGTTTGGGAGTATCCTGAGGCAACAGAGCACTCTTGCCCCTGGCAGCATGGCTAATGACTTCTCTCCAGCTCTGAGCCAACTAGCTGCTTGTCCATGAATGGAAGAGCGAGTATAAATTTTTTAGAAGCTTGGTCCTCAGACCAAATTTTCAAACAAATGGTACGTTGCACTGCAACAGAGAGAATTATGAACTTGCCAATGTCAGCAAGGCATGCATTGCGACAATAATATTAGAAATTGAAAGAACAATATCAAATTGGACTGCAACTAGCAGCTGCTCCCACCAAATAGCCATAGCTCTACTCAACCATGCTGTAGCAAATGCTGGGTGTAAACACTATAATAATATATTATTTCAATTTTAATTGTTATTATCCATTTAAGCAGATGGGGTAGTTGAATTCATATACATGGCACCAGATACCACCTATGGACCACCTCTGCCTTACAATTTCCAGTTCTGTTCCTGTAGAGAGGCTAGTGTAATATCTGTACCACCTTATCAGTCTTGTCAGTTCCACTCCTGTAGAGTTGGACTGGTACAGTGTGGGAGGTCCTCCTGAATCTATGGGACAGATAAGTAATTCTACGTAGGTGGTGGATGGAATGGCTAACTACCATAGTCTACTTCCACACTCGTACAGTGAAAGGACTAAAAATTATCAGCAGAGAACAAAAAATGATAATGGTCTCTCAGAGACACCTGCACTGTTTCCTTCTTGAAGGACACAGTAAACTGTAAAGTGGGTTGAGCTATGAGTAGAGAGGAAATCTGCCTACACCAGAGACCGTTAACGCCATGGCCTCAATGTCTCCCATAATAAAAAAGTGGGTACTGTTTAATTAAAAGACCACCACTTACATATTCCATTGCATGCTGTCATCAACTGTACAAAGTCATCAACTGGTCAACACTGTTTTAGCTTCTGACTGAGAATGAATTTCATAAAATTAGTAATCAGACTCTAACCACATGATTGCTAGACAGATCTTACTAAATACAGCCACCCATTGAATCGTACATTTGATATCTCCATTATTCCTTTAATTTGTGGCAATTCCGATTATGTAAGAGGAGGGTTTTGAAATTGTGTAGCAGATTGATCTTTCCCTATCTAGCTATTAAGTGTTTTCTACAAATTCCCAAAAATTTAAGAACACATAATTCAGATGATTTTAAAGATTAGGAAGTATGGAGGAAGATGCAGTTAGAGGCGCTGCTATGGCATTTTGTGCCATATGCACTAAGAATTAAATATGCGAAGGCAGCGCTGTTGACTCTAATTAGCATTCAGATTTGTTGATCTGCTGGTAATGTGTAAGGGATGCCCTCCCTTACACTTCACCAGTAGTTTGACAACCCTAAAGCTTGTGTACATTCTCTCTGCGCCCACACTGTCCACTGAGGGAGAGGAGAAGATTCACTCAGACTTCAACATCACAAATGGCATCCTTCTCTCCTTCAGTGCCATAGTGATGTGCATTTCATATTTCTGTGAAAGGGTTAATATGTATGGTACAGTGAAATGGGATATACCTATGGTATTAACTTGAATAGCTGTTTTCACCAGTAACTCTCTACTGACAGCACTGGAAGGGCTTCCATATTTTCTGTCAGGTTGGCGATATTGGGACTGTGAACACCAACAAAGGCTGCTGCCAGAGCTTAGTGCATGTGGTGATCAGCCACATTAACATATAAACTCCCCCCACATGAATACAACAATGGCTTGTTAACTTGCAAATGAGCCATTGTAAAGCAAAATTGTAAACCTGTCTAAGGCATGAAGAATTCATGACTGTGTTGGTGGATTGTGTCAGATTGGAGGTGGGTTCACAGGGCTATAATGGCAAAGTCATTCCGTTGGTATTCCATTAACACCACTTCACCGTCCTGGACCCTTATTTCCCTTTGGTGAATCTCGTCTAGGTTTGGCATAATGCAAGCAAAAAGATGGGGGGAATGGTAATAGTACAGCTTGTAGAGCAGGAGTGGCATCCTTTGGATCTCCAGCTGTTGGAAACTACAACTCCAATCATTAGCTGGTTGGGGATGATGGAAGTTGTAGTCTCCAACAGCTGATGAGAGAAGGGTTTGCATAAGCTCTGTAAGGGATACAAATATTCTACAGGTGTGAGTCTGACAAGCAGAAGGATAGTTAAAATGGGATTGAACAATACTTATTATATCCAGAAGTAACTGGCCATTATTGACATGGACATAGACTTTTAAACAACACAAACCCTCCATATATGTATGTGCGTCTCTGTTACTATTACATGTATGGTTCGATACACCTGTAATAAAGCAACACATATAGAATAAAATATGCTGACTGAGATTTTAGATGACGAAAATCAGAGGGACGCCACAGAACCCATCCACTTTTGTACAGTCTGCATCTGACTTCATATGGAGTCATTCTTGTTGCAGTCCAATACCCGGTGCATTGCTCAGGGGTTTAACAGACGCGAAGCCAAGGAATTTCTATGCATGTTTTGTTCTGTGCTGCTCACATTGACATTGTGAACATTCACTGTGGATTCCAAGAGGGCTTGGACTGAATACAGACTCTTAAATGAAGATCAACATAGAGAGATTTGCAGGCCGTCAACACACAAATATGGAAATATCTAGCTGCTGGTTGCTTAGATAAGTCCTATTAAAGTGGAACTATATAGGAATCTGTGGCTCCTACTGTGTTTAACAGATGCATTCAACTAAGTAGGAGGTGTTCACACAGCAGTCAGGTATATCTATTTATATATTCGTTGCATAGTATTTGCAAGGAGCTATACAGGCACCACAAAACTGTAAGACTTTCTGGTCAAAACTGGCTTCAGTCGACGCCAGTACTTTAGCGCGGTAATGTTTGACAAAGTTTTGCAGGGATGACCACGTCTTCATCTTACACAACTATCTAGCAGTGGCCTGACTCTTGTAGCCTCCGGGCATGCACTGACCTGGTAGAATGCACTATGATCCAAATAAGGTACAGATTTCTACCCGAGAATGGTCACCTTAAACCAGGAAGCTAAACTAACCTTAGAAGCAGCCTGGCCCGCATGTGGGACCTCAGGAACGACAAAAAGGGAATCAGATTTCCAAATAGGCTGTGTGAAACATACAAAGTACTTCAAGCATCTGAGCACATACAACAGATAACCAGAAAGGGGGAGCAAACCACCACTGTCTCCAATCAAGATATCACCAACAGATGAAACTCCTGTTTGTTAGATGGAGCAGAAGAATTTCCTAGGCAGGCCTTGGTCAGAAAATCCATAGGAATTCACAAACCCACCCTCTCCAGGTGAAAAAAACAGGAAGCCAGAAGAAAAGCTGTCATGAGCTTCAAGAAAATGCAGAGAAACTGAAGATAGAGGTTCAAAATGAGGCTTCTGAAGTAGTCCCAATACCAGGTTCAATTCCCATGGAGAAGTGGGATCCCAAAAGACAGTGTAGGCATGATGCACACCTTGAACAAAGATTTGCACATAAGGAAGAAAACTGATAAGTCTCTGGAAAAGCACAGAAAGAGCTGAGTTGATGGAACAGAGACTAAACACAATTCTCAAGAAAGACCAAAATTACCAGAGTCACAGCCACAAACCCTGGTTCGCACAACAATTGTAGAAGAGGGACCAAACCCTATGGCAGGCCTTGTAAGAAACCAGTGTATAAATGACAATATGAAAAAGCTTTTTCTTCAGAATGCTGGCCTCAAGAGCCAGGTTGTCAAACCAATCTTCCCCACGCAAAGGTGGCACAATGCTCCCTCTGGTACAATGGAAGATGAAAAGGTTCCACCACGGACAGATTGAGAAAATCCAAAAAACAAGACCCAGCGGGGCCAGAACAGAGAAACCAGTATGACATGAGCCTGTCCCTCCCAACTTTCCTCAGCACCCTGGAAATCAAGGGGCTTTTTAGCAAACATGTACACGCCAGCGGAAAATTCCATGGAATAGTCATTGCATCGACGACGAGAGCCATAGGATACTAGGATGTGATGCAGAACTGAGGAACCTTGTGGTTCAGACGAGAGGCCATCAGATCCACCTCTGGAAGCCCCATATGGCCATCAATCAAGATGAATGTGTTCTGATTGAGTTCCCAATCTCCAGGTTCCTGGTACTGGCGAATGAAAAAGTCTGCCACCACATT
Organism: Rhinophrynus dorsalis; assembly: GCA_037306005.1. NCBI lineage: Eukaryota > Metazoa > Chordata > Amphibia > Anura > Rhinophrynidae > Rhinophrynus > Rhinophrynus dorsalis. Next base: position 349,710,294 of record CM074718.1, read on the forward strand.
TTCTACTACTGGAATTTAAGCTTTGAATAAAGATGGCACATGGGCCTCTGCCCACAAAGAATCCTCCAGAACACTGCCCAAGCCGTCTTGCTGCTGGTCTCTCCTTGACAGTTGATGTAGGAGACTGCCATAGCTTTGTCAGAATGAATCCGCACTGGGAACCCTTCCAGGTATTGAGCCCAATGACACTGTATGAGGCAAATTGCCTGCAGCTCCAGGATATTGATGGCCAGTATTCTCTTTCCCCAGGTTCAAAGGCACTGGGCTCAGGGTAGCACCCTGGCATCCATGCTTACCATGACCTAGTTGGGAATGACAAACTGACATCTCAGAGACAAATGGGACACCTGCAGCCACATCAAAGGTCCTCCTTTGTCTGAAGGGAAAGAGACCTGACAATGTCCAGATGCAATACCTGTGTGTGAAACTGAGCAAACAGAACTACCTCCTGAGCAGAGACTAGATAAATTAGCACTTTCCTGTACTGCTGCACAGATTCTGAGGACAAGGATATTGCCTGGGACAACTGAAGAAAGTCTGGAACGCTGTGACTGGAAGAAACACTCTACCTTGGAGGGCATCGAATCTAATGCAGAAAAAATGAAGAAGGACTTGGGATGAAACCAGAGAAGATTTCTTGAACTTTTGTACCCAACTGTGCTGCTCCAGAATGGAGATGCATTCCTGAATTTAAGTGTGCAAGATTACTTCTGAAGGAGCATTGAGTAAAATCTTGTGTAGGTAGAGAGTAAAGGAGATCCATTGAGTGAGTATATGAGTTGTAAAGGCTGACATTACTTTTGTGAAGGCTCTTAGAGGTAGCTAGGATAAAAGGAAGGGCAGTGAACTGGAAGAGACTGCCCTGGAATGCAAAGCAAATGAAGCACTGATGGTCAGGATGTACAGATTGTGTCCTTCAATTCTAGGGAGACTAGAAACTCCCCTGGACACACAGTTGAGATGACAGAGCACAAAGGCTTCATCATGAACTATGGTGCCAGCATAAAACTATTGACGCACTTTAAGTCCAGAATGGGATGGCATCCGCTGTCTTTTTTGTAAACCGCAAATAGATTTGAATAAAATCCAGTGAAACTTTCCTTAAAAGGAACACCTGCATGCCTGTCTGGGAGGAAAATACATGTAGGAAAATACTATCCAGATCCCGTGGAACTCTGGACAGGAACAAAAGTGGGGAGGAAGGTTCTTTGATACCCTTTTGATGTTATCCACAAAACCCTCTGATCCATCTCTGAAACAGCCCACATGCTGTGTAAAAAGCAGAGGCAGCCTCCTATAGCATAGACTGACCAGGATCCTGAGAGCCATACAGAAGTGGACTTGTCAGCCTAAAGCTTCTGAACAATTTTCTTGCCTACCCAAGCAGGTGTAAGTGGGATTTGAGGAGCAGTGGCATGGCTGATAACCTTTTTCAGTTCAGGACCAAAAACGTTTGCCTAAAATAGGGAAGAGAAACGAGCAATTTCTTGAAGGATTGGTCAGCTGACTAGATCTTAAGACACAGAGTGTGATGTTCGGCTACAGAATAGGCCGAGGCCTTGCCAGAAAACCTACCTGCATCAAAGGTTGCTTCAGCAAGCTAATCATTAGTTTCAAGGACCTTGAAAAGCAAAGGCACCCTTAACTGCATTCCCTTGGATGGCATCCAAGAGTTGATCACCCCAGATAGTCATGACCCTTGTCATCTGGGCAATGGCAAAATTCTTGCTAAGAATACGGCACTGCTGCTGGCAGATGTCACGGCCCTTAAGGATCAAGACCACCTGGAGCTCAAACTCTTGGGAAGACAGACCCTGTCCATGAAAAATGGACCAAACCCTGTGGTAAGCCTTAGAGGAGGCAGACATCCTAGCCTGGATCATAATAGAGACAAACAAAAAGACAAACCTGCACTCATCTATGTAAAATTAAATATGTGACCTGTAATGTGCACATATAATATTTCTTAGTAAATAAGTGCCCTGTAATGTGCATATATAATATTTCTTAGAAAAAAATTGTGAGATTTTGGTATTCACAAATTGGCCAAGTCGTGGGGATGCTTGCCACAACGCCACGGTATCTCACTTGCAGCACAAATTTAAGTTTACATAGATGTAGACATAGACATAGGTTTGTCTTTTTGTCTGTTTTCACTTTGGGTTTGTGCCTGAGGTTTGGGGGACTGGAGAATCCTCTAATTCTCTATACTTACATTAAAATTATATTTCTATATGGATATGTTATGTGAGTTGGCACTGTGGGTTTTCTTTTTGCTCATAGTAGAGACAACTTCAGGAAAAAAACCCTTTCTCCTCAGGATGGTGGCTTCAACAGCCATACAGTCAAAGCCAGCTTCTCCAAGTCCAGATGTAACTCTGAAAGAGCATGTCTGGTCTGTGTGGCAGTGGAAATGGATCCTGAATGTAACGACACACCAGCTCTGCAAACCAAGCCTTCTTGGTCCAATACAGAGCAACCAGAATGACCGTTGGGCCGTCCATCCATATCTTCCTGAGTACTCTAGGAATTAAAGGAATTGGAGGGAAGATGTAAGTGAGGTGAAAGAGCAACAGAATCGCCAGAGGGTCCCACCCAATGCGAGCAAATCACTAGAACCTTCCTGTTGTTCCCTGTGGCCATCAGGCAATCTGAGGTAGACCCCACTTCTGTACAATCAGGGCAAACATTTGCGGGTGAAGTTACCACTCTCCCAGATCCATGTCTTGGCGACTTAGGAAGTCCACCAAGATGTTCTTTACCCCACCCCTGACATGTGAAAGGCAGATATGGCCAGAATGTGGGCCTCTGCCCAACCCAGAATCTATTTAATCTTGAACAAAGTGGAGTTGCTTTGCATGCCCCCTTGCTTGCTGATGTAAGACATGGCAATGGAGAGCTGTACCAAGATGGCCGCATAATTTATTTGCTCCACGTGGCAGGATCATAAATCCTACTAATTGCACTGATACTCATATTCATTTGCAAGCTCTTGCAACCCTACAACATCGCTAATGCCTCAAGACAATAGGAAAGTGAAAAAGTCGAAGAAAGAGAAAAAAAACAAAGTATTTGCCCATACACCACAAGCCGGATCAGGCAAAGCGGGAATCGAAGGCCCAACGTCCTCCATCGACAGACAGGGTCTCATCGTGCCCATCTGAGGAGGGAGTGGAGATTTATCGCTTTCTAATCTCAATGACCTTCCCGAGCCACAAATTGAGATGGCAGGATCTTAAGGACCTCAGTAAATCTCTAAAGAAGACTTAGCCAAATTTCCTACAAAGGAGGATCTTCGGGACATAGTTACGGAGATAAAAACAGCATTGAAAGATGAGGTTTCGGAACTAAGAAAGGATATCTCTTACATTGGACAGAGGGTGGAATTATTGGAACGGAACAGAGAAATAGCTTACCAGAAACACAATAACCTGTTAACTGCTAAATTGAACGACATAGACAATAGAGCATGAAGAAACAACCTGCGATTTAGAGGCCTGTCTGAATCTATTGGATCTGGCGATCTCGAAGGCTCTCTGCACACGCTATTTACCGAACTTATGGGCATCCCGGCTGATCCTCCAATGATTCTAGAGAGGGTTCATAGAGCCCTACGACCAAGAAAGTCCCAAAATTACCCTCCCAGAGATGTGATATGTCGCTTTATCAATTTCAAGGACCGTGAAATGGTGTACAAGAAAGGTAGGGACATGGGCAATATAAATTTCATGGGCGCCACGGTTGTTCTGTTCCAGGACATTTCAATCCTCACTTTACAACAACAGAGGGCATTGAAACCACTAACAGACCACTTACGTGACCTTGCTATCAGGTACAGATGGGGATATCCTTTCTCATTGATCGTGATGCACAAAGGTATCCAACTGACAATTAGATCTCCAGAGGCAATACTATCCTTCTGTATGGAGCTGGGCATTCCTCCTCTGAAAGCACAGAAGATCGACCGCGACCGGGATGTAGAACTGTCGGCACCGGACCAGCCCAAACGTGGAGTTCAGAATCGTTGGAAGGAAGTTACTGGTCTGAGACAGAAGAAAATGAAAGATTTGAGGGCGATGTCGCTCTGGGTGGATGGTGGAGACTGATCCCGGCCCTACAGAGTCTTTAAGACAGAAGAGAGGATAGTTTTCATTTTGAACATAAAGGTTCTATTATATTTGTCTAATTGAAAGTATATTTTGAAACGGTGTTTGTTTTATAATATGGGGAGTTGAAGTTGGGTGGTGGATGGTAGGTACAGGGGGTCGGGGGTCCCGCGTGGGGAAGCTCTCTTACGGGTCCCCCCCGGATGGGGCATTGGGCATCTGTACCGAGGAAGTAAACTGCGTCTATCCGTTAATCAGGCAAATTACTTGCAAACGATAGGGAGATATAGGTGGATGGGATCAGGTCGGGATGGGTCATTTGGATGTTGGTTTCCCTGTGCTGTCAGTGCCGGGGCTCCATGGGGAATGTGTTCCCTGGCGGGTCAGCGGCATTGTGCAGTATTGGGAAGCCTTATGCGGGAGGGTACAGGGAGGATGACGGCTGACATCCGAGTTTGATGGCAGCTTTGAAAGGAGGGCAGGCATATGGAATTATTGGGATGGTGAGTTGTTGTAGGGGGAACAGTTTCCTGGTTGACTAATGGTGGTACGTACAGCCCAATGGGTTAGAATCCACTTGGGTTATAGGTTCAATAGGTGGACACAGTCATGTTAAAGATTCATTAAGGTCGAGGGGGTCCTTTATTGGGAACCTGAAAATGGTCTATATTGATAACACGGAACCACTAGATAGAATATCTCAGAGTTAAGGGTGGGAGGGGGTAGATAGGGGTTCAGTGGATGGCTTGGTCCCCTTTCCCATGGGGGGGTGGGGAACGTCCGTCACCAGGGGATGGCTTGCATCAAGTCAGTTTGGTCTTTTATAATTGTAGCACATTTGTAGAGTCTATTGACTTTGCCCTTTTCTTGTGAATGTGTTAGTCTATCTCATACTGTTTAGTGAACTCATTGCATTAATGCCACATGGACCTGTTATATGTGTTAATGATATGTCCCGCTGTTCTTCCTGCTGATGGACAGCTGGCAAACTTTGAATGAAAGTCGAGCATGCAGTCTGAGTGTCAGCTTTCACATAACTATTTCTCATGGGGATTATTGATTCCAGCCACGTGGACGGATGCATCCATCGAAGGTCTTTGTTGGTCCCTCAGGGAACGGTTAGTTCCACACATGAGCAGTGGTAGTGTCTATCCCTGGGAGAGGATGATGGCTACCAGACGTAACTTCTCTTCTTTTATACATGCCTCTCTTGGCAGTATGTTTCTTACTTTTACTTTCTTCAGCTAATTTTTATTCTTTGTCTTGTCGCACTATGGTAGAGTCCAGGGGGGCTTGGAGGGACGGTTTGAACATGATGTTAATTTCTCCTCATGTTTTGACAATGGCTAAGGAAAAGACTCTTATAAAGGTTCTCTCGATAAATACAACCGACCCTCGTTATTTAAGTCTAAATATTATCCATCAGGTTGGCACACATGCTGTGAAACTAATAAAAAACATAGGGGGGTATCAATTCTACTTCATAAAAGAGTTTCCTGGGTGCACCACCACTCTTTGTCAGATCCAGATGGTAGATTCTTATTTCATAGGGGTCTTCTCTTTGGGGTTCCTTTCACTCTGGCCACCCTATATGCTCCCAATACAAAACAGGCATCTTTCATGTCAAAAGCATTGAGCAAATTAGAAAGTTTTAAACGGGGACAATTAATATTGGGTGGAGACCTTAATTTACCTTTGGATCCTATCCAAGACTGCTCTGCTGGGATCTCCGCTGTCCCGCAGTGCACAATTGATAGGTGTAAACAACTGTTTAGTGATTTTCATTTATTTGACACCTGGAGACTCCTTTTCCCATCGTCCAGGGCATACACATACTTCTCTCCATGTCATGGGAGATATTTGCGAATAGATTTTTTGATGATGGAACAGTACAGACTCCATACCCTTAAGGAAGCCTTCTTTGGCCAGATCACTTGGTCAGATCATGCGCCAGTTGGGATTATCTTTTCTTTTATCTTTTCTTTCGACTTGGGTCGTTCGGGTCCGTCAGCCTGGAGACTCAATAAGTTACCGCTTAAGGGTCAGGGGGGCTATAGACAAGGTCTCCGGAGCAATATCAGATTATTTTCAGGCTAGTGTGGGGTCTGTGGATTCCCCAATATCCCTGTGGGAAGCACACAAATGCGTTCTTAGGGGGCTTTTCATAGGGATGGGGGTGCATCATAAGAAAGTACAGATTGCTCATCTTGACTCCTTACTAAAGAAACTTGCGACTCTCACGGTTCGTCATCAAAATACTCTAGCTCCTGGAGACTATCAAGAACTTCAGGAAATGAGAAAAGAGATAGCTAGTTATTACACAGCCGTTTCCTTTAAGTATTTCATGTGGGCAAAGTACTCCCACTATCTTCATGGAAACAAATGTGGTAAATTACTGGCTAGGATAGCTAAAATCAAATGCAGAGACCATTATATCACTCATATCAAAGATACATCGGGTTCTCCCTGGGAGCCAGATTTGCACCTTCAGCATTGGAGGCACATATAACCCTCATTCCCAAGCCCGATAAGGACTCAACAGCCTGCTCCAATTATCGTTCGATTTCCCTGTTGAACAACTATATTAAATTCTATGCTAAACTTCTCGCGTAACGATTCAAATCATGTCTTCCACAAATTATCATCTCAATCAATCTGGAAACGAGGGGTAATACCTCCAAAACTATGGCTTTACTACACACCGCACTGCTGAAGAAGATCCCGTCGTTATTCCTGACAGTGGACACTGAAAAGGCATTTGACAGGGTGAGTTGGACGTACTTGATGGAACTGCTTCAGGCATTGGGATTCGGAGCTCATAGTATACATGGAATTATGAGCCTTTATCACGCTCCAATTGCACGACTAAAGATTAATGGCTATCTATCAGAGCCCTTCGCCATTTCCAATGGTACCCGACAGGGGTGTCCCCTATCCCTGATACTCTTTATACTTTCCTTGGAACCTTTCCTGAATTTAATCAGGTCACACCCGGAAATTCACGGCCTCCCGACACGTTCAGGGGAGACTAAATTATCTAGTTTCACTGATGATATTATTCTAACTCTCTCCTGTCCTGATGCTTCATTGCCGGCCCTATTGGATCTGCTGCAGAGTTTTGGAACAGTTTCAGATTTCAAAATGAACATCACAAAATCCGAAATTCTTAACATTAACTTACCTATATCATTACGGCACAGTTTGAAACGTAAATTTCCCTTTAAATGGCAAGAAGAAAAGATTAACTATCTAGGCATATATCTGGCATCAAGCATACAAAATATACAGGAAGCTAACTATGAATATATCATTCGTACAGTCTCAGATGATCTCAAACGGTGGAATGGACTATATATATCCTGGTGTGGTAGGATTAGTCATGTCAAAATGATAGTGTTGTCTAAGATCTTGTACTTTCTCAAAAAGATTCTGCTTGAACTGTCAAAAGCACAACTGACTACCTTGCAATCAAGTCTAAACTCTTTTATATGGGCTTACAAGAAACCCAGATTGCCATCATCACATCTTTATCTCCCATTCAGTAGGGGAGGGGTAGCTCTTACTAATGTTTCTGGCTACTATACTGCCACAGCTGTATCCCTCCTGCTGGATTTGGTTTGTGAACATGGGAAAGATTGGGCACAGGCTATAGCATTATACTTAGAACCCAACATTCTGGAAAATATGTTGTGGATAAATCCTAAAGACAGATCTGGCCATTTGATCTCTCATCCGATTCTAAAGCACTTATTGAAACAGTGGGACTTCTTCAATTCTAAGACAAAGTCAGCACCCTTCCCTTCGCCTTTGCTTTCTATAGTGGGAAATCCGGGATTTGTCCCGGGTCTACAATGTCTCCCCTTTTAAGTGTGGAAACACAAAGGAATCCACACCCTACAAAATTTAATTCCTGTTTCGTGAACTCCGGATTTTGACACATTGTCCATTGATCACTCATTGCCACTTTCTCATAGGTGGGTTTCTCCAGGTCCGACATTATCTGCAATCAGTTATAACTGATGACTATGCATGCAGAGATCTGACTACTTTCGAAAAAGCCTTTCAGTCTGAGTCTCTGTGGATCAAAGCTCTGACGAAACTTTATAGATTCCTAAATCTCCCTATGGATTTTCCAAAACCCTCCTTTGTATTGCCATGGGAAACAGATCTGGGAGTATCATATACTCCATTAAGATGGTTTAGCATCTTACGAAATCTCTTATTCTATACCCCCAACACCTTGATGAAGGAGTCTAGCTATAAACTTTTCACAAGTTGCACCGTTTCTCCCCTTCAATTTCCCCCCTATGCTGGAGATGTCTTAGAGAATCAGGTACCATACTCCATATTTGGTGGAACTGTTCCATGATTAGGCAATATTGGAGGGCAATAATATCCAAGATCAATATCATACTCTCTCTCTCCCTGGAACCTGACCCACTCCTGTGCCTTTTCATGGTTTTACCTGCTCCTCCCTCAGTATCTTCACACCATGTTACTCTGCTTAGGTTCTTGCTTTACCACGCTCGGCAACTCATCCCGAGAAACTGGAGATCTTCCTATATTCCCACTTTGGATGCCTGGTTGGTTGGGGTGGATGGGACATACAGAGTTGAAGAACAACATGCTATATCCACTGGATCTTTAGACTCCTTTAAAGTAACCTGGTCAGCTTGGAAGTCTTTCCGGATTCCAGGGACATAGGCCTAGGTCTAGGCTCAAATTGGGGCATTGAAAATATGGGTCTCATGGTGAGTATGTTTGGACTCCTGGACTTATAATTGGTCCAATACTCTGCTTGTGAGGAGGTGGTCTCTGTGCGGTCCTCTGTTGCATTCTCTGTTCTTTTGGACCCCCGAGTGGCCATCACTTGGGGGAATCAGTTTACTGGGCTGCTATAGAGGATGGTCCTGGTACATAATGTACTTCTTGCAAAAGTTGAGAGTTCTTTTTGACCAAATCTCCTTCCTAGATTTCAAATCGAGCATGGGATATATATCTCGGGCTATGATTTTATGATTGAGCTGCATGGTCTGCCGTCCTCCCTCCTTCCACAGACTCTGCTCTAAGTTATGTTTTCACTCTCCTTATTAAACGAGTGCAATATGCAGCTTTCTTATTCTTTGTCTTTTCTTTGTCTTTTTTTATATATTGTATCTATATTTCTCTCTGTTATATTTCTTTCCTAAATTGAGCCACTCACAAATGTTTTTTTTCAACATATTAATATGTATATATGAACATGATAACTACAATTTGTAGATTTCAAACAAATATGATCGGAACTTCATTATTTAATTTATAGTGAATCTGTAAAGTGCGATATATTACATGATCTTATATTCCTGTTATCCCAATGTATGTTTGTATGTTTCAATCAATTTCAATAAAGTTTAAAAGAAAAAAAAAAGACATGGCAATGGCACTGTCTGATTGGACTCATACCGAAGACCCTTCAACAGAGGGGTCCAGTACACCAGAGTGAAATTGATTGCCCTGAGCTCCAGAACATTGATGAACTCCTCCACAGTTCATCTGCCCTGAATCCCCACATGTCCCAGAACTGCACCCCAGCCTCTCAGGTCCACTTTGGAATCACAAACAGCTTCCCCTGTTACAGGTTGCTCCTTTGCAACCACCACTGCAGATCCCATCTGACTTTGGAGAGAGGAAGAGCTGCTGATCCAGATTCCTGTACCGCATCTGGATGAGGAGTCTCTGGAGTTCCCTGGTATGCACCTGAGAGTAGGGCAACGCTTCTAGGGTAAACACTATGCGGCCCACAACCCTCCTATACTACTGGACCGGAGCTGAGGGCCATTCTAGAGCTTGAAACACATCCTGCATGACCTGCAGAATCTTCTCCTTTGGCAAGACTTTTTCAGCAGACAAGTATTGAATTTCCTCCCTAGAAATATCAGTTCTTGGAAAGGGACTGGGAAGGATTTCGACATGCTCAGGATCCACCCATGGCACAGTCCTGGACCTGCTGGGCCAGGAGCTTCTGCGAAGGAGCCTTCAGTAGAAGGTCGTCCTGATAAGGAGTCATCTGAATAACCTGGGTGTGAATGAAGACTGTCAAGGTCCCCAGGGCTCTGATAAACAAAAAGGAGCTGTGTCCAGCCCAAAGGGCAAAACGGTGAACTGGTAGCTGTCGAGGTGAAGGCAAAACACAGATAGTGTTGACTGTCCAGATGAATTGGGATGTGCAAGTATGCATCCTGAAGGTCCAGAGATGCCAGGTATTCCCCGGGGCACATAGCTCGATGACAGAGCACAAAGACTCCATCTTGAAGTGAGCAATCTCCACGTACGAAATTAGGTCCTTGAGGTACAGAATGTGACGCAGCCACAGTCCTCTGATACCACAAACAGGTTTGACAGAAACCTCTCTTTTGATCAGGTACTGGAACAAGAAAGCTCTTGTCCATGAGAGACTGGGACTCTTCCCTGAGCATCTGCAGCTTTTTCAGGTCCATGGAAACCCTGGACTGGAAAGGAGGAGGGGACTTGAACCCTATTCTGTACCTTTCCGAAATTACCTGCAAAACACACTGGTCCGCAATAGAGTCTGCCCACATGCTTTGGAATTGGTGAAGATGTCCGCCAACAGGGGCCTGCCGACCAGGATTCTTCAATCATGCAGGAGTTGGTTTGAAAGACCTGGGCTTTGCAACAGTTCACTTGGACTGCCACTGCTGCTGCTTGGGCTTGGTGGCAGGCACTGGGTGAAGGCCTGCAAAGCTTGTGGCCTTTGCTTCTCCTTTTGGCGGGGACAAAAAGACGCAGTTTTCGCACCATTGTAGGGCATTTGGACATCTGAGGTAACAGGGTGCTCTTGCCCCCAGAGGCATCACGGATGATCTGCTTCAACTAAGGACCAAAAAGAAATTTGCCCTAAAAGGGCAAGGAAACCAGTGACTTCTTGGAAGATTGGTCCTCAGACCATATCTTAAACCACAAAGTGCACTGCGCATTAACAGAGAAGTCTGAGGCCTTGGCCAACAACCTGACGGCCTCAAACAGGGCATCAGAAACCTGCGTTCGAGCTTCTAACATGTTGACTATGATGACCAAAATGTTGTTCTCCCCCAGACTGCAATAGAGCTGCTGTCAGGAGTCATATAACCAGACTGGAATTGTAGAGAAATACCAAATTTATTAGGCAAAGGTACAATAAATACAATAGTACAGAAAATACACTGGGAACCAGGTGTAGTTTAGTGAAGTACAGACAATACACTGGGAACCAAGTGTAGTGTAGTGAAGTACAGACAATACACTGAAAATCCGGTGTAGTAAGATGAGCCAAGTTTGGTAGCCAAAGTGGGTAGTCAGACAGGGCCAGTTTGGTAGCCAAAGAGGGTAATCAGACAAGCAAGAATCAGTGAACAGAGAAGGTAGTCAGACAAGCCCAGAGTCAGTAGTCAGAGAGGGTAGTCAGACAAGCCCAGAGTCAGTAGCCAGAGAGGGTAGTCAGACAGGCCAGTATCAGTACCAGGAGACAATCACAGCTGAACCAGGGAAAGCGACACCAGGGAGCAAGAGGAATAGGCTGGGTGAGCAGGCACCACGCAAGAGCACTGTTGGAGTGACTAGACTCAGCAGATAAAGCCCCACAGGTGGGCAGGAAGAATAGGGAACGCTGCCAAATCAACAGTAAAAGTCTGTGTGCATGCGTCTACTAGATGTCCAGAACAACAGGAAGATGCGTGGACAACTCTCGCGAGACTGCACCGCTCCGGGAAGGCAGGCCATAGAAAGATGAAGTAGGGAGACAGTCTGCACATCGAGCGGCTTGCAAAGTGGGGAATCGAGCTGGGAACACCATGCCAGCACGGGTAAGGGACAGAAGCCACCAGAATAGGAAGGGTGAGGACCCTGACAGGTGTTAACCCAGGCTAACCCACAATGGCAGCAAAAATTGGACAGGAGGATAGAGTCAAGCTTCCTATCTGTGACATCCTTAAGACCTGCTGCATCTGCCAACTGCAGAATTGATGAAAAATTTCCTGATTCAGTGACCAGATCCAAATGATTCCTGCTCATGTAGTCTGCCTGTATGTTTAATCTTCCTTAGATGTGAGATGCCAATAGGTCTAAAAGGTTCTTTTCTGCCCACTGAAGACTGACTTATCTCCTTGCCCAGGATTGGGCTTTTTGTGCCCCCTTGATTTTTTATGTAAAGCACAGTAGTCATGCTGTCTGAACGAATGTGAACAGCCTTGTTTTTTTATGTACTTATTGATGTGTAACGCCTTTTCTCTTGGAGACCAGATTCCTTGTATAGTTTTGTTTCCCCATATGGCCCCCCAACCTACTGGACTGGTATCAGCGTGAATAATTTCCCACTCTTGATCCCTTAGTGATCTTCCTTTATGTAGATGAGCTTTCTTTATCACCATAGTAATTCTCTCTTTACTTGCCTGGACACATGTATGATCTGTAGCTGGTCTTGTTGATGGTGATTCTAGTGGTTGAGAAAGTGAGACTAATATTGTCTCGAGTGGTATCTGGCCCAGGGAACTACTTGGATTGCAGACGTCATGATTCCCAGGCATTGCATGATGGCATGGGCTGTGTGCAATGTTTGTTTTTGAAACCTTATTATTCCTTTTATGATGCTTTGTATTCTGTCTTCTGACAGAGTGACCACCGCCTTTTTTGTATTCAGTCTCATTCCTAGAAAGACTAGATCTTGAGTTGGCTGAAGCTGACTTTTTTGTTTGCTTCTAGATGCTAAAAAACCAATCTGGTGTGGTGAATTGCTGTTAACTGTGATTCTGCCACTATTAAAAGGTCGTCCAGATATGGAATTATTAGAATCCCTTTTCCTCTGAGTGGTTCCAGGGCTGCAGCGAGCACTTTGGAAAATACTCTTGGGGCTGTAGACAGACCGAAGGGAAGTACTCTGAACTGAAGATACAGGTCTTCTATTGTGAATCTCAAGAATTTGCGATATTCTTGTAGGATGGGAATATGGTAATATGCATCCTAAAGATTCACTTTGGTCATAAAGTTGTCTGGAAGGATGGATCTGATGACTGAGTTGACTGTTTCCATTTTGAAGTGTTTGTGACTCATATAATGATTGAGTTGTTTTAGATCCAATATTATTCTGTATGCCCCTGTAGGCTTTGGTACTGAAAATAAAATGAAATAGACTCCATGGAACCTGTGTCTCTGCGGGACTATTTCTACAACTCTCTTCTGAAGTAGTTGCTGTACTTCTTCCTTGAATAGCTTCCTCTTCAGCTTGTCTTTGGGTAGTTTTGATGACCTGAAGATCTGTACTGGTGGGGGTCTGATGAGCTATAGCAGATATCCATTCTCCAAAATCTGACATACCCATCTGTCCAATGTTTTTCAATGATGTTTGAATTTTTGCAGTTGACCCCCCACCTGTTCTGGAGACATGGACCGCTGACCTTCAGAATTCTTCTTTTTTAAACTGAGGTTTTCTCTGATAATCCTTTCTGAATGTTTCCCTAGTTGGTTTTCCTGCTGTAGATTTTCTATTCTCAAAGTGCCTGTATTTATATCTTCTGGTGTCATGAAACGAACCATTTTTCTTCCTATAAGAAGAGGACCTAGTGGGAGAAGATCTGGCTCTTTTCTCCTGAGGCAAAAACACACTGCGGTCGCCTGTTATCTTCTTTATTTGCTCCTCTAGCTGGTCTCCAAAAAGCATTTCACCATTGAATAGCAGGGTGATTAATTTATTCTTTGCAGAACCATCAGCTCCCCAGGATCTTAGCCATTAACCCCTTAACGACCGGCTGATCGGCGCTACGACGCGAGTTAACGACCGCTGAACTTTTTTTTTTCTGGACTTCACAAACGGCGTGCAGCCGCGGGGGGAGCCCGGAACTTCATGACGGTCATAGTACGTCATGGGTTGTTCAGTCAGATTGACCCTTGACGTACTATGACCGTCAAGGGTCGTTAAGGGGTTAAAGTTCGCCTTGCTGCGACTGATAGAGCAGATGATTTTGCCCCTAATCTAAATGAATCTAATGAAGCATCAGAGGAAATTGTTAGCTTCCTTGTTTATGGCTACCTCTTTTACCAATTTTGACCTAGAGACTGAGGATTCTATCTTCTCTTCTAAAGAGGTAAGCCAGATCCGGATCGTTCTTGTCACCGACGTGTAGGCTGTGGCTACTTTTATATTATTTCCAATGAGGGCATGCGGTCTTTTGAGTGTGGCCTCCATCTTCCTTTCTATCGGGTCCTTTAAAGATGACCTATCTTCTAGAAGTATTGTGATATGTTTTGCTAACCTTGCCACAGACTCTTCTACTCTAGGTGGCTTAACCCAGTATCCTACCTCTTTTTCTTCAAAAGGATACATTTTTGCAAAACGCTTTGTGGTTAGTGATCTTCTACCCACTTTCTTCCATTCCGCCTGTACCATGTTAGTTATAGAATGATGTACTGGGAAATTAGCTGGTGTTTTCGTATTTCCTATACATGCTGTGTTCATTATGTCTAGTTCTTTTTGTTCCTCCGATTGTTAGATAGCTAAGAAAGACATTAGGACTAAGCTATCCATCTTGTCTAATGAGAAGGAACCTGAACCTTCCACTATCTCCCCCTCTTCTTCCTCAGAAGAATATTCTGAAACATCCATAAGACTAGCTGTTTCATCTATTTCCATTGGTTTAGAGGCTGATGTACTTTCCCCTGGATCCTCAGTCAGTGGCCTTTTCTTTGTCATGGATGCTTCCTGCATTGCTGTAAAAGTATCTTGCATGGAGGATTTCATCTAGGATAAGAAATCCTGGAACTGGTGGGGTACCTCCTGACCTACTGCTTTCTTTAAGCATTCCTGGCACAACTTAGAGCCTTCTACCAGGGGATTTTTTTGTCACATGAACTACAATATTTAGATTTAGAGGCTTTAAACTCTTGGCTTGTGGATTCTTTAACTGGAGCATTTTCAGACTTTTCTTTTGCTGAACTAGCCTTAGCTGGATTAGACATGCCTGGATAAACTTATGCTACTAATCTGTTAAAACTAATACCTTTATTTGTACAATTAAAATATATATAAACTTCCAAATCCTACCTTCAGCCATGCTGCATGCTCTTTTATAGCGCGAGTTCCATCCATGGAATGCACACCATCATTGAGCGGCTTCCTGGCAGAGTTTTCAAAAGAGGAGGAATCCTGGGCCAGCGTTTCCTGTGTTGCTTGCTGCTTCTACGTTCCTCTGTAGGTCGTGATGTCATCCGGACTCGACCGAGTGAACCACGTGGGTGCCTGTGCTTCAGTGGATTCTCTTCCCTGGCTACACGCTCTCCTGAGTCTGGCAACCTGCCCGGAGAGGCTCTTCTACGAATATCTCCTCAGATTCTTGCCCCGGGTATTGTTAGTGGGTGAAAAAATAAACGAAAGAGCTATGCTTTGTGCTTTCCTTTTTCCCTGATATTAGGGAAGGAAGGAACAATGGTAGTGGTAGCTGGTTGATAGGAATTAAGCAGTAAAAATAAAAAATGAGTAAAAGATTAATGGAGGCTATCTGCCTCCATCCTCCCAACTGGTAGGACCGAAATAACTGAGGAAGAGGGTGCGGAGCTACTTTAAATAATTTTTGACTTGGTCCTACCAGCTGGAAGAAGAGGATAAAGACCCACATGTTTAAGTGATGTGGAGTACACAGAAGAAATGGAAAATTTAAAGAGTGGCCCAAAAACACCCAAAGGGACCTGAGGGGGATTAATAAAAATACACAGCCCTGGAGGGAAAAAACCCTAACACAGAAAAAAACAGCACGGAAGAGGTTAACCAGTACTAAAGCAGCCATCCATACTCCACAACCCAGGAAAAGATCAGAAGTACCCAACATGACTGCAAGAGCCCAGTGGCTCATATACAACCCCTGTAAGGAGGGGCACAAGTGGGGACATGTGGACCATGTCACGCATAGGGTTATTCATCAGTCCTCAAACTTCTGTTTTCAGGTTATCACTGTTAAGAGCAGAACCTCAGAGAGACCCTTCTGGGAGTGAAAAATTGGGATGCAAGATTCTCTCCTCCGGGATGCAAGGGACCAAAACAGCACCTGCACACTGGGCAATCCTCCAGGGGAAGACAGGAATGGTAACCCTCCTAATAGGGGAATTGTAACAACCACATATCTAAGTAGAAAATAAAAAATAACTAAAAAACTAAGCAGAAATGTTCCAGTCCTCTTCACTCTAGTCAGGAACATAACAAAACTGTAAGACAGGGGCAGAGTTAGCCTGAAGAAGAGGGGGGAAGCTGCACACTCAAGACCTTGTCTTTTTGAAATGTTCTTCCTTCTTTGGAATGCGGATCACCTCCCATGGTACCTGTGTTCCATATTGGACAGAGAAAACTAAGCTTATCAGGTGGGGGTAAAGTGAAAGGGAGAAGGAGCATCTGCCTCAGAGACCTTTTTGAAGTGCTTTGCCCTCCTGGAGTAGACTTTACTCCATGGCTCCTGTGTTCCACATTGGACAGCTCCTGTGTTCCACATTGGACAACAGACATATATTATAGACGTGAGCCTGGCTTCCATAGTGGATAGGATATTAGAAGGGTTACTAACTGACAGTATTCAGCGTTATGTGAAGACAAACAATATTATTATTAGTAGGAGCCAACATGGTTTTATGAAGAATAGATTGTGTCAGACTAATTCACTTTCCTTTTACCGAGGGAGAATCTAAAATTATGTGAGTCACGTTGCAGGAAGTGAGGAAGCAGGGTAACAGCGGACTATCCCTTCCTACTCCCTAAGGCCCAGGAATGAAGACCTTATGGGAAATATAGTTCAATTATGTCCACATATAGAATGGAGCAGTGGCTCTCCAGCTGTCATTGTTCAATTGCCACCATGTAGCATGGAGACAGAGGTCCAAGGAGCATCCCCTAGTTGTAGTAACAAATGATAGAATATTAAGCCTAATTTTGCCCACTGAAATCTACCTGGTGCAGCAGAAATCACAATGTTACTGTCTGTGCCCATCCAGTATGTGAGTTGCATGTGACAATTTCTTAAAGTCTCCACAGACCTAAAATGACATAACATTTATCAAAGTCTAGAAAGAAATCACCTCTGTAGAGAAGGGGGGAGAGGAATGGAACAGACAGAAAAGAAGAGCAGAGTGCTTAGCTAGAGATTTTACCACAGACCATGACAATGTGACCGCTAGGCAGATAGAGAGGAACAGACTCATGGTCCTGTGCACTGGAGATATTGCACTCCTCTTCAGTCTATGTGCATAAGTCAGTCCTGCTCTGCAAGCCAACCAGAAATGAGGAGAAAGGGTGATGGTGAAAACCATCCTCTAGAAGACCCAGATCCTGTAACAGCGTACTCTGCTTCACACCAACAAGGAGGCCAGACATGAGAGGTTGCCTAATGGGAAACCACACAGCCCCATCCCACAGAGTAGGGAGCCTAACTAAAATAGGATTTTAGTCTTACCTGTTAAATCCTTTTCACTTAGTCCATACAGGTTACTGGTACACTGGGAGGCGATCCACCCCTTTAAGTAGGCAGGAACATTCATCTAAATGTATGCAGGGGGCGGAGCCTCCCCTCCCTCTTAGGCTGCACCTCAGTCAGAACAAGCCAGAATGATTTGAGACACTAACACTGACCAGAGATAAGAGAGAAGAAGAAGACCCCTGTGAGCATGCCCCAAGGGACTCCCACTGAATGCCACAGAGAAGCCAAGCATGGTCTCTTGACAGGGTGGGAGACCAGTAACCTGTATGGACTAAGTGAAAAGGATTTAACAGGTAAGACTAAAATCCCATTTTCACTGTCGTCCAATACAGGTTACTGGTACACTGGGATGTCCAAACATTGAGTTTTCCCAGAGGCGGGAAGAAGGCGAGGACCAGGCGCAAGGCCCCCAGAGTCACCAGAACCTCTATGAATCAACCGGTCATAGATCCCAACGATCAGAAGTGTCAACGGACACCAACTAGGGGTAAAAACAGACCCCAAGAACAAAACACAGCACACTGAACCAGAGCCAACAGGGCTCAACAGTAAGGAAGCACTGAGAATCTCAGAAGAAGAAGATCCTAGACAGGCAAAACTGCCTCCAGGACCTTTCTCCTGAAGTTGGCATCAGCCGAAGCCAGCACATCCACACGGTAGTGCTTTGAGAACGTGTACACAGAGGACCAAGTGGCCGCCCGGCACAGCTGATCAGCAGACGCTTGGTTCTTATAGGCCCAAGAGGCCCCAATTGATCTGGTAGAATGAGCAGTGACCCGAAAGGGCACATGTTTATTCCGCAATTCGTAAGCTTTACGAATAGTAGATTTTATCCAAGATGCAATGGTCACCTTGGATGCCGGTCTCTAGGCCCCTCAGGAATGACAAACAGAGCGTCAGACTTCCTGATAGAGTCAGTGCGATGAACATAAAATTTGAGACAACGCTCTACATCCAATAAATGAAGATCCCTTTCCTTGTCAGAGGAAGGGTTAGGGCAGAAAGAGGGCAGCACAATCTCCTGATTGATGTGAAACTCGGAGACAACCTTAGGTAAAAATTCCTTGGAAGTGTGAAGCACAGCCTTATCCTTGTGGAACACCAGATAAGGAGGTTTACAAGACAAGGCTTGTAATTCTGCCACCCGGCGAACTGATACAATACCCAAAAGGAAGGCCATCTTCCAGGTCAAAAGGCGTAAAGGAATAGTGGCTAAGGACTCAAAGGGGGGTCGTTGGAGAACCCCCAGAACTAGATTAAGGTCCCACTGAGGAGCTGGACTCCTGAAAGCAGGCCGAACATGAGCCACACCTTGGAAGAAAACTTTGACATCAGGAAGAATGGCGATGCGTTCCTGGAAAAAGACAGAGAGCGCAGAAGTCTGAACCTTGAGAGAACTCAGACTGAGTCCCTTATCAACACCGTCCTGTAAAAAGGCCAGGACAGTAGGAAGATGGAAATCATGCGATAGATCCCTATCAGCACACCATGCTACAAAGGTTGACCAGACCCGGTGATAGATCTTAGAAGACACTGGCTTACGAGCACGAAGCATCGTAGACACCACAGAGGAGGAGAAACCCTTTTTCTCAGAATTGAGGATTCAACCTCCAAGCCATCAAATGAAGACGATGAACATCCTCTTTCCACAGGTAACCTTGTAGCAGCAGATCTGGACGAAAGGGAAGCGGAAAAGGTTCCTCTACAGACATTGCCATCAGATCCGGATACCAGGACTGACGAGGCCAGTTCGGAGCGATTAGGATGACTGGACAATGCTCCACCTTCAGCTTCTGGATGACTCTGATCAACAGTGGAAGAGGAGGGAAGATGTAGGCTAGGGAGAAGTCCAAAGGGATGGACAAGGCGTCCACTGCCAGGGCCAGTGGGTCCCTCCACAGGGAGCAGAACACTGACACCTTCCTGTTGTGTCTGGTTGCCATCAGATCCACTACAGGAACCCCCCACATCTGGGTGAGAAGGTGAAATACCTCTGGATGAAGAGCCCACTCTCCGCTGTCCACTGTGTGACGGCTGAGAAAGTCTGCCATGACGTTGTCTACACCTGGAATGTGTACTGCTGATATGACGGGAACATGTGCTTCTGCCCAGGACAAAATGGCCTTGACCTCTAACCATGCGGCGAGACTTCTTGTTCCGCCTTGCCTGTTGATGTAAGCCACTGTGGTGGCGTTGTCGGACTCTACTCTGACTGGACAACCCTCCAGTTAAGATTCCCAATGTCTCAGGGCAAGGAAGATGGCACGTAGTTCCAGAATGTTGATGGAGAGGAGAGATTCCTCCAATCCCCACTTCCCCTGAGCACTGAAGCGACCCAACACTGCCCCCCATCCCAGGAGGCTGGCATCCGTTGTGACCGTGGTCCAATAGGGGATCTGGAAGGATCTCCCTTTCAGGAGATGAGACAGATCCAACCACCATTCCAAGCTCAACTCGACATGAGGAGGTAGAGAGACGGACAGCTGCGGATGGTCTGGACGATTCCTGCACGTCTGGATCACGAACCTCTGAAGTTCCCTGATGTGTGCCATAGCAAATGGCACCGCCTCTATCGTGGAAATGAATTTCCCCACCAGAGAAGTCAATTTCGGCACTGGAATAAGCTCGAGAGCCAGAATCTTTGATACTCGGAGAGCAATCTGATGAGCCACCTCTTCTGGTAGAAACACCATGCATCGTTGAGTGTCGAACAGGAGACCCAGGAAGAGTATCTGCTGAGATGGGACCAAGTCTGACTTGTCCAGATTCACAATCCACCCGTGGCGAGTGAGTGTCTGAATGCAAGCCTGAACCTGCTGGTGAAGGATCTCTGCTGATGAGGCTTTCAAGAGTAAATCGTCCATGTAGGGAGTCACTCTGATGCCATCCCGATGGATCACTGCTATCAAGGCTCCCAATACTCTCTGAAAAACCTGCGGAGCTGTTGTCAGTCCAAAGGGAAGGGCCGAAAATTGAAAATGACCCTTGTGGCAGGCAAATCTGAGATACCGCCTGCTCTCCAGATGGATAGGGATGTGCAGATATGCATTCTGAAGATCCAGGGAGGCAAGGAATTCCCCCGGAGACATAGCAGCTATCACAGTGTGCAGAGATTCCTGACGATAGTGGGCACTCACAACAAAGGAATTGAGATCTTTGAGGTCCAAAATAGGACGAGTTCCACCGTCCTTTTTGGCCACAACGAACAGGTTGGAATAGAATCCTGAACCTGTGTCCTCTGGAGAAACTGGTTCTAGGACTTCTTTGTCCAAAAGATCCTGAATAGCGTCGTCGAATAGACGCCTTTTTGTAGGTTGCTGAGAAGGACGAGTAAAATGGAACTGAAAAGGAGGAAGAGAGGAGAACCCAAGGGTCCACCACTGACTCCTCCCAAGTCCGGCGAAAGATGTGAAGGCGCCCACCTACAGCCGGATGCGGACCCGGGTTCGGCGAGTCATGCTGAAGCAGTCTTGGAGGCCTTGGCCTTGGGGGCAACTTTGGGTTTCCAGGACTGTTTGGGCTTGGACGAGGTGCGCGAAGCAGGCGGAACCGCCTGGGACGCGGAGCGTGTCTCAGTTTGGAAGGAACGAAAGGACAGATTGCGTTTAGCTGGGAACTTCTTTTTAAAGACTGAGGGTAGAAGAGTACTTTTACCTCCAGTAGCCTCGCTAATCAATTCCTTTAATTCAGATCCAAACAGGGAAGTCCCTTGAAAGGGCAAAGAAAGCAAAACTTTCTTGGAAGCAGTGTCAGCAGACCAAATTTTTAGCCAAAGAGCGCGTCTAGCCACCACTGACGAAGTGGATGCCCTCGCCATCATGCGAACTGCGTCAAAGGCAGCGTCAGAAACATAATTCTGAGCTTCAGAAATATTAGCAAGGAGTTGCAACTGCTCTGACACTGGCGCATCTTGGCGAACCGCCAGTAAGCTGTTCAGTCCAGACCGCAATGGCCCGGTTAACCCACGCCACAGCAAAGGTTGGACGCATGGCAGTACCAATAGAGACAAAAATAGACTTAAGACAAGTCTCTAACTTTTTGTCCGTCCAATCCTGTAAAGCAGAAGCATCAGATACAGCCAAAGCAGTAGATTTAGACAATCTAGAAACTGGAGCATCCACCTTAGGAGGATGAACCCATTTAGCCAGTTCAGTCTCAGATAAAGGATAAAGTTTGGCAAACTTTTTTGAGACTGAAGAGGACTTATCAGGATTTTTCCACGCATCAGAGACTAGGCGTTCAAGAGTAGGATTAGTAGGAAAACATGTAACAGCCTTAGAAGGTTTCTGAAACATGTCCGTTGGATCAAGAGTAGATTCCTGACACAAGAGAAGATTGAGGGTGGTCAGCACAGCCCTGATCAAACCCTCCGCAGAGAGTTCAGGGTCACATTCATAAGGGTCCCCAATGGATCTGGTAGACTCAATAACTGTACCATCCTCAACATCAGAATCCTGCAACAATTCTTCCTCAGAAGAATTAGATACATCAGGAGCTCCCTGTGGCTTGGGCAGGGAGTTCCTGACAGTGGAGGGGGTCTGCCATACTTGAAGAGCCCCCTGAACCTGAGAGGGAAAGAGCTGAAGAGTGGATCTAAGATCCTTAGTTGCAGCCTTGAACTCTTTTACCCATGTTGGCTCAATAATGTGACTGGAAGGCCCTGGGTTGCTGCCATGACCTTCCACACAAGTTGGGCATAAATGACCAGAAAATTCTCTAGGTAGCCCTGAGTGACAGGAGGAGCAAAACACAATGGGGGAGACAGATACCCCAGCCTCCTTCGTCTTAGGTCTAGTCCCAGGCTCAAGTGGAGTAGACATGCTCACAGCGTCAGATATACCCCACTGATAGGAATCACCCAATTAAAGTGTGAAAGATTAAATATTCACCCCAGAAACATTTAAAAGTAAACTTATCTGGCAAGCGAAGGGTTAATCAGCAGAGGAGAGAGAGAAGGTCCGGTCCCTGCGTAGTATACTCGATGAGGAGAACTCACAAAATGGCTGCAGCGACGGGAGCCAATCAGAAAAAGAGCGCGAACCGAGCACTCATGGGAAGCGTAGTTTTCCTCAACAAGTACCCCAAAACAGAGCCCGAAGCCCCCCAAGTCCCCCAACACACTCAAACATACAACCGGATGATAGAGCAAGGGAAGACAAATAAAATGAGCCCTCTCTGAAGTCGCTATGTGAAGCGGTTCCAGAGATACGTCCCACACAGTGTAAGCCCATAGAGAATAAAGGAGCAATGGCGTCTATGCGGGAAAAGCGCACTTAAAGGCGCGGAACATTATTTCCAATAAACTTTACCCTTAAAGTAAAAGTTCCATAACACCTAGCAAACATATGTACTATAAAGGCAAACATTACCCAACCAAGGCAAACTTTGAAAATGCCCATAAAATAGGAAAGCCCAGAAGAGAAAGGATTAAATCCCACATAAACTGCTCCAAAACTCAGACATACACAATACATTGCATTAGCAAGATATATAAAAACACCCAATGAGCGCTGGAGTGCACAATGAGAACTCCCAATTACAATCCCAATTAAGGGACACTGAGGTGGCTCACCTTTCCTGCAGGACTTCTGTCTTCAGGTTACCAAGATCAGAAAGGAATTACCACAGAGGATAATCCCCAGGGAAATACTTGAAATCAAGTTATTCCCTCATCAGGGCAAAAGATCCACCAGCTGTGCTATCCACTTTAAATAGGGCACTTGAGAGCCTTGGTAACCCGCCTAATGGTGGTATTCCATATTTGTAAAAATAACAAAGAAACTAAAGCCTGAAGAGAGCTGTTCTCTGCCTGGTGTGAACACACCGAGGAACAAATAATTCTAGCTTGTTCTGACTGAGGTGCAGCCTAAGAGGGAGGGGAGGCTCCGCCCCCTGCATTTAGATGAATGTTCCTGCCTACTTAAAGGGGCGGATCGCCTCCCAGTGTACCAGTAACCTGTATTGGACGACAGTGAAAAGATTATTATTATTCTTTATTTATATAGCGCCAAACTAATTCTGCAGCACGGTACAATTGGGAATAGACATACAGAGGTATTAAGTAGTTCAAGTGTGGAAAACAGAAGGATCAGAGGGTCTTGCTCGTGAGAGTTTACAGTCTAAGAGAATCTTGGCCCTGGTGCATCTGCTTTGAGGTTACTTTTAAAACTGAGCTAGACTGGTGGGGGTAAAGTAGAAGAGGGAGGGAATCTCTGCCTTCAAAGACCCTTTTTAACACAAGTGCCGTGCTCTCCTGACCAGAGGATATGTTACTCCATATTTCATGTGTTCCAAATTGGACAAGAGATAAGACGATTTTAGTCTTACCTGTTAAATCCTTTTCTCTTAGTCCATACAGGTTACTGGCAACTCTGGAAGGCGATCCGCCCCTTTAAGAAGGCAGGAACATTTCTCTAAATGTATGCAGGGGGTGGAGCCTCCCCTCCCTCCTCAGCTGCATCCTAGCCAGCTAGCTCCAGAATGATTTGAGACATAACAACTGACCAGAAATAGGAGAGAAGAAGACTCCTGTGAGCATGCCCTGAAGGACACCCACGTATTGCCACAGGAGAGCCAAGCATGATCTCTTGACAGGGTGGGAGACCAATAACCTGTATGGACTAAGAGAAAAGGATTTAACAGGTAAGACTAAAATCCTCTTTTCTCTGTTGTCCAATACAGGTTACTGGTAACTCTGGGATGTCCAACCATTGAGTTTCCCAGAGGCAGGAAGAAGGCAAGGACCAGGCGCAAGGCCCCCAAAGTCACCAGAACCTCTATGAACCAACTGGTCAGAGATCCCAACAAAACTGAAGTGTCAACGGACACCAAGCAGGGGTAAAAACACCCTAGGAACTTAAACACAGCACACTGAACTAGAGCCAACAGGGCTCAACAATAAGGAAGCACTAAGAACCTGAGAAGAAGACCCTAGATAGGCAAGACTGCCTCTAGGACCTTCCTCCCAAAGCTAGCATCAGCTGAAGCCAGCACATCCACACAGTAGTGCTTCGAAAAGGTGCACACAGAGGACCAAGTGGCCGTCCTGCACAGCTGATCAGCAGACGCTTGATTCTTATAGGCCCTAGAGGCCTCAATAGACCTGATGGAATGAGCCGTGACCCGAAAGGGGACATGCTTATTCCTCAACTCGTAGGCCCTATGAATAGTGGACTTGATCCATGACGCAATAGTCACTTTGGATGCAGGTCTTCCTGCCCTAGGACCCTCAGGAATGATGAACAGAGAGTCGGACTTCCTGATAGATTCAGTGCGATGGACATAAAACTTGAGACAACGCACCACATCCAATAAGTGGAGATCTCTTTCCTTGTCAGAGGAGGGGTTAGGGCAGAAAGAGGGCACCACAATCTCTTGATTGATGTGAAACTCGGAGACTACTTTAGGTAAGAACTCCTTAGAGGTTCAAAGCACCGTTTTATCCTTATGAAACACCAGATAAGGTGGTTTACAGGATAGAGCTTGCAACTCCGCTACTCGGTGAACTGACCCAGTCGCCAGAAGGAAGGCCATCTTCCATGTCAAGAGACATAAAGGAATAGTAGCCAAAGACTCATAGGAAGGACATTGGAGAACTCCCAATACCAAATTAAGGTCCCACTGAGGAGCCGGACTCCGAAAGGCAGGACGCACATGAGCAACGCCCTAGAAGAAAACCTTGACATCAGGAAGGATAGCAATGCGTTCCTGGAAAAAGACAGAAAGCACCGAAGTCTGAACCTTAAGAGAACTCAGACTGAGTCCTTTATCCACACCGTCCTGCCAAAAGGCCAGGACAGTGGGAAGATCAAAGTCATGAGACAGATCTCTGTCAGCACACCAAGACACAAATGTCGACCAGACACAGGGATAGATCTTGGAAGAAACAGGCTTACGGGCACTAAGCATAGTAGACATCACAGTGGAAGAAAACCCTTTCTTCCTTAAAATCGAGGATTCAACCTCCAGGCCGTCAAATTGAGCCAATGAACACCTTCCTTCCACAGGTAACCCTGCAGAAGAAGATCTGGACAAGAGGGGAGCGGAAAGGGCTCCGCCACTGATATGGCCAGAAGCTCCAGATACCAGGACTGACAAGGCCAATTCGGAGCGATCAGAATTACTGGACAACGTTCCACCTTCAATTTCTGTAACACCCTTTTCAACATTTGAAGAGGAGGGAAAATGTAGGCCAGGGGGAATGTCCAGGGAATGGACATTGCGTCGGCAGCCAGAGCTAGAGAATCTCTCCACGGAGAGCAAAACGTCGGAACCTTCGTATTGTGTCTTGTTGCCATCAGATCCACTGGGGCACCCCCCATCTCTGAGTAAAGAGTTGAAACACCTTGGGACGTAGCTCCCAGTCTCCGCTGTCGACTGTGTGATGACTGAGGAAGTCTGCCATGACGTTGTCTACGCCTGGAATGTGCACTGCGGAAATGACAGGAACATGAACCTCCGCCCAGGACAGAATGGCCTTGACCTCTAACCAAGCGGCGAGACTTGTTGTCCCGCCTTGTCTGTTGATGTAAGCCACTGCAGTGGCAATGTCGGACTCTACTCGGACTGGACAGTCCTCCAGTTGAGACTCCCAATGACAGAGAGCATGAAATATTGCTCGAAGTTCCAGAATGCTGATGGGGAGAAGGGACTCCTCCATGGACCAATTCCCCTGAGCGCTGAGGCGACCCAGAACAGCTCCCCAGCTGAAGAGGCTGGCATCCGTCGTGACCTTGGTCCAGTAGGGAATCAGGAAGGATCTCTTCTTTAGGAGATTGGAAAGGTCCAGCCACAACTCCAGGCTCAACTTGACATGAGGAGGAAGTAAGACCGATAGCTTCTGGTGATCTGGTCGGTCCCTGCATGGCCGTATCACAAATCTCTGAAGTTCCCTGGCGTGTGCCATAGCAAATGGAACCGCCTCTATCGTGGAAATGAACTTCCCTACCAGAGAAGACAACTTCGGAACCGGGATCCGATCGCCCGGTAGAAACACCAGTATCGAACAGAAGACCCAGGAAGACCAGTTGCTGGGACGGGACAAGGTATGACTTGTCCAAGTTCACAATCCAACCGTGATGTGTAAGGATTTGAATGCAGGTCTGGACCTGCTGATGAAGAAGGTCCGCAGAGGATGCTTTCAAATGCAAGTCGTCCATGTAGGGAGTCACTCTGATGCCGTCCTGATGGAGGATGGATATCAAGGTCCCCAGAATCCGTTGTAAAACCTGAGGGGCCATTGTCCGACCAAATGGAAGAGCCGAGAACTGAAAATGACCCCTGTCGCAAGCAAACCTCAGGTAACGCCTGCTCTCTAGATGGATTGGGATGTGCAGATACGCATCCTGAAGGTCCAGAGAAGCAAGGAACTCCTCCGGAGACATGGCAGCGATCACTGTGCGCAGAGACTCCTGACGATAGTGAGTCTTCACCACAAAAGAATTGAGATCTGTCAAATCCAAAATAGGGTGGCATTTGCTGTCCTTTTTGGTCACCACAAAGAGGTTTGAGTAGAACCCTGAACCCCTGTCTGAAGGAGGCACCGGCTCCAGGACATCCTTGTCCAGAAGAGCCTGAATAGTGCCTTCGAACAGACGGCTCCTCTCGACTTCCTGAGGAGAATGAGAAAGATGAAAGCGAAAAGGGGGAAGAGAAAAGAAAGGGATCTTGTATCCCTCTGACACCACCTGTAAAACCCATGGGTCCAACACAGAATCCTCCCAAATCCCGCGGAAGAGGAGGAAACGATCACACACAGCGGGATGTGGACCTGGGTTCGGCGAGTCATGCCGAAGCAGTCTTGGGAGCCTTGGGCTTGGATGCGGCCTTGGGCTTCCGTTGATGCTTGGGCTTGGAGGAGGGACGCAGAGCTGATGGAACCGCCTGGTTTGTCGAACATGTCTCAGTTTGAAAGGAACGAAAGGACCAGTGACGCTTAAATGGCAACTTTTTCTTAAAGACCAAGGGCAGAAGAGTACTCTTACCCCCTGTGGCCTCGCTAATTAGTTCCTTAAGTTCAGATCCAAACAAGGAAGTACATACAAAAAAGACATACAAAAAAGACAGTCCTGCACTCCTCTATATACTGTGAACATAAGTGCCCTGTATTTAGCATATGTAATAACGCTTAGTAAATCTAAGTGAAAATAAGTGAGAATTTCGTCCCACAAATTGGCCATTCCGTGTGTAAGCTTACCACCACGCCAAGGTATCTCACTTTGCGGTAAGTCCTACTCTAATACACCTATAAAGACCCTATCTAAATTAAAAACAGACCTCAAGATAGATGTTATAATAAACGCGTCTACACCTATCCTGGTTTTTTTGTTTTGTTGTATGTCTGTTGTTTTTAATTGCAATACACTGGGACCCACAAGAAATAAAAACATCAAAAAGATATTTAAAGGGTCCCCACTGACGCGTTTATTATAACATCTTTCTTCAGAGAATGTCTGCTTTTAATTTTAATTTAGATAGGGTCTTTATAGGTGTATTAGAGTAGGACTTACCGCAAAGTGAGATACCTTGGCGTGGTGGTAAGCTTACACACGGATAGGCCAATTTGTGGGTTGAAATTCTCACTTATTTTCACTTAGATTTACTAAGCGTTATTACATATGCGAAATACAGGGCACTTATGTTCACAGTATATAGAGGAGCGCAGGACTGTCTTTTTTGTATGTGTTTTCACTTTTGGGTTTAGGTCTAATGTTAGGGGGACTGGAGAACCCTCTCATTCCTTGCTGCTATCTATATTTCTAACTTTATTCTTATATTTAATTTATAATATGATATGGATATTTTATGGTGAGTAAGCGCTGTGAGCTTGCTTTCTCTTTTCTGCTTTTGTTTTACACAAACAAGGAAGTACCCTGAAAAGGCAAAGAAAGCAAAACTTTCTTGGAAGCAGTGTCAGCAGACCAAATCTTAAGCCAAAGTGCACGCCTGGCCACCACAGAGGTAGTGGAGGCCCTTGCCATCATGCGGACGGCATCAAAGGCAGCAGCAGAAACATAGTCTTGCGCTTCAGAGATATTAGCAAGAAGACGCAATTTCTCCAAAGTAGGCGCATCCTGACGGACCGCCGTAGTGAGTTGTTCAGTCCAGACTGCAATAGCCCGATTAAGCCACGCAACAGCAATGGCTGGACGCATAGCAGTGCCAATAGAAGTGAAAATGTATTTGAGGGAAACTTCAAGTTTCTTGTCAGTCCAATCTTGCAGAGCAGAAGCATCAGAAACAGGTAAGGCAGTAGATTTAGACAGTCTAGATATGGGTGCGTCCACCTTGGGGGGAGGAACCCATTTAGCCATTTCTGTTTCAGAAAAGGGATACAGTTTAGCAAACTTTCTGGACACAGAAGAGGACTTGTCCGGATTTTTCCATGCGTCAGAAACCAAACGGTCAAGAGTTGGGTTAGGAGGAAAATAAGTAATGGGCTTTGCAGGCACCTGAAAAACATCAGATGGAACCTCCTGAGCCAAGGGAATGTTGAGTGTGGTCAATACAGCTCTGATCAGGCCCTCAGCAGAGGGTTCAGGATCAGACTCAAAAGGGTCCCCAGTGGACCTAGAAGACTCTAAAACAGTACCATCCTCAACATCTGAATCTTGCAACCATTCTTCTTCAGATGAATCTGACACATCAGGTGCCCCCTGCAGTTTAGGCAGAGAGGATCTGATAGTAGAGGGGGTCTGCCATAATTGAAGAGCCCCCTGTACCTGGGATGGAAAGAGTTGTAGAGTGGACCTAAGGTCCCTAGTTGCAGCCTTAAACTCTTGTACCCAAACTGGCTCAATAGCATGGCTGGAAGGCTCTGGGTTGCTGTCAGGAACTTCAGAACATGCTGGGCATAAATGACCAGAGAACTCCCTAGGTAGCCCTGAGTGACAGGAAGAGCAATGCGCAATGGGGACTACTGATACCCCAGCCTCCTTAGTCTTAGGTCTAGCCCCTAGCTCCGGCAGTATAGACATACTCACAATGTCAAAATAACCAACTGTACAATAAATCA
This sequence comes from Rhinophrynus dorsalis, assembly GCA_037306005.1. NCBI lineage: Eukaryota > Metazoa > Chordata > Amphibia > Anura > Rhinophrynidae > Rhinophrynus > Rhinophrynus dorsalis. The sequence continues at coordinate 349,739,897 of CM074718.1, forward strand.
CCCAATTGTAGAGTGTTAGATTAATATTTCACCCCAGAAATGCTAAATATAGACTTACCTGGCAGGTGAAGGGTTAATCTGTGGAGGAGAGAAGGAGAGTCCAAGCCCTGCCTAGGATATTCACTGAGAAAAGCTCATAAAATGGCTGCTGTGATGGGAGCCAATCAGAAAAAAGGCGCAAAACGAGCGCTCATGGGAAATGTAGTTTTTCCCAAAAAGTACCCCCAAAGCAGTGCCCCAAGCCCCCCAACACACTTGAACTATAAACCGGATGATAGAGCAAGGGTAGACAATTAAAATGAGCCCACTCTGAAGTTGCCGTGTGAAGCGGTTGCAGAGATACGTCACAAACAGTGTAGACCCATAGAAAGTAAATGGCGCGATGGCGTCTATGCTGTAAAGCGCGCCTTAAAGGCACGGTACATAAATTTAATAAAAGTTAAAATATGAGGTAAAAATATGAAAGACATACAGGGAACATGTGTGCATATTAAGAAAACACTAACCCAGTAAGGAAAGTGTCAGAAAACCCCACTAAACGTGCCAATCCAGGAGACAAAGGATTAAGTTACCACATAAACCTGCTCCAAATACCCAACAGACATACACATATATACCCAATGAGTGCAGGATTGCGCAATGAGAACTCCCAAATACAAGCCCAGCAAAGGGGCACTGTGGGACAAGTGGACCTGCAGCACTCAAAGGGTAGCTCACCTCTCCTGCAGATCTTCTGTCTTCAGGTTACCATGCAGTAAGAATTACCTCAGAGAGTAATCCATGGGGAAGCACTTGTACCCAAGATTTTCCCCCTCAGGGCTTAAGGTCCACCAAAAAGCACCTGGACACTGAGCTAGCCACATTGAAGGGCATTTGTCAGTCATGGTAACCCGCCTAATGGTGGTATTCCATATCTGACAGAAAAATAAAAAAGAAACTAAAACTAACAAGAGATGTTCTCCACCTGGTGTGTTCACACCCAGGAACAAATCATTCTGGAGTAGCTGGCTGGGATGCAGCTGAGGAGGGAGGGGAGGCTCCACCCCCTGCATACATTTAGAGAAATGTTCCTACCTACTTAAAGGGGCGGATCGCCTCCCAGAGTTACCAGTAACCTGTATTGGACGACAGAGAAATTTGGATCTCTCTACTGTGTGGGGGGCTAAGTCAGCACTGGATGTCAATATTTCAGTGCAACAGAAGTGCCCCAATGTCAGCGAGTGTATTTACCCGTGTCAGGTGTTTTTTGTAAAATGAGAGGGCATAGTATATTGTAATATGAGCAAAGTGATAAGTATTCAGATGCATTACCTTATTTATTGTCAGCAAGTCCAGATTTCATTTTTTTTTCTCTTGAGGCAACTGTATGCTAACATATAGGCTAGTTTTTTTATGTATAATTTTTGGATACTCATTTTAACTGTTTATTATGTGTGAAGTTACATGATATTCATTTTGATCTGTGCCCATTTTAGGCAGTTACATGCTATGTATGATTTATACATATGTTTCTAATATATCTTGGCTACATTTTGACTACAGTTGTCCTTGTATGATATTAGATGAGGATATTACTAATTACCAATGTTTTATTGGATACTGGTTATAACTAACTTTATTTAATGGGCCGATACAACAATATAGAAGGACCAGTGCCAATTCCATTATGATTTCACCCCCCCTGTAAATATATAACTGGCTAATATATGTGACATATTCCTAAGCATGTCCTATTAAAGGAACATGAATGACTAAACCTGGACCATATACACTTAAACAGTCTGTACTTAATCCTATATAATAATTTGCTAAGTTGTGTGTAACGCCCGACATACGCAGTAGACACTGCTGCGCGTGCGGCAGTCATGTGCAGTACAGACTGCCTGCGTCGCGGCTGATACAGAGCTGGGCGCTCCGAAGGAGCGTCCAGCTCTGTATCAGCAGTGGCGCGGGCAGTCTCTGCTGCGCGTGACTGCCCCGCGACTGGCTGCCAGAGGCATTGTGGCCCGTGTAATGGGCTGTTCAACTAGTATTAGTATATATGAACATTCTATGTTTTTAGTGTCATAAAATCTAACCTTATATATATGCTTTGTGGGAGCTTACATTTCTGTCTTTTGTGGATCTCCTTGGCTCCCAAAAGCACAGTAATCTTGATACATTTCTGATGAGTGGTAGTGCTTTATTGTCTGTAAATGGGATAAAATAAGGCACCAGCACTTTTCAGTAGAAAAGCATTCAATACTAATCTTAATATATTAACTGAATTAACCAAATGGTGTCTATATAGAACAAAATTTATGTTCACAATTTTATTATTGGCATGTAACAAAATAAATACATTTTACACGTTAACTGCAAGTATGTGATATTTAAATGGTATATGAACCAATTCTATTTTTAGATGTTAATGTTCTTTTCCAACCATTTATATCAAAGGTTAAAAGGATAGTAATTTTGCAAAATAAAAGCAGCACCAATTAATCTTCATAGTATTTGGGCCATGGAGAGTGTTATTTCAATACTGTCAGAGTTGTAGTCCAAGAGTAATTGAATGATAAAGTACCCCCCTCCCACCCCTTTTACTGATGTAACACTGCTCACCTCAGAGCAGAAAGGTGGTGCCCAGATGGCTTGCAGAGAGGGACAATCTTCAATTAGCATAAGGGAAAAACCTGTCAAGGGGGTAGGGTTTTCATTGTTCTCATAGTAAAAAGATTGTCCCTTGCTGTGAGCTGTCTGGTCTTAAGACCAGATTTCACATCTCAGGGGAGGTGGCTTACACTAGGTAAAAGGGGTAGGAGTGAAATAACACTCTCCATCGCCCAAATACTATGAAGATTAATTGGAGCTGCTTTTATTTTGAAACATTACTATCCCTTTAACCCCTTAAGGACATGACATGCTATCACCGTCACGTGGTTTATACCCTTAAGGACCAGTGATGGTCATAGCATGTAACGTACATTTTCTGTGGGAGCGCTGTAAATAAAAATGAGGTCAGAAATTGACCGCTCCAAAACTGGAGAGGTCTATCTCAGACCCTGACGCGGCGCACCAGTACGATTAAGAGGTCACATGTACCGGAGCGTTGGAATGGATCAAATCGGTCGTTAAGGGAAGGTAACTTCCCTGGAATGCTGGTCCTTAAGGGGTTAAGTCTACCTGTAAATTAAATGGTGCTTATTCCTAACAGCATCTCTTTAGCCCTTTGTGTGTCACAGAGGTACCCCCTCTATGGTATCCTTTTAACCCCTTAATGATCGGCGCAGTCAGTTAAGGACCACAAATCATTTTTTTTTTTTTTTTAAATCTTTTCCAGTTTCGGACTCCCCGAACGGCGTGCAGCCGCGGGGGGAGCCTGAAATTCCATGACGATCATAGTACGTCATGGGTCGTTCAGTCTGATCGACCCTTGACGTACTATGACCGTCAAGGGTCGTTAAGGGGTTAAAAAGTTGCATGCAAAATAGCGCGTGACTACAGTGAGCAGTCATCATGTTGCCTTGATTAAAAGGGAGACATGAGAATCTCGCATTGCAGAACAGCACGAGATTCTCAGGTTGCACCTTCAAATGGAGCCTTCAAGTCCCATTATCCTTAGCACCCAATTTACAGAGCCCATCGCTGGGATTTGAATGTATAGTCACCTGTAAGGGATGGTTTTTGGTGATCTCCTCACGGTTAGTTGGGGGTTAATGCTCTGCAGTCATGTAGCCAGCTAATCAACAGAGAGGCGGGCAATGCCATCTTCAGTTACATAGTATTTATTAGAGGCAGGTAGTGCCATCTCCAATTGTGCAACATTCAGTGTTATATAACAGTTTAGATACGCATGTGTAGTGGTAAGTTAGTGTTATATAACCGAGTAAATACACATGCGTAGTGTTAGACATACCTTGCATACCTTTAAGGGTGTAATCTGTATTTACCCTATAATTAACACGTTTTTTGCTTAGAGCCATTTGAGACTAGAGAGAGTGTACCTTGATCTCAAGTCTGTTTGTTTATCTGTTTAATGATACTACAGAGTTTCGTGTGGAGGGCTCTCCCACATTGATGAACAGCTTGGTAGCTAAGTATCCTGATTTGTTTTATATCATTACATGTTCAATAAACTGTAGTTATAGTTTTTTCACTACCAGTGTGTGTGTTTATGTCTTTTCTTTATCTTTATTCTGAAATTCCAGACCTCTAATATAACACTTGGCGCTGCGAGCAGGGTGGAATTTCACTGAAGATAAGGAGTGTGGTAGTGCAGGAATGTTTAAAAAACTGAAGAAATTAACCCATAAAGGGAGTAGGTACGAGAGGGCACCAGTGTCAACATGGGCAGAGATGGGACCATGGTTCCCATTTGCCCAAGAATTGTAGAAATATGTTGATGGGCACAAGCTAGCAGAGCCACAGAAAGCTGCTCTCAGGTTGGATCTATCTCGGCATTCTGCTGCAGAGCAGAAAGCTGCGGCGCATACCGGGTGGCTTTTGTTTCAAGTTTTGCAAGATCTGCAGAATGAATATGATGGTCTGAGGTTGACCAATCAGGCTTTAGCGGATAAATGTACTATGATGCAAAATACATTGCAGGAGCAACAACAAAAAATGGAACAAATGGGGGAAAGTGCTAATCAGGCTTTAGAGGATATATGTATTATAATGCAAAGTACTTTGCGGGAGCAACAAAAAAGATTGGAACAGATGGGGGACAGTTTTGCTTCATATGTGGTTAGTGCTGTGTCAAAGGCAAGAAGGAGAAGCTTTTGCCTTTGAAAAAGCTCCATAGTGCAGGAGCGAAACATGTTAGGTGTTTTTATTCTCTCTATATGCCCGTTTGTGATATATTGAAGAATAAGGGTGCAGAAGATTGTTTTGTGGATGGCATGATTGACACTTAGCTTCCATTATATACATGATGGGCACAGAATGGGATTTTCGGATGGAGAAGACACATATGAAGATATGTATTTGATAAAGCTGTGAGCGGAGGTTCCTTGCTATTAAGATGTCAACGGGTGTATACAAGAGAGATCGCTAAGAAATCGGAGTTAAGGATATGGAATTGGTGAGAGTGTTCCAGTATTAATGTTGCAAGATCGCTAAACATTATACTTTGGATATGTGTTGATATAGCACATGTGATGTTCCGCCCTGAGCTACACTCACAGTTAAGTGAGTTTGGCATAGTAATGCCTCAACCTATGCTTCATTGATGGACATTGTGCATATTTCAATGTTGCTATTATCAAGATATACTATCGTTGGCTCTTTATCGACATTGTGCATAGGATTTCCCGCTCTGAATACTATTGTGGTCCTCCGATACTTTTACTGTGCTGAAAATATCTTGATATGCACCATTATCATAACTTTATATGAGAGTGACTTTCGCTATTATTTTTTGTTAGTGGCAATTTTTTTCTCCTTTTTTCTATATCACAGATGCCGGCATCTTTAGGGTTATTTATATTTTTATGTAGAATTGGTTTGTAGGATTCTAGATATTTACATGGGAGGGGGGTAGGTATACCTAGGCGCTCTAGTGTGTGGGCTCTTTTCCTGTTGTGGGGTCTATGTTTATTGTGTATGAATAAACTTTATTTTGATACTTTTTTCTTTATTATGTGATTTTCTTCTGTAAAATGTGAGGAAGGTGAGTGCCATCATATGTCCATTTTCTTTTTTTGATACGATTTCTGCATATATATGGACAGATGAGCACCCTGTGTACGTGTTACACGGTTTCTTCCCCTTTGTTAAATTTAGGTGTGCAGGATCGTTAATTTTTATGTTATACATTCTGCACTGCTATTTGTACTTTGTGTCTTTCAGCACTTAAAGGGATAGTAATACTTCATTTTAACTTTATTTTATTTTGTAGGCATTAAAAAAACATGAAGAATGATATAAGTCTTATCTCTGAAACCTTTATGGTTTAAGAGATATTCACAAACAAAGTATCCCCCCCTGTTCAACCAGATCAGAAGGGAGGTGCCCAGGTAGACTGCAGAGAGGGACAATCTTCAATTAAGATAAGGGAAAAAGCTGAAAAACTTGTCAAGGGGGGAAGGGCTTTCATTGTTTTCACACAAAGAAAATTGTCCCCTTCTGTTATCTGTACTGTCATACAACCAGACTCACATCTGAGAAGAGATGGCTTACACTAGGTAAAAGGGGCGGGGAGGGGAAACTTTGCTTGTGAATATCTCATAAACCATAAAGGTTTGAGAGATAAGACTTATATCATTCTTCATGTTTTTTTAATGACTACAAAATAAAATAAAGTTAAAACGAAGTATTACTATCCCTTTAAGCCAATAGTCAGAGGGCATGCAAACTGGACCCCAGTGTACATTCCCCCGCCTCCACAGCCAGTGAAGTTGAAACAGTATTGAATACCAGGAGGCCATACAGAAGTAAGAGAGACTATACAGGGCCTGTTGCAAGCAGGTGTGCTAAGGCCTGCAATCAGTCCATACAACAGCCCAATATGGCCTGTGAAGAAACCATATGGCAGTTGGCGCATGACTGTGTATTATAGAGGACTCTAGTAGCGCCCTCGCTGTCTGCTGCAGTACCAGATATGATCACCTTGGTGGAAAAGATCGCACAAACTGCAGGGCAATGGCATGCTGTTATTGATTTAGCCAATGCTTTCTTTTCCATACCCATTGCTCCTGTATCCCAAGATCAATTTGCTTTTACATGGAATGGACAACAATACACTGTACTGGTTTTGCCACAGGACTATGTCCATTCACCTACTATTTGTCATGGACGCATAGCCAGAGACTTGCAAGCCATGAGGCCCATACAGTGTACTCTGTATCACTACATTGATGATATCATGCTGTCCGGTACAACAGAAGAACAAGTGGTCAAGGACTTGGACACTCTGTTACTGTGGATGAAACATTGAGGGTGGGCTGTTAATGAGAAGAAGATCCAAGGCCCTGCCCAACAAGTGAAGTTTTTGGGAATGGTGTGGCATGGAGCCCAGAAAAGTATTCCCCAGCCTGTGTTGGATACTATTGCCAATCTGAAAGCACCAACAAATGTTAAGGAAGCACAAGCATTGCTGGGCATTTTTGGTTTCTGGAGATCGTTTGTGCCTCATTTAGGCCTGTTATTACGCCCCATATATACTGTGACACGGAAGAGAGCAGCATTCACTTGGTGTAAAGAACAAGAGGAAGCCTTAATCCTAGCCAAAGAAGCTGTCCGAGTCAATAACAAATTGGGACCCATACTCTCCGACCAACCGTTTATCCTGGATGTATCCATGACAGATCATGGCATGTCCTGGGAACTGTGGCAAAAGTCTGCAACTGCTGGGGTGCGGAAGACTCCCATTGGATTGTGGTCAAAGCAGTTTACTCCGGCACAAAGAAAGTATAGTCCTCTGGAGAGACAATTGTTAGCAGCATATGCTGCTTTGCAACATACTGAAGGTACCACAGGAGTACAGCCAGTGACTGTGAGAACTGATCTGCCTATTAGCAGCTGGGTGCGTCAAGAAGGCTTGGCGGCTCGCACTGCAGTGGCTCAGAAGCAGAAACTACAGAAATGGAAATGGTATCTGAGTGAAAGAGGAAATATGACTGGACAAGAAACCTCTGACATCAATCAACGCCTGGCGGGTGCTGTTAACTTTGAAGCCGTGGAACAAGAGCTACCACCAATCCAGGTTTGTGGTGGGCTATATAAAGAAGCAGAAGCATGGGATAAGCTAACAGCGGAACAAAAATAACAGGCCTGGTTCACGGATGGGTCTGCTACTATAACTGCAAAGGGTCGGGTATGGATGGCAGCTGCCTACCAACCTACAACTGACTGGGTCTTACATGAAACTGGTGAAAGAGGGTCCAGTCAATTGGCTGAATTAAAGGCAGTGGCTATGGTCATTGAAGAAACAACAGGACCATTGTACATCTATACAGATAGCTGGGCCATCTACAAAGGATTGACAGCGTGGATGGCCAACTGGAAACAAGACAATTGGACTATCAAGGGCAAGCCATTGTGGGGTGGTGTTGATCTGGCAGAAATTGTGGCAACATGGCCATACACAATCTATCGCCTTGGGTCATGTGGATGGACATGCTGGACTACCAGGAAATGAAATGGCAGACAATCTGGCTCAAATAGCAATGCAAGATGTGGAAGAGGTGGTGCAACTGGGAGAATGGGTGCATAATCAAGGAGGACATAGAGGAGCGTTAGCTACATATCAGTGGGCTAATCAAAAAGGTATCCCATTGACAATGGAACAAGCAAGAGACATTGTGGAGAAGTGTCCTGTGTATCAAGCAGTACAAAAAAGAAAACTAAAGGCTATTCCCGGAAAAATATATCGTGGAACACGAAGGGGAGAAGGTGGCAATTGGATTTCATCAGCCCCTTACCACCTGGGGTGGGACAAGTGCGGTACTGTGCAACTGCAGCAGACACCTACTCAGGGGTGATGGTGGTATGTCCATTCAAACATGCAGATCAGAAGACAACATTGAAGCTGTTACAATTACTGACAAAATACTATGGATTACCGAGGGAGATTCAAACAGATAATGGAACTCATTTTACTGGAAAAATGATCAAAGACTGGACTGAGACTCAGGATGTACATTGCGTGTACCATATTTCCTATCACCCGCAAGCTGCGGGTCTCATTGAAAGAGTGAATGGTTTGCTGAAGGAACAAATACGCAAGATGACTCCAACACATACTCTAAGGGGGTGGGATAAAGTATTGGATGAAGCTGTCAGCATTTTAAATGGCCGCTTCGTTCAAGATGTAACCCCTTTGGAGCGAATGTTGGGGCATAATGCACAGGATCACTTACCCAGGGTGGTGGTTAGGACTCTGAAAAAGCTACCTAGAGAACAAGGTAGAGTAGTGATTACTGCACCCAGAGAGATTACAAAGGAAGAAACAGAGGAAGGGGGTGTGGTGTGTCATACTGGCATTGTGTCACCCCTATGTCTCGCTTGTGTTTCATACCCCACCCCATGATTTGTGAGTGGTGTACATGGAGTGAGGTCATGCAGGTGAAGGGTGGTGAAGAGTATGTTGTGATCATTACTCCTGTGGCTACTGGGGCAGTGTCTGCAGGAGCAGTGGTAGGTTGGGTGGAAGTTGTGGTTGATGCACAGCAGATTACTGAACAAGTTCAGTTGTTGAATGAGGGTGCCAAGGTGAAGGTGTTGCCCACAGGAACCAATAAACAAACAGTAACAGGAGAAATTTTGGCTAAGGGGCTACATTTCTGGTATTGTATGAAGGAGAAACTAACCCAATTTATGTTCCCTCTCACAGGTTATTGCTTCTACCATGATGCAGATCTTTGGCAATTTTTTTGGAAGACCGATTGTACAAGGAGACAAGGAGCAGAAAACATCCGATACAGCCTGGTTTTGGAGGAAAGATGTCCTTCCATGGTTTCTACTTCTTGGTGCAGTGATTGTCCTGGTTGTGTGGGGTTTCCACGGAAGAGGTCCTCGAACATCTACAGCTGCCAATATAACTGTGCCTTCTCGTATCAAGTGACAAGTAACGGAGCATGCGTTATTTAAAGCCCATTGGAGCCTGGCGAAAGTTGCCAATGCATCAGATTGTTGGGTTTTCTCACATGTTCCAGGACCGGTGGCTGGGCGTTATTTTGCTATTCCTGCATCAGAGCGAACCCTATGGCAATTTAAGTCTATAAAGCCAACGGATATGCCACTGCCTACTGGGGAGACTGCCGTGGCTCAGATATATAGTGACTTGACATACAATACCACGACAGTGTTTATTCCCATATGGGAGCATGTTCAGGTTCCTATGTGGTGTTATTGGCCCAATATCACTGTACCACAAAAGTGGCCCAACACCACCCTTGCACCACCAGTTGAGGTGGGAATTGCTAAGCCATGTGTAAAAGCTCACTTTAGGATATATGCCAACAAAACCAGACAAAGACCACATTTATGGATTGCTAATGCCACACATAAAGTTACCTATACTGGACAAACTGTTCTTCATATGCCCGCTCAAGTTGTGGATCGAAAACAGAATCTCGAACTTTGGGCTAGACAACATGAATTGATGTTCCCGGTTTTAAACAAAATAATTAATGGTCTAGGGTTTATTTGGCCCAGGAACAGTGTATTGGATTTGTGGCCACCGAGCATACAAATGGTTGCCTGAAGGAGCTGTGGGAGCATGTTATGCAGGTCAAATGCTCCCTGGCATGTTTTTTATGAAGACAAATGACTTGCCCATGGCCCGTATTCCGTCTCACCGTCTGGCAAGAAGCCGACGTCAGCAAGGTCAACGTCAGCAGGCCTCTGATTTGGTATATGAATCACGTGGTTACCAGATATTGGTGGGATTTGATATTACAGGTTCCAGTCGTAGGACTTTGAACTTTAGATATATACAAGACCTGGCCCAGTTAATTGATAATATTACTGAACTGTATGATGATGCTTTTCGCTTAATTGCAGAAGATTTGAGAATGATCCATAGACAATTAGCGCAAATGACTTTTGTACTAGATTATCTTACTGCTAGTCAAGGGGGCATGTGTACTATTGTAGGCCCATCCTGTTGTCATTATGTTAATCAAACTGATTATGTATCCAATGCAATTGAGGCTCACATTCAACAGGTAGAACAGTTAATGGAACGCTTTGCAGCTGAGCACCACACTGAAATGCCAGGCTGGCTGGAATGGTTGGGTAATCTTAATCCTGCCAACTGGTTCAAGGGCATGGGGGGTTGGTTTGCAGGCATCCTTCAGACCCTGCTGCACGTGTTTATCATAGCTCTTATTGTGTATATCGTGTGGAAATGTATTTGGTGCCTGCTTTCTCGTTGTTGTACTACGTCTGCGGAGGTGCACAACTTACCTATACGACGTGAGGAGACCAAGGGTGGAGTGTAAGGGATGGTTTTTGGTGATCTCCTCACCGTTAGTTGGGGGTTAATGCTCTGCGGTCATGTAGCTAGCTAATCAACAGAGAGGCGGGCAATGCCATCTTCAGTTACGTAGTGTTTATGAGAGGCAGGTAGTGCCATCTCCAATTGTGCAACATTTAGTGTTATATAACAGTTTAGATACGCATGTGTAGTGTTTAGTGTTATATAACCGAGTAAATACGCATGCGTAGTGTTAGACATACCTTGCATACCTTTAAGGGTGTAATCTGTATTTACCCTATAATCAACACGTTTTTTGCTTAGAGCCATCTGAGACTAGAGAGAGTGTACCTGGATCTCAAGTCTGTTTGTTTACCTGTTTAACAATACTACAGAGTTTTGTGTGGAGGGCTTTCCCACATTGATGAACAGCTCGGTAACTAAGTATCCTGATTTGTTTTATATCATTGCATGTTCAATAAACTGTAGTTATAGTTTTTTCACTACCTGTGTGTGTTTATGTCTTTTCTTTTTTCTGAAATTCCAGACCTCTAATAGAACAGTCACAACTTCCCCGTGAGATCCTATTCTTTTGATCACATCTGCCTCTCTATCTTAGTCTCTGTCTGCCTCTGTCCATCACTCTTTCAGAGCTAAAACTCTGCTGGGGCAGCAATAAAAGCGCACAAGCCAGGAAAGCCCCGAGACACAGAATTACCAGCTACAAGAGACCTTAAAGGGATAGTAATAGTCGCTTATCTAGAGATAAATACTTCATCGGAATGGTCTACAACGTGTGCTTGCAAACCAGGCACATGTTGTAGACTGTTCCGATAAAGTGTTTATTTTTAGATATCGCTATATTGGCCCTGCTGAAGAGCCGCCGTCTGATCAAGGAGCCAGAATCTGCTTCTGACAGCTTGTCAAGCAGAAAGGGGAGGGAGCAGAGAACTTTATTTTCCTACATCTCTCAAACCATAACAGTTTGAGAGATACAAATAAGTGCAAGTACTCTCTTTTAATTGTATCTACCATATAGTTAAAGAGATAGTAATGTCAGAAAAAAAGTATTAAGATGATGAAAATCAATCCATCTCATCTACGAAAATCTTGATTCTTTTAAACACATATAGTGAGTCTCAGGCTGATCAGCGCTGGGGTTTGAGTGTATCATCACTCCCCTTCCCCTGAGAAATGCTCATCAATATACATATATGACCCAAGCTAACCCTTTGGCTGCCAAGTGTGTTTGGAACAAGTTTGTGCACAATGTATTCCTGGCAAGCTTACTAAACGAGCGGAATGACATGAAGGCAGGAACCAGAGAATGGAATGTCAGAGGTGGACAACATGCGGCTTTACAGCCGACGCTAAGATTGCGGGTGCTAAGGATGATGGGACTTGAGAATCTCATGTTGCCCTTTTAATCAAGGCAACATGATGACTTCTCCCTGTAGTCGCTAGCTATTTTGCACAAGACTTTTTAAAAGTGAACCCCCCTCTAGTATCCAGAGTTAAACTCTGGAGAGAAGAAGAAGAAAACAAAACAAAACAAAAAAAAAAAACAGACAGACAAGTGACAGTTTTTAGCACTTTATTTTACAAAAGGGTTTGTATGAGAAAGCAGGATGCTCACATACAAAGGGGGAGATGTACTAAAGCGGAGAGGACTTCTCCAGTTTATCACTTGCCCAGTTCCTATGTTATTCTATGAAGCCAATGCACTAAGATTCCTCAAACTTCGGAGATTTTAGCGCATAGGCTCTATAGATTAACCCCTTAGTGACTGGTGGCGCGCACATGCGTCCGGTACTTAACGGCCACCGAACATTTTTTTATTTATTTTTTTTTTATTTTTTTAAAAAGAATCCGGAGTCTCTGCACGGAGTGCAGCCGCGAGGGGACCTGGATTTCCAGGACGTACATGCACGTCCTCTGTTCACAAGGGACATCCACTCAGGACGTACATGTACGTCCTCAGGCAGTAAGGGGTTAAAAAAGGAACTGAAAAAGTGATCTCTGCTTTATCACTCCTTAGTGCATAACCTCCAACGGCTGCAAAATCAAATTCCCCCAACAGACACAAAACAAATGGATATCAGCACAAGAGGATATACTTATTAACCCAGAGACTTACAGAAAAGTTTACAAGGAAAATCATTTGTCAGAAACCCACTTGCTGGGGCTACAACTTGCACCAAAGGCAAGAGTTGTAGTCCCTAACCAGTGAAATTGTCTGATAATTAACTACCCCTGGTTTACGCTATACTATCACAAGAATCAACTGTAGCGAAACAATGATACTGCTCTTTTGGACAAACTGAGAAAACTGAAAGCTTTTCCCTCTCTCTCTCTCTTTTCATACAAATTAAAACAAACATAAAACAAGTCTTGCGTTTAGAAGGGGACCTTAAAGGGGATCTATCACCTATATACAAGTTAGCCTTAAGAGTTAGAGTATATAGCGAATAAGTGTAAAACTGTATTAATTTTGTTTTCAAAATCTCTATTTGGCCGAAATTAAAGTAATAAATGTTGCTCTGCACCTACTTCTGGACAGACTGTGGTTACCTGCTCTGTAACTGCAGTCTGTCACACTGCCTTGGCTCCTCTCCCTCTATCCAACCTCCTCAGATGACGGAGGCTTTCTGCCTGTAAGCTGGAGTAGTCTCATTGGCTAGATATCGATCTCTGCCAATAGAGACTTTAAAAACTAAATTAATACCGTTTTACACTTATTCGCTATATACTCTAACTATTAAGGCCAACTTGTATAGGGGTGATAGAGCCCCTTTAAACAATCTACTGGCCAGTGGTTGGGTAGGGAAACCGCTGGTAAATAGCTCAGTTGAGGTCTCAACTTCTGAGTAAGCTGTCAATTATTATTCTGCATTACAAAGTCAAAGCCCATAATGCTCTGCAATTTTTACGTGTGAGGACCTGATTTTGAGAACAGAGCTATGATTGACCGTTTAGCATTAAAAATAATTTGTTGCAGCCATCAGTTTCCTGCGCAGGCTCACCACAGAGGACAAGTGACTGGATCAGGCAAGTATATTTCAAAGTCCTATTTACAAACAGAATCTGTATGGTTCACTTGGCATTAATCCTCAGAGTACCAGAAAGGTGAGCAATGCAATGTGAAGTGCATCCTCCTGACACTCAAAGGGTTAAAGGGGTTTATTTGATTTAACAGCACAATGCAAATTGAAAGCAAATTCAACCCTCCTACAGCCTGGAACTATACTTTACCCTGGTGATTTACACAGTCATGTTTCCACCCTCTGGACTTGAAGTGATGGTATTCAAACACACACACACAGGAATGAGGTGTCCAACTGACATACCCACCCACCCCAGCGTCCCACAAAACAGTTTTATAAAACAGTTCATGTGAAGAGGAAGTTCTTCCTTGTGATGTTTTATTCTGGCTCTGGAGGATCCTGTCCTTCGCGTTTCACTGAGGGCAATAAAATAGGCCATTAGTATCAGTCTGACTCTACCAGATTGCCATTTCTATAAACATTTATATTCTTCCACTTTAATGGAAACCTTTGACTACCATAGAAATGATCTGTTTTCCAAGCATCACTGTATGCAACACTCTTACCCAAAAAAAACAGTACAGGTAATATATTAGAGACCACTCTTAGCACTGAAGGAGTTAAAAGACCCATATACATCAATTAAGTTCTATTTGTCCCCTATGCTGCAGATAGTTTGCTCCAGAAATACTCCTCATTTCTTTTTTGCATAAGGCCCTATGGGTGGGATTCAATAAGCGAGAGTAATAAAAAAAAACAAGTTAAAAAAGTGCAATTAACAACTCTGTCTTACTGAATTTACACATGGATTTTCAACCTTTTTGTTTGCATTCATTTAAAAAGTCTACCAGCAGATAGGTAAAATGGGGCATGGTTTTCATAATACATGAAAATGTTCTTATTTCACAGCATGAATTTAAAGGGATACTGTCAGAGTTGTAGTTCAAGAGTAATTTAATGATAAAGTTTCCCCCTCCTGCCCCTTTTACCTAGTGTAAGCCACCTTCCCTCAGATGTGGAATCTGGTCTAGAGACCAGACAATTCACAGCAAGGAACAATCTTTTTACTGTGAGAACAATGAAAACCCTGCCCCCTTGACAGGTTTTTCACTTTTTCTGACTGATGATCGTCCCTCTCTGCAAACCATCTGGGCACTACCCTGCTGCTCTGAGGAGAACAGTGTTACATCAGTAAAAGAGGCGGGAGTGGGATACTTTTATCATTCAATTACTCTTGAACTACAACTCTGACAGTATTGAAATAACACTCTCTGTGGCCCAAATACTATAAAGATTAATTGGAGCTCCTTTTATTTTGAAACATTGCTATTCCTTTAATTTGATTTTTTTCCCACACTATTGCACAACTTTATTGAATGTCATCCTGTTCAAAAGGAAAGTGTAGCCATTCTGGAGCGTGACAACTGCCATGATGGACAAACACAATTCTCAAAATTCCTCAAGTTAAACTGGGCTTTTAGCCCAATGCTAGAGTTCATGGGTAGCTACAAAGTCTGATTTCTGCATGGTGAGAGCAAACTATAACCCAAGTGAAAAGACAATGGCCACCCTTATGTCTTGCTTCAGTGATTTTTCTTTATGGTGACTATTAGCACTCATCTGGATTTGACTATGGAGAAGAGGCTCTCAAGGATTTTAAGTGTTGATCTTTTGTTATTTTTAAAGGATAATTATATTTATATAAACAAGCATATCAAACCTTTGAGTGCTACCCCCTAGCACTCAAAGGGTTAATTTCACAGAAAGATATACCAGGAAAAGAGCTGCCCTGGTGATGTGTTTGAGATTTTGAGGCCCAACAATAAGGAAACACCACCACCACTCCCCCACCCCCCAAGAACACTGCCTAAAAATGGTTGGAACTTAATTCCACCAGGTCTGTGTCCCCCCCCAAAGTGACATGAAAGAAAAGTAGCCCAATTTAACAAAAAGACCTAATTCGGAAAGTGTCTTTCATACATGAATTATATCTATTGATATATATTGTGATTTGTATCTTCAGTTTCCTGTACATAATGTCCTTTCAAGTCTGCCTTTAGTGCATATCTTCTAACAAACAATAGGCTATAATATCCTGAGCAGTTCATATGGGTTGACTTTATTACATTGTAAAATTAAATAACCAGTATCAGCAAACGGTGATCAAACATAAAATAGTATATTATATATATATATATATATATATATATAAATTTAACAAAGTCCTCATTTAAGAAAACAGGAGACTTGTGCGTACTCTTAGGCCATGTGAAGCTTAGGAGCCATGGGGTAACGTATCCTCCAGCCAGGATGGTATGGCACTTGCTATCAGAAGTGGAGACTCCCTCCCTGTTGCACTTTAACCCCACCAGGCAGCCTTCGTTTTAACAATAAGCAAATGTGAACTTAGGCACAGCAGGGCCTTCAAGGATGACACAAAGCAAACCAGATTTCTTAAAAGACTGTGTATGATGAACACAGTAATTCAAGCATCTGACCACATAGATAAGATGGAACTGGACAGAGAGAAGGAAGAACAATTTCCTGGTTAATATGAAATCCTTGATATATAAAATGCTGCTTAGAAACCGGAAAGTGCACTGCAGGTCCCAAATATTATCAACTAAATCTGATTAGAAACAACAAATATAACAGAATAGAAGATTTTATCTATTTTAAAGGGACAGTAATGTTTCAAAATAAAAGCAGCTCCAATTAATTTTCATAGTATTAGGGCCATAGTGTGTGTTATTTCAACACTGTCAGAATTGTAGTTCAAGAGTAACTGAATGATTAAGTATCCCCTCCCGCCCCTTTTACCTAGTGTAAGCCACCTCCCCTCAGATGAGGAATCTGGTCCTAAGACCAGACAGCTCACAGAAAGGGACAATCTTCTTAATGCGAGAACAATGAAAACCCTGCCCCTCAATACAGGTTTTTCCCGTATGCTAATTGAAGATTGTCCCTCTTTGCAAGCCATCTGGACACCACCTTTGTGTTTTGTGGTGAGCAGTGCTACATCAGTAAAAGGGGCGGGAGCAGATACTTTATAATTCAATTACTCTTGAACTACAACTCTGACATTATTGAAATAACACTCTCCATAGTCCAAATACTATGAAGATTAATTGGAGCTGCTTTTACTTTGAAACATTACTATCCCTTTAAGGTTTTAAGGTGCAACAGCCCAAATTCAATACTGTTATACCCCATAGACTAATAGACAAGGGGACTAGATCAGTGCTGTTCAAATGAAGATATTCAGGGTATAAATATACAATAAAAACCAACTTTCTAATCAATAAATTAAAATACCACATAAAAAAAACATTCATACGGCCTGGCCACAATTGTTCAGCATTGCCCATCAGTTCAACTGTGGGAATGGGAATGCTCAATTACTGCAAACAGAGACTGGTGTTACTCATGAGGTATTTCTATATGTAAAATTAGAAATACCAAGATACAGCTTGTGTGGTATTGTGAACCAGACTATAGTGCTTCCTTTAAACACTGCTGGTTCACAGTAGAAAAATAATTAATTGATCTTCACATTTTTAGATGCTGATTATTTGCAGCAGGGTCTTTATTGAAAGCCATGTCTTTGCCACATTCAAAAGCTGCTCTCTCTCGCAGCGGAATTTAAACTAAAGTCTCAAGAGATTTCTTACTTTATGTCCACAGTATCTATGTACTAATTTACATTCCTGAGTAGAATAATCACCACCTTTTTTGTAACACGCAAGTCCACCGCCTGTTAATATGTTCTGACTATACGCTGATCAAAGACCACATACGATATGTACATTCGTATATGAGTCTGAATAATTAAAACTCATCGTTGTTACTAAATATTCACCAGACCTCTATAGTTAAGGTCAGAAGTCCAACACTCATTAAAATCAGGATTTCTAAATCCTTCCTGGAAATAATGGCATGAGGTTTTCACTAAAAGGCTTTGATCCACAACACAGCATGTTTTGTTTTTTTTCTTGTAACTACATGGGGACCAAAGAATCATGTATATAGTATATTCCTTTATAAATATAGAAATGTGGACAAAGTATATTAATATGTTACAAATATGAAACCATATAGGAGTCCACAAAACCACCCTATCAGAGTGAAAGACCAGAAAAGGCAGCTTATAAGACAAAGCTTGAAGTTCAGCCACCTGTAGGACACACAATAAGCAATACAAAGGCTGTCTTGAGTGTCAAGAAACGTAGAGAGACGCTGCCTTCTGAAACACTCCAATAACCAAGTTCAAATCCCACAGTCGAGTGGGATCCTAATCGACTAGATATGCATGAGCCACCTCTTGCACAAAAGTCTGCACATCAGGAAAGAAGGCGATATGCCTCAGAGAGTAGGGAAAGCACTGAAATTTGGACTTAAAGGATAGTATTGTTTCACAATAAAAGCAGCTCCAATTAATCTTCATAGTATTTGGGCCATGAAGAGCGTTATTTCAAAACTGTCAGAGTTGTAGCTCAAGAGTAATTAAATGATAAAGTATCCCCCTCACGTCCCTTTTACGGATGTACACTACTCACCTCAGAACAGAAAGATGGTGTCCAGATGGCTTGCAGAGGGGAGCAATCTTCAATTAGCATAAGGGAAAAACCTGTCAAGGAGGGCAGGTTTTTCATTGCTCTCACAGTAAGTAGATTGTCCCTTGCTGTGAACTGTCTGGTCTTAAGTCCAGATTCCACATCTGAGGGGAGGTGGCTTACACTAGGTACAAGGGGCTGGAGGGGGGTACTTTAACATTCAATTACTCTTGAACTACAACTTTGACATTGTTGAAATAACACTCTCTATGGCTCAAATACTATGAAGATTAATTGGAGTCGCTGTTTTTAAGAAACATCTAAGGGCATTGTCAGTTATGGTAATCCACCTAATGGTGGTATTCCATATCTAACAGAAAAATAAAAAAGTTTCTAAAACTATAGCAGAACTGTTCTCTTGTCTGTGTGTTATCTTCACCAAGGAAGATTATAAGACCCAATAATAACTGTAAATTTATGTATTGTACCCTTCTCATGCCCTTGATAAAGTACATTACATATGTTAGGTGTGCAATTAATGTTCTAGATTGTGTGTTAGGGGTGCCCCGAACAAAAAAAGATTGAGAACCACTGATTTAACGTGATAGTAATGTTTCACAATAACAGCAGCTCCAATTAATCTTCATAGTATTTGAGCCATAGAGAGTGTTATTTCATTACTGTGAGCATTGTAGTTCAAGAGTAATTGAAAGATAAAGTTTCCCCCTCCCTCCCATTTTACCTAGTGTAAGCCCCCACTCCTCAGATGTGGGATCCAGTCTATAGACCAGACAGCTCACATCAAGGGTCAATATTCTACTGTGTGAACAATGAAAACCCTGCCTCCCTTGACAGGGTTTTCAGCTTTTTCCCTTATCTTAATTGAAGATTATCCCTGTCTGCAATCTACCTGGACACTCCCTTCTGCTCTGGCTGAGCAGTGTTACATCAGTAAAAGGGGCGGCAGGGGGATACTTTATCATTCAATTACTCTTGAACTACAATTCAGACAGAATTGAAATAACACTCTCCAAGGCCTAAATACTATGAAGATTAATTAGAGCTACTTTTATTATGAAACATTACTATCCCTTTAACCTAACAGAAACCAGAGAATGTCAATGTAGCTAAACGTTAATTCCATGAAAAATATACTTACAGTTGCTTGGGGGTGTAGAACCAGGAGGAAAAGGTCCTCCTGCCTTGAAATCTGCACCAAAAAACAAAAGCAAATTAACACATTAAATGAGAACCAAACCCTTTTTTAAAAAATACGTTTTTTAAAGGGCACATATAGAGTCTTGGTAATCGCAGTTCTTAGTCTTTTGTCACAAGAGCCAAAATTCTTGCACGGTCAGATGATACCGCCATCCGCTTCCTGTTCGGACCAGAAACAAAAGCCTGTAGCTAAATTCTCATAGTTGCACTTGCCCAGTAGTCATCCCAGCCACCGATCAGAACAGGAATTGAAGAGCATTTTCACTAAAGCTGCAAGATCTGGTGCAGGATTAAGTGAGTGACCGTGTAGGTAAGAACTGGATGCCCCATTGGTTATGTGTGTGGGCTCTGTTTTACCCGTTCTAGTGCCAACGTCTCAAAGTGAAAAAAGAAAGCTACTTTACCACTGATAACATTATAGACCCACTGCTCAAAGGAGAAAAAGCAAGGCCATGGAAAATTAACTGCACTATAGGGGACAAAAAAAAAAAAAAAATATCCACTGCTTTAAACCTTTAAGGACCATAGTGATGTGCAATGCACTGCATGGAACTCTAGTCCTTAAAGAGTTAAACAGGGGCTTTAACTACCATGAATTCTAGGGTGCTTTAGAAATTGTTTTTGTTCCCTGAGGGGAAGTTGGTTTGCTCCATTTCCTTTGTGCATTAGACCCTATCAATGCAAGACAAACAACACTATGTACTGAGCTGTGGGGTTAGAGTACAACAGTAATTACAGGGCACAACATTAATCTAATCAGTACTTACTCTCATCCCTAGCTTTCATCCTGGCGATAAAAGAGTAGCTTTTGTTCCTGCGGTAATTTTCATACGGGTCATCAAGGGACACGCCTACACCTTTGTACTGGTCCCACTTGTCACGAATGTCTCCACCTTTAATGGGGTCTTGGATTCCCTGCTCTTGGGCACCAAGCCCGCCAGCACCACTCCATCCTGCATAGGGGCAGACAAAGAGGAGTATAACATCTTATTTATACATGCTAATAGAGCTATATGGAATAGGGGCATTATAGAGTTTCAGCCTTTTCCAAAAATGTACATTGGGATACAATGGCAAACTGTGGACTGGCACAAAAAAAATACTACTAAAGAAAATTACATTGCATAGTCTACAATAACATTATGAGAGTGGAGGGAGTAGAGACGCAGAGATGCACGCACACAGATAGACGCACGCACGCACACAGAAAGACGCCAGATAGACGCACGCACACAGACGCGCACACACACAGAAAGACGCCAGATAGACGCACGCACACAGACGCACACACACACAGAAAGACGCCAGATAGACGCACACACACAGATAGGCGCACAAACACACAGATAGACGCCAGATAGACACACACACACAGATAGGCGTCAGATAGGCGCACACACACAGATAGGCGCGCACACACACAGATAGGCGCGCGCACACACACAGATAGGCGCGCAGATAGGCGCGCACACACACAGATAGGCGCGCACACACACACAGATAGATGCCAGATAGACGCACGCACACACACACACACACACACACAGATAGGCGCACACACACAGATAGGCGCACACACACAGATAGGCGCACACACACAGATAGGCGCACACACACAGATAGGCGCACACACACAGATAGGCGCACACACACAGATAGGCACACACACACAGATAGGCACACACACACAGATAGGCACACACACAGATAGGCACACACACACAGATAGGCACACACACACAGATAGGCACACACACACACACAGATAGACACCAGACAGACACACACACACAGATAGACGCCAGATAGACGCCAGATAGACGCACACACACAGATAGGCACACACACACACACAGATAGACGCACACACACACACAGATAGACGCACACACACACACAGACAGACGCACACTCACACAGACAGACGCACACACACAGACAGACGCACACACACAGACAGACGCACACACACACACACACAGACAGACGCACACACACACACACACAGACAGGCGCACACACACACACAGATAGGCGCACACACACACACAGATAGGCGCACACACACACACAGATAGGCGCACACACACACACAGATAGGCGCACACACACACACACACAGATAGGCGCACACACACACACACACACACACACACACAGATAGGCGCACACACACACACACAGATAGGCGCACACGCACACACACAGATAGGTACACACACACACACACACACACACACACACACAGATAGACGCACACACACAGAAAGACGCCAGATAGACGCACACACACAGATAGGCGCACACACACACACACACACACACACACACACACAGATAGGCACACACACACAGATAGACGCCAGATAACGCGCACACACACAGATAGGCACACACACACACAGATAGACGCCAGATAACGCGCACACACACACACACACACACACACACACACACACACACACAGATAGACGCCAGATAGGCACACACACACACAGATAGGCACACACACAGATAGGAACACACACACAGATAGACGCCAGATAGACGCACACACACAGATAGACGCACGCACGCACGCACGCACGAACGCACACACACACACACACACACAGATAGGCACGCACGCACACAGATAGGCACGCACGCACACAGATAGGCACGCACGCACACACACACATAGGCACGCACGCACACACACAGATAGGCACGCACGCACACAGATAGATAGGCACGCACACACACACACACACACACACACACACACACACACAGATAGACGCACACACACAGATAGACGCCAGATAGACACACACACACGCAGATAGAGACGCACAGATAGAGACACACACACACACACACACACACACACACACACAGATAGAGAGACGCACAGATAGAGACACACACACACACACACACACACACACACACACACAGATAGAGAGACACACAGATAGACACACACACACACACACACAGATAGAGAGACACACAGATAGACACACACACACACACACACACACACACACACACACACACACACACACACACACACACACGGAAGGAAAAAAAAAACAAAAACAAAACAAAACCAAAAAAAACAAACAAACACTACTTGTTACCATGCAAGATTTACAGGCACAATTTTCTGTGAAAAAAAATCCATAACGTGGGACTGTCACTTTGTATTAAATATACTGTATGATTTTAAAAATAACCTGTGTTAGTTATTTGTATTTAAAGCAAGGATATGAGATATTTAGCTTTGTCAGTTTATGCAAATTAGCTAATATAGGATGCACATCGGCCAAGTAGTAATATTCCACACTGCTCTCCTCATCCACCTACCAGTCCCTGTCAGCCTGCATTAGTTCATCTGTATAAATAAGCAATCATTCAAATCTTATTAAGACTATTACTCCTAATGAGGTGGGATTTCTATTTTACTCCTTGAATGATAAAGATGTATCCAAACAAATCTTGAAGCAATCATTACTGTAAATTACAACAGAGAACAAACTGTAAACGAGGTGCAGGACACTATCTGCACATTTTCAGGATATTCTCTTTAGCAAAGATGGATCAGTCGATGGCTTAATTACTTTAATTTATCAAGCTGTAATGAATTTCCTATTCTTCTGGAGGCAGCTGTGCATGACCATTTGACACCTGTTTATACAAGTGAAAAGTGCAATATATGGTATGAATGGAAACCAAATAAATTATATGATTTTTCAGTGAGCTGAAGCGATTAGGTTCTACTAAAGACAATTGTCACTGTTCATAATTTTATCGGTATTTAACAGATAAGAAAGCAGTCAAAAAGTGCCACTTTTGCCTTGTAATTTTAGAAAAGAAAAAAAAATATAATAGAAAGCTGTTCAGATGGCAGCTGTGTGTACAGTGTATCCATTTAAAGACCAGAAGGGTATGTAACACATTGTCATGCAATGTGTTACACACGCTCTGATCCATAAAGGGATATTAAACCACATAACATTTTTCATATTTAGGTTTTCGTTTCCCATGAAAGAAGACCCTTTAACTGCACAATACAATATAGGTATAGCTTAATCTTACCCATCTTTACCAGCATCTGGTGACCCTTGTTTTCCTCCCCTAACCGAATATTGGGCACTGTGTTTCCTGTGCCAGAACCCAAGCCAGAAGAGGAACTAGAAACGGAGGGCAAAATAGTTAGTAAATAAATGCCCCTTGCCACTAAAATTACCACAATGAGGCTGATCTATAGAATGAACAGGAGCAATTCCAGGTCATACCAGTTGCACCATAGGGGACAAGTAAAATGATAAACAAAGCAATTAAGAATTTTTATGCAACCCATATGAGGCAGCTGGTATGCCCCAGAATACACTGGACCATGGAGACATACCAATGCTGTCCCCCAAGAAAAAACACTAGGGAGGGAGAGAATATCCTCAGTCAATCTAAAAATCCAGTTGCCACAAAGCCAAACTTAACAGAACCATGAACCTCAGGTGTCAGTGGACAACACAACAAAACACACAGTATCAGAAACCAAAATGACAAAAGAAAGAGGGAAAAAAGAAGAGCAACTATTTGGCTACCATTGCCAGATGGAGGGAAGCTTAAAGTGGTTCATGTGTCTCCCATTGGGCACAATGGAAATCTACATCCGTGTTTTGCATTTGATCTCTCGTAGTCCACCACTAATTGTTCATTTTACAATCTAATAAAGACTAGTGACTCTTAACACTATGCACTTGACATTAAACTAGAAATGTCCAATATGCCTTTGACAATTTATTCTTAGGTTCCTCATCAGAATAACACAGAGAATGCAGTGCATAACCATTTTCAGAAATGTACATTTGAAATGTAATATTTACTCTTTTTTTTTTTTTTTTTTTTAAACACCCCATAGTCAAAAAGTGGCACCCTGAGCTTCTGTCCATGGGACACTAAAGTGCCATGGGACCCTTGCTGGAAACAAATTATCTACAGGTATAGTGCCAATGCAAGTATTTTAAAAAGAAGGAGAGCTTTTTTAATTGTAATGCCAGGCCATTTAATTTTTTTGTGTAAAATATGCAAGACTAATGTACCAAGAACTAGAGAAATTCTGGAGCAAGCCAGCTGTACCATAGGGAACAAATACACATTTCCAAAATTCCCACTGAATTAAATGGCCCTTGTAAACCATTACATGTTAGAGGCTGCTCCATTGCATTACTAAGCATCTAACGGGTTGAAAGCCCCATTTAACCCTCTGAGTGCCAGAGTGATATGGAATGCCACTCTGGCACTCAAAGGGTTAAAATCATATATATATATATATATATATATATATATATATATATATATATATATATATATATATATATATATAGATAGATAGATATAGAGAGAGAGAGAGAGAGAGAGAGAGAGAGAGAGAGAGAGAGAGCGCACAAAAAAGGTAGGCACTCCATAACAGTATATCCAGACTCAAATATACTTCTTGCCCAGTGCCGCTTGAATGTTAGGTTGAACATCAGACAGCAAGCACACTTGAGGGATTTCAAACAAAGAAAATAAAAGTTTTACATTTTATTATCCATTATCGACGTTTCGCCCCCCCCTTTCTCAAGACAATAAACCACACTAATGACCTTAAATACAGTGAAAAGCCTAATTGCACCCAAACACCACGAGGTCAAGAGCGCAGCATCCCCCCATGCCGCAAGGAGCACAGTGGCGCTTGCTGTCTGATGTTCTTCATCATTCATATTGTGATATATACAGGGCTCAAAATGTCCACTCGCCACTAGCCAATGGCGAGTGAAAATTTATCCCTGGCGAGTAGAAATTCAGCCCTGGTGGGTATGTTATGGCTTGCAGTGGAGAGTAGTAACTTTTCAGGTCTGGCTAGTAGCAAAGGACTTCACATTTTAAGCCCTGTATATATATATTTTGTACAAGGACAGGAAAATGGACAGACTTCATGGACCAGCTGGGTTTTATCGGACATCTCCACTAAAAGCGTATAACAGTCAAGTAAAACACAGGTAACTGACAGGCACGAGAATCATAAAACATTTTGTCGATTTGTACTTACGGAGGGGTGGCACTTCGGGATCTAGATCTACGTCTTCTACTAGGAGAGAAGGATTTGGACCGAGACCGCGACCTTGAGCGGCTACGGGATGACCGAGACCCACTTCTACTCCTGAAACAAGAGGATAGTAGTTCTGCTTTACCTCAAGTGCAAATCTATGGTAGGCAACCTTTGACTCTACAAGTGATGAAGACTATAACATCAAAGTTATTGATTCCAAGTTTAAAGGAAAAACAACATGTAAAAACATTTAGGTTTATTAAAGGATCTATTAATGGACAACTATTACCCATTTAGTGCCCTATCTCAGGAGAAGATCTGCTGATAAAACCAAAGCTGCAAGGTGAGCCCTAGTAGACCAGCGGAAGAGCAGAATGAAACAATAAGGGAACATATCCCCAAAGTGAACTGTAAGAGTGAATGGTAATAATGAATTCTAGCTTCAGTCTGCTGGCTTATATGACACAGTTCCCACAGACTTACTACTTTGGGCTTGAAAGCCTGACAGAGGGCTGCGCTCACAATACTCAAAGTTCGTTCTAGCCAAGTGGGTCAGCTGACTGTACTATGGAGTCTCAGGCTTTTAACTTTTTTTTTTTTTTTTTTCAAGCATTTAACTAACCAAGTTAACTATGCTCATGTAATTTTAATGTAAAAACAAAACAAGGTGGTGTTAATGGTTTATAATCTCACCTGGACCTCGACCGGGAGTAGGATCTGGACCGGGAACGAGATCTAGACCGAGACCCAGAATAGGAGCGGGAGGATTTAGAAGATCTGGAATTGGATCGGGATGAAGAACGGCCACGGCTCTTTGAACGGCTTTGGGATCTTGAAGGCCCTCTAAAATGGACAAAAAGATTATACTGTGTTTCTGATGTTTTTTTTTTTGTTTTTTTTTTTAACATATTTCTTCTACGACCCCCAGGAGCAGAAAATTTTTTTCTCTCACTCTCTCACCCCCATCACAGAGTAAAATAAGTATACTCTCACTGCTCAGAGACTTTTCATTTAAAATGTATTAGAAATCAAATTTTGTATTTTTTGCATTTAACTTTCTATTGTGGTCACCAGGTGGTGCTGCTCCTATCACTTATTATGTATAACCTAAATCAATGGCTCAAGTTCTACCATAGAGTCCATTACAAAGAAAAAAAAATTGCCCTCCGAACACCATTTGGCACTTTTGCCAATGTATACATATTCAGCTGATGTTTGGTAATCCTGAGAGGGTCTCTCCTCTGTTGCTCACCTGTTCCTCTTGTCCTGTCCTTTCCTCCTGCGTGCCCTCATTTTGGCTCGGAAGAATTCATAAAGACCATTCTGCTCCCAACCCTCACTGTAAAAGGAACACAAGTACACATGAAGTACTAATGGACCTAGTTGAATAAGCTGTGATTCCAAAAAGAACCGGAACAAAATTTTAGCCTGTATTCTTATCCAATAATCTGATTAATCAATGTGGCAATAGTTGTCTTAGATGCCGGTCAGAGAAGCTCAACAGTGGAGTAGAGAATCCTAAAAAGCACCTATGAACTGGACAATCCATGACCAAGGAAGCCAGCGAATGGGAGCCCGCCTAATATGGGATTACACAGCTCCTTATTACTAAGAATAAAATTAAAAAAATAATTCTAAAAGGCTTGCCCAACAGTTATTTCATAAGGTAGGTCACTTAAAGGGATAGTAACGGTTAATAATAAAAGCAGCTCCAATTAATCATCATAGTATTTGGACTTTGGAGAAAGTTATTTCAATTCTGTCAGAGTTGTAGTTCAAGAGTAATTAAATGACAAAGTATCCCCCTCTCGCTCCTTTTACTGATGTAACACTGCTCAGCCAGAGCAGAAGGGAGGTGCCCAGGTAGACTGCAGAGAGGGACAATCTTCAATTAAGATAAGGTAAAAACCTGAAAAACTTGTCAAGGGGGCAGGGCTTTCATTTCTCATAGGAAGAAGATTGTCCCCTGCTGTTATCTGTCTGGTCTGTGGACTGCATTCCACATCTGAGAAGAGATGGCTTACACTAGGTAAAAGGGGCGGGAGGGGAAACTTTGCTTGTGAATATCTCTCAAACCATAAAGGTTTGAAACATAAAAAAACATGAACGATATAAGTCTTAATGCCTACAAAATAAAATAAAGATAAAGCGAAGTATTACTATCCCTTTAAAACAGAGTAGGCAGGAGTAAAGTGGAGGGAAGTCTCCATCTCAGAGGCTTTATCTTTTTGAATTGCCCTGCCCTCCAGAAGGAGGGAACTTTACCACATGGTTCTTGTGTCCCACATTGGACAAGTCACTGGTAAGCAAAGCAATGCCAGTTACATTCAATGGGTTAAAATTCCCATCTAAATCAATGGGAATTTGTATTCATACAATGTTTTCTTTTGACTACAGGGCCCTAAAGGGAATAACTCAGAATCAGGCATTACAAAGTAACCATATAGTGTAGGCTTGGGAAGCAACAAGTCACGGCCAATTAAACTAGTAGCTATGGGCCTTACACAAGCTACTACAGAGGAGCAATTCTGAAGAAGTACACTAACTGCACCTGCACAATATGATCCAGATTTCCTCCTCTTTATCTTCCTAAATATGGCCCTATAATCAAACCTTTAAAAAGGGCAGCCAATGCATTGGAAAGCAATGCAATGAATATCCCAAAGATTATGATGTCCGACATGGTTTCAGTGCTATGAATAATCACTGTAAAATTTGAATAATTAGCAAGGGAAGCATTTGTTCAACTTTTATAGAATTTAAACCCAGAGAGTCTCATGCACTAAGAAGTGGAACAATTCTCGGTAAAATTAAACTGCACTAAAGTGGACAAATAAAAACTCTAGCACTCAAAAGGTTTAAACTCCCATTTAAAATCAATGGGAACGTTGGCTTGCACAACAACTGATCCACTTTTTTGTGCACAGGGCCTTAGTGATTCAAGACCAATGGGGAAAGAGAATCAACATTTATCATTAAATCCTTGATATCGAAGTCACGGCTCCATTAAAACTGACCCTTACCAAATGTAAATGTTAAACAAAATAAAATGCAACAGATTAAGCGGCTGGCAAGTAGATTTTCAGATGCAAACAGATTTGCATTTGTATTCAGAGAAAGAATGCAGGCTTTGCTGAGGATTTGATAAGCAGTACTTCATAACTGGACAGCTGGCAGATACTAGGGTTTTTCTGACTCTTTAAACAACAGGTATCAGTTAATAAATGTGTCCCAAAGACTACTGCACAATATGGAGAAACTCTCCTAGACCACTTCACACCTACCTGTTCCTAGGTCTGTCATGGGATGGAGGGCTGTAAAATGCCTCAACAGCAGCCAACAACCTTGCACTGGGCGGCATTGGAGGAGGAAGGCGAATGTCCTTGGGGTCAAGAGGTTTATACTCATGATCTTCCAGCTGCAGAGAAGACAGTAGTTAGTGAAGGGGACAGGGGCTGTATCTAAAATAAAAAGGTTTAGAACAGTGGTCTCACGGCATTCCTGAAGGACCAAGAAAAGAGCAGGTTTTAGGGTCGTCACTGTTCTTTCACTATCATTTGTTTAGTTATTTTTGTTAAACTGAGCAAACACAGGAATTTTAAAAAACAAACAACTGAATGTTCATATAGAAAATAGGATTTTAGTGTTCTTACCTGTTAAAACATTTTTCCTTTAGTCCACTTGTAACACAGATATCATGGGGTTGAATCCCTCCCTCCTAGAGGCAGGACACACACACAAAAAAGAGAAGAAGTCTTATGGGTGGAGAGTCCCACCTCCTCCTCCAGCTCAACCCTCCCCCACCTACTAACTACCAGAAGTCATGTTACTGAAGCCACACAAACAAAGTAAGTAGGGAAAAGAAAAAATTTCCTATGAGAAAAGACCACAAAAAAAAAAGGTCCCTTTTTCTGGGTGGGAGACCAGTGTTCCATATGGAACGAAGAGTATTTAACAGGTAAGAACACCAAAATCCTATTTTCTCATTGAATATGGAACGAATATACAAACAATAAGCTCCCAGAGGTGGGGGAAAAAAAAGAAGACAGGATTTCATGAAAGTCCTCATGTTACCAGAGTTCCCAAGGACAATGCAGTATCTGAAAAACCCAAGCAGTAAGAGTCGACAGACACTGAACTTACACAGCATGCAAGAGCAAACAGGGCTCAGAAACTGGCAGAACAAAGAGTGCAGGTCCATATAAAAGATGAATTGCTTGCAGGACATTCCAGCCAAAGCTGGCCATAGAGGCGACATTGTAGTTTTTGGCGAAGGTCTCTGGCTTGCTGTTCAGCCATGGCCTAATTCTTGTAGGCCCAAGAGGCACTCACAGACCTAGTGAAATGCGCTGTGATCTTCACACTTCGAATTTTCACAGCTTGCGTCACTGGTGCCATGTCTCATTTGGGGCTGTGTAACAGTGCTCCACTCTAAGATTTCCCCCCAAAAGTGTATATTTTTGGAACGCAAGCTTTCATTTTATACATGCTTTCAAATTTTTTTACGCAGCCATTTTACCACCAATCCCTCGTAAACCTTGACGTAAGAGGGAGAGAAAAAAAAAAAAAAAAAAAAAAAAAAAAAAGCGTTTTTCACACTTAAATGTTGATGTGAATTTCAAGCACATGATAGGTGAAAATTTTTAAAAATGCATTGTTTAGTGTTCAGCTCCTTCTTCTGAGTACGTCAATACCCCATATGCATAGGTTTCTCAAGGTTTGGGGGTGCTATGGGGCCCAAATTGGAACATGGGCGTTTCCAGTTTTATACTTTGAATTTTCAAAGCTTGCGTCACTGGTGCCATGTCTCATTTGGGGCTGTGTAACAGTGCTCCACTCTAAGATTTCCCCCCAGAAGTGTATATTTTTGAAAAGTAGACACACCCCCAGCTTTCATTTTAGGTGTGTTTTCAGATTTTTTTTTTTTTTTTTACACAGCCATTTTACCACCACTCTCTCATAAACTTGACGTAAGAAAGAAGAAAAGAAAAAAAAAAAAAATCTGCGTTTTTCACACTTTGACTTCAATGTTGATGTTAATTTCAAGCACAGGATAGGTGTAGATTTTAAAACCTGCATTGATTAATGTTTAGCTCCTTCTTCTGAGTAAGACAATACCCCATATACATAGGTTTCTCGTGGTTTGGGGGAGCTACGGGGCCCAATTTTGAAAAAATATTCAATTTTCACATCTTGCTTAACTGGTGCCATTTCTCATTATGGGCTCCACTTTAAAATTTCCCCCCAAAAGTGTATATTTTTAGAAAGTAGACACCCCCAGCTTACATTTTAGGTGTGTTTTCAAATTTTTTACACACCCATTTTACCACCAATCCCTCGTAATTTTGACTGTAAGTTAAAGAAAACAGTGTTTTTTTTAAAAACGCATTCATTATGGTTTAGCTCCTTCTTCTGAGCAAGACAATACCCCATATGCATAGCTTTCCCATGGTTTGGGGGAGCTATGGGGCCCAAATTGGAACATGTGCGTTTCCAGGTTCACACTTTGAATTTTCACAGCATGCGTCACTGGTGCCATTTCTCATTTGGCCTGTGTAACAGTGCTCCACTTTAAGATTTCCCCCCAAAAGTGTATATTTTTGGAAAGTAGACACCCCCAGCTTTCATTTTAGGTGTGTTTTCAGATTTTTTACACACCCATTTTACCACCAATCTCTCGTAACCTTGACGTAAGTTAAAAAAAAAAATAAATAAATAAAATGCATTTTTCACACTTTGACTTCAATGTTGATGTGAATTTCAGGCACAGAATAGGTGAAGATTTTAAAATTGCATTGATTAGTGTTCGGCTCCTTCTTCCGAGTACGGCAATGCTCCATATGCATATGTTTGTCTGGGTTTGGGGGAGCTACTGGGCCCAGTTGGAACATGTTAGTTTCCTTTTACAGACATGCCATTTTTACAACTGGTGCCTTGTCTCATTTCAGACTGTTTGGCAATGCTGAAATTAATTTTACCCCAAAAGTATATGTTGTAGAAGAGTAGACAACCCTGGCTTTCATTCTGTTTGCATTTTCTGAATTTTTTCACTGCCACTCTATCAGCAATCCCTCCCAAAATCTGCAGTAAGGCAGAGAAACACCATTTTTTCACACTTATATTTTAGTGTTGCTCTGGATTTCAATCAGATGATATCTGCAGATTTTTTAAAGGGATAGTAATACTTTGTTTTAACTTTATTTTATTTTGTAGGCATTAAAAAAACATGAAGAATGATATGTCTTATCTCTCAAACCTTTATGGTTTATGAGATATTCACAAGCAAAGTTTCCCCCTCCCGCCCCTTTTACCTAGTGTAAGCAATCTCTTCTCAGATGTGGAATGCAGTCTATAGACCAGACAGATAACAGAAGGAGACAGTCTTATTCCTATGAAAACAATGAAATCCCTGCCCCCCTTGACAAGCTTTTCAGAGTTTTCCCTTATCTTAATTGAAGATCATTAAAATGCATAAAGTGCAAAATTACTTCAAATCTGGACCTGGTCATTGTTTTGGGGAATATAGGGGTATCACATATGGTGTTTTTGCTCCAGTAGGATCGGATACTTGGCTTTTTTATTATCCCCACTGCCATTATTAAGGCCCAGAATTGCTTAAATTCTGTGATGTCTGTGGGTCTCCATACTTCTTGCTTAACAACGAAAGCTGTATGGTTGGCAGCAATATACTGGGCTGCATACAAATTGGTTTGGGACACAATTTCCCCCAAAATGTCTTCCCCCAAAAACAAATCAAAAAAATTATCATGGGTAAATCCTTCCACATCAGTTTGAATCCCTGGGTTGCCTGTGAATTCTGAGATTTGTGGGCATAAATTGGTTGGCGATACCCATTCATTAGGATCAGGAGTGGCAGGTGTTGGGGCATTTCTTTGGGTTGCACTTGGGCCAGGTTTTTGGGCAGGTCTTTTGGCAGGGGCTGGGGCAGTTGCCAGGGCAGCTCTTGGGGCAGTACATCTTTTCTTTACAGAAGGCCCAGCGTCATCACTAGAGCTTCTTTCATGCTCTGAAAACGGAGTTATTTCAAAGTCTGACGCAGTGTCTGTGGCTTCTGAGTCAGACGACAAAAAGGCATATGCCTCTTCTGAAATGTACCTCTGCTGCATTTTGTACACTTACTCATTAAAAAAAAAAAAAATTATTTCTTACGCTACCCCTAAATCTAAACCTAACCCTAAACCTTACCCTAACCTACGTATACCCTGAACCTACCTAACCCAAGTCAATTACCTATCTAAACTATTATGTTTTTTGGGGGTTTTTTTTTGTTTGTTTGTTTTTTTTTCCCTGCTCTACTCTTAAACCTAAATCTAACTCTAAACCTTTCCCTAACACACGTCTACACTAAACCTACCCAAATACCTACATAAACTATAGAAAAATAATCAAATTTTATTAAATAAAATAAATAGCAAAAAAAAAAAAAAAAAAAAGTAAAAAAATACAAGGGGGATGGGGGATGTACCGTAGATCAGCAAACGCTGATCTGCAGCAAACTGATCACTACTAGAGAGATCAGATGGGGGGAACTGTATTGATCACTGCAGAACAGTGATCAAAGGGTTAATTTTATTTTATTTATTTATTTTTAACTTTTTTTTCCCCACAGGAATGCTAGAGCAGACACAATGTCTCTCCGTCTCTCTCCACCTCAGCAGCGTGCAAGATGGAGGGAGGCAGAGATGTGACAGGGACAGTATTTACAAATACTGTCCCTGTCATTTGGATTTTGCAACATGTTATTCGCTCATCTAGCGAATCACGTTACCACAATTTTTCTACTGGCTGTTACCAAGTGCCCCAGTACCGGGGCACTTAATAACAACCAGCCCGTGCTCTCCCATCTCTCCATGCGGCTACAATAGGAGAGTTTAACCCATGACATATGGGGACCATCATGGGTCCATGGAGCAAGTCTACCCATGACGGTCCCGGTACATCATGGGTCGTTAAGGAGCTCAAACAGAGTGCTTTGTTCACTCCATCCTGGAGGAAAGGCAAAGCCATGGGAAGATCAAAATCTAGTGAGGACACAGCCTTGGTCATGGTGGAAACAACCTTCACAGAGAAACCTTTTCACCTCAGGTCTGCTTCAAGAGTCATGTAGTCAAACACATTTTTCTCCAGCTTCTCATGCCATAAGAAACCCTGGCGTAAGATCTGGCCTGGAAAGATATCGGTACAGATCCTGAATAGAAAGACTGACCAGGAATGCAAACCACACCCTATTGGGCCATTAAGGAACGATCAGAATGACAATTGCTCCGTCCACCCTAAACTTCAAGATCACCCTGGATATGAGAGGAATCTGAGGAAACACATAAGCGAGGTAGCAGTTCCAATGAATCAACACTGCATCAGTGGAAAAGGTCAGGGGATCTCCCCACTGGCCCCAGGTCGGAAACTTCCTGTTGTCCCTGAGATCCAGTGTTGACACACCCCATTATGCAATATCAGGTAGAACACTTCCGGATTGAGTTCCCGCTCTCCATCTTGGCAGCCGAGAAAGTCCGTCAGAACATTTTCTACCCCTGGAATGTAAACAAATGAAATGGTCTTAATGCAGGTCTCCACCCAACCAAGAATGTACCTTATCTCGAACCAGACAGCCACACTGCGATCACAACCCCCCCACCCCCAGAGATTGATACATGCACCCTCACTGGCTTCCCCAACAGAAGTGAGGTCCAATAAATGAGGGGCAGCCAGATAGCAGGACATTGATGGACAAGAGGGACACTTCCTGAGTCCACCTGCACTGGACACCCAGATGATCCAGAACCGCACCCCAGCCACAGAGGCTGGCACCCGACGTGACCAAGGTCCACTCTGGAATCATGAAGGGTCTTCCCCTGTTCCAGGTCTGGTCACCGCAAACACCACTGGTGGCCCCTCCTGGCCTCTAGAGAGGGAGATCTGGTGATCCAGATGCTCTGAATTCCCGGACCAGTTCTGGATAACATCCCTCTGCAGCTCCCTTGTGTGAACCTGGGAGTAGGGTACAGCATCCAGTGTTGAAAAAATTTGCCCAAAACTCTCATGAACTCCCAGATTTTGAAGGAGGGCTACTCTGGGGCCTGGAACACTTTCTGCATCACAAGAAGAACCTTGTCCTCCATTAGGAAGACCTTCCCTTTCTGGGTGTCGAACCTCATTCCCAGAATACCAGAACCTGGGATAGCACCGGAGAGGACTTGAGCATATTCAGGAACCACCCATGATGGACCAGAAGTCTGTTGCAATCCTGAACATAACAAGCCAAGAGCTCCTCTGAGGGAGCCTTGATTAGGAGATTGTGTAGGTAAGGTGTCAGGGAGATGCCCTGGGTGTGGATGAAGGCCACCATGACCCTGGTGAAAAAGCAAGGCACCAAAGCCAGGCCAAATGGCAGAGCCTTGAACTGGCTGTCCTGGTGAATACAGATGCATAGATACGCATTCTGAAGGTACAGAGAGGGCACATTTCTGCATTGACAGAATGCAAAGATTCCATCTTGAAGTGTGCAGTCCCAATATACTTGTTGAGATGTTTGAGGTCCAGAATAGGGCAACAGCCGCTGTCCTTCTTCGAAAGAAACCCTCTGCACGACAAATCCGTTCTCACAGAGTGAAAGCCAAGTAGACAGCTCTACACAGAATTAGGCAATATCAAGTAAGCTATCAATGAATGGAAGGAAACAGACCTACAGAAAAAGGAGACATAAAACAAGGTCTGTAGTTTGGTCAATGAAAATTTCTAAAAGATACACTGTCTAAAGGTCAGGGAAACAAGAGTCATGAAAGTCAGTGGTTTAAAGAAATCCCCCTGAAACACTCTGAGAACCAGATTCAGATGCCACAGAGGTGTAGCATCCTTAAACATGGGGTAGGCAAAAACCACAGGAACAAGTCTGGATATCTGTCAACAAAGCTACAAGTGTCTGAAAAAAAATAAACAATGCCAATACCTGCACCTTTATGGAGCAGAAGTACCTTGTGGAGGCGGTCCTGAAGGAAGGCAAAACATACATGGTCACAAACCATGTTGTTCACACCACCTGAAGAACAATGTCCAAACCCAATAGAGCCTGGAGCATAGCTGCAATGTCTGGTTCTGAGAGACCCTCATCACTGAAATGGTAAGTTTCAAGAGTCACACTGTCAAAGCCAGCTTCAGATGACAAAGCAGACCCCGAGAGAAGATATAGAAAAGGAGGGCAAAGACAGAGTTTGCCCATCTCCAGGGTGATCAGATCCGTCAACCAAGGCCTGTGATACCAATGAGGTGCAATCAGAATAACATGTGCTCAGTCTATCTTGATCCTTCACAACACACTAGGGATTAAGGGAAAAGGAGGAAAAACATAAGATGGGCAATACCCATACCATCCTCCACCAGTCCCATCAGATCCCCTGCTTTCTATAAAAAGTGTGGAGTCCTGTGACTCACTTTAAATGCCAAAAGATCAATGTCAGGAAGATCACATTTCTGCACTACAGAATTGAATATGGACTGCTCTAGCTCCCATTCCCTGGGATCCTGATGCTGTTGGATGAGATAGCCTGCTGCTACATTGTTCTTGGGATGTGTATCACTGGAACATGAACTTCAGTCCAGAGACGATTGACTGAACTTCAGTCCACACTGCCGCACTTCCAATCCCTCCTTGTCAATAGACATGCACCACTACAGTTGAATGATAGAACTGTATCTGAACCAGGTGCCTACAAACCAAAATGGACCAATGTAAAAGAGACAGATGGAATGCACAAACTTCCACAACATTGATGGATAGCTGGCTCTAGGGGCTGGACTTAAGATCCTGGGTTGGCCATTCAGGCTCAGAAATTCTTCTGGAACTGTTCTTCAAAACAATACATGATCAGTTTGAAACCCCCCTCCCCGTCCTCAGGACACACCAAGACCAGCTTTCCAAGATATCCCCTGCTTAATCCAGGTTATTCCAGACATTCGAAGCTCTGAAGGAGAAGACAGAGCAACCTGCTTCTTTCTTGTAGTGTGGGAAGGAGAAGGCCAGTGGGAGCTGTAAACTGAGCACTGAAGTGGTTACTGACCAAAGAGGACTGTGAGTCCTTTCATCCTATTTACAGGTCTGAACGTCGGAGGAACGTGGAGGAATTTGAAGAATTGGATCCTGCTGGCTACGCTGGATAAAGATAACTTATAGTGTGAGTGGATCTATCTTATTTAATTCTTTTGTGGTGATATCACACTAATCGTTATATCATTGTGTATCTCTTTAATATTGGAGATGAAGGAACTGCTACGTGCAAGTCTGCAGATTTGGATGCGGGATAAAGATCCTGTGAAATACGCTTATGAAAAGTTACACAAAGTAGGACGGTGTAATTACGCGAACATAAGAAGGATCGTATGGTGATAATTAATAAGTACATGCCGATTTGGAGGTATCCAGGAACCTATTGTGGAATAGATGACAAAAAGTGGTGACAGACAGCTGATGTTCCGGGGAGCCGAATGAGATCAATGTAACTGCAAGTGGATGCTATTTTGTTACTTATGTTTTACGATATTAGAAACTGATTGGACTTTCCTTTCTTATATCTCTCTATACATACTGTGGGGTGACGCATATTCCTTGGAATGTTATTGAATATTGGAGAAGAAGAATATATTTGTGAATGCTGAATATATTTTATTGAATATATATACTAATAGAAACCATTAAGGAATCGCCTAATTATATACGTATGTATATGTTTTTAACTCTACGTTACCGCCTACAGTGAGTGAGTGGAGAGGTAGACTTCGCAACACTTAACATTGAACGCTATCATGCTGCTTTTATGGGAAGATCTAATTCATTTTCCATTAATTGGGTGAGATGGTTAGTTTAATTTCAAACGGAGACTTCTGTAAGTACATTTTTTTTTTCTTCCCCTTCTTCTCCATTCGATTCTACGCTAATTAGTATCCCTCATGGCTACTTTAATCTTTGTCATGGTTGACTTGCTAACATATGCTCATTTTATATATCTATCTCTCTATATCTATATATTTTTTTTTTACATGGACCTTTACTGATCTAGTTTCCTTGCTATTTCTGTGCCTTATTTACTATCTTTGGGTTCCCGGACTTTAGATATCAAGGCTCTGTGAGATGTTTTATATTCGTTTTCCAATTTAGTGTATGTATCATTGCTGATTGCTATTGTATTACTACTGTATTCTACTTTATAATTATCATTTTCAGAATAAGGACGCTTTACAAAAATCAGGCCTTACACCTCTGTAGGACACTTAAAAGTAAAGACTGCTGCTGTATGAGGGGTTAAGTGGGGATGGGGGCATGTCACCTCTTTCAAAGAGATTTGTTTGCAAATATCCTGCCTCCTAGTAATAGGAATCATGGCGTTAACCCTGAGTGCCAGAGTGGTACGCAATGCACTGCTTAGGAATGTGTTGCGTGCCCCTCTGGCAATCAAAGGGTGAAGTTTTTGTGTTCAACAATGGACAAAAAGGAAACACTGTTTTATATATGGTTTGATTTATTCTTGATGAAAGAGTTGTATGTGTGCTAAAATGTGTTGAATGCTACATCATAGATTATACATCTGTTTTTATATTACGTGTTCATTTTATCCACTGTGCCATTCATCCTTTGCACATATCTTCCATACAGGGACAGGCAAAAAAATTCCACTGTTGCTGTTAACCTGTTTGCGTACCATACAAGCCGGTCTGAAGTATATGGGAGTACTATTTATTTATCTCTTTGTGCTACCTAATAGTGAATTTATTTTATCTAACAGCGCCCTGCATCTTGGTTTCGTTTTCACAATTTTACTTTGTTCTTAGAACAGACATACGTCAGTCCCAGGCACTTCTGAATTCCTTTACTCTATTAGCTCCTACCACTTATGCTGGAGGCTTTTTCATTAATCTATCAACCTTTACATCTTTTTTGGCTCTCTAGAAATGTAGATTGAGACCTGCTTTAGAACAATGGTGCTTAACAAATGAATACCTACCATGGATACCCAGTCAATGTTACCAATAATTTTACATCAAACAACATATCCATCTTCGTAACAGACTTATAGCATTGAGGCAGCTCTATCTGAGGGACAAAGCCAAATCAGTACCCCCAACTCAAAATAACAATCAACAAATTACCTTAACCAGAGGGGCCATGAGTCCTGCAGGCAGGTCGAAGTAGGGCACATTTGGGACCAGGCTGGGGTCATCATGGTTGACATGTGGAGGTCCCTGTCTGCGTACATGTGGGGGCTGTCCATTAAACCCATGAGGTGGAGGGCCAAACTCCTGGTGCTGTGGGCCTCCCCATGGGGGGTGGTCATTCATATTGGGATGTGGCATCCTGTGGCCCTGGTGGTGGTGAGGTGGACCCATGTCTGATGTGTGGCAAGAAAATATGGACAGATAAGAGGAGGATCCAAAAACACTGCAGCTTTATATTATATATATTATATACACACACACGTTTTACAGTTACATGTCCAGAACAGCATGTGTCTTCTGCTAAAATATTCTATACTAGGAAAATAGAGCAGTGGTTCTCAACTAGGGTGTCATGGCCTTTTAATGAGTCATGGACATCAACCTAGGATGCTCATCTTTTTTCAGTTAAGATTGTCAAAAATGTTAACGTTCACTTTTTAAGTATATTTATGCAAAATATGCCCTTTGATTTTATTCCATGTGCATCCCTCATTAAGCCCTTGTGAAATGAATTATAAAATGCTACAGATGCCCTAAAAATTACAGCTTGCATGTTTGGGGTTCCTTGATTGAAAAGAGATCGAGGACCACTGACATAGCTCCTTATGTACAAAAAAGGAAAGAAAGAGCAATTATGGGGCAAGCCAGCTGCACCGCAGGAGACAAATAAAACTTAAAAAAAATCCTCATCAATTTAAAGGGAAACTACAGGGAAGAATTAAACTGGTTTACAAAATTGTAAATGCCACACACTTCCAAGACAGCATCTGTAAAATGTGTTATTTTAAGTAGGATCCCTAAACCTTAAACCTAAACTTGCAATTTAAATGCATCTGTAGACTATCCTATACTGACACATTTTGGTTAGATGTGCAGAGAATACTGTAAATGTTTGAGATTAGCACCCATTGTTCTTCTAATAAGAAAGGCTGGTACATTATTGCAGTCCATTTAAAGAGAAGGCAGCATAATCACTTCTTAGACACCCAAGAAAGACAGCAGAGGTAATGGGAACCTCAGAGCATATATAAGACTAGATTTTAGGATTCAGAAAACAAATGGAGAAATTGTACAAAGGTTAGCATGGAGTACATGGTATTTGTGTATAACCCCAGATTTTTAGTTGTGTGTATTGCCCTTTAAAGGGATAGTAATGTTTCACAATAAAGGCAGCTCCAAATAATCTTCATGGTATTTGGGCCATGGAGAGTTTTATTTCAATTTTGTCATAGTTGTAGTCCGAGAGTAATTTAATTATAAATTATCCCTTTACTGTCCTTTTTATATATGAAACACTGCTCACCACAGAGCAGCAAAACTGTCTGGGTGGATCGAAGTGAGGGACAATCTTCAGTGAGCATAAAGAAAAACCTGAAAAACTTGTCACAGGGGGCAGGGTTTTCCTTATACTCACAGTAAGAAGATTATCCCCTTGCTGTGGTCTGTCTGGTCAAGGGACCGGATTCCACATCTGAGGGGAGGTGGCTTACACTAGGTAAAAGGGGTGGGAGGGGTATACTTTATTATTCAATTACTCTTGAACTACAACTCTTGACAGTATTGAAATAACACCTTCTATGGCTCAAATGCTATGAAGACTAACTGGAGCTGCTTTTTTGTGAAACATTACTGGCCCTTTAAAAGTTGCCATTAAAGTGACAGTAAACTTACACTTTTACTTTACATATTCCACAAGTGTGTAATATGTTATTTAACATTGCCTATACTCTATAATAGGTTTTCATCTTCACTTTTTACAATATTATTTCAGTGCAAGGATACTGATAATTTAAACACTATCCCTGGAACAGTCAGTGCTCTGTATAATATATTTAATAAAATGGGGACATATTTTTCTGCAGAAAGGACAGGGTTACATTGTATGAAAAAATAAAAAAGCACAGGCAATGTCACTTTACATTTCTGCACCTCCTTATTCTTGTGCATAAGGCCCACAGAGTAATACAGAGAATGTACTATCAAAATAAGTACACACCATTTTGAATACTACCTCATGTATTTCCAAATACAAATTTTTCTTACAATTCAGTTTTAACATGGTGTATTACCTGCAGGGAACTCTCCTTGGGGATAATCAAAGCGATGGGGGAAGGGTGGCCTTTCAAAGGGGTGTCGGGGAGGGAAATCTTCCTGCATAAAGCGAGGGGGGAAACGATTAAAGTTATGAGGGTGAGGTGGCTGATTAAATGGAGGTGGGTGCTGCTGATGAGGAGGGAAGGGCCCTCGAAAGTGGGGTGGGCGTTGCATGCGAAAGTGTGGATCCCGCTGTCCCCCTCCTCCACCCCAGGGGGGTTGCTCATGCTGGTTTCCCCATGGAGCATCAAACTGGTTATTCCAAGGAGGCTCCCTCTGGTTGTTCCAAGATGGGTCTGGTTCATTGTTCCAATTTGGGTCCCGCTGCTCATTCCACATTCCTTCATGAGCATTATTCCACGGCGGGCAGTGGGGGGGTGCCTGATGGTGAGGAAAAGGTGGCTGTTCACATGCCTACACAAATATAGTGAAAAACAGGACCATAATTAGTCAGCCTCATTACCTTGGACCCAATTAAGAAGTCAGAGCCTCTTCAGACCAAAACAAATACTATGGCAGTGAAATGTTTAAGCGATAAGACAAAAGGTGGGGAATCCCAGGGGGACGCCAGGAGGGTAGGAATAAAAGCAAGTGTCTCTCAACTTTTCCTCAGGGGCAAAAGTGAGACTAGAAGAATGTATTGAGGGCCAGATCCTTCAGCATTAAAGTAACAACATGAATTATAAGCACCGTCATGGACATAAATGAGAAATTATACATACAGGGGGTGGGGGCAACCTTTAGTTCTCTAGCTGTTGTTGACAACAGGTCCCTTAATCCAAACCAACCAATGGATCTGTAGTCTGCAATAGCTGGGGAGCCAAGATGTTCCTAGCCTTAAATTACTATATGCAATTCATAGCCAAACTAACATATTTGCTTGTATTTTACTACATAACCTTGCACAAACCTCATATAATGCCTAGCTTATTGCTTAAGATCAGGCGATGGTAACAGATATATTCTGCAGCAGAACATATTTAACTATGGTACTGCGTTTGCACGAAGGGTTATACTGACCATGTTTGAGGGCCACAAATGGAGCCCAGGCCACAAATTGGTCATCCATGGAATAAAGGAAACGTTGATTGGGAAATTGTTTTCCAATCACTTCGCTGATCAATTGACTAACCCACCTGACCTTAAACAGGGCTATGATTAAACCCTGGTCTTTTTGTTTCTCTTAAAAATTACAATTTCACATCTCCAGGAACACAAGTGCCAAAGAAAAGTTAACACTGAGCTTCAGAGAGGAATCCAATGAATTCCTTCGCAATGTGCTCGAAACCAGTCTGGCTATCAATGGGTTAACAATGATAGACCTATTTACTCTGTTTAAAGACAGGAGGTCAATGTAAATGTCATGATCTGAGATTGATCAGTTTAGGCATGATTTGTGCATGTAATACTTTACATGTATATGGAAAGCAAATTGATTGCTAGGCATACATTCAGATTGTCATTGATATCACCTCTATACTGGTTTCTGTGTTTTGCTAAAATACACCACAATAAACAAAATTAATCGTTTGATTGTTAGAGATGTCTCCAACATATTGCTTTACATTGCCTTGGCAGATGTCTCTAGCATCCAAAGGATTGAAATAAAACATGACATTTACTTAGGATAAATGGAGTATAAAGAAAACAGAACAACTCTGGTGCAAACCAGCTGCTCTGTGGGAGACACAAATGCCCACTGATTTAAATGGGGCTTTTAACCACTTAAATGACAGAGAAGTCTCCAATGCACTGCAAAGTGTTGGAGACCTCTCTAGCATTAATTGGATAATAATGGTTTGCAAAAACAGCAGCTCCAATTAATATTCATAGTATTTGGGCCATGGAGAGTGTTATTTCAATACTGTCAGAGTTGTTGTTCAAGAGTAATTGAATGATAAAGTGTCTCTCGCCTGTCCCTTTTACCTAGTGTAAGCCACCTCCCCTCAGATGTGGAATCTGGTCTCTTGACAGGACAGCTCACAGCAAGGGACAATCTTCTTACTGTGAACACAAGTTAAACCCTGCCCCTTGACAGTATTTTCCTTATGCTCACTGAAGAATGTCCCTCTCTGCCATACATCCGGATAGCCTTGCAGCACTGAGGTGAGCAGCGTTACATCAGTAAAAGGGGCAGGAGGGGTATACTTTATCATTCAATTACTCTTGAACTACAACTCTGACAGTATTGAAATAACACTCTCCATGGCCAAAATACTATGAAGATTAATTGGAGATGCTTTTATTGTGAAACATTACTATCCCTTTAAAGGCATTAAAAGCCATATTTAAATCAAGGGGAATTTTGCCATTGTCTGTCTGTCCCCTTCAAAGCAGTTGGTTTACACCAGAGTTGCTCCACTTTTCCTTTATAAGACACAATGCACCTAAACATAACATTTATTTTAAATGTCTAACATCCCTTGTACATGTATGCTCGTGCTTGCGTACCGCATTCAAGTGGAGATTTACATACATGAACGTATGACCACTACAGGCGCCAAACTGGAAGCAGAAGGTTTTTTTTTTTTTTTTTTTTTTTTTTAACGTTTTATTAAGAATTTTAGACAGTTAACAACATATGTACACATACTGAGCTCAGTAAACAGTGTTGCTGTCATAAAGAGATCAAATAGATCTAAACCAGCACACTGGGACCTGCAAGAGTGAGATATGCCTCTCAGTGCTAGAGTTGTATCACCATTTACATCGGCCTTGAGAGAGAAAATACGCATTGCCAAAGAGGCAGAACTGGCAAGGCTCTATATGTCAACAACTCAATCACGGATACCATCCATCAGAAGTTCGGCCTGTGGACACAGAGCACAAAGTGTGTACATTAACCAAAGAACGGGGGGGGGGGGGGGGGGGGATCACAGCCTTTGAGAAGGTATCCCATGAGCAACATCCACAGCTTCTAAGTCTCTGACTATTGAGAAGTATTTCAACATTCTGGACATGGAAACCCACCAAGTGTGGATGTCTACTAATCCTATCCTGTATCCCATGGAGAAAAGTTGATCACCAATTGGTCAGAAAACTGACCAAGTCTATTCTCTAAAGTTATTTCATTTCCCATCTGGTTGTAAGGCTAGTCTGTGCCAAAAATGGACTTGATTGTGGCTGCCTTCTGGGCAGGCTACCCCCTACATAGTAGTATCAATAGGTATAAACTTTTCCAGCAAAGACAGACTTATTGCTGAAATCTCAGAAGATAAATCCTATCCAAAATAGAAGCTAACACATTAAAATCAGGAAACCTGAGTTGGAGGGGGAGAAAACATGCCAATGGAGAGTCAAAGCTCTGCCTCCCATACCCAGATAATGTCCTCGAGCCTTCATAAGATGAACAAAAACAGTAAGGGAGCTTCCCGCATAGAACATACAACCACACGGGATACCAAGACGAACAAAAGGGCTGCAGAGCAACAATAATAAGAACAGCAGTAGTAGGCTGCATGACCCTCCAAATGAATGTGCTGACACTTACACCTCAGGAGTGAGTAAGTAACACCCAAGAAGCTGAAGAGTAGAATAAAGATTAAGCAGCTGCTGTGTGGCTGAGAGCCTACGATGGTCCAAAGAGAGAGAGAGTGGGTTTATGTCAGAACCTCTTAAAGGGATAGTAATGTTTCATAATAAAAGCATCTCTAATTAATCATCATAGTATTGAACTTTGGAGAGTGTTATTTCAATTCTGTC
This sequence comes from Rhinophrynus dorsalis, assembly GCA_037306005.1. Lineage (NCBI taxonomy): Eukaryota > Metazoa > Chordata > Amphibia > Anura > Rhinophrynidae > Rhinophrynus > Rhinophrynus dorsalis. Next base: position 349,784,714 of record CM074718.1, read on the forward strand.
AGAGTTGTAGTTCAAGAGTAATTCAATGACAAAGTATCCCCCTCCCGCCCCTTTTACTGATGTAACACTGTTCAGCCAAAGCAGAAGGGAGGTGCCCAGGTAGATTGCAGAGAGGGACAATCTTCAATTAAGATAAGGGAAAAACCTGAAAAACATGTCAAGGGGGGCAGGGCTTTCACTGTTCTCATAGGAAGAAGATTGTCCTCTTCTGTTATCTGTCTGGTCTATAGACTGCATTCCACATCTGAGAAGAGATTGCTTACACTAGGTAAAAGGGGCGGGAGGGGGAAACTTTGCTTGTGAATCTCTCTTAAACCATAAAGGTTTGAGAGATAAGACATATCATTCTTCATGTTTTTTAATGCCTACAAAATAAATTAAAGTTAAAACGAAGTATTACTATCCCTTTAACTCCCAATCAGTTGAAGACAAAAAAGGCTCTGTGCAGGGTATTATATCTCTGGTAACACCCATCTAGCATTGGCTGCCACTCAGTGGTCAATGTCAGAGTACATAAATTAGCATCTCTGTCTCTCCCATCTCCCCTCCCCACAAAGACAAAGCCATAAAAGTATTCCCTGCTATGCACATTGAGGGCCAGATGCATGACCTGACCTTTCACATGGATCCTATTCTCAGACTGTAACCACACAGCAAACCTGAATAAACCAACAGGTAGCCACTTCTTCTTAAATTAATGCCAAGACATTGAAACACAGGGTGTGTAGTGTTTCTGCCTTCCTGCCTTCAGCAGTACAAAATGAGGAGCCAACAGTAACCACTGCCAATACCCAATCAGTAGCGGCATTTCAGGAACAGCCCTGATGTAATGAATCCACATAAATATGTACCCATGTAACAAATCCCTGACACTGCTGCTTGTCGCTCTCCAATGCATTTCACAGCACTGCAGACTGCTGCACATGGCACTCCAGTCTACACAGTGATTTGTTGATGCATAACTAGACATACAGGAAATCCCCTAAGTCTATGGTCCACTGGCAATCCTCAGGTTGTGGTCAGGGGGATACACAGACAGGGAACATTCTCACAGCCCTGGTCTATATTCCACTACACCACTGGAAAGACCATCTCCAAGATAATATGGTGTCTGGTATGCCTGTGTCAACTCCAAGTCAGCAAGGTACACACACCAGAACTGGGAAGATCCAATGCAGAAGAGAGGACAGATCAGGGGAACAGCTGTTGTCTCCCTCTGGTCCTCTGTCAGAAAATAAAAATAAAATCATAGCCTAAGAGAACAGCCCTGATTCCTCTTGATATGAAGGAGGACATTAAAAACAGAAGTCAGGTAGAGTTGGGTGGGAGTTAAGTAGGTCTGAGAAGGAAGCAAACAATTAAGAGATGAGCCTGACAGGGTATATAGCATGCTCTATATGACATTTTCCAACCCAGAGTGCAATATTTTAGCTCACAGGTGCTAGAGATTAAATATCCTGGCATACATCTTACTAATCATGCCAGAAATCATAGGTCAGCCTCAAAGTGGCAGGCAATTCCTCTCTGAACAAGAGAAGCAGCAAACCCCAGGTTTATATTTTGGCCTTCATGGGCCTAACCAGGGCTCCGCATCTGGATTCCCCCATAACCCTTATGAGATGAAGCTCAAAGGTGATTTGCATATGCAAAGTAAAGGTCAGAGATGCTCAAATAGGAACAATCCTGTCAGGTTATATAGCAGGCTCTTTAATATTTTATCTTACCCAGTGTGCAATATTTCATCACACCGGTGCCCTACACAGAGAACTCTACCTTCTCCAGAGTTTTTTTTTTTCCATGAAGTGCCTTTTGTCCTAATAGAAGAAACTTAAAACCATGGTCCTTTTGTCCCACCGTGGATGCAAAAGCAAGAAGATCTATGTGGACTGCACACTCAACTCATGAAGTTTGTGGCTGACAGAGTTCCAACTAAGGTTTTCTTTTTTTTACCCCTACTCCCTGAATGACTGATAGTGGCCATTTTGAAGAAGCACAGAAATGCCCAAGGTTTTCTTGTTTGGATTTTTGTTTTTACAGTCTATTCCCATGGGACAGACTAGATTAAAACATTGCAAATGTCCTTTAATTCATATGATTACATAAAGGCAAGACCACCAAGCAAGTAATTATATCTCGCACATCATCTTCAGGATGAAGGCCTCCTCGGCAAGCCTCCAACAATTTTGGTTTTGTGCTTTCTGTTACCACTGTGCCCAACAAATTTAGTAATTTCCACAACCCATCTTGTGTTTGGTCTTCTTAAAGGGATAGTAATACTTCATTTTATCTTTATTTTATTTTGTAGGCATTAAAAAAACATGAAGAACGATATAAGTCTTATCTCTCAAACCTTTATGGTTTAAGAGATATTCACAAGCAAAGTCCCCCCCCCCCTGTTCAGCTAGATCAGAAGGGAGGTGCCCAGGTAGACTGCAGAGAGGGACAATCTTCAATTAAGATAAGGGAAAAAGCTGAAAAGCTTGTCAAGGGGGGGGGAAGGGCTTTCATTGTTTTCATACAAAGAAGAGTGTCCCCTTCTGTTATCTGTCTGGTCATCCAATCAGATTCACATCTGAGAAGAGATGGCTTACACTAGGTAAAATGGGCGGGGAGGGGAAACTTTGCTTGTGAATATCTCATAAACCATAAAGGTTTGAGAGATAAGACTTATATCGTTCTTCATGTTTTTTTAATGCCTACAAAATAAAATAAAGTTAAAACGAAGTGTTACCATCCCTTTAAGCATTTAGTATCAATTTTTGTATGGCTTTGGCATTCAGTGTCCATGTTTCTCAGCCATATGTAAGAACTGGGAGGACACCATGGTCAAAAACACTTTCTTGAGGCAGAGTGGCAAATTTGTTTTAAATACAGTACTACTGAACTGGAAATGCTTACTATCCCAATTTTATTCTCCACTCCATCCTGGTGTTTCCAGCTGCTGACATTTCCTGTTCAAGGTAAATGTACTTGTCCACTTCTCCTAGCTCTTGTCCACCTATTATGATTTTCCATGGTATGGTAAATTTGTTAACCCTTTGAGTGCCAGTGGGGTACAGAACGCATTGCTTTGCAATGGATTCCGTACCCCTCTGTTACGCAAAGGGTCAAACAAGCGTTTTCTTTATACTCATCTTCAGATGTTGTAGTTCTTCAATGCTTTCTTGCAGTTTTTCAGCATTACAAAATTACACAACCCTCTGTCAAAACTGCTAGGTACAAGAAAAATCATAATTTCCCTTTAAAGTGTTGTCCCAATTAATAAAATCACTCATTACTACAGCTGTTGAGAACAGCAATGCACAGCAGCCTTAGTCAAACAACAACTGGCTATGGATGATGGGAGTTTCAGCCATCAAAGCTAGTGGACCATAGACTGCAAACCCCTGCTCTACTGACTAACTGGTAATAGCAACGTAACTGTATTTCATAGAAAATAATAGCTTACCTGTTGGATTTTGCCATTCCCCTCTCCATTGCACTATCACATGAAAAGTTAACCTTTTAAAGACCTGCATTTCACACCCCTCTATGCCCTTAAAGGGGTTTTAATACTGGATATGAGTATTGTCAGTTTTACTATCAATCGCATATAAATGAATTAAGTCTTATGGCAGTGTGTCTGCTTTACGTGTCTTGCATTCTTTACCTGCTGTTGTCCCCAGGGAGCAATGGGCTGTGGCTGATCAAACCAAGGTGGCTTGTTGGGTGGGATTTGCTCATGCGGGGGTGGGCCTCTGTTGCCCCCAACAGGGGGGTCTGGTACACTGACTGGAGGGGGCTCGAATTCAGATGGGGTAGGGATAACAAGGGTGGGTTTCACATCCTCTGTGAAGAAAGTAAAATGTGTGAGTGAAACAGAAACTTGATGTGAAAAAATAAATATTAAGAAAAAGGAAAGAAAACTGTGGACAATAAAAAGCCATTATGAAAACAAGCAGACAATGCCTGGGATTTACTATGGGGAGAGTTGCCTCTTGTCCCACAATGAAGGGAGAGGCCGAAATCGTGCTCACTTCCCGCCTCAAGATTTTTCATGGTTGTTTTCATGAGGGGAGAAGACACTCATTTTTAACAATCCTGGCCCCTCAGACTTCTGACTAAAACCATGATGGTCAAAGGCAGCAAAGCCCTCAATGAGACGGCTTCTGTCTAAGTACTTCAACACTCTCAAGTACTTCGTATGAACTGCAGCCCTATCCACTTTTCTCCGTGACTCTTGGCAAGGAAGCAGTTATTTTCTGTTTTAAGATATAGACATTTCTAGACTGCTACCAGCTGATGGCCAAGTTAGCCACTTTGTAAGCTGCAGCCATAACTATAGAAAACAGTTGACAAGTGGACTAGAAGGAAAAATGAGTGAAGAGAAGCAAGGCTAAAAGAAAAGGAGGAAATGAGGAATGTTTAAGAGAAAAGAATGGAGAGTAGAGTATATGGTTTCCTTTACCTGGAGGGGGAGCTGGAGCTGGTGCAGGGGCAGGAGGCGGGGCTGGAGATTGTGTCTCTGGGATGGGATCCAACCCTGGGATCTGAATTTGTTGCTGTTGCTGCTGTTGTTGGAGCTGCTGCTGCTGTTGTTGCAGTTGTTGTTGTTGTTGTTGTTGCTGCTGCTGCTGCTGCTGGAGCTGCTGCTGTTGTTGCTGGAGCTGCTGCTGCTGTTGTTGTTGTTGCAGCTGCTGCTGCTGCTGGAGCTGCTGCTGTTGTTGTTGCAACTGCTGCTGTTTCAAGTTTGCCACAAATTCTTCATGTTGTGTTTTCAAGGTCTGAATCTGCTGCTGGAATGCCACAAGTATTGGCTGCACCACACTGGAGTACTCTGCTAGTAACGCAGCCTGGGTAGAGAACCAGGGAAATAGGACAAGAGAGTAGAAGTGAGACAAAAGAGAGAAACCCACTTTATGGACATAAACACACAGACAAAAATGCTGATGTACGAAGACCTGAAGCAACTCTTGGGCAAAAGAAACAACTGTACCACAAGGGGATGTGCAAAGCATTGTGAAGCAGTGTACTGCACACCCCTCTGGTACTTAAAAAGGATAAATGGACTTATACCTTACTAATGCTAGAAAGATCTGCAAAGCATTTGGAAGCAATGCACTGGAGACTTCTAGCATTCAGCCCCACTAAAATCAATGAAATATATTACCAATGCCATATGTTGCAGCTAGTTTACTCTAGAATTGCTTCAGTTCTTCTCAATACAGTGGCTTCAGAGAGACATGTACAACAGCAATGAAGCAATTCTGTGGCCAAAACAACTATACAATAATATAATAATGACCAAATTAATACTACCATCGATTTAAAGGGATAGGAATACTTAATATGTAAAAAAAAAAAAAAAAAAAAAAAAAATTATATATATATATATATATATATATATATATATATATATATATATATATATATATATATATATATATATATCCCCCTGAGTAAAACAAGACTACTCCCACTGCTGAAAGGTGTTTTATTCAAAAGTTATTGCATCTCAAACTTGCATTTTTTTAGGTGCACTATCACAGTGGCCTAAAACTGTACAGTGGCGCTGTTGCTACACCATCCTATGAAGGTTTATGGTCAACTGACCAGAGCTGTTCATTGGATGGTGTCGCAACAGCGCCACTGTACAATTTCAGGCCACTGTGATACTGCATCTAAAAATACAAGTTTGAGCTGTAACATTTGAATAAAACACCTCTCAGCAGTAGGAGTACCCTTGTTTTACTCTACGGGATAAACCCGACAATATATATTTACATATTAAGTATTAGTATCCCTTTGAAATCCCACTTTTCCCTTTTATAAAAAAATGCAATGTTTTTTGATTTTTAGGATTTAATCAAGTGCTGGGCAGGTTACGTCTACAGAACGGTTGATTGACTACACCTCATCAACCTCCAGCAGCCAGTGATGGGGGCTGTAGTCCAACAACAGCTGGAGGAATTTGAATTGCTCCCCCTGGATTAACCTGATGTCAGTGTCCATGTACAGGCACTAATGGTGTAGTAAAAAAAAGTGGAGCAAACTGACTGCGCCACAGGGAACAAAGCCTCCATATACCCATGAATTTAGGGGTTTAACCCCTTGAATGCTAGAGGTATTGTGAAGCAATGCAATAATCTCTCTCTAGTATTTATATGGTTAAACCACCAGAGACTTCCAAAAGAATGTTTATTTGTCCCCTGTGGTAGTTGGTTTATCCCAGTATTGCACTAAGTACACCAGCCTCGGACTGTAGCACATCTGCTGAAGAGACAGGATGAGCGCACAGCTGTTCTGTAAAGAACTTGCCAGTTCCCCTAGCTAAAGAACACACAGGGTCATATGTTCAAAGAAGCAGTGAAACAGCTTTTGTCGTTTGTAATGACTTTTCAAAGTGCAGTGTTGTTGAGCTTATTAATATTTTCAGGGTGTGTCAGGTGTGATCGGAAATATGTCGTTTGTCCTAACTGAAACTGTCGTATGTAAAGACAAAAACGTCTTACCTAACAAAAATGTCTTAACTAAAGACAAAAATTATCATTCAGAACTTCACATTCCCTCCACTTTTATTCTTAAAGGGATAGTAATACTTAAAAATTACTTATCCCTATTTTGTAGCCCTTAAATAAAGAAGAAAAATGCCACCAGAGGCATCTCTCAAACCCTTATGGCTTGAGAGATAACCACTTACAAAGTTCTCCCCTGCCTGACGTCAGCGTTCTAGCTGACAGATTTGGAATCTGGTCTGCAGACAGGCTGGCGGCTCTGCAGCAGAGCACAGACTGTGTTAATGAAAAAGAAATCTTTCACTTAAAAGGTCTTCTATATGTGCTTGCAAACTAAGCACACATAGAAGACCTTTTTAGCGAAGGATTTCTTTTTTTTATTAACGCGATCTCGGCTCTGCTGCAGTGCCGCCGGCTGATACCAGGAGCGGATTTCACTGCTGTCAGCTAGAACACTGACGTCAGGCAGGGGCAAACTTTGTAAGCAGTTATCTCTCAAACCATAAGGGTCTGAGAGATACCGCTGGTGGCATTTTTCTTCTTTAAGGGCTACAAAATAGGGATAAGTAATTTTTAAGTATTACTATCCCATTAACGTACAAATTTTGTCTTTTGCAAGACTTTTTTTGTCGTTAATTACGACAACTTTTCTTTTGCTCTATATGACACTGGAGAATAGCTTTCCCAGCCCCTCTGCCTGGCAATTCCAGAGTCGCATCGTACACAACAGAAATTACTAGCTTTTTGTCATATACTCTATAGAAAATATGTCGTTCATGCACACAATTTACTTATTTTTGTCGTTTCATACTTTTTTTTTTGTCATTTTCTCTTTGAACATACGGCCCAAAGGTGTTAAATTTCCTCAGATGAATGCTTTGCTCTTGCACCACATTTAAAAATCCCTCTATGTATCTAAATATTCCTATTATGTCCTGTTTTAGGTCCAACATAGTCAGTAGGTATCTTCCAATCATGCAGAGAATGAGCAGATAGTAACATCTTTCTGACTATGAAAGTACACACTAGTTCACGTGACACCAATCTGGGGAAGAAACAAAGGGCCTTGTGTATGAAGTTAAAGAAGTGCAATTTTAGAAAAAAAAAAAACGGAATTCTCCATAGCAGGCAAATAAATAAAAATTCCCAATATTCTAATTGATGTAAATGTACAAGAACACATTTTTACTGTGTTTTCAGAAAAGAAATATACAAAACAAGTGTCCAAAAAAATGTGCTTTACAGATTACTTTCAGTTCCATACTTTGTTCGTAGTAGACAAAAAAAGAGGAACAATACACATTGATAATGTGAAGTAGAGAGTGATAGGATGAAAATCCTTCTAGAATTATCAATCTTTTAGTTACAATAATAGAAAGTGAAAGAAAAAGAGAGGGAGAATGAAGAAACAAGAAGGACACCTTAGCAATTCATGACATCCAGAACAAAAGTGGGCAACAGACTCAAAATGATATCCTAGAAACTTGATCTACAATCAGCGCAAATCAATATATGACAACCAAGGCTTCCTTAAATGTTAGAGAGGTCTACAGCAATGTGTTAGAGACTTCTCTAGCATTCAGAGAGTTAAAAAGGGGATTTTTTTTCTACATACCAATAAATCATTTATTCTTTGTCATTGTGGTAGACAAGAACCACTGGAGTTAAGTAATTACCACTCGGAGATTTGCAGACTGGAGGAGTAGACTCCCTCCCAGCTATACTTAACCCAAGCACAATAAAAACAGAGCTAATTTTACATGTAGCAAAGGCACAAAAAAATAAGGAAGGTAGGAATGTACTCATGAGGACAGCACTGCCCAGAATACAAGCTATAGGTTTTTCTCCAGGAAGGACGCCCTGTGTTCCACAAGGACGAAATAATTTAACAGTGAGTACACAAAGATCTAATTTTCTCTCTTGTCCATCGTGGAATAAAGAAACCATGTAGCCATACTAAAGCTGTCCCAACCAGAATTCTGTAAAGACAGAAGAAAACGGCCAGCAACAAAACTAATCTCAACAGGGTCAAAGCCAAACACCACCATGAACCTCAGGTGTCAATGGAAACCTCCCCACAAAACTAACGAACAGAAAAACAGGCTACTAGTGACGAGAGAAGGAAAAGAAAAAAAAAAAAAAAAAGTACCTACACAGGCACTACCCCCCCACACACACACACAACAAGTTAAAACAGAGGTAAGCACTGACTCTGTAATGTTTAGCAAATGTCCTCTTAAGGCTGAGACAGCTGAACTGATTAGGCAGGGTAGGGCTATGTCTGACACAAAGATATTCTGTTCTTCTGCACATACAAGGAAGCTACAATGGCAGGCTATGGTGAAACAGACAAAATCACAAAATTTCCAGCATAATGTAAAGGGCTTACTGAGAACGAAGTCCAAAAGAGATTTGAAAAGATTATGGTGACTACAGCACCTGGAATATATGGTATACACCCAAGGATACTGAAGTTACTTAATTCAAAAATAGTAAGACCATTATGCTCAATATTTATTGAGTCGGTTTCATCATCAGGCATAGTGCCCTGTGACTGGAGGAATACTAATGTAGTACCATTGTTCAAAAAAAATGGGCAAGATCAAAACCTGGAAATTATAGACCTGTGAGCTTGACATTCGTAGTGGCCCAGATATTAGAAGGTTACTACCCAGCAATATTCAGAACTATATGAAGGCCAACAATATTATTAGTAGAAGCCAGCATGGTTTTATGAAGAATAGATCAAATCAAACTAATTTATATGCATTTTACAAAAGGGTAATTAGTAAATTGGACAAGGGAATTGCTGTTGTTGAAAAAGCCTTTCATAACTGTGCTTCATGAGAGGTAACTGCATAAATTAAAAGACTTTGGTTTGGGAGGAGACAACTGTGCATGGACAGAGAACCGGTTAAAAAGATAGATGGTAGAGAGCTGCTTGGAACCTTTTCAAGTTGGTCTAAAGTTATAAGTGGAGGTGCCACAGGGTTCAGAGTCCTTGGCCCAATGCTTTTTAATTTGTTTATTAATCTAGAATTGGGAATTGAAAGTAATGTCTCAATTTTTGCTTATGACACTAAGGTATGTACAGAAATACATACAGAGCAGGATGTTTTTTCTCTACAGAAAGAGTTCAATAAACTTAGTGAATGGGCAGAAAAGTGGCAGATGAGGTTTAATGTATATAAATGTAAGGTTATGCATTTGGGTTGTAGAAAGAAACATGCTACATATACACTAAATGGGAAACTACTTGGGGAATCCTCAGAGAGATTTAGGAGTACTGACCGACAGACTTCACATCAGTATGCAGAGTCACTCAAATGCTGCAAAGCAAGTAGGGTACTATTCTGTATAAAAAGGGTATAGATGCAAGGGATGAAAATCTAATTCTACCTGTACTTAAATGCTGGTTAACCCCTTAAGGGCTGGCACGCGCATATGAGGCTGGCACTTAAGGACCACGGAGCATCTTTTTGTTAGATTCTAATTCAGGGCTCTCCGAGTCGGTGTGCAGCCACGCAGGAAGCCCTGAACTCCATGACGTGCCAGGACCGTCAATGGTCCTTAAGTGCCGGACAGCCGTGACTGTCCTGGCAAGGCTTTGGATGTTAAGTGGTTAAGGCCTCCTCAAGAATATGAAGTACAGTTTTGGGAACCAGTTCTTAAAAAGTAATCATTTAATTGGAAAAAATGCAGAGACATGTAAAAAACTGATAAAGGGATTGGAGGATCTGAGTTATAAAGGGAGTCCAGCCAAACTGGGTTTGTTTACATTAGAGAAGTGACGTCTAAGTGGTGATATGATTACCATTTACAAATATATTTGAGGTCAATTCAAAGAAATCTCCAAGGAACTACTTACTCAACAAAAGCTGAGCGGAGTACTAAAGGTCATCCTAGTGGAAAGGTCCTTTTGACTAAAACAAAGGCATGGATTTTTTTTTTTTTTAATAATAAGGGCAGTCGTTATAGAATTATTTTCTTCCGGATACTGAAATTGCTTTAAAAAAGTAGTTGATACCTATCTAGCACGGACCAATGTTGAGAATTATGACAGTCTGCTTCAAAGCAGATGTTGGTCAAGGGAAATATCTGACTGCAATTTGGAGTCAGGAGGGAATTTTTTTTTAACCCATCGGGGTTTAACTGGAAATTACTTCATATTTTTGTTTGGTATTTTTTTTTTTTTTTGCACCTTCCCGTGGATCAACAGGGGGTGACATACATGGGCTGAACATGATGGACACACATTTTTTCAGCCTCATCAACTATGTTAATTTAAACTGGAGCATAGAGGAACTGTTCATACAAGAATTAAAAGAGGGCTATTCCTTTTGACACAGCCTCCCTCTGAATCTCAAAGGGAAATCCTGCCCCCCTTGACGAAGGAGGGTAGGATTTTCCTTTGCTTACTGAAGTTTGTCCCTCTCTGAAGCAGTCCTGAGCAGCCTGCATCTTCAGTGTGACGTGCCAGAAAGGGGCGGGTGGGCGATCTATATCGGTTCATAACTTTTGAACTACAAACAAGTAAGGTATTAGACCTACAGCAATCTGTTACCTTTAACATACAGGGCATAGGGCATGTGCCCTTTGCTGATGATATTCTAAAACATTTAAATCCAAGGAGAACTTGCTTACTAAAGCTATAACCCACATTTAATTTGGCTTGCTTGTCAGAAGAACATCAAATTTCTGAGCAGCGACACTCTGATCTATTGCTGTGTTGTAAGTTATACAAATAACCTAGAACACAGCAATAGATTAGAATGGTTCTGCTCAAAAACTCTGTGTTCTTCTGACAAGCAAGCCTTTGCAGTGAGCTATGGGTAGGGAAAGTTCACACATGACCACATGAAGATCCAACAAAAGGGGAGTGCATTACAAAGGCTTCATGGTGACGACAAGACTGAGTGGGCATGGCTTACAGCAATACTGCCAAGGGATCTCCTCACTCTAGATAAGCTCTGTGTTCCTGCAACCAGATTTCTGTTCTGAGAGTTTGAGAGGTGATTTAGTAAAAAGAGGAGGGAGGGGGAAAATATAACTTGCAATTGCTAAATAAGTATATAAGTTAGTGCAGGGAGACATGGATGGTATGATTTACTTTTTTAAGCGTAACAATCTTAAGTAAAGTGAAAATTAAGTATTACTATCCCTTTAAAGGGGATGCATCGCCTATAAAAAATTTTTGCCCATAGGTTTGGTTAGTAAAGTATTATTAAGCAAGCTGTTTTTTTTTTTTTTTTAATGTAAAACCTTTTGCAGATATTTAATCTTTAAGTCAGATAAAGCTGTGCCGTAGAATCAGCGTACTGCATTATGCTGACCGGCGCAGCTCTATTTGACTGCCTAATTCTCCTCCCACCTCCCTCCCAGCTGCCCCAGGGAGCACGGTCACGCTTCCCTTCGATGTGCTGTGAATGTCTGCTATTGTTATAGCAAGCTCCAGTAAGCATTATACTGGAGTTGCAACCTCTGTATAATGCTAACCGGAGCTTGCTGTAACTCTAGAAGCCGTTCACAGCACACCGAAGGGAAATAAGGACGCGCTCCTTGGGGCAGGTGGGAGGGAGGTGGGAGAAGAAATAGGACGTGCAGAAGAGCTGTGCTGCGCACATTATGTGGAAGTACACAGCACAGAAAATTAAATAACTGCAAAAGGATTTACATAAAAAAAAAAAAATAATAATAATAAAAATGCTTTCCTAAGAAAACCCATGGGCAAATTTTTTTTTAAGGTGATACATCCCATTTAATGCACAAGATATCAAAAACATTGCAGAGCAAATTAATGAAGTCCTATCTAGCATTTAAGGTATTAACAGCACAATTTATTATCAGAGAGAATTTGGAGATTTGTATTTATCCCCTAAAGTGCAGTTGCTTTGCCCCAGAATGAAGTAAGATTTCTTTTAAAACACAGGCCCCAATAGGCAGAGTACCAAGAATTACCTGGTGCTGCCCCAAGCCTAGAGCGGGACTCTGCAGCTGTTGAATTGTGGCCTCATCGAAGTAGCCATTCTTCTCCCACAGTTGAAGCAGCTAAATACAAGAGAGAGAATTTACAGTAAGTGCAAAACCCTGTCCTTTAATATTGCAAGCTGTTCTCATCTTACTGTACATGTTTTAGACATTGAACTACCTACTTACCCGTGCAATTTTCTGCTGCTTATCCTCCTCTACTGCTAAGAAACTGGTACAGTAGATAGGAACAACTACTTTCTGAATGGCAGTCAGCAGCTCTCGTGCCTGCTTTCGTTGGCTGTGAGGTAAGTAATGAGATGTTAGATAAAGTCACTCTTTAGAAGTGCTTGTGCATAAGAACCAGCTTATTTTATAGGACGTGGGGCACAGAGTTCACAAAATGTCTATTTCTATACAAACTGACATTTCTGGTTCCTCCCAGATCTTTCCACTCAAATGGACCAAAAGGAAGATTACGTTGGGCATACGTATCAATGCCTCACTGACTGAACAGGTCACAAATGCAATTCCAAATTATTTTCTTCAGTTAAACAAACTAACGACAGATGTAAAATTAGCGACACATGAGACAGATCAAAAGTGATCTCCCAAAAAATGCAGTGAGAAACTGAAGATTCTCACTTTTACCAGCATCTTCACAGGTTAACAGTGGCACCCCAAGCTAGTGCCAAAAGGCACCCAAGTACACCTGCACCCTGGCTGAGAACCAACGATCTAATTTTAGTGATACATTTGGCTCCTGTACATCTCCCAATCTCAAATGGGGTTTTATTTGAGGTAAAAAGTTATCATACTCCACTCACGTTTTAAAAGTTTCAACATAAAATACACCATGGTATAATAGGTCTGTACTTTTACAAAGCAATACATGGTGTCATATAACTTCTGTGAGCTTACTGATGACTATCAGCAATTATTCCTAAGCCTGGATTTCCATGTCTTAACACAGGTGGGAATCAGATGTTCTATCTTTTTGATAGTGCTCTACTATCTGCTCCCCTGCACACAGACCTGCAGGTAACACCAGGGCTGTATTGTGAGCCCTTGTATAATGGGGGTTTAAAGAGATGCTCCCCTTGTTCCCTAGTTGGTCCAACAAAAGACTGTATTAGTGAAACTCTTAAATCTCTCAGTTCAGTCTCATTGGGCTGTGCACGCAACCTCTATAGTCCTTAGTGTCAGGCTTGGAAGCCCTTCACCAAGTGTCTTTTGAAGCTGTGTGCACATCATCAAAGTTGTTGCACAAACTTTCGGGTTGCATGCCAGCTTGTCACCAGTCAGGGTGTAGGTGGACTTGGGGTTGTCTGTTTTCTAAAATCTCCAACCCTAAAAGGTTATAGGTGACAAAAACAATTCTGGGGCTGCACAGAGCCACCCCAGACCACTTATAAAGTTTTGTCCCACAGAAACAACCTTAGTAAAACAGCCCTAAGTCTTGATCTACTAATGGACCTTTAAGAACCCTTAGTAGATTTATAAAAATGGTCCACACAAAAACTACGATTCTTACCAGTGGTGCAGTACATCGTTGGTCAAGTAGATAAGATGCAGGCGTAATTCAAAGTGCGCTCCTTCAGCTGTGATACGGTTACGGAGGTGGCCAGCCATTAACTCACAGTGCTGGGGGGACTTGGCATTACTGAACATCCAGTTTTTGCCAGCCTGTGAAAAAGGACACATATTGAGAAATCACTACAATGGTACTAAGAAAGAACTGTTGGCGTTGCTTACCCAATAATACACTGAGAAGGTAGGATAAGAAGCAGCGATATGAGATGCAATATGGATAATATGAAGCATGTGCTATCCTTGTTTCCTTCTTTCGCATCTTTATATAATAAATATATAATGCTATGTAAATCAGTTATTGCAACATTTGCATATATGAAAACCATGGGCAAATGCAAACTAGATGAATTCAAGCATACACATGGTGATAGTTGTTATATTGTGGCAGAGAGACACTTTCTGCTGTACCATGAAAAATATGAACCCATAAAGGAATCATTAACCCCTTAACTACGACATTGCCAAAGTTAAGGGCCATGGAGCTTTTTTTTTGCTAAATGGATTCAGGCACGCCACTTGGGGACCCCTGATTTCCATGATGTGCCAGGACCATCATGGGTCCTTAACGCAAGTTTAGGAGATTAGTAAAATTGAAGTGTTACTATCCCTTTGACTCTCCTGTGCGCAAGCAGCGAAATGCCAAATACATGGCTTAAATAACCCTGAGGGAGCTAAGGGTTGGGAATCTCTATGGTACCTGTAATTACATAATATGTAAAGTTTATATAAACTAATCTAACATTTTTTTTTAGCAGTTGGTGTTTCTTTAACATCTTAAGGACCTATGACATGCCAGGATAGTCATGGGTAAACTTGCGTTAAGGACCCATGATGGTCCTGGAACATCATGGAAATCAGGGGTCCCCAAGTGGCGTGCCTGAATCCATTTAGCAAAAAAAAAAGCTCAAGTCAGTTAATTTATTGTGATTTGTGTCCACTGCTCTTATATTCTGATAGGTTGTTATCATATATCAGCTCTTTACAGTCCATGCTGGACAATCACCCAAAGATTGCTTTGGTAAATGGTGCCCAGAAAACTGCAGGAATGCAGCTCCCTCAGAACATATGTAACATTAGATTTTAAACCCCAGAAAAAAAGTGTAGATGTTTTACAGATACTAACAAGACGTACTTAGAAGTATTTGTGTATACACAGTTAGGCGTTAGTGTTCCTTTAATTTTCCCAAAATAGCAAAAAAGAAGCTTCTCACAACAAAATGAGTAGGGGTTTGCACTACATATGGAGAAAAAGTTTCACTTTAGCTGTGATATAGGTCACACTCTGGACCTCTCGAGCAGAAGCGCCACGTAAAATATATTCAGGGCCAGACTCACTAAAACAAATGCTACCTATTCTCCTAATGCAGGGGTAGTCCAAATATATATTTATTGCAGGAATAGTCAAACAACCACAAGCCACAAGAATACTGCTACAGTAAATGTGATACCTTTATTAGCCAGGTAGCTTTAGAGTGCAAGCTTACCAAGAGATCTATGCTATCCTGAAAACTTGCACTCTAAACTACTCAGGCAATAAAAGGTATAATTTTACTGTACCAGCCTGTTGCTTTTTCAACAGTTAACACAGTATCACCTTTTATCCGCATGAATACATCACATTATATTACTTTTGAACAGGAATGTATAAGAGATACAATGAGGCTGATGTACTAAAAAACTGGTGTAATTCTGGGGGAAGCAACTATACCATGGCACGAAATAAAAATTCTCATTGATTTCAATGGGGCTTTTGACCCATTGAATGCTCGTGAGGCCTCCAGTGCATTGTGGGTCAAAAACCACATTTTATCTAATGAGAACTGGGTGAAACCTCTATTTGTCCCCTACAGTGCGGTTGGTTAGCTGCCGTTCTTATTACATCTGCCTCACTGAGTGATTAATTACAACCCGTGTGTGAGGTGGAGAAATGTGTCACCTACTCAGGTCTGAAACTGACATAGGGAAGGAAACACGGGAGTGAACAGTTAAGTGTGTGAGGAGAGAGAAGGACTGAGCTACTCAGCATGTCAACTGGCGCGTGAGTATAAGAGTGCTGTTTACTCACAGAGATGGCATCCTTTGTGCATGTATCGATGATTGGCTGCAGCAAATTATCAAACTCAGTCATGTCCAGTTGAGTCTCTTCTAGTAGTTTCTGCATCTGTTGTTCAATGGCATGTGCCACTGCAGCAGTAATCTGCTCCTAAAAGAGGTAAACAGAGTCACTAGTCAAGTAAATAAATCTACAGTTACCAGCATACATTCCTACAGGTACTGGATTATTTATTCTCACAATTACTGTGACTAAAACTATCACAGGAAGAAATCTGTACAATCTGGCATTAACACTGTTAATGGCTCACAGGATTAAAGGGGGAGTAAAGATATGTCCCACACAGTTCACTGAAGCAACTGTACAGTTGCATCACTGACTGCTTTCACCTGGATGGTCAGGACCTCAAGCAGGCAATGCAGTAGGGTCCAGGTATCTGCCTAATGAAGGTTGGCACTGAGCCCCCTGAATGCTGCATAATGATGTGTAGCCATTAATAATCCAAAACTTCTGCTGGAATTTTTGCAAAGATCCTGTGTGTGATCTCCATTCTTTACCCAGGAAGATTCTATACTGGCTGAGCTAATGGACAAAATAAACTATAACGTTACTAGCCCCTGAATGTGCATCCAATCCTGATATCTCCAGTTATCTGCCGCACTGATGCAGTGGGAAAGAGCAATTAGTGTTAGATCCCAATAATCTAATCTTAAACTTACTTTACTGTTCTGTGTGGACTGGCCACTATAGACACCCTCTGACTTACTGTGGCCCAGATTCCACTGCAGTTGATAAGTTATCACTGGTTTTATTAACGATATTCCAATTACAGTCTATGGGGAAACTAGTGTTAAGCCTGATAGTCAAGTACTGAAACGTAAGTCAGGCCTGTTTGCTCGCTTTTTAAAGGGATAGTAATGTTTCATAATAAAAGCAGCTCCAATGAATCTTCACGGTATTTGGGCCATGGAGAGTGTTATTACAATACTGTCAGAGTTGTAGTTCAAGAGAAACTTTATGATAAAGTATCCCCCTTCCGCCCCTTTTACTGATGTAACACTGCTCAGCTCAGATCAGCAAGGTGGTGTCCAGATGGCTTGCAGAGAGGGACAATCTTCAATTAACACAAGGGAAAAACCTGTCAATGGGGGTAGGGCTTTCATTGTTCTCACAGTAAGAAGATTGTCCCTTGCTGTTATCTGTCTGGTCAAGCAACCAGATTCCACATCGGAGGTGAGCAGCGTTACTCTAGGTAAAAGGGGCGGGAGGGGAAAACTTTATCATTCAATTGCTCTTGAACTACAACTCTGACAGTATTGAAATAACACTCTATGGCTCAAATACTATGAAGATTAATTGGAGCTGCTGTTTCTTGTAAAACATTACTATCACTTTAAATGAGAAAACGAAATCCTCTGGATCAGCTTCTCAACCGAGGATCTCAAGTACTCCCAACAATCCATGTTTTCTGGATTTACATGCCTGGGCACAAATGTATTAATATAGTGGATCATTCATTAGTTCACCTGTGAACAGGTAGGGGAATCCAGAAATCCTGTGCTGTTAGGAACTCTTACGGACCAGGATAAAGAAACTGCTCAAGGCTGAAAGCTCTGACAAGCAGGTCCCCTCCACCATTTCTACTGGCTTGTATGTTTGGGTTACGCTTGTAATTAACTATTTCCCAATTGTACAATTCTGCCAAATTATATATTGGTGCATTATAAATAAATTATAGTACTAGTGACTTGGAGTCTATATAACACTAGAGACTGGAAGCCAATGTGAAACGTATATATTGAGTTTTCCTGTACCTGTCTAATGGTAAGAAGCTGCTGTTCTTGTTGCTGCAGGTTCCACTGGCTCTGCTGAATGAGCTCATCAACTGGAGGGGAACTTTGAGGCGGCGGTGGAGGTGGTACAAGGGTAGGGGGCAAGGTCAGGGCAGGTGGGGGGATAGTTGGTATTTGAGCACTGGGTTCCAAGTCCTGAGACTGCTTACAAAGCACTGTGCAAGAAAGAACAGAATAAACTATCTGAAAACATATCAAATAGTCAGACACATCATTCTAGATCAAACCAAATGTTCATCTCCAGATTACAAAGTCATATCTTGGTGCATGCAAATTACAGTAAAAATTTCAACAGACAAGCTGTAAGATCTACATATCCACTAAAAGTCCTCACTCACAGGACAATTTGGTTGTTCGAAATAGTCAAATCTGGCTGAAAATGACAAGTGTCCTGTTAACATGTAGTGTTTGGTCTGGTTCAACCAGACCAGACCGGCCAAATGGGTCGATTGGACTAATATTAATATTTTTTCTTCATTGGTCGGCAATCAGACTGTAGTGTTTGATGGCTCTATGGTACTATGAGATTGGGCCAATTGGGTCGTTCTAACCCAATCTGTATAGTCAAACACAGATAAGCAGGAAATCAGCACACACAGATCATGTTGCCTGCATTGTCTGTTGGTGGGCAGGGAAGAAAATGCCAGCAACATCAGTGATCACATTGCTGGTCATGTCCAACCAACATTTTCCTATGTCTGGGCACCTTAAAGGGATAGTAATGTTTCACAAAAACAGCAGATCCAATTAATCTTCATAGAATTTGAGCCATGGAGAGTGTTATTTGAATACTGTCAGAGCTGTAGTTCGAGTGACTGAATGATAACGTATCCCCTCCCACTCCTTTTACCTAGTGTAAGACACCTCCCCCTCAGATGTAAAATCTGGTCCTGCAATCAGACAGCTCACAGCAGGGGACAATCTTCTTACTGTGAGCATAAGGAAAACCCTGTCCCCCTTGACAGGTTTTTCCTTATGCTCACTGTAGATGGTCTCTTTCTGCGATCCATCCAGACAGTCTTGATGCTCTGAGGTGAGCAGTTTTACATCAGTAAATGGGGTGGGAGAGGGATACTTTATCATTCAATTACTCTTGAACTACAACTCTGATAGTATTGAAATAACACTCTCCAGGGCTCAAATACTATGAAGATTAATTGGAGCTGCTTTTATTGTGAAACACTACTCTCTCTTTAACACCATTTGGTCCAAAACAATCATTCTACATTACCCACAAACGCTTCTTTAGTGTAATAATCTACATTTACTGCAAAACAATTTCTAGACTAATCATTATACCTACATCGTCCTTCAATGTCAGGGGTGGACAATATTTGTCTCCCAAGTTCTTAAAGAAGTGTAAACGCACATTATCCTTAGCCAGATAATGGGAACTGTAGCACAACAACTGAAAGGACACTAATTTCTATTTGATCAATTCTCCAGGTTCAGGGCTCCCCAAATGGCAAGCAGCCGCGGGCTGGTACTGGTACGTCATGGGTCCTTATGGCTCGCCAACCCATGACATACCAGGACCATCATGGGTCTTTAAGGGGTTAAGGACAGTGGGCAATGCTTTGAATATTTGAGAAAAATAATCACACATTTAATGCTGAATGTTAAAAATATTTCAAGAGCATTGCTTCTATCAACCTTCCTCCGCTCCTATCTCAGTTCTGTGCTGTAGGTGTACACACAATATACATCCTTAGAATATATATCATATAATAATACTGAGTTCCATATCATATGAACCACATGCATTGTAGTTTTGACGTTCCACTATAAAATAAAAAACACTCTTTCCCCTTTTCATTGATCAATGTGCCGTTATACAGCATCTCTGTACGAGCAGTACATGAACTCAATAAAAACTGTTTAGAGACACAAATAAAGAGACAAAATGCTACCAGAAGCAGTCTGTTAACCCTCCGAGTCCCAGAAAAGAGTTTTAACCCTTACCTATAAGATGATCAATTCTGAACCAAGAGGTGGGGGTGGGCAAACAAAACTGACTAATCTTCCCATTAATTTAAATGGGGATTTTAACTTCTTGAATTCTGGTGTGGTCTCCAACACATTTTTGCTACTTCGAAAGTTCTCCAGCATTCAGAGGGTTAAAAACACCATTTAAAACTATGGCGATGCTATTCCTCCCATTGTGCAACTGGTTTGTTCCAGAATTGCTGCAGAACAAAGAGGAAAGAAACATGTCTAAGTAGCTCGCAAAACTTTGCATTCCCACATAAATATTAACCCTTTAAGGATCTGAGAGGAAGAGTGTTGCACACCCTCTTTGTCCTTTAAGGGTTTAGAGAACATTTAAGGGGAAAGCTATCACACTGAAAGAAGTGGTATCAAAACCAGGTGCCACCTTCACAAACCAGTGCAGCATAGGGTGATATCCTAAGTAGAAATATAGCAATTCTGAAGCAAGCCATCTGCACTATAGACGACAAATATTCCCATTGTTTTAAACTGGGTTTTTTACATTTGTTTGCAATGCACCAGAAAATTCTCTAGCATTCAAGGGGCTAAAAGCCCCATGTAATGAGAATTCTGGGGCAGATCTGTCCGCATTAGGCAGTTATTTTGCCCATAAATTACTCCAGCAGCCTCAGTACCTGCCTTTTCTACACAGCATCAACAAGCACTAGGAAGAAAAGTCCATGCGCGTCAACCCTTTCCAACTTGGATATAGTTATGTACATGACCAGGGCACCACCCTGCTCATGCACTATTCATGCACTCAACAACCAAAGCACAAGTGCAGGATAGGACAAAATGGATGCTTCCTCCTAGTGCAGTGTTTCCAGTAGGTGCCTTATTGATCTGGGAAAAACATACTAAGATATACTGCACTCGTCTTTAGGTGCATATTTGGATGTAAGGCTACACAAAGAAAATAAAAGGAGCAATTCCGGACAGATGTCTCCAGCTCACTGGAATGTGTTGGAGACCTACCATTCATGGGGTTAAAAATGGGATTTTTGTGTATTTATAGTTTTCTCTTAGTCCATGTGGAACACAGGAACGATGGGGTTAAAGTATCCTCCTGCAGGAGGACAGAGCTCTTACCTTACAAGGCTCTGTAATGGTGGAGACTCTCCCTCTCCACTTCACTTTACCCTCACCAAACATGCTCAGTTTTAATGTATAGCAAAGATCAAATTAAACAGAAGCGAAGCAGGAAAGGGGATCCCCTAAAGTTCTTAAAGGCACTGTGACCCTAAAACTTAAGGTGCCTTCTACACCAAGTAAAAAAGATAGAAATAAATTAAAATGTAATAAAAATAAATAAAATCCCCACCCAGCAAGGAGAAGGATAGTAGGGACAGACAGAAATGAGCAGAGTGCCAGTCAAGTTATTTCCCCATAGACAATGTGAATATGGCTGTCAGACAAAAGGGACAGGGACATTCGCAAAGGACCTAAGCCCTATAAATACTGGAGATCTTGTCCTTTTTAGTCTTCAGGCTATGTGACATCGCAAGTTCAGCCCATACAAGCTAAGCAGAACTGAGAGGAGAGAGGATGATAATGCAAGACATCATCTAGGAGACCTAAGTCCCACTCTGGTTCAAACCAACAATGGGGGCCAGAGATAGGAGCCCATGCCAGCTCCATGAGGTCACTTTTAAAAATGAGCATGCCTGGTGGGAATGAAGTGAAGAAGAGAGGGAGTCTCCTCCTCTGAGACCCTTTTAAGGCAAGTGCCCTGCTCTCAAGCAGAAGTATACTTAACCCCTATGGTTGCTGTGTTCTACACTGGATACAAGAGAAACAAGAATCCAGGGAATTGTTATTTTTTAACCCATTGAATGCTAGACATGTCTCCAATGCATTACTTTGCAATTCAAAGGGATAGTAATACTTAAAAATTACTAATCCCTATTTTGTAGCCCTTAAAAAAAGAACAAAAATGCCCCCAGTGGCTTCTCTCAAACCCTTATGGTTTGAGAGATAACCGCTTACAAAGTTCGCCCCTGCTGGACATCAGCGTTCTAGCTGGCAGCAGGGAAATCCGGTCCCGGGACTGTCGAGATTATGTTAATGAAAAATAAATCCTTCACTTAAAAGGTCTTCTACGTGTGCTTGAAAACCAAGCCAGACTAACGCAGTCCTAAATAGCGGAAGAAGTTTGGATGCTTCAGTTCTTTTTGAATTTGTTGGAGAAATGAACAAACAAGACATATGTGTCATGAATTGCCTAGGTTCTGTCAAAATCTACTGTCAGACCTCTGACCAGGTCAAGATTGTGTAAGGATCCTTGTGTGTCAGACTGAGTAGCACAGTATAATGGAAGGAAAAACACTGTTTGAAATGGAATTTTTACACTACCCTGGAACGAGAAGATGGTGTAGGTTGAAGAACAATCTTGTCCTGATGAGACACCCTCTGTGGAGGAGTAAAAGGGAGAGCCTGCAGTTCATCGAAATTAATGCATCTGCCGTGAGCAGAATGGTTTTAAGGGTTAAGTGATTCATACAGATAACCGCCGAAGGCTCAAAAGTTGCGGGAGCATAGCTGTTTTAACACTAGGCTGACATCCCAGGAAGAATTAATTCCCTGATGGTGAATAATCATTGTAATAGCAGAAATTAATCTTTTGTTAACCTATGAGTCCGGAGATGTAAGAGAGCACAGCTGATAAAATGTAGAGCCAAAACGTGATGTAGATTTAGACAATCCCTTCTGTAGACCTTCCTAGCGAAAGTTCAATGATGCATTCAGGCAACAACTGGGATCTGTCAATATGTCTATCCTAGCACCATCTGAAGAAAAAGGACCCTGTAGTAAATAGTCATTGTGGAGGGGAGATGGCTGGAACAGATAACATCTGTACTTTGTTGTAAAAGGCATGTAAGCCTAAAAAAGCTGCTCTCAGCCCTAAAACATTCAGCTTAAAGGATGCAAGATAGAGGTAAACAGAAGCGCCTGTAACAATACGTCCTGAATGGCTGTTAATGCAATTGGAGAAAGAATCCACCTCCTCTTGAGATTGGCGCATCATACTTTTTTGTGGCCAGACTGGATGGATTTTGAACTTCCTTTGGCTGGTCCCTTCTGGCTTCCAGAACTACCTCACAGAGGGAAGATGTAGGCAAGATGGAACTTGCATGGATATCTTAGGGCATCCTGGCCTGCTGATCTGTTAGATTCCGCTTGAGACAGGAACATTGACATTGTATGCACATATCCGAGGCCAGCAGGTCCAGAGATGGTCTCTCTAACACCTTCGTCAGTCATCTGAATACATTTTGTTTAGGAAGCCATTCGTCTTGGTCTAAGTGTTGTCTGCTGAAGAAGCTGGCCTGGTGACTGAAGAATCCGTAGGGCAAGCCCATTGAGGGTAAGCTTCTTGTGCTACCTGGAGTCGGTATATATTGCGAGCGCACACACATTATACATATATAATTATATTTACACACACACACGGACATATTGCAGTTGTGACTTTGCCCGGGAGTAAACTCCTTGAATTGTGTCAAGAGTTCTTTATGTAGAAGGTGAAGCGAGTTCCAAACTGCAGTCAGTTCTAGAAGATTGATGTGTAGGTAAATCAGACTGTGATTCTAGATTTCCTGAACAGTCCCTGCATTCCAAATGCTTCCCCATGTGTTTTGCTGGCATCTGTGTAGACTACCAGCCATATGGGGTCTTGTAAGGATTTACTATAGTAGACTGGACTGGCAACATCACAAGATATGTCCTATCTTGTGGAATGTAGAATGTGAATCTTTGGAATGGATAGTATGGATCCTTCAAGTAGTAGCGCAGGAAACTATGCTGAAATGGGTAACTGTGCGAACATGACCAAAGCATCATGTGCTGGGCGGATGAGAGGTTCCCCAGAAGCTGCGAGAGAAATCTCTGGCTGTCTGGATGCGTTTAATAAGGAAGAGTGAGGCACTAGAGAGGAGACTGTAGCACCACGTCAAGCTTAAAGTCCAGATAAACAAGCCTTTGAGATGGCAATAACTGGCTCTAGGAAATATAGTGAACTGGCCCAGGCTTTCTAGCGGGTCAAACTCTCGGGGATACTAGTTAATTTCTGTGTTCTTGATTCTTTTTACAATGAGAATAGCCTACAGGTAGGGCAGAACCAATCCTCTCTTTTGAAGTGCAGCCATGGCAACGGATAGTACTTAGGTGAACACCATTGGTGTTGATGCAGGCCGAAGTTTCTTTGAAGTGACAGGAGTGATATACAGGGTAGGAATGAAGAGTGGATTTGTCAAAGTTTGTCAATGGCTGAGGATGATGGGAGTAGCAGTCCCGAAGAATTGGAGAGCAAAGAGTTGGTCAGCAGAGAGCTAGCTGCCTAGGCTCGCCCCATGACATGTGCACTGTGAACCAATCCTGCAGGTAGCTCATATCACATGTCTTATCAAAGTTCCCAGACCCGGAGGTCCAGCAAGAGCACTTTATTGGTCTGAAAATTAAAATGCTCCAGACTGCCCCCTACTGGATGAGGAGATGAGCCTAAAGAACATGAAGGAAAGAGATCAATAGCCTACCTAGATGCTATCCCCACTAACTGAAAAGGTACTGACTCTAGGTTCTAAAGACCTAACTATGGGGGTAAGTATTTCCCATCTTCAAGAAGCAGAGAAACTTTCCCCTTAGAAAGTTACCGGATTAACTGATACCTGAACAATATGATTTAAACCAAAATGGGATGAAAACCATCCTGCTCATAGAAAGGAAACGAGCTTGCTCGTCCAGTTGAAACAAAACTGAAGGAAGGTAGAAATTATATTTCATCCAAGTAAGCATACAGAGAGCTGTAACCTGGACATCTGGCATAGTCAATGTCCAACCCAGGAAGATACCTCTAACCCTGAGGTTTAAAGTATGTTTCATAAATATGTCAAAGATAATGACCACAGTCACTTAAGACTCTGTTAACTACATAACCTAAGAATGGCTAGTAAGATCTAGCTTCGGTATGAAAACAGAGTCACTTTCAGCCAGGTGCAGAGCAAACAGACACCAGTTCTAAAGAAGGGACAGTCTAAAATAGGGGAAAGGCAATGAAATTAGGAATGTAGGGCTAGATGAATGAGAAACGAGAAACAACTAGACAAAACTGGCTATAACTCTGGAGAGAAGACGGTTAAGAGGAGGTCCTAACAAGGTAGAAAACCTGAGGTATCAATCTAAAACTGTTAGAAAGTTATCCCTCTGTGGTCTGGTAAATTAACCAGAGAACACCACCTGAGAGTAGAGAAAAGAAACTTGTTTCCACAGAGAAGGGGAAATAGAATGAATTCCAGAGCAATTATGCTGTTATGGAAGATATAATGTATACAGTTAAGGCAAGATACATTTCAAGGAATACATACATATACACATAACTGAAGTAACTAAGTTACCATCTCTCCTTTATTACTACTGCCCTTTTGATCTTTCACAGAGAGGAGGATATAGCCACTAAGATTATCCACCTCTTTCCCCAGATATAGCATGGAATACGTCCGTTTCCAGGGTCAGCAGGTCTGGGCCTCTTCCCCACTGATTGCCATATAGCATCAAAGAGTGTAGCGTGGAGGAGAGAATCATCCCAGACTCTTCTTAACTGGCATGGAATATCAGCACCAATCATTACGATAGTGTTTACCTGACAAGGCTGCTGGATCAGAAACACCATATTGGCCAAATGTAGCACAAGCTAAACATTTGATTTGTTTTATCCTTTCAGCAGAAGGGAGATGCTGAAAGCAGTCATTGCCATGGATTGAAAACAGAGGAAATTACACTTCTTTATAGTTGACAATTTGCCTTTAAAGCATAGGCCTACGTTTATCAAACTAAACATTGAACAATTCTGGAGGAAAAAATCTGCACTATATTTTTCAAGAAAAAAACTCCCATTACTTTCAATTGGATGTTTTCTTGTATAAATCTGGAATTGTTGGCCTGCTTCAGAACTAAAAAGAGTGTTTTGACAAATATGACCCATAGTTTTTACCAATGTATGACAAGTGAACCACTAGAACACATCAAATCTACACAGGTAACACTCAGAGTACCAGTAAGGGTTTCCAACTTAATGCACTGGGCACGTCTCTGGCATTTAAAGTTAAAAGAAACTCCAAACCTTTATATAGTAACCAGTGTTGTAATTATTATTACAATTTGAGGAAATATATTCCTATTAATCTTAGAAGCTGCAGATGAAGAAAAAAAAGTGAAAACAGTGTGTAACAAGGGACTTTACATTAAAGGAAACAGCTGGAACAGTACTGATGATTTTGAAAGCAAACAAATGGCTGTGATTAAATTACTACCTCGTGTGAGAGCTGTACTGGAGGCCAAGAAGAGTCCAACAGTTGTTTCTGCCCTAGGTATACGAATTTGAATTGGATAGCTCGTTTACATTTATCGTGATGATTTAAGGTATTTGTATCAAGAGCAACTACTACACTTACCAGGTTTGCTTTTAACCCCTTGAGTGCCACAACAATGCACTGCCTACCACTTTGACACGTCAGCTTTCCGAGTTACAGAAGCAGATCCAGGTCCATAGACCGTCCTGCTCTCTCCAGCACTGTCGTAATTGCGCTAGTTAGGCAGAAATACTTCATTTGAACAGTCTACGATGTGTGCCTGGTTTGCAACCACATGTTGTAGACTGTTCAAATGAAGTTTTTCTGCCTAACTAGCACAATCACGACAGTGCTGGAGAGAGCAGGACGGTCTATGGACCGGGATCTGCTTCTGTAACTCGGAAAGCTGACGTGCGTGCAAGGGGAGAGAAGGATGAACTTGGACAGCTTAGATCTCTCAAAACACTGAGGTTTGAGAGAGAGAACTTGTTGCAAGTCATTTAGTTTTTTTTAATACTTATTGAATGAAATATACTTATTTCTATGTATTACTATCACTTCAACACCTAGTATGTTAAAGATGTCTTTGGCATCTAAAGTGTTTAAATAAATAAATAAATAAAAAAAGGTAACCCACATGTGCCTATTTTTAGCACAGACTGGCACATTTTATAAATGACTGAGCACATGAACACGCTCAGTCTGTGCCTGTACAATGATCTGGACAAGCATGTGCAAGAAAGCGTGCCAGGTCATATGCCGGAATCCTCCATCATCGAAGGAGGAGGTGGGAAGGAGGCAATACTTGGAGAGCAGAACAGAGGAAGACTGACAGGCTGCAGGACAGAGATGTACCACAGCCAGTACAGATCTTAAGTCACCTGCATAACTTTCAAAGGCAATATCTCGGGCAACAAAGAATTATATTTGGGGGGGGGGATGGATAACAGCTTCACTATAAAGTAAACTTTAAGATGAAGACAAGTTTACTAGAAGTGAGAGAGTTTCCCTATAAAGATACACAGGTTGGAAAAGGCAGGGAGAGGACCACACAAGGGGCTGATCAGGTGAGCTGGGGAAGTCATTTCTGACAGTAAGGGACTGCATAGCACAAAAAAGACAATACTAATAGCTTAAAAACAATCTAACACAACTTAGGGAATTTAAAAAAAAAATACTGCAAAATTTCCTATAAGTTGTTTTAACCCTTTGAGTGCCAGAGGGGTACACAACGCATTGCTTTGCAATGCGTTGCGTACCCCTCTGGCACTCAAAGGGTTAAGGCGACAGGTTTACTTTAACCTGTTACAACATCTGAATTAACCCTTTTAAGAGCCAGAGGGGTATGCAACGCATTGCGCACCCCTCTGGCACTCAAAAGGTTAAGCTTCTCCCAGCAGTGAGTACCTTTGCTTTACTTTGCAATAGAATTGATAATAAAACATAACTATTCCTTAAATGCCTTGGATTCATTTGAGTCATCTCTAGAATTTTTTTTTTTTTTTTAAAGAACAACTAGATTATTTTACTTGGTGCTATACAATATTTAAAGGCACAAATACATATATATATATTTTTCAAAATAATTTACCTTCAATTGATGGGTTCATTTGAGGATTATCTAGAAGTAGTGGGAACATAAAATTAACTCAGGATTTTTGAAACTGCACAAATGAAACAAAACAACTATACAGTACATGAAATAAAAATATGCATACATAGGATTGTCTTAACCCTTTGAGTGCCAGAGGGGTACAGAATGAATTCTGTACCCCTCTGCCACTCAAAGGGTTAAAATGTGAGGAGGGTAGGAACCCGAGGCCTTCCAGCTGTGCAGAAGTACAATTCCCATAATCCTAAGCAAGCCATTTGCAGGCTGGGGATGATGAGAATTCCAGTCCCTTCCCAGCAGGAGGGCCTCAGGTTGCAAACCCTGCATTAAAACATTGGTTCCCAACCTACGTCAACAAGCCCTGCGTTGCTTAAGAAGATCTTTCATGTCGAGCTCTCCATACTCCTAAAATATTTTATTTTTTTTGTCTTCGATGTAAACAGGTGTGTGAAATGACTGAGGGAAAAGTATGATTTCTAATTGCAGATTAGTGCATGCACATCTAAACCTGTATCCCGGATCTGTCTCTTCTTCAGAGGCAGGTCAGACAAACTGAATAAGCCACTGATAAACTCATCTATGCTTAGTCTATCCATGCTTAACCCCTTAAGGACCGGGAAAACCCGAGGTAGTTTTAACTTAAGGACAGGAGTAATTTTGACTTTTTTTTTGTTTTTTTACTATGTCTTTGTTAAACCATATTTTCTCTTTAATTCCTTTTTATATACTGTTTTTTTAAGCACAAATAGGGCTTTTTATACCACAATTATATGAATACCTCATCGTTTAATTTGATTAAAATAGAAAAAAAAAAAAA
Source organism: Rhinophrynus dorsalis (assembly GCA_037306005.1). Taxonomy (NCBI): domain Eukaryota; kingdom Metazoa; phylum Chordata; class Amphibia; order Anura; family Rhinophrynidae; genus Rhinophrynus; species Rhinophrynus dorsalis. The sequence continues at coordinate 349,813,436 of CM074718.1, forward strand.
AAAAAAAGAAGAGCAAAAAAAATTAAAAAACATTTTGCTTACATTTTCCTGTCAGGATTTGCATACTATTTTTTTTTTTTTTGTAATAAACTAAAATACCCCTAAATATATTCATTTGATTGTCCTGAATATAAGAGTACCCCATATGCCTAGTATTTCAATCCCTTTCTCACATTTACACGGTAAATATTACAAGATGGACGCCATTATTTCCAACTTGTAATTTTTCAACAACTGGCAAGTGAGCATCATAGTTTAGTTGACAGTGCCAGAACCAAAAATGTCCCACAAAGGTATATGTTTCTGAAAACTAGACAACATAAGGTAAATAATCAGGAGAATTTTGGAGTTTTTTATGCAGCTATTTTTCCAGAAATATTTTTAAAACTGTGGTAATATTTTGTTTTTTGCAGTTTTCACACTTGCATTTCAATATTACTGTTGATATCAAGCACGGGATAGTTGAAAACGTAAAAAAAAAAAAAAAAAAAAAAAAAAAAATGCATTGATTAGTATTCAGATCCTTCTTCTGAGTATGGCAATACCCCATATGCATAGGTTTGGGGAAGCTACAGGGCCCAAATTGGAAAATGCGCGCTTCCAGTTTCACACTTTGAATTTTCACAGCTTGCGTCACTTGTGCCATGTCTCATTTGGGGCTGTGTACCAGCCCTTCACCTTAAACTTTCCCCCCAAAAGTGTATAATTTTGTAAAGTAGACACCCCATGCTTTCATTTTATGTATGTTTTCACATTTTTTACGCAGCCATTTTACCATCAATCCCTCGAAAATCTTGACGTAAGTAAAAAAAAAAATTAGAGTTTTTCACAATGTTGATGTGAATTTCAAGCACATGATGAAGATTTTTAAAAATGCATTGTTTAGTGTTCAGCTCCTTCTTGTGAGTACGGCAATACCCCATATGCATAGGTTTCTCAAGGTTTGTGGGAGCTATGTGGCCCAAATTGGAACATGCGCGTTTCCAGGTTCACACTTTGAATTTTCACAGCTTGCATCACTGGTGTCATGTCTCATTTGGGGCTGTGTAACAGTGCTCCACTCTAAGATTTCCCCCCAAAAGTGTATATTTTTGGAAAGAAGACACCCCAGGCTTTCAGTTTAGGTGTGATTTTAAATTTTATACACAGCCATTTTACCACCAATCCCTCATATAACTTGACGTAAGTAAAAAAAAAAAAAAAAATTAGCATTTTTCACACTTTGACTTCAATGTTGATGTGAATTTCAAGCACAGGATAGGTGAAGATTTTATAAACTGCATTGATTAGTCATTCTTCTGATTACGGCAATGCCCCATATGTATATGTTTGTCAGGGTTTGTGGGGAAGATACTGTGCCCAGTTGGAACATGTGAGTTTCCTTTTACAAACATGCCATTTTTACAGCAGGTTCCTTGTCTCATTTCAGACTGTCTGGCAATGCTGCAATGAATTTTACCCCCAAAAGTATATGTTGTAGACAACCCTGGCTTTTATTCTGTTTGCACTTTTCAATGTTTTTGCTGCCACTCAGCAATCCCTCCCAAAACCTGCAGTAAGGCAGAGAAACACCATTTTTTCACACTTATATTTTAGTGTTGCTCTGGATTTCAATCAGATATTTGCAGATTTTTTCAGTGCTTTACATTAGTGGTTAGTTACATCGTCTGAGTAAGGCAATGCCCCATATGCATAGGTTTGTCAGGGTTTGGGTGAGCTATTGGGCCCAGTAGGGAACATGTGTGTTTTCATTATCAGAGATGGAAAAAACTTAGGGTGCTTTGCTTCCCATTATATTTTGATATATTTCAGTGGGGAAAAGTGGCCAAATAATAAAATAAACTTTACAGCACTAGTGCATTGTGCCTGCATGGTATTGCTTGAAGCAGTCACCCATGCAGAGGCCAGGTTTGGAAGGGCAATCAGGACAGTAAATGGGAGTTTCTCTCCGTATTCCCTTGCTGTAGCAAACCCTGTAGCGCTTTTGTGGTTTTTTCTTTTGGGAGGTTGGGGTGATTTTATAAATAAAGTGTACTACCCTGGGTTTTGGTGGAATTATTTCTGTTGCCCCTTGAAAAAAAAATTTGGAAATAAGGAGCCGATACTGTAGAAAACTAAGTTTTAGAGTGGGGTTTGACAATTTGGAAATCAAAAAAGAGTTATATACTGCAGTCTGCATCATGTAAATGGCAAGCTTTTGTACCATGCCCTACACTTTCGCATGGTGAGGTACAGCTGCATGAGTTGATCACACAGATCAACTCCCACCATGTATTTGTTGTAGTCTCTGATGCAGACTGGCTTTCTTGCTACCCCCCTTCTACGAACAGAGGCTGCCACAGTTTTGTCCTCATGCATGGTGGAAAGCATGTAGACATCTTTTCTGTCCTTGCACTTAACTGCCAGCAGCTCTTGTTGGCACAAAGTGTTTTTGCTACAAGTTCTTTGGGCATCTCCCTGCAATTGCGCCCGACAGTGCCACAGGCCACAGTGTCAAAATAAAAAAGTAACTTAAATAAAAGGGGGCTGGTGTAATAGTTGTCAACATATAAATTATATCCTATATTTAATGGGGTAAATTAGATCCCAAACAATTTTCCCATTTGTTCCCAGAGATTTGGGGCAACCAGGAGGGTCAAGATGGCTGTCCGTGCCCTCATAAATTTGAAAAGCCTGGGTATAGAATGTGGCACTTTCCCACAATTTATAAAATTTAATGCCGAATTTGGATTGCTTGAAACCTAACCTGCCTTTTTATTTCATAAGGGGTTCATTTATACTTATGTGTTTTTTGGGAGTATATACTTGGGCAAACTTTTTCTGTAAATGATTTATTAGGGGGCAAATTTTGAACAGTCTGTCATACTGGGGGTGTTATTTTGGGAAGCACAGGGAATTATCGCTAAAGTGCATAAAGCTCACAATCATTTCGTATCTAGTCCTGGTCATTGTTTTGGCAAATACAGGGGTTATATCTCTCTCTCTCTCTCTCTCATAAATTATATATATACTAGTTGAACAGCCCGTTACACGGGCCACAGTGCCACTGCCACCCGGTCGCAGGGCAGTCATGCACAGTAGAGACTGCCCCCGCCACGGCACATACAGAGCTGAACACTCCTTTGGAGCGCCCAGCTCTGTATCAGCCGCGGTGCGGGCAGTCTCTACTGCGCATGTCGCGGCGTTACACACGATTTAGCAAATTATTATATAGGATATATTTTGTCATTGTTAGGGCCCAGAATTTCTTGAATTCTAAAAGGTCTGTGGGTTGCCATATTTTTTCCTTTCAAACAAACGCTGATGGGTTGGCGGCATATAAGTTTGTTTGAGACACGATTTCCCCCAAAAAACTGAACATAGGTAAATCCTGCCACATCCACTTGAATTCCTGGGTTGCCTGTAAAATCAGGAATTTGTGGGCATAAATTGGCTGGTGATACCCATTCATCAGCAGGAGTGGCAGTACTTAGGGCAGGTCTTGGGGCATTTCTTAGGGCAGCTCTTTGGGAAGTTGCTGGGGCACCTGTTGGAGCAGTGTGTCTTTTTTTCATAGAAGGCCCTGCGTCATCACTACTAGAGCTGCTCTCACTCTCCGGAAACTGACTGATGTCAAAATCTGATGCAGTGTCTGTGGCGTGTGAGTCAGACGCCAAATAGGAATACGCCTCTTCTAAACTACCTCCGCTGCGTTGTATACACCTACTCTAAACTAATTACTAACTTCTATACCTAACTATACCTAACTCTCACTATTCCTATGATGATTTTTTTTTTGTATTTTGTATTTTTTTTCCCCTATGCTACCTCTAAACCTAAATCTATGCCTAAGCCTTACCCTAACACACGTGTTTCCAGAACCTACCCAACCACCTATCTAAAATAGCTTATAATATAAAATACATTTTTAAATAAAAAACTTTGGGTTTTTTTTCCTACACTACCCCTAAACCTAACCTTACCCTACCCCACGTATACCCTGAACCTATCTAACCCAAGTCAACTACCTATCTAAACTAGAACTATTATTTTTTTTCCCTATTGTGCATGACTACACCGTGCACAGCAGTCTGTACTGAGCATGATGGCTTCTGACAAACATCCTGGTGAATTACAATATAGGATTTTAACTTTATTTTAAACACGTCTATCAGGCTTTAGGGCTCCTCTCTCTCTCTCGAACCTGATCCCTGGTTGCATTCTGGGAACCAGTACTCAAAGTAAAGGTTGGAAAAAGGAGTGTCCCTTTATGTGCCCCTCTGTGTGTAGGAGGAACAGGTCTTCCCTGCATAAATAATAAACCATCCTCACTCGCCAGAGGTGCGCCTGTCTCATTTCTCAACCCAGTACTGCGCTCATGAGACAGACCGAGTTCCTGTGTGCTATGTGGTCACACTCAGTCACAAGACTTGTCAAATGAGAGTGGAGCTGGGTAGAGCAGCAGGATAGGTGCACCTCTGGGTAGAGGGAACAAATGAGGATTATTTATGTATTTCTGCAGGTGGGCATTTGAGAGTTCCTCCTGCACAAAAAGAGGCATGGTTTTACTTGGGGGGGGGGGGACAAAGACATTTAATGGGGCAGGAGGAGACACAATGGGGCACATTTAATGGACAAGGATGGGCATGTAACAGAGAGCTCTTTTACTCTCCACAATTTGGACTACCAATTGGACTACCCCAGCTCACAGCTATGGACCAGAAGAAGAAGCCTGAAGAGAATGCCTAAGGAGAGCTGAACACAAGGTTAGTGTCCAGGTAGGACTTGATTAAGGTGTGTTCCGCAGAGCTGTTACTAGTAAATGAGCTCCCTGTGATAGGAGAGAAAGAACTTAAGTTCCCTCCCTCAAATCGTTTCATCAACATGGATTTTGGTAAGCTCTTCCACTATCCCAACATTTATGGAAGAGAGAGGGAGGAAGGATGAATAGGCAATTTGACATTGCAGATTATGCACTTGCATAAAATGTAAAGGAAATGAGGACAGAAAAAAAGGGGTGTCTGTTCCTTTAATGGACATCATTTAAGGTCCCTTTTACAAAAGGAAACAAAAGCAGTGATACTGTGCCAGATCTGTCACCCTTGGTGAAAGTTATCATGCTGGACGATGCCTTTCACAAAGGTGACCATAACTTGAAGCTGGAAGCGTTAGAGGTTGCAATGCTCATCAATACCTTGAATAAATGGCCAACACACATGGACGCCAACCAGCTGATCAGCAGAAGAACACGTGACAGAGGAGGGTAAAGTTATATGGGAAACAGAACTGAGGAAGATTATGTAATAATCGAAATGGTGATCAAATAAAACTTCTATTTTTCTTCATTCACAAGTCCTGAGAGTGTCTGTTCATTTACCATATGGTTATCTACTTGTTTCAGATGTGGCACCCAGGCATTTAACCTTTTAAGTGTGAGTGCTTCCCTCCTGGTGCATTATATTAGGTATATGATACTCAAAATATGCAATTTTTTTTTCCTACTTATGCGTGGATAGTTATGCATTTGACCTGTTTGTTTATACAAGGTGCTAGTAAATAAGTGAAAAGTATGTCAAGATTGAAGCAAGCAGAATATAAGTTTCTACATGCACGAAAAGCGCAACCATCAAAATGTGTGAAAAAAGGTCCTCTGTAGGACTAGAATCATGGACGCACTTCTTTTCAAACTACTAGCTACTGCATATGACGTTTCCCTGAATTGACTCCTTGGTGACAGCTTTTTATACACTAGCAGACTAGCAAGTTTGGCCATTTTAATATAGAAATTAGCGGAAATAAATTATTTTTATAGGTTTTTCCAGTGATGATTACTCAGTGCCTTTTAAGTAAGGTACTGTCCCTCTGAGACTGAAATCCTTATGTCCCTCTTTCCGACCATGACGTCCATCTGTTTAGGCGATCAGACTGTGGTGTGTGTCTACAAGTATCACATTGCTCCACAGCAGTAAAACACATTAATGTTTGTTTAAACTTCAGTATATGTATATAAATTGGTATGTGTGCATAAAATGCTACGATCTTGCTCTAAATCATTTATTCAGCGGGGTTTTGTCGCAAGCAACACTACCAAAAATAAAATAGCCAAAGAGGGGGTACTTTTTAATTCTTTGGAGCTGCGTTCTCGGTCTCTCTCTGCCTCACAAGAGGCAGAGAAAAGTAACTAAGGTAGTGTTTGCATGTATTGCCTTTGTCATATGACTCGATTCTCACCTGTGATCACATGTGTGGAACCACCAAGGAATGACTGGAACTGACTGCTATCATCCTGGAGCAGTCAGTTACAGCCTCCCTGCCATGATCACAGTGTGCCCTAAGGTGCTCTGCGATTATTAACCCGTGACGTGCCAGAACGGTCATCCTTCCCCAAAGTAGGGCGTTTTTATGTTGGCCCTGGCACGTCATGTGGAGTTAAAGGGATTGTAATGTGAAAATCTAAACATGCATAGGATTGTTCAGTGTTATGTTATATAATGCATAGTATCTCTTGCAATGTCTGTATCTTTGTATTCTATGGAGTCTATTCACTAAGATCTCCAAAGTTGAAGAAATCTTAGTGAATGGGCTCCACAGAACAAATAGGAACTGGAGAAGTGATAAACTGGAGAAGTCATCTCCACTTTATCACCTCTTTATCACCTCTTAGTGAATCTCCCCCCTGGAATTCTTAAAGCGGAACTACCACCCAAAAAGTATATTGGCCCACATAATTGCACATCTGGAGACTAGCTGCTCAGTAACTGAAATCGCTATTCTTCATGGACTGACAGCAGGACGGAGCGCGGACATCTTGCCATAGTGACGTCTGCACTCCTGCTCTGTCAGTCCCAGCCGGATCTAGGAGGCGTTGCTACGAGCCGGCCGGCTCCAATAGGGATTGACCACGCAGGCGTCACTATGGCAAGATGTCCGCGCTTTGTCCTGCTATCAGTCCTGGAAGAATAGCGATTTCTCTTTAATCTAGTACGAATTCTGGAGACTAATGCTACTGAGCAGCTAGTCGCCAGATGTGCAATTATCTGGGCCAATATAGTTTTTGCGTGGTAGTTCCACTAAGAATGACTATCCTTATACTAGAGCTATGCACCAGTGTACCATATATAAAACGTTATATATATTTGCACAGACACAGGCTGTCCACACTCAGGAGCTTGATAATAGAGCTTAAAAAAAAAAAAAAAAGAAAAAAAAAGAAAAGAAAGAAAGAAGAAAATCAACATTTTGGCCTCAATTGTAAATGAAATGCAGATTAAATAAAGAGCATCTTGAACAATGCTATCAAGCTCCTGATTGCAGTCATTATATTGAATTGTATGTACTATACATTAATTTTGTCTAGTCCCCAGGCCATTTTTGGAAGGGGAGTGCTGTCCTAGCTGTGGCTTTCGATACATAATCAAAACAGTCTATTAAGACACGTCCTTTTACTCAATATTAACAATTTGTACCATAACAAATAAGGAAGTGCAAATATTCTGGTTTTTTTTTTTTGTTTTTTTTTGCTTTTACTCATTTTGGTAAAAAAAAAAAAAGATTCCACGCCAGTTATCTAAATGTATTTTCTTCTTTTACCAATACCTTCTTATTTTTAGATTGGCAAATGACTAGAAAAGAAAATTCTGCAGACTAGAAATGATGCTGTTCTTTATATTTAACATTGAGTGGAATAGTAACTTTTGACCTCCTAAATTTTCTCTGACTAGTATGTCACTGATATTTTTCGGGCCTGTGCATGTAGCTTTAAGTGAATACCAGGGCTCAAAATCTCCACTTGCCACTAGCCAAAAAATGTAACCCTGGCGAGTAGAAATTCAGCCCTGGTGGGTATGTTATGGCTTGCAGTTGCAAGTAACTTTTCAGGTCTGGCTAGTAGCAAAGGACTTAAAATTATAGGCCCTGTGAATACATATATACACACATTTTATATACCCTATACATTTGAACTGCGTTGTATCCTGAGACAAGTAGAATTTACCAACCCTTGCTTTAAAATCCTTATAAGTTATGCTTCGCCAAAATATTGTTTCTCAGTTTGATGGACGTGTTTTTAAGAACCAAGGGGGTAAACGTTTATTTGTACAGGTTTTCGTATTGTACTAAAAAGTGCAATAAAGTATGCATTTCACCCACAAAACAAGCCATTACTAAAATCTAATCAGCTAAAAGAAACTTTTGCTATCATTTTAATGGCCTATTGGAGAAATGCCTAAAAATAAATGGATGGCTTACGATCAAAGTAATTAGTGCCCTTCCAGCTGTTCCAGTGTCCTATAAAACTTATTACTACAAGTTAGCTCTTCAATCTTTGAATAGCCTGCTCAGTTCCCAGTGAACATCTACACTGTTAAACACTGATTACTATACAACACAGAAATGTTGCCATTACATTGGGTCTTATGCATAAAGGCAAAGTTTAGTAAGCCTGAGGCACACCAGCTGCACCACACTGGACAAACAGAAATCCCCATTCATTTCAAATGTGACTTTTTAATCCTTTGAATGCTAGAGATATAGAAATAAATAATGTTCTCCCTGTTAGAGCAGGCCTATTCTAAATGGCACAGTAAATATTTTATATGCAAAAACAAGTGCACAACCCATGGGCGATATTTCATTCAAAAGATCAACAGCTAAAACACACACACACAAATATATACTATTTTATATCAAACATACTGAGACTAAAACGAAAGAAGGAAAGAAAAAGTGACAAGTGTATACAAGGAATACATACGTTAACCCTTTGATTTCCACAGGCATGGGCCATTTCTAATACAATGGAGGCCAAACATACTTTCTATATTTGCTGGGATGGTTCTAATAAAACTCCGATCAGCTATCTCACTGACAGATAATCACAGCTTTGGCTGTCAGTCTATGGTGTTGACAGGCAAAAGTGATTAGCTCTCGGAAAAGACAGTTGATCGTATACCTGTATTAATTGGAGCCATGATAAGAATGTGCTGCAAGAGGGGTGACCAGCAGAATGCAAACCAGTGCACTGGACACTCCTCTGGAAATCAGAGGGTTAAATGTTTGGTGTGTCCCCCACTTCTTCCAGGGGACTGTTTGTGGATGGGACCACACTGATTAGAATATGAAAATCACTTCTGTCTTCTACAAAGGGAGATAAACATGACAGGCGTATGGAAGGGGGGGGGGGGTGTCTAGCATTAAGAATTAACTATTAAGTTTAATTTGTTCCAGATCTTTCGCTGTTACTCTGGTAATTTGACAATTTAACAAGAAGCTTAAAATGGAATGTAACACTTAAACATGTAGCACACTGCACTAGAAGGAGAGTAGACAGAAGGCCTCAGCCTACTCAACACTTATTCCTCAGATATTTCTGTCCATGAGTTCTGACTACCAGTATCTAGTCTCATTCAACTGAAGGTGAACTGAACAGATAGATTTGTCTTGCTTCCGACAGATAAAATGGAAGTTGCCAAGGTTTAATTAAAATGCACAAGTTAATGCTGATGGTCAGTGCTCACTTTCTGATGTACCAAGAGGAGAAACATGAACCCCTCCTTCCACCCTGCCTGAACTGAAGTATTCCCATTTGGTGCTCTGGTTATTTGGCTTTCCTAAGCACACAAATCCATGCTTCAGGGGCACTAAGGGGATATAGAAAAGGGATGGATTTAACCCTTTGAGTGCCAGAGGGGTACGCAATGCATTGCAAAGCAATGCGTTGCGTACCCCTCTGGCACTCAGAGGGTTAAATAGGCCTTGGAGAAAGCAGCATTTAAATTAATAAAAACTTTGTAGCAGTGTGGTACCATGGCTTCTCACTAGAAAAAGATTTATATCAAGTTTATTTTAAATATTAAAAAATCAGTACCGCTTCTTTAAGGTGATGTGCTCTGTCTCAAACATTTAGGATTGCGTTTTGGCAACTCTAGGACAGGGTCTAACAACTGGCAAGAAAAGGTGCAGACTTGTTGGGACAAGCAGGTTATTTGTTTTTTGCACATAGCATAGTTACATTTTGTACACAGGAAAAAGTAAAGCCACTTCCCTATACACCAGTGATTTAGCATTAAAGGGATAGTAATACTTTATTACTACTATCCCCATATTGTACATATTTGTAAAATAATGTAATAGCCCCCAGGCTCATCTCTCAAGCCTTTATGGTTTGAGAGATAACCAAAGGCAAATTTCCCCCCTCCCTCCCCCTTCCCTGAAGTCAGCGTCGTGCTGACTGCAGGGATATCTGGTCTGACTTTAATCATGCGGCTCTGCAGTAGAGCCGCAATCGCATTAGTGACAAATAATTATTTCACTGAAACAGTCTTCTACGTGTGTTTGCAAACCAAGCACATGTAGAAGACCGTTTCAGTGAAATAATTATTTTTCACCAATGAGATCTCGGCTCAGCTGCAGAGCCGCAAGCCTGTCGCATGACAGACTTCCCCTGCAGTCAGCACTACACTGACTTCAGGGAAGGGGCGGGGGGGTAGAACTTTGCCTTCGGTTATCTCTCAAACCATAACGTTTTGAGAGATGAACCTGGGGGCTATTAACTTATTTTACAAATATGTACAATATGGGGGTAGTAATAATAAAGTATTACTATCCCTTTAAAGTCATCAGGACCAAAAAAAAAAAAAAAAAACAGGTTAGATTTTTTTCTACAGATATTTCTATCCGAGTGTAAGTGAGTAGTCAGGGTCTCAATCAATGACAATGATGAATTAGTGCTTAACCGGGGATATCATTAAACCTCAACATGCTTGGGTCGTTATGATAGAAGGTAAAATGGGGCTGGTCAGGAGCTATGTTATTGGAGACAGATCTCCACTGAGCACAAACACCCACCCTATCTAGAGATCACACCAAGATTCATAGAAGACAAAACAAAGCTATAGAGTTGGGGTTACCAAAAACCACTAATACTTCAATCCACAAAGTATAGGAGTATTTGGTATAAATGTAATTTTATTTATACAGAAAAGAACAGATAACTGGAGGCATGAATAAAAAAGGCGGCTTACGTTGCTGTTGTTCCATTGCAAGTTTACACTTGTAGTAGTTGTAGAATTCTCCTCCAAACAGGAAAGAGAATTTGGGATTCTCTTTCTGCTTCTCCATAGTCATGTTCTCAAATTCTGGCCCATTCCTGGCCACAAACTGTGCCAATTTGTCAATGACATTCCGTAGCTCCTGGTCTGTTAGAGAAAACATGCATGTCATAAGCCAGTAAGCCAGTTTTCAAACAAAATAATAAGAGACCTGAGATCTCCAGCTGTTGAGGACTACAATTTGCTTTGAAAATGTAGTCCTGGATAACTGGAGGGCCATAGGTTTCCCATCAACATCAGCTGCCAAGCACATGAGGAATGCTGCAACCTGGACGTGTTCCAAGCATCTAAACTGCAGCATAACAAGTTCAGGTGCGGCTCTCCCAGGAAAAATTGGACCTATGAACAGCACCATACTGGATGATTCCTTTCAGTTTCATGTGAGCTAAGCCTAAAGCAGCAGTCAGACCCCTGAGGCTCACCACTTGTTGGACTACTATGGAAAGTCAGCACAACAGCTGGAGACATGCAAGTTTGCTCCTTTCCTCAAACATGGGACCACATGGGAAATATAATGTCAAAATGCCCTGCTAACATAAAGGCAGCTTTTAACCCCTTGAATACTAGAGAGGTTTTTGAGTACACTGTGGACCAATGTTCTGAGACCTCTAACATTAAAGGCATTGATCTCAATTTACATATTTGAAGTTTTCATTTCTCCCTTATGGTAAATTTGGGGTGGACCAGAATAGCTCCTCTTCATTACCATTAAAAAGTTTGTTGCCACCAGTTTTCTACTGGCTCGCTGAGACACATCATGTGGACAACTAGTGACAATCTTTCATGTGACGGGCAGAAGGAATATTTTATATGTTGGTTAGCATGCTACCTCTAAATAATCATACTGGTCAATAAATGTATGAATCAAATTCTTCTTACTATAGCTGGTATCACATTGAAAAGTTATGTGATACTATAAAATTTGACATATATACTGTATGCATGCTATAGGAGGAATTGGATTAATGCTATTCATATAATAACCAATTCAACAGAAAAATTACTGAAAATATTGAGAAACAAATTGCACCATAAGGGAAATGTAAACGATATCATGGATTTTAATGTGGCCTTTAACATCTTTATGGTCAGAAAGGTACCTCTTTGGCACTCAAAGGGTACATTCGTGAATGCTAAAAATGTCTCCAAAGACCTTTCTATAATTGTAAGAGTTACAAGCCACACTTTCATCAATGGAATTTTTAATTTCTCCCCACGGTACCATTGGTTTGCTCCAAATTTGTCCATACATTACAGGATGCTGTGTTTCATTGCCCTATCTCATTGTGTTTCTCTTTTAATCACCGAGTCCCTGAATTGTGTTCTGAACTTTTTACTCACCGTCTGGAGGTAACGGCACCTCCATGACTGATAACGAGGCCTACACCGACTCAAAACCCTTTCACACCGACCACCGCCAATCACACATCAAAAACGGAAGTGTCGCAAAATAAACTGAGAATACGGCAAATGCCGTAGAAGCAATTCCACAAAGGCCGTATGGGATACTGTGTTACGTGAACAGAATTTTTCTTTTCTCTCTCATTGGCTCGCTGGGTTAACTCCCGGAAATGCTCAAGTGGCCATGTTGGTAATCCCAATCGTGCAAAGTTGTTTGGGGGTTGAAGAGCTGTGGGTAGATGCACAAAGTGGTATGATAGGAAGGTGATAAAGTGGGCATTGTTTCTCCAATGGAATCGCTTTTTCAATTCCTATGTTATTCTAAGGAGCCAATGCACTAAGATTTCTCCAGTTTTGGGGATTTTAGTGAATAGGCTCTATGGAGTAACATAGTAACTGGAGAACACTGCAGTCCTTCCTAGAATCAGCAACAGCCTTACTGCACTCTTACATCTTGTGCTATCATTATTCCTTATTCGGTTTTAAAATGTTTTCACCACTCATCTTAGTATATGGGTTGGATACATGTTGTTGTCCTTTAAAAGCAGACTTAACCGTGTATATGTTTAACCCTCTCACTGCCAGAGGATCAAGCCATTATATGCATACCTGGGAACTCTCCGGATTTGGCCCGGAGACTCCGGTTCTGACAGAACTTTACCGGGTCTCCGGGGCAGAGGCTGATTCCTCCGGATGTGGAGAGTTTCTATTGAAACTCTGCCACATCCGCTTTTTCTCCTGCTGATACTCAGTCCCTAGCCCTCTGAGTGCCAGAGTGGTAAGGAATGCATTGCTTTGCAATGCATTACGTACCACTCTGGCACTCAAAGGGTTAAACCCCCCCCCCCCACTCGCGGCAAGCCCCGCCCCTTTTTGACGCGATTAGCGTCATTTTTGTCACCCCCTGGTGAACAGAGGACTACCCTCCGGGTAGCCCTCGACTGGAAGTTCCCAGGTATGATTATATGTATCCTTTAGGCAACGTTATAGTAATATATGGAAAAGTGTAGAATATGTATTCTATACTAGCATTATGGCACAACGTATTGCATTTTTAGTGCTTCGCTATTTCAGGTCCAAAACTGTGTGCAACATGTTGGAATGCGCTGCGTTACACGACTGACCTTCGTTTGTGAGAATGTGTGTACGTGAGCCTGCATGTGAGCAAGAGCCTGCATGAGCGAGAGCATGTGTTTTGCATGTATTGCATTTTGCGCATAGGAATCCAGTGTTCTGTGTATCGTGTATAGCATTTGGATAGTATTGCCTATAGCATTTGGCATATAGTGTTGTGCCTTTGGTGTATGGTGCTTGCATATAGTGTATCATGCAAAGCATTTGCCTCCAACGTTGGGCATATTGGTTTTGGAGTACTGTGTTTGCCATTTTGTGTATAGCGTTGTGCCTTGGGTGTATATAATGTTTGGCATATGATGTTAGTCATATGGTGTATAGGGTTTAATATTGTGTTGTGTGGATGGTGTATTTTGGATGGGCTGTTGCCTTTGGTGTATATAAAGTTTGGCAAATTGTGTCTTGCATTTGCCGTTCTTCATATTGTTTTTCATTTTGGCATATTTGAGTTTTGCATATTGCGCTTGGTGTATATCGTGCTTTTGGCGTATAAAATGTTTGGTGAATTGCATTTTGAGTTTGGCATATAGTGTTTTGCGTATAGCATTTGGCTATTGCATTTTGCATATTGTGTTTGGCTTATAGCATTTAGTGTGGGAGATCAGTAGGTAAGGGGCATTAGGAGCTGTCCTGATGCCCCTCCATGAGGTCTGACTTTTAATGTAAGTTAATGTAATGTAAGTTAACCCTTTGAGTGCTAGAGAGGAATCCAATGCATTGCACTCAAAGGGTGGAAAAAACCAAAATAAGGTTCACCTCATGGCAGAAGCCATGCCACACACCTGCTAATGTGTATCTCGCTCTCATATATATTATATATGGAGAGAGAAGCTAATTTTGAAGAAACAAAAGCACACACAAGTCTTTGAAAGTTCAAAGTAGAGTGGAATCTCAAGGTTTATTCGATCAGCGTTTTGGTTGGCCACTGGCATCCTTCATCAAATAAACCTTGAGATTCTGCTCTACTTTCAAAGACCTAGATATCAGCACCCAGGCAGATACCCACACTAAGCGGGAGAGCTTCCTCTCTGGCGATTTATATATTTACATATATGTTTTTTAAAAAAATTCTTCAGCACAAAATCAGATTTATTATGGTGGCTCATGTAAGTAACATACAAGCTCTAGGGTGACCACGTGTCCCAAATTGCCAGAACAGTTCAGGATTTTAAAGGGATAGTAATGTTTCATAATAAAAGCAGCTCTAATTAATCATCATAGTATTTGGACTTTGGAGCGTGTTATTTCAATTCTGTCAGAGTTGTAGTTCAAGAGTAATTCAATGACAAAGTATCCCCCTCCCTCCCCTTTTACTGATGTAACACTGCTCAGCCAGATCAGAAGGGAGGTGCCCAGGTAGACTGCAGGGACAATCTTCAATTAAGATAAGGGAAAAACCTGAAAAACTTGTCAAGAGGGGCAGGGCCTTCATTGTTCTCATAGGAAGAAGATTGTCCCCTTCTGTTATCTGTCTGGTCTATGGACTGCATTCCACATCTGAGAAAAGATGGCTTACACTAGGTAAAAGGGGTGGGAGGGGAAACTTTGCTTGTGAATATCTCTCAAACCATAAAGGTTTCAGAGATAAGACTTATATCATTCGTCATGTTTTTTTAATGCCTACAAAATAAAATAAAGATAAAATGAAGTATTACTATCCCTTTAAATGTGTGTCCCATGTCATGGGCATCCCCCTTTTGGGGCAATCCCAGAATGAAGACTCCAGAGTGCAGAGTTCTAAACACTAGAAGGAGAACTGCCCATTGTCTAATGTGACAGAAAGTGATACCTTATAAAGTGATACCTCTGTTGGGGTACAACATAGTGATTCCAGACAGCGAGCTAAACACTAGAGAAAACTGAGCCTTGAATCTAACATCAAACAGGAGTTGCAGTACAATTTTGTTGTGGTGTAATGCTTGTCTTAAGGCTTTAGGTGTCATGTACATTTTCTTGGAGCCCATCACAGACATCGCTTTCTGTCAAAGCAGTCAATGGGCATGATGTCCAGTGTGTACAGTGACCCCTCCCACACTGCTGCAGACAAGTACTTTGCTGCTCTCATCTCCGCAGTGTCCCTGAATGGCAGAATCGAAATATGGTCACCCTAGCAAGCTCTCAGTTCTTAGAGTTTGAAGTCCTTTGCTACAAGCCAGACCTGAAAAGTTACTCACCACTACAAGCCATAGCATACCCACCAGGGCTGAATTTCTACTTGCCAGGGCTAAATTTTCACTCGCCATTGGCTAGTGGTGAGTGAAATTTTGAGCCCTGAAGCTCTGATATAAATAAAACAAAAAGTAAAAAAAAAAAAGTTTATTTTGCTAATATCATACACTATGTATCAAAAATATTTTGTTGGTTGAGAAAGTTTCAATGATTTCTAAAAGCCCTTCATGCCCCGAGTACACCAATACCAAATATTTAGTTTTAGGTACATGCATGGCCTGCACAGACCCCTTAATTAACAAGAGCATAAAAATGGGGGAATTTACTTACTGATGTTCCTTTTCCTTCTGTGTCCCTCCACGGTACCAAATAATGGGTTGTGTCTCCACCCTCCAGCTGAGTAGGACCAATGAAACTTCAAAAGAATGCATCCAGGGAATTATCTTAGGTTTCACTGTTGTCAGAGCTGTACGGAGAAGAAAGTTAAGGGTAAAGTGTGCCGTGGAGGGACATGGAAGAGAAAGGAATACCGATAAGTAAATTCCCCCCCCTTCTCCGTGTACCTTTCCACAGCATCAAATAATGGGGCTTACAAGACAAGTTCCCAATAGGTTGGGAAAATATAACAGAGAAGACAAAGACCATGGCCACATTATGTAAAGGAATTCCTACCGGTTAATGAGGAACAATGGCTTGAAAGCACTTGCTCTCAAATCTGGGGTCGTCAGAAGCTTGAACCTCCAACTGTAGTTCTTAATGAACGTCAAAGACCAGGTAGCTGCTGTGCAAATTTTAATATTAGAAGGAACAGTCATTTTGGCCTCACTATAAACTGTCTTTATACATTCTGTAATCCATTTAGAAATAGAAGCCTTGGAGGCCGAAAGGCCTCTATCTTCTTTGAAAGTAGATAAACAGATTATCTGATCTCCTAAAATAAGAGGAAGTATATCTGTCCACAGCTATGTTATGGAATTGACCCTCCCTTTCATTCCTTGGATTAGGACAACATAGAGGGGAGAATAATCTCCCAATTTAAATGAAATTCAAAAACAACCTTAGACCTGAATGTTGGCTTATTTCTGAGAACTACCTTGTCCTGGCGGATTGCTAAGCAAGATCTAAATTACAATTGGATATAGCTCTAATTAACTTCTTAACCAAATGATCTTCCACATATTGGACTTCCAAAATAGAGGAAAGAACTGATAATTGCACTTTAATAGAAGCTGCATGCAGATTTGTTTCATAACCTTTTTGTAAGAAGCCCAGAATACTGGGATTCAATTAAATTCAAGCCGGTAAAACGTATGTTAGGGGCAAAATGAATACCGGCTGGTATACACATAGTTGACTTTAGGAATTTTATTGCCTGACCAACATGAAGTACAAGTGTTGGTTGCCACAATATTACTTGCGGCCCAACATTCATCTCAGCTTCTTGTTCCCACAACACAAGCTATATAGAGTGAATAATGGGAACATCAAAGGAAACTACCTAATGCCCGATGTTTGACATAGTGAGCTAATAAAACAGTCACACTCCCCCCACTCTCCTAAACATTAACCTGAACAGTACACCACCTAGCCCTACACTACACTTAATATTAACAATAAAGTAAAAAATACTAGCTCTAACACTGTCCCATGATCCTTACCAAATAGCTGTAACAATTACCTTAAAGTCGGAGGTCCAGCAGAGTCTTCTATACCCTAGTCTTCTCCAAGCTCCTTTCTTCTTCAGAAATCTCTTCTGTCCCTGTAAAACAAAAATAATAAATAAAATTCAATGCCCCTGTAAATACCACCACCATAATAATAATAATATTAAAAAAAATCCCCATTGTTGTACCTTCTCGAGCCGTTGCCTGAGCCAAAGTGAGGGAAAGCTGAACAGAGACTGGCATTTATTTGGCCAGTGTCTGTTCAGATTTGTTCCCACGCTTCCATTGACTGGGATGTGGGGTTACTCAGGGCACAGAACATGCCCTGCAGTAACCACACCTCCCAGCCAATCGGCTTCTAGCTGGAGAGGTCACGAATGCAAGTTTCGTTATCCCTCCAGCTAGCCATTCATTGAATAGCTGGAGGGATGAGGAAACATGTATTCATGACCCCTCCAGCTGGAAGCTGATTGCCTGGGAGGTGTGGTTACTGCAGGGTACATTTTGTGCCCTGCCTAACCCCACATCCCAGCCAATGGGAGCATGGGAACAAATTTGAAAGGAGACCAACCATATAAAAGCCAGTCTCTGTTTAGATTTCCCTCACTTTGGCTTGGGCAATGGCTTGAGAAGGTACAACAAACAGATTATTTTTTTTTCTGGCGTTTACAGGTGCATTGAATTAGATTTTTTTTTTTAATTTTTGTTTTAAAGAGACAGAAACGATATATAAAGAAGAAGAAAAAAGCTTGGTGAAGAAGAAAGAAGATGACTTAAAGAGGAAGACCAGGGTGCAGAAAGCCCCGCTGGACCTCCGACTTCAAAGTGAGTGTTTATTGTTAATGTTGTGGGGAATAGTCCATGATATGGTGTTAGCTTTAAAGGGATTAATCCTGTTAGTGCCAGAGGGGTATGCAATGCATTGCATACACCACTGGCACTGAAAGGGTTAATTATTGTTTGGTTTCACTCATGTTTTTAGTGCCTTGGATGTATTGATATGAGACTTGGGGCACCATATCATTATATCCACTGGTCACTAGTGTAGGGATGCCTAGTTGCTCATATGTGTATTGTTTGTTTTACAATGTTCAATTATACTTCTGTGGTTTTTAATGCGCATTAGGAACTCAATGCCCAGGTTTGCTAGACACTAAAATAACACAAAAAAGAGAGTCCTTAACGCGTGTTATTAGCCACCTCATTAATTGAATCGCAAATTTATATGCGGTTTCATTGTTTTCAATGGGAGCTAGTTTCCTACCCGTTGTGCTTTTTTAACAATCAATATTTTGTCATAGCGCAGGTAATAGAATACCAAATTGTGACTAAAACTTACCGAGGTTAGTTTGGTTTTACTAACAGAGGTAATTGTATCTAGCCCTGGGAGTGTTAATAGATCCTAAATCCACCTTTCTGCACCACTTTATAAAGGTTAACCATACTCTGCAGTAAACTTTAGAGGTAAATGCCTTCCTACCCTCAATGATGGTTCTAATGACTGATTGGGACAATATTTTCCTTATTAGTGACTGCTGCTCAGCCTACAGGCCATACATTTCAGGAATCCTGGACTGGGATGGAGAAGCAGTTCCAGTGATAGCAGATGTGCTGATATCAGGATCTTGCAAGGCTGAGATATTGTCATCTGTACCCAATGAGGGAACCATATTCTCCTGGTCCACCTTGGAGCAATGAGGATCACCTCTACTTTATCCTCCTTTATTTTCATGACCACTTCTATGACCACAGGAATTGGAGGGAAGGCATATGCCAGAGAGAATTTGCAAGGGAATCTGAAGGCATCCTGACCCAAGTGGCTCTGGTCCTTCCAGTTGGAGAAATATAGAGGGCACTTCTTGTTTTTTTCCAAGGACATTAGATCCACTTGTGGCTTCCCCCACCTGTCAACTAACTGGTTGAAGAGGTCTTGATTGAGAGACCATTCTCCTGGGTCTACTGGATTTCTACTATTATAATCTGTTTTTTTTCTTCAGGACTCCTGAGATGTGAGAGGCAAAGATGGCATGAAGGATTGCTTCTGCCCACAGAGGAATCATTCTTGCCTCTCTGTACAAAATTATGCTCTTTGTACCTCCTTGGTTCCTCATGTACATTACCGTGGCCTTGTTATTGGTATTTACCATGACTGCAGTTCCTCATAAGTGCTCTCTGAAATGTCTTAGACACTTTCAAACTGCTCTTAGTTCTAGAACATTGATGTGAAGACACTTATGATACTCTTCATGTGCCCTGTTGTTTTTCCAGACACCTCCACATCCTATCATGCTTGCATCAGTGATCAGAATTTCCCAGTGATTGGTCTTTAGATTTTTCCCCTTCTAGAGGTTTGGCTGGGATGTCCAATAGACTAGCTTCATCCTTGCAGAGGCCATTAGAGGGATCCTCTGAAAATTGTTCCCAGAATTTCAATCCCAGAACTTGAGGAAATTCAACTATACAAGTATTAGATGAAGACTGGTCCATTGATGTATATGAGTGGCTGAGGACAGGATGCCTAGGAGCTCCATAAAATCCTGGGCTGTATGAAGAGACTGCCGTCTGAAGATCGATACTCTGTTCCTTATTCTGGAAAATTCTGTCCCGAAACAAGGAAGCTATAGCTATTCTGGTGTCAAGGCTGATCCCCAAGAACACCAGGTTCTGAGATGATGTTAGATGACTTTTGGGCAAATTTATAATCAATTCTGGGTTGCTCAGAAATCTGAGACATTCCCTGGTGTTCTGGGATGACTGGTTGAAGGACTCTGCTACAATAAGAAGGTTGTCCAGGTAAGGCTGCTATACGAACTGCTAGAATATTTGTAAAGATCCCTCGGAGCAGATGACAGTCTGAATGGCAATGCTCTGAAATGTAAACGTAGATTGGAATTGAGAATCTTAGGAATTTCCGATGAGCATGATGGATAGGAATCTGATGATAAATGCCCATTGGCTTCTAATCAGTATCGATCTGTTGCTGTTAAAAAGGCCCCCAGAGGGACTGCCCTAATGAGAGATGATGGGGATTCCCTAGAGAAATGTCTTATCCTCAGGAACTGATTCAGAGACTTCAAATTCAAGAGGCCAAGGCCTTGTTTACTACAAACAAGATTGAATAAATGCCTAAACCCCTCTGACGGATACCCGCTAATTGAATCACTCTGTTCTGAATCAGGTTCCGATCTTAACTCTGGTGAGGCATGGTCAAACTCTAGCGGGTAACCTAGTTCCAGAGTCTGATTAATCCAGGCAGCCAAGCATGGGTTGAGTTTCTAGAATTTGAGGAAGCAACCAAGTCTGCCCCCCTACTGGAAGTGGAACTAGAGCCCACTGTAATTTATTAGGATTGTTTTGTGTAAGAAAACAAATAGAAAAAACTCACATTGCTTGAACAGCATGATTAATCATGTTTTATAAAAAAGAAAATAAACATTGTGATTAAAGTGTGGAGCGCAGCAAGGAAAGAGGGGGAATCTCCCAAAACCTCCAAACTTAGGAAAAAAACCTAGAAATTACACAAGAAAACAAAAACAAATCTGTGCTGCTCCATAATAGTGACATAAATTATAAACCATGTAATGAGCCTATATCGTAAGTGTGCTATAGTATTACTAGCAATAATAATAATTAGGGTTTTAGTCCCATAGATTGGCCAAAAAGAGGATTTTAGTCTTACCTGTTAAATCCTTTTCTCTTAGTCCATACAGTTTACTGGTAACTCTGGGTAGGCGATCCACCCCTTTAAGTAGGCAGGAACAATTCTAGAATTGTATGCAGGGGGTGGAGCCTACCTTCCCTCCTTGGCTGCAGCTAGCCAACCAGCTCCAGAAAGATTTGAGATACTAACTATTGACTAGATAGTAGAAGGGAAAGAAGACTTCTGTGAGCATGTCCCCAAAGGACCCCCACAGTCTACCACAGGAGAGCCAAGTATGGTCCCTTGACAGGGTGGGAGACCAGTAACCTGTATGGACTAAGAGAAAAGGATTTAACAGGTAAGACTTAAATCCTTTTTTCTCTGTCATCCTATACAGGTTACCGGTAACTCTGTGATGTCCAACCACTGAGTTTCCCAGAGGCGGAAAGTAAGGCAAGGACCAGCCGCAAGGCCCCCAAAGTCACCAGAGCAGATATGAACCATCAGAGATAGCCCAACAAACAATGAAGTGTCAACAGACACTGAACAGGGGTAAGAACACCCCAAACTGTTACACAGCACACTGAACTAGAGCCAACAGGGCTCAAAAGTGAAGGAAGCACCAAGAACCGAAGGAAATCCTAGACAGGCAAGACTTCCTCCAGGATTTTCCTCCCAAAGCTGGCGTCAGCTGATACCAGTACATCAACACAATAATGCTTCGAAAAGCTGTGGACAGACGACCAGGTGGCAGCCTTGCACAACTGATCAGCAGAGGCCTGATTCTTGTAAGCCAAAGAGGCCCCAATAGATTGAGTAGAATGAGCTGTGACCCTGAAAGGGACAGGCCTCTTCCTCAGCTCAAAAGCCTTACGAATAGTGGACTTGATCCAAGAAGTAATAGTCACCTTGGATGCAGGTCTTCCTGCCCTAGGACCCTCAGGAATGACGAACAACGCATCTGATTGCCTGATAGACTCAGTGCAATGTACATAAAACTTGATATAACGCACCACTTCTAACAAGTGGAAATCTCTCTCCTTGTCGAAGGTGGGGTCAGGGCAGAAAGAGGGCACCACAATCTCCTGATTGATGTTGAACTCCGAAAATACCTTCGGAAGAAACTCCTGAGAGGTGCAAAGCACTGCCTTGTCCTTGTGAAACACCAAATAGGGTGGTTTTCAGGACAGAGCATGTAACTCCGCAAAACGGTGGACAGACACAATGCCAGGAGAAAAAACATTTTCCACGTCAACAGGCTTAGAGGAATAATAGCCAAAGACTCAAATGGAAGGCGTTGAAGAACGCCCAAAACCAAGTTAAGATCCCACTGAGGACCAGGAATCTTGAAGGCAGGACAAGTATGAGCAACGCCCTGGAAGAAAAACTTGACATCAGGAAGGATGGCAACGCGCCTCTGAAAGAAAACAGAGCAGACGTCTGAACCTTAAGGGAACTCAAACTGAGGCCCTTATCCACACCATTCTGCAAAAAAGCCAGGACAGTAGGCAGATCAAATTCCTGCGACAGGTCCTTGTCAGCACCCAAAGACAGATAGGTCGACCAGACACGATGGTAGATCTTGGAAGAAACAGGTTTGCGGGCACTGAGCATAGTAGCCACCACACCAGAAGAAAAACCTTTCCTCCTCAATATTGAGGATTCAATTTCCAAGCCATCAAGGCTAGACTATGAGCATCCTCCTTCCACAGGTAACCCTGTAGAAGAAGATCCGGACGGCAAGGGAGCCGGAATGGCTCTGCCACTGACAGATCCAGAAGCTCCAGAAACCAAGCCTGGCGAGGCCAGTACAGAGCAGTCAGAATGACTGGACAACTCTCCAGTCGTAATTTCCTTAACACCCTGTGCAACATGGGGAGGGGGGGAAGATGTAGGCCAGAGGAAAGACCCATGAAATGGACATTGCATCTACTGCTAGAGCCAGGGGGGTCTTGCCACTGAGAGCAGAACACTGGAACCTTCCTGTTGTGTCTCGTCACCATCAGGTCGATGTAAGGGGGACCCCATCGCTGAACAATGAGTTGGAACACCTGTGGGTGCAACTCCCACTGTCCGCTGTGTGTTGACTGAGGAAGTCCACCATGACATTATTTACGCCAGGAATGTGCACTGCGGATATGGCAGGAATGTGTTCTTCTGCCCAGGACAAAATAGTCTTGACCTCTAACCAAGCAGTGAGACTTCTTGTTCCACCCTGGTTGTTGATGTAAGCCACGGCTGTGGCGTTGTCAGAGTCTGCCTGGACTGGACAGTCTTCCAGCTGAGATGTCCAATGACGAAGGGCATGAAATATCGGCTGAAGCTCCAACACGTTGATGTGAAGGAGAGATTCTTCCGGAGACCACCGACCCTGTGCACTCAGGCGACCCAGGACCGTTCCCCATCCGGAAAGGCTGGCATCCGTCATCACCATGGTCCAGAAGGAAACAAGGAAGGACTTGCCCTTCAGCAGATTGGAGAGGTCGAGCCACCAGGACAAACTCAGTTCCACATGAAGAGGAAGTGACACAGACGTCAGAAGGCCCGGCCAACCCCTGCACACCTGGATCATGAACCGCTGAAGTTCCCTGGTGTGTGCCATGGCAAACGGTACCACCTTTATGGTGGGAATGAATTTCCCCATGAGAGATGACAGCTTTTTGGCTGGAACTGGATCTTGAGCCAGTATCGCAGAAACCCTGTGGGCGATCTGGTGAGCCACCTCGTCTGTGAGAAACAACATGTTCTTCTGGGTGTCGAAGAGGAGGCCCAGGAAGACCAGACGCTGAGATGGGACAAGATCTGACTTGTCCAAGTTGATTATCCACCTGTGATGGGTGAGAGCATGAATGCATAGCTGAACCTGCTGATGAAGACGTTCCGCAGAAGAGGCTTTCAGAAGCAGGTCGTCCATGTATGGAGTAACTCTGATGCCGTCTCAGTGGAGGAAGGATACTAAGGCTCCCAGGACAGGTTGAAGACCTGAGGAGCTGTCATCAGGCCAAATGGAAGAGCTGAGAACTGAAAATGTCCCTGGTCACAGGGAAACTGGAGGTACTGCCGGCTCTCTGGATGAATGGAAATGTGTAAGTACGCGTCCTGAAGATCCAGAGATGCAAGGAACTCCCCCGGGAACATGGCAGCAATCACCGTCCGTAGAGACTCCTGGTGATAATGAGTCTGGGTCACAAAGGATTGAGATCCTTCAAGTCCAAAATGGGATGACAACCGCCATCCTTCTTGGAGACCACAAAGAGATTTGAATAAAAACCCATACCTCTGTCCTGAGCTGGAACAGCACAGAACAGATGGAGTTTCTCTGCGCCCTGAGGCGTATGAGAAGGAAGAAAGCGAAAGGGAGGAAAAGAGATGAAAGGGATCCTGTACTCTTCCGTCACTACCTGCAAAACCAATGGGTACGACACTGAATCCTCCCAAATGCTGTGACAGTGATGCAGACGACCACCCACAGCAGAGTGTGGACCCGGATTTGATGAGTCATGCCGAAGAAGGCTTGGAAGCCTTGGGCTTGGAGGAGACCTTGGGCTTCCATTGCTGTTTGGGCTTGGAGGAGGTACGGGGAGCTGAGGGAACCGTCTCATTCTGAAAGGAACTAAAATATTGGTTACGCTAAAGCAGTGTTTTCTTCCTAGGAACTAAGGGTTAAAGTGTACTCTTACCCCCTGTAGCCTCATTGATCAGATCCTTGAGATCTGGCCCAAACAAAGAAGTGCATTGAAAAGGCAAGGAGAGCAAAGATTTCTTAGAAGCAGTATCAGCAGACCAGATCTTGAGCCAAAGAGCCCATCTGGCAGCTACAGACATGGTGGAAACCCTAGCCACCAAACAGATGGCATCAAAAAGGGCAGCAGAAACATAGTGCTGTGCCTCAGAACTGGTGGCAAGGAGGCACAACTTATCTGAAGTAGTGTCATGGAGTGTCTAGGAAATTAACACACTGACAAGTACAGATGAACTTAATATAAAACTTTATTAAATACAATGAATGACAGGAGATAAGGCAACAGGCTGGTGGCAACAAATGACACAACAGTAGTATGGTAATGACATCAAGTGGCAGTGGATAGTGGCACACCTTCACGAGACCAGGAAGGAACAGTGGAGTCACTTTCCTTACCCTTCACCAGGCAGGTGGTCAGAAACGGAATGGCCCTGGGACTACACGGTAGATGTGAGGGCAGTGCAGAGCACTACCATACACAGATAGAATGGCACACCTTCACAAGACCAGAGAGGAACAGTGTAGGCACTTTCCTCACCCTTCACAGGACAGGTGGTCAGAAACAGAATGGCCCTTGGACTACACGGTAGATGTGAGGGCAGTGCAGAGCACTCCCGTACCCGGATAGGATGACACACCTTCACGAGACCAGAGAGGAACAGTGTAGGCACTTTCCTTACCCTTCACAGGACAGGTGGTCAGAAACGGAATGGCTCTGGGACTACACTGTTGATGTGAGGACAGTGCAGAGCACTCCCATACACACAGTCGGCAAGAGAAGGAGCAGACCAATATCCCGACAGGGGATACACTAGGCGGGTAGCCAGATGGAGGATAGGCTAGGCAGCACAAACTGGTACGGCCACGGGAGGTCAGACACACAGAGTGACCGACAAGCGCTGCTAACAGAAGCAAGCACAGAGTGGAAGACACAGGCAGCATGGGAACCAAACCGAGGCATGGAATGGTCACGGAGAACAACACGGAGAGTAAACCAGGAGGCAGCCAATGATCAAAACCGAATCGGTTAGTAAGACGTTGCCAGTGGTCATAGCCGGAATGGGTTGTCAGTCGTAGCCAGAGGTCAGAACCGGAACTGGTAGTCAGACATAGCCAGGAGTCCAAACCGGAACGGGTAGTCAGACGAGCCATGAGTCAGAACCGGAACGGGTAGTCAGACGTAGCCAGGTAATACACAGGAACGGTAATGGACCAACACAGCAATAAGCTCAGGTACACCACAAAAGGGCACTGGAAATGACACAGTCTGAGGTTTAAAAACCCTGACAGGTAGGTGGAGCAATGACCTCATCAGCGTGGTGCCCAATAAGAATAGCGACTCAGGGAGAGTGACAGCTAGGAAGTAAACAATGTCGCTCACAGGCAATCACGGGGCACTTCAGCAGTGGCAAAGATGGACTTGAGGGAGACCTCAAGTTTCTTGTCAGTCCAGTTCTTTAGGGCAGAAGCATCAGACACTGGCAAAGCAGTAGACTTGGATAGCCTGGAGATAGGAGCATCCACTGTAGGAGGATGAACCCACTGAGCAAGCTCTGCCTCAGAAAAGGGATAAAGCTTAGAAATTTCTTGGACACAGAAGGTTTCCTGTCCGGAGACTTCCACTCTTCAGACACAAGGCGGTCAAGAGTGGGGTTAGGTGGAAAGCAAGTAAGGGGCTTTTTAGGCTCCTGAAAGACATCAGAAGGGTCAAAAGGAACCTCCCGCACTAAGGGAATGTTCAGGGTATTTAAAACGGCCCTGATTAGGCCCTCAGCTGAGGGCTCAGGTTCAGCCTCAAAAGGGTCCCCAAAAACCTGAGAGGAGCCCACCGCAGAACATTCCTCAACATTTCAATCCACCAACAGTTCCTCCTCAGAGGAATCTAACACGTCAGGTACACCCTGAGGCTTTGGCAAGGAAGACTTGATGAAGGAGGGGGTCTGCCAAGAATGAAAGACCCCCTGTAACTGGGATGGAAAGAGTTGCAAAATGGACCTGAGGTCCCTAGTAGCAGCCTTGAGCTTTTGCACCCAAACTGGCTCTAATGCATGGCTGGAGGTCCTTGGGAGACTCTCAGGGACATCAGAACATGCTGGGCATAAATGACCTGAGAATTCTCTAGGTAACCCTGAATGACAGGAAGAGCAATACGCAATAGGGGATACAGAGACCCCAGCATCCCTAGTCTTAGGTCTGGCCCCAAGCTCCAATGGTATAGACATTCTCACAGTGTCAAAACCTTATTGTATAAGAAATCACCCAATTACAGTGTGTATGATTGAAGTTTCACCCCAGAAATCGCTAAAATAGACTTATCTGGCAGAAGGGTTAATCAGCAGAGGAGAAAAGGAGAGTCCAAGCCCTGCATAGGATACTCCTTCTGGAAAGATCACAAAATGGCTGCCGTGTCGGGAACCAATCAGAAACGAGCATGCAAAGCAATCGCTCATGGGAAATGTAATTTTCCCAGAAAAGTACCCCAAACAGTGCCCGAAGTCCCCTGAGCCCCCCCAACACACTAGAAACATGAACCAGATTATATCACAAGGGCAGACAAGTAAAATGAACCCTCTCTGAAGTCGCTAGGTTAAACGGTTGCAGAGATATGTCCCAAACTGTACAGTCCCATATGAGTGAATGGAGCAATGGCGCCTATGTGGTAAAGCGCGCCCTTGGAACTCAAATTTTACAAAATTGAAGGTGTAATATTAAAAGACATAAAACATCACTAAAACATTTTAGGATACCCTAAAAACACTGAACCAGTAGGAAAAGTGTCAGAACCCCCCCCCCCCAATGAATGCCAAACCAGCAGCTAAAGGGTTAAATACCACATACCAAAAACATGTGGACCTGCAGCACTCAAAGGGTTGCTCACCTTTCCTGCAGATCTTCTGTCTTCAGATTACCATGTTTAAAGAAGAAGCCTCGGTGGGCAACTCCTGAGGAAAGAACTTGTAGCCAAGATTTTCCCCCCAGGGCTTAAGGTCCACAAAAAGCCCCTGGTCACTGTGCTAGCCACATCTAAGGGCATTGTCAGTTATGGTAATCCGCCTAATGGTGGTATTCTATTTCTAACAGAAAATAAAAAACTTCTAAAGCTATAGCAGAACTGTTCTCTTGCCTGTGTTATCTTCACCAAGGAACAAATCTTTCTGGAGCTGGTTAGCTAGCTGCAGCTAAGGATGGAAGGTAGGCTCCACCCCTGTATACAATTCTAGAATTGTTCCTGTCTTCTTAAAGGGGAGGATTGCATACGCAGAGTTACCAGTAACCTGTGTTGGACAACAGAGAAATATGTTTAAGCTCACTCACCCCTCCAAGGTACCCTATTTAGAGTGAGTCCTAAACAAAACCTATACACATGGCATTAAAAACATTTACATTATAAAAATACTCTTCTAAGGAAACACATCAGCAGGCCAAAAATATTAAAACAGATTAAAAACATTAATAGTGCAACTATAATGACCCCCACTGTAAGGACTCACCCATTATCCAGCTCGCTTACCCCACCAAGGTACCCTATTTAGAGCGAGTCCTAAACCTAACCTTTGCCTAGCCTTTAATTACAGTTTATTCAGAAGAGTTCAGGTGCCTTGCAGTGGGGGAGTTGGTCAGGGCCTATTTAAGAGGATTGGTAGTTTTCTGATCCTTTTGGGTCCTGGCTTTCTTTGCACACTGTGACTGGCACCTGCTGGATAATGGGTGAGTCCTTACATGGGGGGGGGGGGTTATTATAGTTCCACTATTAGATATTTTTAATCTGTTTTAACATGTTTGGACTGATGACACGTTTGTTTAGGAAAATCTTTTTATAATGTAAATGTTTTTAATACTATGTGTATAGGTTAGGTTTAGGACTCGCTCTAAATAGGGTACACCTTGGCGGGGTGAGCAAGCTTAAACATATATTGGCCAATCTATGCGACTAGAACCCTAATTATTATTTTTATTGCTAGTAATATTATAGTACACGTATGATATAGGCTCATTACAGGGTTTATAATTTATATCACTAGTATGGAGCAGCGCATGTTTGTTTTTGTTTTTTTGTTTCTTGTAAGAAGCTCTATCAGGGAAGTCCCTTCTGAAGCCCTGGATTGGGAAGAGCCCCCTCTCCTCTGGTCAAATGGTTTACCAGGCTTGTATCTCCCTCCTAGCCTCTCAAAAGGACAGGCCCCTCTAGTACCTAGAGGGAGAGGATGTCTGCCTTCAATCTTGGGAAAAAAGAACTGCTTCCCCCTGAGGTTCTCTTGATGATATTGTCAAGCTGGTCATTGAACAGAAATGACCCCATAAATAAAAGGGTAACTAACTTATTACAGCTCCCCAAGGTCTCAGCCAAAAAAATATTGTGAAACAGACAGTGCCAATAGTTCTATAATATCTAGGGAGGCATCACAGAAGAGATTACTTGCCTCCTTGATGCTGGCTACTTCTTTCAATAGCTTAGCTCAATAGATAGAGGATTCAATCTTCTCCTTTAATTCATTTAACAGTATACGCATGGTACGTGCTACACAAGCCATTGTAGTGCCTATTTCAAGATTCCATCCCCAAATAAAAATACTTAAGGTGTGAGGCGCTGTCCATTTTTTGATCCATCAGATCCCTCAAGGATGCTCCATCCTTCAGAGGTAAGGGTGGTCTCGTAGCTAAATAGGAAATGGACAAATCTACTTTGGGAGGAGTGACCCATGGTTTACCTTTGGTCTTCAAAGGGGTATGTTCTAAGAAATGTTCTCTGTACCAAGGATCTCTTATCCCCATTATTCCATTCTGAATTGATTAAAGGGGAACTCTCTCGTCTAGTAAACCATGTCTAAAATAAATCTGCCATGCTAAAACTTTTTGAATCTGGATGTAAAAAAAATGCAGTATTTTCAGAGATTTGGAATTTTTAATTCTGTCCCAGTGATGTCAGTTCAGGACAGGCTGTCAATCTCACTTTCTTCCCCTCCCCAGCTGTTCCCAGTTACCTCTTCCTCCTCTGACAGAGGAATCCAGCATATGAGTCAACGCACTCTCAAGGAATTCTTGGACCTGTGTAGGTGTGGAGTTACGTGCCACTTTGCACAGACATTCTGAGCACAATTTTACTGCATATCCTGCACGCCTTCTGCTTTGGAGGAGTTTTATCTTCTTTTCCCTCTTGGAGGACTGTGACTTCTGAGGAGTAGCCATAAATATATATAGCAAGAGCTGCAACTTGTAAGATACAGTACAAGGATCTATGTTAAAGGGATAGTAATGGTTAAAATTCAGTTTATTTAATCTCTCTCCTGTATGGTTTGAGAGATATACTTCGCTAAAGTTACCTCCTGAGAGAAGTCCACGCTCTAGCTGACAGCTGCAGAATCCAGTCATTTGACAGGATGGAGGTTCTTCAGCAGAGCTGAAATAGCGCAGTCTCAGCATGAATAGTTCTTTGAAATGGTCTAGGAAGTGTGAGACCATTCCAGTTAAGTATTAATGTTGAGATCTTGCGATTTCCATCCTGTCAAATGACTGTATTTTGCAGCTGTCAGCTAGAGGGTGGACTTATCTCAGGTAACTTTAGCTATGTATATTTCTCAAAGCATAAAGCAGAGATCGATATCTGGCCAATGAGAGTGTTGCAGAGCTTACAGACAGACCAGTGTGGAGGAGGATCTCCCCTGTATACTCTTCGGCACGCGTTTTGCCGATCAGAGTGAGGAGAACACATCAGAGGGGGAAAAGTAAGTTGGAAAACTGGATTTCTATAGCGAATTTAAAAAGGCACAGCATTGTTGATATTAAAAGTTTGCTTTAATCTGTTAGTCTTAGTTATAAGGTGAAACATCCCCTTTAAATAAATTCATGCTGGCGAACCCGGAAGCCCTTCCACCCGGCCTGAGAAACTAAAGAAAGCTGGCAGAGGCGGTGGCATCCAGGAGAGAGAGAGTGCTACAGCTTGGGACACAATCAGCAAACCGAGCTATGGTGTCTGCACTTTAGAATGGCCATGTCCACCATATGAGGGGAACATAGGGCAACAAGGTGAGCCAAACAAGAACTTCTCCTGGCTAGAGATCCATATTGTGGCTCCAGGAGCTTATGCTGCGGACATGAAACTTTAATTGTAGAAGCATAACAGGCACTAAGAAAGGCCTGCCAGCTGGGTAGGACCAACGAAAATGGATAATTCCCTGGATTCATGGTTTTGAAGTTTCATTGGTCCTTGATGATGTGAAAAGGAAAACAGAAGAAGTTTGGGGCCAATCAGATGCCTCCCTGATGGTATTGCATGATGGATAAGTATCTGCATGTACTTTTCAGCACTGAGGAGACTATTAATTATTACCAAATCCTCAACTGCATTTACAGAAATGCAGCCCCAAACTTGCAAGGATCCTCCACCACGCTTCATTGTTGCCTGTAGACACTCCTTCTTGTACTGTTCCTCCAGCCCTTCGTTGAATAAACTGCCTTCTGCTACAGCCAAATATTTCAAACTTTTGACTCATCAGTCCAGGGCACCTGCTACCATTTTCTGCACCCCAGTTCCAGTGTTTTGGCCTTGGTTATATGTCAGAGGTATGTCTTTTTGGCTGCAAGTCTTCCATGAAGACCACTTCTATCAGTCTTCTTCAGACAGTAGATGGGTGTACCAGGATCCCACTGTTTTCTGCCAGTTCCGAGCTATGGCACTGCTGGATATCTTCTGATTGAGAAGGGAAGCATGATGTGTTTCATCTGCTGCACTGTTTCCTTGGCCAACCACTGCATCTACGGTCCTCAATGTTGCCTGTTTCTTTGTGCTTATTCAAAGAGCATGGACAGAACATCTGGAAACCCCTGTCTGCCTTGAAATTTCTGCCAGGGGGAAACCCTGCTGATGCAGTATAACTACCTTGTGTCTTGTTGCTGTGCCCAGTCTTGCCATGGTATATGACTTTTGATATGAAACTGTCTTCAGCAACCTCACCTTGTTACCAGAGTTTGGCTGTTCCTCACCCAGTTTTATTCCTCCTACACAACTGTTTCTGTTATTGATTGTGTTTCAACCTATATATTAAATTGATGATTAGCACCTGTTAGGTATAATTGTTTAATCATACAGTTGACTATATGCCTATAAAATCCCCAACATTGTGGTAGTGTACCTAGAAGAACTGATGCTGTTTTGAAGGCAAAGGGTGGTCAACACCAATATTGATTTGCGTTAGATTTTTCTTTGGTTCACTCACTTTGCATTTTATTAACTGATAAAAACTATTAACATGTCTATTTTGAAAGCATTCTTACTTTACAGCATTTTTTTCACAGTACTGTATATGCTGAGACCCAATATGTATCGTTGCACAAATATATGTCCTTCCCTGGGGCACCAAATTGGTAAAAAAATAACAGTTTTTGTTGACATTTTTGTGGACATATTCAAAATGCACTATAGGTAGTTTGAAGGCACAATTACATTATAATATAATAACCCTATAGAACTGATAAAGGGAATGGAGTATCTGAGTTATAAGGAGAGTCTAGCCAAACTAGGGTTGTTTGAATTAGAGAAGATACATATAAGGGGTGATAGGATTACCATTTACAAATATATTCAAGATAAATACAAAGATTTCTTCAATTAACAATTTACCGTAGTCTAATAGGTAAGCAAAGAATAGGCCATCCATTAAGATAAGACAAAAGGCGCTTTCAACTACAACAAAGCCATTGATTTTTATTTTTTTTTTAATACAATAAAGGCAATAAAAGTTATGAAATTCTTTGCCTCGAGATGCTGTGCTTGCAGATACTGTGACTGCTTTCAAAGGTACTAAAAGTTGCTGAAAACTACGGAATTTCTTACCTTATTAATTAGCTACTATTCCATGGTGAAAAAATGGCATCCCATTAGTATGGGTTGACTTACCGTATTGGGTGCAAGAAGGACAAACCTCCACTTTCATAGTTTCTTTTTTGAAAATTAACTCTCTGCACTAAAATGGTCATACTTATTAGAGGATATAAGGAAAGTAGTGCATGGCATACCATTTTGGAAAGTGGACATTCACCTGCATCCGATGACTAAAATCTTTGAAATCTATTGAGTGTTCTACTATATTCAGTACATGCTACCAGTTCAAGAAAAATGGTACCCCATTTGTATGGGTTGACATACTGTGTGGTGTGCTAAAGGCACTAACCTACACCTGCCACTTATCTTATTTGAAATTACCTGCCTGCACTAACTAAAATGGTCATAATCATTAGAAAGATGAAGAAAATGTATACAAAGTTTACTATTTTGAATGTAGACAACCAGTCTCATCAAATGAGGGGTCATTTGCCTTTCTAACACTAAGCTAGTGTGCACAACTAGTTCTAAACTTGTACGTGTGGATTTGTGACTACCTGTAAGCAGTAGAATGGTGTGAGTAGGTCAGACAGTGTATGTGGGGATCTGTGACTACCTGTGGGTAATGGAACCAGGCTGAGGGGATTCAGTGTTTGTGGGGGATTCATAACACAGTAACATAGTTGATGAGGCTGAAAAAAAAAACAAAAACACATGCATCTTTCAAGTCCAGCCCATGCCAAAACAATGGAACTGGTATGGATGTTCAGACAGTGCATATGCAGTTCTGTGACTACCAGTGGGCGGAATGTGTTTGCTGCTTTGGAGTCAGTCTTGAAATATTCTCTTCTTGAAGCAAAACTGAAAATGGCTTCAGGGTTTTTTAACCCTTCCTCAACAAAGGACATTGTCAAAGGATGTATATTGGATGATCTTTGTCTTCTTCAATCTAGTCAAGGTTGTAAAACCAAATGGATATCGCACTTACACAAACTGGTCAATTTAAAAATTATTTATTTAGAACAAAAAATAGATATGGGAGACTAGACATTGTTCAATCCTTTAGGGAGTTAAAGGGTGTCCAACTTTAAATTTAGAAGGGTTAACAGTTTCTCATTGTTAGAGGTGAAGAACACATTGCATGGCAGGCACTGTGTTGTCACACACCTCTGGCAGTCAAATGGTTAAAGTACAGATGTTTTTTTTCCCCTCCCTATATAATTAACCCTCAGTAGCATCAGTCGTGTGTTTATATACACAGAGCTGTTGCTAGTTACTAACTGAAAGGCTTCAAGTCCCAAGTCTTGTATTAAAATCCCAGATAATAGTGTACTACTCTCCTGATCTCTCTAATTGTATAGTGTTAACAATCTAGCAACACTCCTCTATTAACATTAAAAACTAAATAACTGCTTGCTATTGTATAATTAATACAGACTTCTAATAAGTTTCTTTTTGATAAATTTCATTATGAGCATCATTCAGAAATGAGAATAGGCATTAAATAAGTAACTTAATTTTATTTTTCTGATTCTTTCAGGACACAGCCCAAACACAAGCAAATAAAGAGACAAATTTCACAGTACAAAAAAAAAAATCTATTCCCCTACCCCATGAACAATTAAAAAATAAAACAAAAAATCTTTATACAGTACGAGATTGAAAATCTGTTTGTAAACACAAGAACTGTTTACCAAACGGCTTTATTTTCTTTTGTGATAACGTTCATATATACATACACGCTAGCGCATTTCTATGTACACTCTGCCAATAAATAGGATAATTCTACACATTAAGCCAGTGTTTTACCAAATTGGGGGTTATGGGGAAAGGGAGGATGTCAAGAGAGGTGTGGAAAAGACAGCATGCACGAGAAGCTGTAAAGATATGCCTGGACATGAGCCTCTGGTACTGACAAAGAACATGAATTCACTAGTGAATTTTTACTCCATTTTTAATCCTGATCACATGAGTAAGAATCATTTTTTTTTTAAGATAGTATCTAAGGCTAGGTAGAGCAGCTTGCAATGGAAAGCAAATTCCTAGGCTAGCCCACCCAGGATGCTCTGCATATATGCATGTACAAATCAGGATGTCCAACTGTCTGCATGTGTACAATATAAGCCCCACACGACAAACCCTGTAGCCCATATATTTATGTTTTACAGATTTGGCTCACAGCACAAAATAATTTGAACAAAGTGAATGCACTGTATATATATCAAAGGTTGTAAATTGCAACATATTTGCTGTTGGACTATAATTTCCATCATCCCAGCCACCCAATGGCTGGCTGGGGATGATGGAGGTTGTAGTCCAACAAAAGCTGAAAATCTTCCATTTGCTGACCCATGGCATACATTGATTGATGACAAAGTTGTAGAACAGCGGTTCCCAGCACATTTGTTAGAGTTGCGTGTTGCATGTTTCCAAACATACTCATTAAGTTAGATTTGTTTTAGGGTCTAAGTCTCAGTGACCACTATTTGTGGAAAAAGCACCAAATTAAAAATAACTTTGAGTTTCTCTATAGTGTAAAGTAATAAAAAACAAAACAAAACAAAAAAAACACTATGTGACCACGATCATTGCACTTTTGAAATTAAAACTTGTATTGTGCTGTGACAATAATTTGGTTTTGGGATTAATGGTTGGAAGCACTGCACTGATGATATGATTGGTGGATTCACATCTCAATATTGTGATTGCTCATTTCTTCCTCAAGACAACATTGAAATGGACATTAAAATCAGATAAACCTAACTACATTTTTTTATTTTGCCATTTGACTTTAGACTGAATTTAACTGCATCTTTTGGTGTAAAACATGGTTAAAGGGAACTATAACCAAAGCATGTGCAACTTGTAACGAGTTAGGTGCATTTTATAGAGCAGCCAGGTATATCTAATTTTTGCTTTTTGTTTGCAGTTTCCCAAATTCAGTTCTCTCTGTTGAAGTCGCACCTCATCACAAAAGTAGCCATCAGTGTACCTTTGCAGCTCATAAGGGACACTACAAGTCTTTATTAGATTATAAATTAAAACTACCAGAGATCAAATGCAAATGAAACAGTAAATATATCTATACCAGACTGCTGTATGAAGGACACCTAACTGGCAAGGTCTTCTGATAAAGTAAGAACCATTTATTCTAAAGGCATAGTTCTCCTTTAAAGGGCTAGTGGGCATGACAAAATGTTAATATGGTAACCTTTTAGGGAATATAGCTTAAGATGTGCACAGATGCAATCTTCAAAGTTACTATTACAAGGAACTGCATAAAGGGGTTGGTTGGAAGAACCTATTACCATTTGAGATTACAACCAATGTACACCCCTCCTATTTTCATCAGTCATCTCTTTTAATAAACCAACTGGAAACCCCCTTAAGGTTTATTTAAAGAGGAAAAACGATATCTTGAATAAAAATTATTCATATACATTTAAATGTCGTGTACACCAAGGCAACATTTGATGTAAGAAGGAAAGAAAAAAAAACAACAGTAAGGGGGGAAATGTATTAACATGGACTAAACATTTATCTGTCACTAGGTTTATATAAAAAATTGGTTCACATAGGTATAAAAGGCTTTTGCACATAAAAACTCTTTTTGTTCCACTTATGAGAAAACTGTTTTCCTGTATGCATTTCTGCGCACAGCTAAAAATTTTGTTGTAGATAAAAAAAAAATGGTGACAAAAAAGGTGCAGAAGTTTCACAATTGAGATGTAATGAGCTTAGTAGGCACGTATAAAACTCATGCAAATGTATTTATACATCTGATCTAGCGCAAACACAATGAACCAGTTACTGCAATGGCCTTAGATCCCTCTGAGTGCCAATGGGGTGTCAAACATATTACAAATTAAATTAGAGCCCTTCCCATTTCAATTAACAGAAACATAGCCTATAGAATAATTCGCTAGGATGTTTGTCAGAAGCCGTCATGCACAGTAGAGACTGCCCGAATGCTGGGAGTTCTGTGCTGGGAGCATTCTGTGCTTTCAGGCAGTCTCTATTGTGCATAATTGCATCGAGCAAGTGTGGCGACGCAAGACTGCATCGTGTGGCGCAGTGAGGTAGCGGCCTCTTAACCCTTTGAGTGCCAGAGGGGTACACATAGCATTGCAAAGCAATGCGTTGTGTACCCATCTGGTACTCAAAGGGTTAACATTACCCTGACCTTGGCCCGTGTACACGGGCTTTTACACTAGTATCTCATATTTGTCCTCGCACTGCACTTATCAGGATCATGCATAAATCAAAGGCCTGCACTCTAGGTTCAAAAGAAAACTGGAGAAATTCTTGGCCAAACCAATTGCCCCCCTTGGAAAGAAACAAACATCCACATTTATTTAACCCTTAGCTTGCCAGAGAGGTATCCAACACACTGTCGGATACCTCTCTGTGCCACAAAGGGTTAAATAAGGCCTTTATTCTTTTGAATGCTAGAGAGGTCTCCAATACCTTGCACAGCAATGCATTGGAGAATTCAAGAGGTTAAAGCCCCATTTAAAACAGCATGCATATTGGGAATGTGTATTAAATGACTAGGATGCAGATGGTTTGCTCAAGATTTACTCTCCACTTCTAAACACAGGGGCCTATTACTTGTTCACAGGAAAAGAACATGCCTGTCTTCCTCTGGATCGACAAAAGAAGCTATGTGGAAAAGGTTGAATTTGATGGAATTTTGTCTTTTTTTAACCCTTTGAGTGCCAAAGGGGTACACAATGCATTGCTTTGCAATGCGTTGCATACCACTCTGGCACTCAAACCTAATCAAATATGCTACATTAATCACACATTTTAGGTCTTATGAGCCACAGTAATATTTGCTTACAAATGGAGAATAGCTGCACTTGATATTTAAGAGTAGGTCATGCAGTTTTATTTAGGTGTCACTATTCCTTCAACCCTTTGAGAGCCAGAGAGGTATCTAATGTATTGCAACTCAATGCATTGTATACCTTTCTGACACTCAAAGGGTTAAATCAGTTCAGAAAAAAAGTGTACCATCACAGACTAAGCAAGATAGACAGGTGGAAGGGTTTTGTTTTATGATAAAAACACCAATTTTTTTTGTTCAAGTGCAACCAATCCCAGATCCATTTAAAAGAAACTGGTCACTCCAAGGCTGGGTGGGCAACATGAGGCCCACCAGCTGTTGCCCAACTATACAATTCCCTTCATCTCCCACCAGCCAATGCAACAAAAGCGAGGGCCTCAAGTTTGCCCATTCCTGTTCAGTGGGCCCTCTGCACAAAAGAAAACGTAGAGCAATTCTGGGGACAAACCACCCACACCAAAGTGTGTCAAATCAATATTCCCCAAATTCCCTTTGATACAAATGGGGCTTGTAACCCACTGGCTGAGCTACTACAGCAGCAGGGACAAAGAACCAGGGCCCAAAGTAAAGAGTTGGAGATAGACCTCTCTAGCATTTGAGGGGTTAAAAGCCTGCAGTGACTCAGTTAGTAGCACCTGAGATACAAACATGTATAACGCATAGATAAACTACATATACCATGCTTCTATTAAACCTATTAATCCTTTGAGTGCCAGAAGGGTACGCAACACATTTCAAAGCAATGCTTTGTGTCCCCATCTAACACTCAAAGAGTTAATCACAGTACATGGTGCTGGCAACTGTGCTTTCTACAAGCCACATATAAATGAATGCAATTTTTTGTTTATCCGCTAGAGGGCATAATTGCTTGTTTTTTTTTTTGTTTTGGTTTTTTTTTTCCCTCCCACATAGAGTCCCAATTACTTGGACCTTATTCACGTCTTTGATCATTGTCCCATTGAAATAAAACTATTTAAAAGAAAAATACAATTTTCAAAAATGTTACTGTCAAACTGACCCTATTATTTTATATAAAAAAATCCCATATAATTCCCTATTAAAATGCGGTTTTCTACAGATTAAGAAAAAAATATTTTTTTTTCCTGTAACAATTTCTACAAAGCAGGTTGCAATTTGTTAATTTCATAACTTATCACCTTCCTATAAAGGGCTGTATTAACCCTTTCAATAGAACACAGCGTCTTTAAAAACAGCTTTAAAACAATACAGACGTGGTTTTAAAACAATTGATTGGCTTCCTACATATCAAATACACAACCTGTTTTTGAACATAAACTCTAATTTAAAATGGAACTGTCACTTTATATTAAATATATTATTTTAAAAGCTCTCAAATAAACTATATGTTTTGCTAACTTTTTTCTTATTATTTCAAACAATAGTCAGTTAATGAAAATAATACACACCAGTAGGAAGTGGCAGTTGGGATAGGGAACTGTATGGAATGTTGGAATCTGACTGACATGCCTGTCAGATTTGCATTAACTGACAAATTACACCAACTATCTTGAACTATTGTTTTTAATTAGAAAATGCCTAGCAAAAATATAGTTGCTTCTTAAATTTCTTTTAGAATCCCCTTAGCAGTATGAAACTTGACACTTCTTTAGCAACCCATAGGACCATATGCAAAAGGTGAAGCAGTTCTGGGGCAAACCACAAGCACCATAGGGAGAAAATTAAATATCCATTAAATTATCTGCAGATTTAAATGAGGCTTTTTAACCCATTACATGCTAGGGGGTATGTAAATCAATGTGTTGGAAACCTATCTAGCATCCAAATGGTTAAAAATCCCCATTAAATTAAATGGGAAATTGCAGATGTTTTATTTAACCCCCTACAATGCAGATGGTTTGCCCCAGAATTGCAATGTGTTGGAAACCTTTCTAGCATTCAAGGGAGTTAAAATCCCCATTTAAACCTTTGCATGCCAGAGGGGTATACAATTAGCAATGGCACTCAAGGGGTTAATGGACATTTAATTTATCCTGTTTGCTCTTATTTTTTTTTTTTTAAAGACATGCGTCCTAGAATGTTAGTAAAACTCCTTAACCCCTTAAGAATCACAGAGGAGTGCAACACATTGTGGTCCTTAAAGGCTTAAGGCCAAAGACATCAATGGACCAGTCGTGATAACAGTGCTTGATAACATGAGGCCCTTCAGCTTCTATCAAACTAAAATTCCTGTCAGCCACTGGCTGGTAGGAAGTGAAGGGAGGTGTAGTCCAGCAGTAGTTGGAGAGCCTCATCTTGCCCATGCCTGTGATAACAGCCCAGTTTAACCTTTTGAGTGTCAGTGGGGCACACAACTCAAAGCGATAATCAGTAATTTGGGATATCTTTGACTAAAGAACACAATGCACTGGGGACCTCTAACATTCAATTGATTAGAATCCCCATTTAAATCAATGGGAATTTTGGCATGTTTTATTTTCTACCCCTGTGAGGCACTTGATTTGCCCCAGACTTGTTTGAACATCAGCCCCAGTATCACAATATTAAAGTGGAAGGCTCACTTTGTAACCCATAGTTTGTTTTGAAAGCTTTCAAATGCATCTACATTCATGATGGTCATTTTTTATTTTAAAAAATAGTAAAATATACTCTCTCTCTCTCTCTCTCTCTCTCTCTCTCTCTCTCTCTCCCAGTCACTTGACGGGTTCTAGGTCATGCAGAATAGTTTCTGTTCCTCCGCGTGGCAGCGGGGGACTGCGGCAGTATCGCAGTGATCCCCAGAGCGTGCTGATCTACCACTGCTTTCCCCTCCACAGACGTGCTTTTCCTTCAACCGCCGCACAATCTGCTAGGAGGCATTGCTCTCTGTTTCCATGCGTGTTATGCACACAGGGAGCGATGCATCCTAGTAAATTATATATAGAAAGATATACAAAACTTATTTGTCAGTTAGTACAAATCTGGAAGGTGCTGCCACAATACACCACAACTGTCACTATCTACTACAAACTATTAGCTCTAGTGTAAACAGATAAAGAAAGCTAAATATTGCAAACTATTGTTAAATATAAGAAAGGTTTCAAAAATATAGGTGATTTTGAAAGCTTGCTCAAAATTACCTATGTTTCAAAGTAACGGTTCCAGTTTAATGTGTGAATGGTTAGTGACTAGAAGGAACATTGCTAGGTTCTCAAAAGACCTGGGGCTTGGGCCACCAAATAGCATCATGACCATTAGGGAAAGCAGCAAAGGATTGTACCATTAAACATTCAGAGCTGGCAACAAAATTCAGAGCTTGGAATATCAGACCAGAGGCTTGAGCCCATAACTAGCAACACCCCTGGTGGGAGATGTTCTAAATGGCGATGCTGTGGCTATGTGTGTCTGACGATGTGTGATGAGCACATTAACCTTGGTGATGGAAACACATCGCCATATGCACCAAGAATTAAGTATGCGGGGGGGTTGAATCTAATCATTAGCATGCAACATTTGTCAAACTACTGGAAATGTGTAAGGGATGCCCTCAACTGACTGCCTTTCAAGTCCTGTGTTTACCAGAATCAGCTGATCAGCAGATAGCCGGTTCAGCTGGTTCTGTAAGTATAGCAGGGCGGAGAAGTTCTGATATATAGTTTCTCTGCCATTCTCTCTCTTTCAGTGCCACATGGGTGTGCAATCCATATCACTATGGCACTGAAAGGGTTACATGACAGCATCTTTAGTAGAGACAGCAAATTGTCCTCTGGCTTCATAGGGTTACAGGGAGATCCCAACATCCCCAATATATCAGGTTGGCGATGCTGGGACTGTGAACTCCGACAGCAAAGACAGCTATTTGAGCATTCGATGACGTGCCACATTAATATATAAACACACCTACATGAACACAGCAATGGCTCATTGACCTTATCCATATGCACATAAGCCATTGTGGAATTACAGCAAAGTCTTAAACATGTCAAAGGCATGGTGGATTCATGGTGATTTTAGGGGGTTCATGGCGGATTCGTAGTGAGATAATGGCAAAGACATCTCAGTTCATACCATCGTTATGCCATTTACATGAATTTGCCACCATATTGCCATCCTGGCCCTATATCGCCCTTTTAGTACCGCTCCCTCTGCTGGTAGGTCTCACATAATACTTAGAATAAACATGCACTGTGACACAAATATGTGGTGAGGCCAAAAGTAGTATTAGGAACCAAGGCAAATTATTTGAGCCCTAAGAGTAAAAGAAACCTGCAGTAGCTCTAGGACAAACCAAAGGCACGGAAGTGGACAAATAATAATTACTGTTGCTTTAAATGGGGCTATTTAACCCCTTTAACGCTAGAGAGGTCTCCAACTCTTTGTAAAGCAAGGTGTCGGAGACTTCTCTATCATTCAAGGAGTTAAAATCACCATTTAAGGAGTGAAAAGGTTTACCTTTATCCAGTTTAACCTAGAATTACTACACCTTACTTTGTGCATATGGCCCTTTGACTTGCAACATTTGCTCCCTACTTCATTTTGCACATCTTAAAAAATGAATGCGGGCTCCATAACATCATAAAAATAACAACTGCGCTCCTGTTAATCAGCTTTCAAAACCAGATCACAAAGTGCATCTGTGATTTGTAACCCTGCGAGTGTCACAGATGTGTATAATGC
This sequence comes from Rhinophrynus dorsalis, assembly GCA_037306005.1. Lineage (NCBI taxonomy): Eukaryota > Metazoa > Chordata > Amphibia > Anura > Rhinophrynidae > Rhinophrynus > Rhinophrynus dorsalis. The sequence continues at coordinate 349,855,576 of CM074718.1, forward strand.
ATTACAAATACCTCTCTGTCACAGAAAGGATTACGTAAAATCAAGGAATAGAATTTGTCCTTAAATGAAAATGCTGCCTAGCTCCAAACAGCAATTTAAAATTTTAACAAAATTAAAGAGTTCTATGACTGTTTCTTCAAATATATAACCTTACAGCTCAGTATCTACAAACCAATGTTCTGTTATTAGTACACATACACAAACAGCGGTTCTAAACTTTAACCCCCAGGTACAATTAAGAGGCCAGGGGGATAACGCACTAAGGGGTGATAAAGCGGAGATCACTTCTCCAATTATATCACTTCTCCAGTTCCAATGTTATTCTATGAAGCCTATTCACTAAGATCTCCAAAGATATAGAAATCTTAGCGCATAGGTTCCATAGAATAACATAGGAATTGGAGAAGTTATATAATTGGAGAAGTGATCTCCACTTTATTTCCTCTTTATCACACCTTAGTGCATCTCCCCCAGGACTTCATGATTTTTCAGCAAAAGCAAGTTAATCAAAATGACAAAAGTCCCTAAATGTCTTATTTTCAAGTAGGAAAATCCTTGAATACTGGTCTGTTAGTGATCACCAAGGACTGGGGTTGAGAACCACTGCATTAAAGCACTGTTCCTCAATGCTACTCCTCAAGGACCACTAATGATGCTGGTTTAAAAGCTTCCTACCTGAACACAGGCCAGGTGGTCTTTGGACCTGTCAGTGTGAGGCACTGTCATTAGCAGTCCCTGGAGTGCTTTAAGTGGCCCTTTGTTCCAATGGATATAAATGGCTTGATGTTTTATAGTGGTCTGTCAGGTTATGAAGGTATTTAGACAAGAAGTCCACACTCAAGCAGGCTAAAAAGCACCTTTTACTGTAGTTGAACAAAACCAAAGATTTCCAGTACAAGACTGTTTTGCGTGTTTCATGAGTGCTAGCCGTGCTTCATCATAGACCATATTGGCCATCAGGTGTAAAAAGCACAAGACCTACAGATGTTTGGTTTTGTTTAACTACAGTAAAAGGTGGTTTTAGTCTGCTTGGGCGCAACTATACCACTCCTGAGTGAAGCTCTTGTCTAAGAATACTAGATTTGGAATTTTCAACCTGTACTCCTGCACTGGCTAGGAAAGACAGGTAAGTGCATTGAATGTTCAAGTAGGCATACCATTCGCCTTAACTTCGTACATTCACTAGTGGCCACTCGTATGATTTCTTTACATAGTTTATAAAGGTAGTCAGGTGTTCCCTGGCTTCAAAATATCTGATAAATGCTGATCAAAATGATTGAGCCACTAATTAACACACCTGGGCTCCATGAGAGAGATCATTAAAATCTACACACTTGCCTATCCTTGAAGCCTACATGTGAAAAACATGATCTAACTAAATCTATTTGTGACATAGGTGATATCACTGGCCAGTCTTTGCATATCAGAGCAGAGTAAATAATACAGGAAAGGTCCTTGCTTATGGATAGGATTCCTGTTTGTATATAAAAGTAAAAAGAAGACTGTAGTTCTGAGCTCTTTTGAATAGGTTTACTAGCAGCATTATAATAACTTATGCTCACTAACCTGTCTAACCCATATTTACACCACTTATATACAAAACACAGTAGGTGCGATAAACCAGTGTTTCTCTATCCAGGTACCACCAGCATTACAGGTTTTACGGATTTCCATACCCAAGTACAGGTGTGTAATTTTATGGATCTTTCTTACCGACTAGAAAACACCTGTGCCCACACTGGTAGATCCTTAAAACCTGTACTTTTAAGGGCACTTGAAGACCAGGGTTGAGAAACGCAGGGATATGGGGTGCTAAAGGGAAAAACACTAACCTGTCTTATGTTTTTACCTGTGGTCTACAAGCTCCATAACAATGTTGGTTTCAGAGTGAACTTGTCACTCTGCCTATGCATTATCTATATAAAAACAGGTGCATTGTATAGGAGATATTAAAGGGATAGTAATGTTTAATTATTAAGCCATCTTCACTATACTTTTTTTTATTAAAAAAAAAATAAATGCACCTAACAGCCCATAACATTGTCATCTTAATTTTATTTATAAGTGTCCCTCAACCTGCCCCTTTTCCCATAGGTTACAATGCCCCCCTTTAGAGCAGCAAGCTGGTCCAGATGGATCGCAATGAGGGATAATCTTCTGTCACTACAAGGAAAATCTTCCCTCCTTTGTCAAGGGGGGGGGGAGGGGGGGGACAAGGTTTTCCTTATACTGACAGACAAAAAAATTGTCCCTTGTTGCGATCTGTCCGGTTAAGCGATCCAGTTTCAGATCTGAGCGAAGACAGCGTTACGTATGGGAAAAGGGGTGGGAGGGGGACACGTTATGGTCTGTTAGAAAAGTACACTTTTTTTTTTTTTTTTTTTATTATAACAAACAGTGTAGAACTGACTTTGGCTTAATATCTAAACAGTACTATCTCTAACACGATTTCTGCATGGTGAATTTTGTTAGTGCAAGATAGACCTTTATTTGCAAATGTTAATGAACCAAGTGAGATCACCACTCTGAAATTATCAATATCTCCAACACCAGCGGTTGTCAATGTGTGTCTTCAGGAACCTCCAACAGATCAAAATGAGTTAATCAGATAACCAGTCATTTCAATTCCCTAACCTATGCTCAGTCAGTGAAATCTTGTTTTACTGGTCTGTTAGTAAGCCCTGATGACATGGGCTGAGAACCACTGTACTAGATGAACATAACTTATAGTTACAAGACTAATATGGTCTGGCGCTTGAGTAATTTTTGTGTCACACTGTAATCAGAAACAGAGACAACAGATGAAACGAAAGCAAAACATGCTTTAATAATAAAAACTTAGATATACCATCAGGGTATACGTCTATGCCCCTACTATTGGAAGAGTAAACAGTACAGCAACCGAAGATGCTTTCCGCTTTCCTCCCCTAAACAGAGAGAAACATCAGCGCGCGCGCGCGCACACACACACACACACACACACACACACACACACACACACACACACACACACACACACTATTATAATTTGCTGGTCCCAGGAAGGTGCACAGAGAGGACTGCGGTTTGAATTCGGAGCGCCCCGCTCCGTACCAGCCGTGATGTGGGCAGTCTGTATTGAGCATGACTGCAGCGCCGTCTTTGTTGACCCGTGTGCACAGGCTTTAAAACTAGTATATATAATGTAAAAAATTTGAAAAGATAAAAATAGGAAGACATATGTCATGCCTCCTCCCACTTAAGCGGGCTGATATCACACGTCATCCAACTAGCAAAATAAAAAAAAATAACAAATACTCAAAAATGTAAAATATACAGTATGGTGGGATTTGTCTCTACAGCACCAGAGACACGCATGAAGTCTGGATGCCACAGATAACATAGTAACATTAAATTCCTCCAGCATACATATATGCACAAATACATGTATGCTAGTGGAATTTAATGTTACTATGTTGCCTTAAGATGGAATGATTCTATATACTGGCAACATTGTTTAATATAATAAAAAGGGATTATCTGTGGCATCCAGGCTTCATGTGTGTTTCTGGTGTTGTAGGGACAAATCCCAGCATACTGTATATTTTACATTTTTGAGTATGTTGTTTTTTTGTTTTTTTTTTTAAATTTTGCAATTGGACGACGTGTGACATCAGACCTCTTAAGTGGGAAGAGGTGTGATAGGTCATCCTATTTTTATTTTTCTAATTTTTTACAAACACACACACACTATATATATATTTTTTTCTTTTTTTTTTGGTTAATGTTTCTCTCGGTTTAGGGAAGGAGAGCATCTTCAGTTGCTGTACTGTTTACTCTTACAATAGTAGGGGCATAGACGTATGCCCTGATGGTTTCTCTAAGTTTTTATTATTAAAGCATGTTTTGCTTTCTTTTCATCTGTTGTTTTTGATTACAGTGTGACACAACAACTACTCTAGCGCCAGACCATGTTAGTCTTGTATCTTTTGTTTTCTTTTGAACTTATGGAGTAAAGGTACGGGTTGGGCAGCAGAGTATGGTCATATCTCCTTCTGTGCAGTGCCACCTTAGTTGTATATTTTATATAAGCTATAGTTTATTTTGGACGGAATTGTTTAAATATGCAAACTTAAATCAAGGTGATAAGCTTATCTTAAACTCTAGGTAACCATGTTTCATACTGCATTTTAAACAGGCTTGGCACCGAAGCTTGTTACAATGCAGTACGAAACAGGCGGGTACGCAACACATTGTGGAGCAAGGCATTGCACACCCTTCTGCCACTCAAGGGGTTAAGATTTGATATCATGAGGACAAGCGATCTGTCAGCATCTCCATCATCCTGACAATTCATTTATGCCAATATCACTGTAACCTTAAAAACTGCTCTCGATATGGCACAAATACTGGAGTAAAAAATGGACTTACATGGAAGGAGGAGAGCAAGCACGGGAAGGGATAATTCAAACCAAAGCCCAGTCCTCCAGAGATATTTTTGTAAACAATGCCTAATTTCAAGCAAAGTGAAAAGTGAAAAACAAAAAAAAAAAAAACCAAATTCGTTCAAGGATCTCTAAACACTTCTGGTCCTTCATTCAAAATATGCTGCATCTGAACTATATTCAGGTAGAAACAAATATACATGCTACACTACAGAATCAGAACAAGTCTATGCTCTGCTTAACAAGTTCTCATGAGAATAAATCACCTATAGTCAATTTTTTCTTTGTTGTTGGCGTCACTTTTGTATGAATATTTAATAGTAAAATAAGCGAAATCCAGCTGGTGGGAAATTTTTCGTGCAAAAGTTATTACAGCACAAACTCTTTTTAAACTGTTCATTAACAGCACCAACTTGTGTCCAAAAATAATGTTTTTAATAATGTCTATGGGTGGAAAAAGCAGGAAAACCCTTATAAGATTTTTTTTTTTTCCACAGAAAAAGCTTACTACTTTTTGAAACAGTATATTATAGATATAGTGACTAGAATTATTTGACAAGGCCCCAATGCCTGCAGGAGAGTGTTCTCTGCAATTTATGCCTTTATTCTTAATCAGGCAAGACAGAGTGGGTTTGGGTGCAGAATACAAACAATCATCAGGGAAGATTATTTTGTATTGCTATAGTTCATCTAGTGAAACAGTTTAGCAGCATTTGTTTCAAACAGAAGTGTTTAGAGATACTCTATGTTTACTCCAGCATTCACTTTTTGGAGAGCTAAAAATATAAGCCACTATTAGGAAAACAGTCAGTTTCATCTTTCCTATGTTTTAATGTGCTAAAAAAAAATTAGGTAGTCATAGGATGGTCAGGAAGATTATCAGATTTGAACCTCAAGCTCAAAGGGGGTCAAAGTCATTGCTTAAGCCACATGCGATAGTGGGTAGAAATGGCAATGTTTCCAGGGTTGGTAAGTAAAAGTCAGGGGGAAAAACAGCAGCCATATGGAGAAGTGAAGATGGTGAAGGTTCTTCACTCAGTTCTAATCCTCCTTCATAACGAGTAAAAGGGAGGTTGTCAGTTTTGTCCATCTCCCAATAGAAAAGTCCCTCTTCATCTTGCATCTCCACAGTTTTCTGCTGGCACCTATGGCCAACTGACTGTGGGATATTTCCCAACATACTCTACTCCAGCCATAGATAACAGGGGATGCAGCCTGGAGCATCTGAGCATGTACCTTATTTAACGGAGTGGGAATGGGTAACTTGAAAAGGGAAGGTAGAATGGTATGTAGGCAGAAAGTGAATGGGGTTTTAAATGTCATAGCGGTTGTGTGTTGTAGGGTGAGCCTGCCGGCTGTATTGAAAGTGGTCAGTCAGCACACTGGTCCGGCCATATTGGTAGTCCCTGCTGGGCGAAAAGCTGGTCATGCCGTTCTGGAGCTTCTCCTGAGGTCCACGGAGATGATCCAAGTTTTGGATTTCCCCTGATGTCAGTGGAAGTAGCTGCTTCTTTGCCTCCTGATTTGCATCATACTTTGCCTATCAGAAGAAATTAATATTGTGACTATGCAACAAAACATTTGCAGATAATGGACTAGCAAGATTACCATGGGTCAGGGGTGGAAAGCACGAGACTGGACTACAAGTTCTGACAGCCGTTGATTGGCAAAGAATGATAGGAGCCTCACATTCCCCACCCCTGCCATTAATACTTGGGACAGTGGGACTGACAGAGAAAGAATTTGGAATCAACATGTTTAAAAATTATACCTTATAAATGAACATAGAATGATTAAATGTTACACAAAGAGGTACATGTATTAAAGGGGAACACTCACAAAAAAATAAATAAATAAATAAATAAAATAAATAATTGAGCATGGGTTTTAATCCATAAAACTAGGTTAGTGCTTTATTTTATTTTTTTTTTAAATTACCTACGAGTGAAGATATTAAGACTTATAATCAGAACTTCCGCCTTGTGAGTCACACAGTATGTGCGGCACAGGACTTCCCATCTCCCTCCCAGCTGCCCCAGGGAGCTCGTTCACGTTTCCCTTCGTAGCTGTAGTTCTGTGGGCTAACGTAAAAGCAAGCTCTGTCTACCATGCTACTGAGATTGCAAGCTCAGTAGCAGGTTAAACGGAGCTTGCTGTAACGTTAGCACACATAACTACAGCTACGAAAGGAAGAGTGAATGCGCTCCCTGGGGCAGCTGGGAGGGAGGTGGGAAGCACTGCCGTGTCGTGTGGTACATACAGGGTGCCACACAAGGCGGAAGTGCCCGATTAGAAATTAATATCTCCACTCGTAGGCAAGTTAAAGGGATAGTAACCCCCCCCCCGAGCAACGTGATGCCAAAAGAGAGCAATCGTGCAAACATACTGAACTCCCTTATTCCCATCTCTCAAACCTTTACGGTTTGAGAGATGTAAAGCAAGACAGACCTCCGCTCCCTCCCCCTTCTCATACGTCCGCTGTATAGCGGACATCATGCGATCCTGCTTCCAGCACCAGACAGCGGCTCTGCAGGAGCGCTGTCATCTAGATATCTCCGTATTATTGCTCTCTTTTGGCGTCATATTGTTTGGGGTGGTTACTATCCCTTTAAAAAAAAACAGCACTAACCTTGTTTTATGGATTAAAACCCATGCTGAATTATTTTTTTTTTTTATGTGAATGTTCCCCTTTAAGAAGAAATGAAGCAAATCTGGAGAAAACCAACTGCACCACAGGAGACAAACATATTGTTTCATTGATTTAAAGGAATAGTAATGTTTCATATTACACATAGCTCAGAATGTTGACCATGTGTAATAGTACTGCTGCAAAACTTGCTAGTTACAGTATATTATTATGTTGAAACTGATCCCTCCCACCTCCTTCCCCATTCAGAAGCCACCTACCCTCAGATCTGAAGTCTGGTCCCCTCACTGGACAGATCACAACGATGGACAATCATCCCTCATTCAGTATAAGGAAAAATGTGCCCCTCCTTGACGAAGGAGGGCAGGTTTTTCTTAATACTGAATAAAGATTGTCCCTCGTTGTGATCCGTTGTCGGATCTGGGACAAATATGCTTACATCTGGAAAGGGGCGGGAGGGATCAACTTCAAGATATATTTTAACTAGCAAGATTTGAAGCCTATGAACATTGCGCACCAGTACTATTACACATGCTCAATATTCTGAGCTACGTGTGAAATGAAACATTACTATCCCTTTAATCTGAGCTTTTAGCCCCTTGAATGTTAGCAAGGCTTCAACACGCTGCATTGCAATGCATTTTAGACATTTATAGCATTGAAGGTGTTAAAGTGGACCTATCGCCTTGCATATTCAAAACCGCCTATGTGTCATGTTAACCAAAAGTCCAGCAGATGTATAATTTAGGATATATTCACACTTATTTCTGGGAAGAGTGAAGGCTTCCTGGGTCTGTTAGAGCATGGCTTGCATTATCAATCCTTTCCTCTCAGTTTCTGCTTAGCATGGTACCCAGGAGCCTGAAGAATGTAGAGGAAAAGCTTTCCTGCATTCATAGTACACAGGTCCTGTGAGTATGTCCCTGTCTGTTTGTCTGGCAGACACATTTCCATTATCTGTGATACGTTGGATGGACTGGCATACTGCATATTTCTGTACATCTCTGGAAGTCTCTCTCTGTCCCACTAACCATCTCTTGTACCCAATTTTAATTTTAATTATTTTTCTTTAGTTTTACTTCAGTTAAACTCATGTTCACCCACTTTCATTTTGTTCAGTTTTTCCCTACCTTATTTTCCATTGAATGTTTTTCTTGTAACTTGTGTTTAATGTGTTTTTGGGGCTTCTGTGCCTTTAAAAACAGCTTGGATATCCACACGATAGTGCTTAGCAAAGGTATACAAGGAGGACCAAGTCGCTGCCTTGCACAACTGCTCAGTTGAGGCTGGATTCTTGTAGGCCCAGGAGGCCCCTACAGACCTAGTGGAATGCGCGGTGACCTTGAAGGGAACAGGTTTCTTCCCGAGCTTGTAAGCCTGTCGTATAGTACACTTGATCCAAAAGGCCACAGTGACCTTGGAAGCAGCATGACCTGTTGTAGGACCCTCAGGAATGAGAAGCAGGGAATCTGTCTTAATGAAAGACTCAGGACAGAAGGAAGGCACAACAATCTCCTGATTGATGTGGAACTCAAACTATGTTGGGAAGAAATTCCTGAGAAGTTAAAAGAACTGCCTTGTCCTTGTGAAACGCCAGGAAAGGCGGCTTGCAAGACAAGGCCTGGAACTCAGCGACTATGTTCTGAGACCACTGCCAGAAGAAAGGCCATCTTACACATCAACTGATGCATAGGGATGGTAGCAAGGGGTTCAAAGAGAGGCCTCTGCAGAACACCCAAGAACAAATTAAAGGGATAGTAATACTTAAAATGTAAAAAAAAATATGTTGTAGGGTTTATCCCCCTGAGTAAAACAAGAGTACTCCCACAGCTGAGAGGTCTTTCATTCAAAAGTTATTAATTTTCAAAGTTGATTTTTTTAGGTGCAATATCACAGTGGCCTGAAATTGTACAGTGGCGCTGTTGCTACACGAGCCTATGGACAACTCTGGTCAGTTGACCATAAATCTCCATAGGATGGTGTAGCAACAGCGCCACTGTACAATTTCAGGCCACTGGGATATTGCACCTAAAAAATTCAACTTTGAAAATTAATAACTTTTGAATAAAACACCTCTCAGCAGTGGGAGTACTCTTGTTTTACTCAGGGGGATAAACCCTACAACATATTTTTTTTACATTTTAAGTATTACTATCCCTTTAAGCTCCTACGGAGGAGTGGGAACCTTAAAGACAGGGAAATATAAGCAACCCCATGAAGGAACATCTTGACACCTGGAATAGTGGCTACACATCTCTGAAAAAATACAGAGAGAGCAGAGATCTGAACCTTCAAGGAACTCAAGCAGAGTACATAGTTCACACCATCTTGGAGAAAAGAGAGCATCACCTGAAAATCAAAATCCTATGAAGACAGGTCCCTATACACACACAAAGAATGAAAAATAGATCAAACCCTATGGTAGGCCTCAGAGGAAACAGACATCCTAGCCTGAAATGATCTCAGTGGAGAATCCCTTCTTCCTCAGGAAGTGGGCTTCAACAGCCATGCCATCAAAGCCAGCTTTCCCACATCCTCTTGCAAAAGGTAGCCCTGGAGGAGGAGGTCCGAGGAGGAAGGAAGCAGATGTTGATCCTGAATGGAAAGACTCAACAGGTCCGGCAAACCACTCCCTCCTAGTCCAATAAGGGACAACAATCATGGTCGCACCATCCATGCTGATATTCCTGAGCACCCTGGGAACAAGACGAATCAGAGGAAAGACATAACCGAAATGGAAGTTTTATGTAATTGACATTGTGTCTGTGGCAAATGCCAAAGGAACCCCCCTACAGGAGCAGAAGACTGGGACCTTCCTCTTGTCCCCTGTGGCCATCAGGTCAATCATTGGCAGACCCCACTGTAGCACAATCAGGTGGAACACTTCTGGATTGAGTTCCCACTCTCCCAGATCCACTTCTTGGATATTTAGAAAGCCTGCTAGAACATTTTCAACCCCTGGAATGTGAACGGCAGAGATGGATGGAACTTGGGGTTCAGCCCAACCTAGAATGTAGCTCACCTTGTACCAGGCGGTGGCACTTTAAGATGACCCCTAATGGCTGATGTAAGCCACGGCTGTGACGGATTGCCCTAGACTCTAGGGCATTGATGGACTGAAGAGACTCCTCTGCAGTCCACCTGCCCTGGATTCCCAGGTGACCCAGAACTGCACACCCCAGCTGCTCAGGCTGGCATTCATTCTGGGATCACAAAAGACTTCCCCTTTTCCAGGTTGCGCCGTTGCAACCACCACTGCAGGTCCCATCTGGCTTCTGGAGAGAGACAGATCTGCCAGAAAAACTGAATTCCCTGGTATGCACCTGAGAGTAAGGTACTGCCTCTAGAGTTTACAATAGATGGCCCAGAACTCTCATGTACTCGCTGACCATGTCCAAGGGCCACTCCAGGGCCTGAGACACGTCCTACATAATCACAGGATCTTATCTACTGGCAAAAAATCTTCACTAGGCAGGTATCGAACCTTATGCCTAGGAACACCAGCTCCCAGGACAAAACTGGAGAGGACTTCAGCATGCTCAGGAGCCACCCATGGTGGACCAGGAGTCGAGCACATATTTGGACGTGCATGGAAACACCCAGGGTGTGAATAAAGGCTGCTAAGGCCACCATTACCCTGGTAAACACCCAGGGAGTTGAGGCCAGACCAAATGGCAAAGCGATGAACTGGTAATGCATCCTGAAGGTCCAGAGATGCCAAATACTCCCCTGGACACATCGCTGCGATTACGCAACGCATCCATCTTGAAGCATGCAGTCTCCACATACTTGTTGAGACAACTGAGAATCAAAATGAGATGGCAGCTGCCCTCTTTCTTTGGGAATACAAACAGGTTGAATAGGAACCTGAACCTTGCTCCTGGGGAAGTACCGGAACCAGGACCCTCTTTGTCCAGCTGTGAATTAACTTGACTACCTGGATCAGCCTTAATTTTGTCTGCACTGTCGGAACTCTGGACAAGCAGAAATGAAAAGGAGGAAGGGATCTAAAATCTATTTTGTACCCTTCTGAAATTCCATACAAAACCCACTAGTCCATGATGGAGGATTCCCAGGCATCCTGAAACAGGGGAAGATGCCCTCCCACTAGAACCTGCAGACCAGGATTCCATGAGTCATGCGGAAGCTGGCTTGACAATTAGCCCTTGAATCTGTTCGTTTGGGCTGCCACTGCTGTCTGAGCTTGGTGGAGGGTGCGAGTGGGAGGCCTGTGAAGTTTTCAGCCTTTACACCTCCGATTGGTAGGGATGAAAAAGACACCATTTCCTTACCATAGTTGGAGATTTGGTGGGTATCCGAGGTAACAAGTGTTCTTTCCCTCAGTAGCATTGCTAATAATCTGCTTCTGCTCGGGTCCAAACAAACAGAGACTTGCCCTGAAAGGGTAAGGAAATCAGTGACTTCTTGGAAGATTGGTCCGCAGACCAAATCTTAAGCCACAAAGTGCATTGCTCAGTAACTGAGAAGGCTGAGGCTTTAGCAGAAAATCCAACCATCTCAAAAAAAGCCTCAGTACATAAGTGTTTGCCTCCTTCATGTTGGCCAACAGATCCTACTTGGAAGCATCAGCACTTACAGCTTCCACCATTTGTTCACCCCACATGGCAAAAGTGGCCGCTCACTAGCATTCAAAAGACTAAAAAACTCAATTTTTTTAAGTTTCTCCTATATTGCAACTGGATTTCTCAAGAATTGCTACTCTTTATCTTGATGCATAAGACACTTTAGTTTGTAACCATATAACTACATATACTGACACACAGTTTAGTGCCTCTGCCCTGGAAGCCATAAAACCATGCATCCTGATCCCATTGCACTGGTAGCAATAGAACCACACAGACTGACCTCTAGTCTTGTTCCGCTGCATGGGAACACACACACGTACATACATACATACATGCATGCATACATACATACTGACCCCCCCATCTCACAGCACTGGTAATCATAGGCATATACAAACTGACTCCACAGCCTTGTGCCAATGCACTTGTATCCATAGAAACACACAAAGATCCCTCCTCCTGTTTTGTCCCTATGCGCTGGTAGCCATTGAACCATACACATACTGACCCCCCAGCCTTATCCTATTGCACTAGTAGCCATAGACCCACACACACTGACCCCCAGCCTTATACCATTGCACTGGTAGCCATAGACCCACACAATGCCCCAATCCTTGTCTCACTGCACTGGTGACCATAGACCGACACATACTGAACCCCTCCCCCCAGCCTTGTGCCAATGCACTAGTCGCCATAGAATCACACATACTGGCCACCCACCCTTCTCCCACTGTAGCTGATGCCACAGACTTTTCCCTCTGCACTGGTAGCCACAGAACCACACATATTGACCACTCAGCCTTATCCCACTGCACTGGTTGCCAAAGACCCACACATACTACCCTGCCCCCCCCAGTCTTGTCCTTATGTATTGGTAGCAATAGGACCACACAGTGCCCCCATCCCTGTCCCACTGCATCTGTACGTATAGACCCACACACACGGACCCCTCCAGCCTTCTGCCAATGTACTGAAAGCCATAGATTCACACCATCTCACCCCATAGTCTTATGCCAATTCACTGTTAGCCATAGAGCCACAAATACTGACCCCACAGCCTTGTGCCATTGCACTGGTAGCCACAGAGCCACACATACTGATCCCCCAGTCTTGCCCCTCTGCACTTGTAGCTATTGAACCATAAACATACTAATCTCCCATCCTTGTCCCACTGCACTGGTACTCAAAGACCTGCACATATTGACCCTCCCCCGCCAACCTTGTTCCAATGCGCTGGTAGCCATAGAACCTGAGGTACTGCTGCCTCCCAACCCGATCTTGTCCCTCTACACTGGTAGCCATTGAACTAAGTACCTACTGATCCCCCCACCCCCATCACTGTCCCACAGATGCCATGGAATCACACATAAATACATCCCATCCTTGTCCCCCTACAGCCATAGAACCGCACATGCATTCTTTCTGAAAGAATGTCAGACGGAAGGTCTCAGCCTGTCAGAATGACATTTTGCTCATATTCTCTGTGTCTCGGCCTACAATATTTATGTGTATATATGCAAGCAAACAAAATCAGAAGTGAGAAAAACATTCTTAAATCTGCAAACCTGCTGATTTGAAGCCGACAATTGACCTATACACCGGAGTTTAAATAGGGAGAAAAGCTACTCCTCAGGAGATGAGAGGAAGAGAACCCTGCCCACAGAGTTTACAACACTGAAGCCTGATATACGACTTTATTTGCCTGCTGCATCAGTGTGGGGCCAAATCCATACAGAGGAGATTATACTGAGTCGGGAGGAAAAGAACCCTGCCCACTACATCAACAGGTGATCCGGTATAAGAGAACCCTACCTGCAGCATTCACTACACTGAAAGGTGAAGTCTGATATACATCATCATATATTTGTCAGCAGCAGTGTGAAGGTAGATCCCTACAAAGGAGGTCACATGGAACCCTGCCCGCTATTTCAATAGGTGATTTGAAACAAGAAAACATTGGTATCATTATATACATCAAATATATTAACAGCTTTAAGTGACATTTAACAATCTCTATGCCCTACATTATTATAATACTCTGAAATCGGGACCATGAAAGGAACTTGTATATTTTTTCTTCATTTATATTCATTTTTATATTTTTTTTAACCTAATTTCAATATTATATATATATATATATATATATATATATATATATATATATATATATATATATATATTGTTTAAATATACTCAGCCTAGGGATATCCCAGCGTCATACGAGACAGCACTCATGAGGAATTTTTGAAAAAGAAAAAGAAAAAAAAAAAAAGGAAAAGAGGAGAGAGAGAGAGAGGAGGGAGGGAGAGAGGGGGGAGAGGGAGGGAGAGAGGGGGGAGGGGGGGGGAGAGGAGGGAGAGAGAGAGAGGAGGGAGAGAGAGGAGGGAGGGAGAGAGAGGAGGGAGGGAGAGAGAGGAGGGAGGGAGAGAGAGGAGGGAGAGAGAGAGAGGAGGGAGAGAGAGAGGAGGGAGAGAGAGGAGGGAGAGAGGGGGGGGAGAGAAAGAGGAGAGGGAGAGAGAGAGAGGAGGGAGAGAGAGAGGAGGGAGAGAGAGAGAGGGGGGAGAGAGAGGAGAGAAAGAGGAGAGAAAGAGGAGAGGGGAGAGAGAGGAGGGAGAGAGAGAGAGGGGGGAGAGAGAGAGAGGGGGGAGAGAGAGAGAGGGGGGAGAGAGAGAGAGATAGGGGAGAGGGAGAGAGAGGGGGGAGAGAGAGCGGGGGAGAGAGAGCGGGGGAGAGAGAGCAGCTACCTTTTGTTTTTAGATTGGTGGGTGTACTTTGGATAGAGCGCCTTTACACTAATTTTTTTAATTGTACCAGCCACAACTACTGTCTGCGGGGCTGGTGGCCACACTTGAGAAATGGTGCTCTACAGCCTATGGATCAATCAGTACTGCAGGAAGACTTGCAACGTTATATAAATAGGACCTCACTGTCAGGGACATAAAATCGTAAAAAAAGTTGACTCTACATATTATGCGCTTGCAGAGTATGTAAAGTCAAAATGAAAGCTTACCCCATCCTTTAACGCTTTGTGTGCCAGAGAGGTATCCAGCACATTGCACTGCATTGGATACCTCTCTGGAACTTAAAAGGATAATACAAATTGTCGCAGCTCCACCTAAAAGGGCTTGTCCACAAGAACGGCATTATTACAGTTATAAAGAAGCAGTAATGTTTTTCCTAAAATTTTCTATGAGTTTGTGCACTAGAGCAAGTATTGAAGAGCATGGTGCAGGCCAATGCAGCTTTGAACAACTTTCCCTATGTAAAAAGGAAAAGCAATGCAGGGTAAACTAACCACCTTACAGAACAAATAAAAACCCAAGTGCTTGTAACTGCAAACACCTTACTAGCATTCAGAAGCACAATTAACAATATGAGCATTTTTATATGTTCCTTATAGTGCAATTGTGTTGCCCCAGAATGGTTTCTCTTTTTATTTGTGCATATGGCCTCATCTAGGCTGCCAAATACCTACCTTATTATAGAGGAAAACGCCAAGGATGGCAGTCAACATGCCGAGGACATTGGTGCCTGTGACAGGATTGCGGAGCATGAAAAGTGAGACTGTGATGACCATGATCCTCTTGGTGGCGTTGGCTACAGAGTAACTGAGTGGGCTAATCAAGTTTAGGATACTGAAGGCAATGAGATTCTGGGCGAAGTTACACGTGCCACTGATCACAAGGAGAAGCAGCGTCCATGACCACTGGGATACAGAGCTCTGGGGAGGTGATGAGAGACAGGAACATATGAGTAGGAGAAGAGGCAGAGAATGGTAAAAGAGAAAAAAATTAATTAATCTAATATTATGGGTCACATTTATGAAGCTGAAGAGGTGCAATTCTTGAGCAAACCAAATGCATCATAGGGGACAATATCAAAATTCTAATTGGTTTACACAGGGTTTTAAAGTGGAACTACCAACCTATAAAAAGTCGCCACCCAATAATTAGGCATATGTCGATTAGCTTCTTCATAGTTCAATTACCTTCCACAAGTAAGTAACAGGAATCCTGTTTCTTCAGAGACAGACGGCCAAGCTTCTTGCTGTAGAGCAGTCTGTGCTCCTGCTCCGTCAGTCCTTTCCGGTGCCTTTCGGCTTCATGCAGTGCCTCCTAGAGGAGACCGGGACTGACAGTGCAGGCGTATCTGAGCAAGATGTCTGCATCCAAGCCTGGCTGCCAGTCTCTGAAGAAACAGGATTACTTCAAAAACACAGTACTTGTTGAAGATAATAACAGTATTAAGACGCTAGTCGTCACATGCCTAATTATTGGGTGGTAACTTTTTATAGAGTGGTATTTCTGCTTTAAGCCTCTGAACGCTAGTGATATCAGCAATACTGTATATCAATTCACTGCAGGCCTATAGCAATCAATGGATTATAAGCTTACAAGCCCCAGGGTGCAGTTGATTTGTAACATAGTAACATAGTTGACGAGGCTGGAGAAAAAAAAAACAAAAAAACCCACTGAAGTCACTTTAGCCCGAAATAGGTTAAAAAAAATTTCCTTCCTGACTCAAAACCTATCCGTGTTAAAGGGATATTATTACTTCAAAATTACTATCCCTCATATTGTAGCCCTTAATAAACTGAGTTAAATGACACCAGCAGCATCTCTCAAACCTTTATTGTTTAAGAGATAGCCGCTTTCAAAGTTTCCTCTCCCCTGCTGTCAGCGTTCTGCTGCCAGCAGGAGAATCCGGTCTCTAAATCAAAAGGAGGCTCTTCAGCAGAGCTGATATCTCGTAATGGAAGGAAAAATGATTAATTGAAACAGTCTTCTACGTGTGCTTGGTAACCAAGCACACTTAGAAGACTGTTTCAATTAATCATTTTTCCTTCCATAACGAGATATCAGCTCTGTTTAAGTGCCTCCGTCTGTCCCGGGACCGGATTGCCCTGCTGGCTGCAGAACACTGACAGCAGGGGAGAGGAAACTTTGAAAGCGGCTATCTCTTACACCATAAAGGTTTGAGAGATGCTGCTGGTGTCATTTAACTCAGTTTATTAAGGGCTACAATATGAGGGATAGTAATTGTTAAGTAATACTATCCCTTAAAGCAATCTGTCAGAATTCTCTTGCACTATGCTAGATAGGTATCCATTGGTCAGAACTGCTAATTTTTAGCTTCCTGAATACAGCTCAATGGACCTTAATCAGAAAGGAAAATATGTGCAGAAAATCAACAAGGGGTGTGTGGAAATAAAAATTCCACTTGATTTAAATAGCTCTTAACCTCTTGAATGCCTGATAGGTCTCCACTGATTTATGAAGCTATGCTTTGAGATCTCTCAAACATTCAAGGCGTTAAAAGCCTCACTGAAACAAATAGGGATTTGTCAACTGTGGTGCAACTGATTTGACCCAGAATTGCTCCTCTTTTCTTTTGACCAAAAGGACTCTCTACAGGCGTAAAAGCCATGTTGATATATTTAGGTACATTCCGACTAGAACTCAAACCCAGCAGTAGAGACCTCTAGCAGCACGTGCTGCTGCTGTTCATTCTCACTTCCTCGACTTCACCAGACAGCCCTGGCATGGTTCCAGTGCAGACTACTAGGGATATTTTCCAAGGTCATTTTATTAATGCAACACTAACTCCTTCTAATAATAACCTCCCCACTTAAGTTATTATGGCAAGAATCCCAACGGCCCATATGAATAATGCAGTTGTGCCATTGGTAAAAAGATAACTTCAATCAGTCCTGGATGTCATGTCTGTGGTGGTGGACATGACAGTTTCAAGCAGGGTTATAGAACCTCAAACTCTGCATGAGACTGCATAAGATTGTTTTGTGAAAAAAATGGCAGTCCACCTTTGGATATAACATCCAGGACAAATTGAAGATGTTATCTATTGATTCTGTTCTAGGACCACTTCTGTTGCCTCTATATACAATAACATTAATGAACTTATTAACTCACGCAGACTCAAATATCACCTCTATGCAGATGACAGCCATCTTTATCTGCTGCTCGACTGACTCCTCATATTATAAAGTTACAGACTGTCTCTCAGCTGTCGTTAACTGGGTGGCTCATAGGCACTTTAAACTCAACATATCAAAAACTGAGCTACTCCTCATCCCACCCAGACTTGGCCTAGGAGTGCTCTTCCAGGTGACAGTAAATGGCACTACCATAAATCCTGTATCAGAAGCATGGTGTCTATGGATGATAATTGCTGCTATGCTCTCATTTTCTCCCCATTCTAATGCTATTGCCAAAGCCTGAAGCTTTCTCCCAAATAACAAAGAAAAAAAAATTGGTCCTGTCCTCTTCTCCTTCACAGCTAATATTTTTACACAAACACTCATCCTATCCTGCAAGGACTACTGTACCCTTCTTTTTGGTCTTCCTGCCTCACAACTCCATACACTTCAAAAAATAAAGAATGCGGCAGCTCAAGTTACCTTGCGGTCACCTAGGTTTGTCCTTGCCCTCCACCTCCTCCAATTACTCTAATGGCTGCCAATCAGATGCCAGTTTGCTTATAAAATGCTGCTTTTCTCATACAATACCCTTCTCTCCTCTACCCCTTCCTATATTTCCACTCATCTCCTGCTATATTCCATTCCGCCACCTATGATCAACCAGCAACATTCTTCTCTCAGCCCGTTTTGTGTCTACAGCTCTCCCACATGAAACCTTTCCCTCATTGCTCCTTATCATTGAAACGCTCTACCTCCCAGCCTGCGCTACTTCACTTTTCTTGTAGTCTTCAATTCGCACTTAAAAGTACACTTCCTCAACAAGTCTTCAGCAAGCGAGAAGGATCTTGCATTATACATCCAAGGCTCTTATAATTTACTTATTTATATTCCCCTATACAGACTGGAAATACAGAACTGCATTCAAAGAAATAATAAATAATATAAATAAAATTTTAAAAAATACACATTCAAAGTGGAATTATACCCTAGACATAAGGTGCTCTAATAGTCAGAATGACTTACATAGGTAGGTATCCTTCAAACAGCAGACAGGTATATCCATTTATATTATTAACTAGTTACAAAGCCCGTATACACGGACTGATCCGGAGCGGGATGCTCCGGATGGCTCACAGTCTGTCTCTGTTCCCGGCTCCGGGGCAGCAGCGGAGGCGCTGGGTGACAGTTTGTCACCTAGCCGCCTCTGCTGCTGCCCAGGAGCACAGACAGGCTGTCAACCTTCTGGAGCTCTCCGCTCCGGATCAGCCCGTTCTGCGAGTCCCCACTGCACGTGTGCGGTTACGCACACAGTGAGCGACGCATTCTAGGACTTTATGTTATAGGAGGATATTATTATTATTACTACTTGCATTATATCTGCAATTTCCTGTATATAGATCTCTGTAGAAGTCTGCCTCTATGTACACCTCCTCACATCAAAACAAAGGGCTTCAACAGACCCCAGTATGTCTTAACCCCTTAACGATGGGCCGCGCACGCACCTTGCGGTCCGTTAAGGACCACAGAGCATTTTTTTTTTTTTTGTGGCTGCATTCCGGACTCCCCGAACGGCGTGCAGCCGCGAGGGGAGCCCGGAATTCCATGACGGCCCAGTTCCGTCATGGGTCGTTAAGGGTATAACAACCCATGACGGAACAGGACCGTCATGGGTCCTTAAGGTGTTAAGGATCACTTGCCTTTATCAGACTGTAAAATAAACAACTAGCAGTAAACTATAACTGAGATTTAATGCACAAAAATAAACTATTATAGATAAATATAAATACTATGTTGCATACACCTATCTAGGTAAATCTCTTTGTTAAAATAAGACTCCATAATTCCTACAGTACAGTATATAAAATCTATACCAAAATAACTATTCACCAATGTGTTTAAAGGGATAGTAATACTTAAAATGTAAAAAAAAAAATATGTTGTAGGGTTTATCCCCCTGAGTAAAACAAAGGTACTCCCACTGCTGAAAGGTGTTTCATTCAGAAGTTATTAATTTTCAAAGTTGAATTTTTTTAGGTGCAATATCACAGTGGCCCTGAAATTGTACAGTGGCGCTGTTGCTACACCATTCTATGGATATTTAGCTGTCCATAGGATCGTGTAGCAACAGCGCCACTGTACAATTTCAGGGCCACTGTGATATTGCACCTAAAAAATTCAACTTTGAAAATTAATAACTTCTGAATGAAACACCTTTCAGCAGTGGGATTACCTTTGTTTTACTCAGGGGGATAAACCCTACAACATATATTTTTTTTTCACATTTTAAGTATTACTATCCCTTTAACTTTGGTAAGAGTCTTCCCTGGATAAACAACCTATCGGTGTCATAAGTTTCAATCTACAAAGCTACAAAAGGTTATCCTAAACTTTTTAGAAAGTATCTATATGAATGCCACACCCTTAGTGCCCTAACTGTAAAAACATATTCCTTCCTCCGTTTTAGTCAAAAGCACCTTTTCTACAGTCTTAATGAATAACCTCTAATTTTTGCTCAACCCTAAATTGTTCCCCAGAGAGATCTTTGTACTGGCTCAAATATATATGTAAACCGTAATCCCCCCCCCCTCCAACATCCATTCGCTAATGTAAACAAATTCATTTTGCCTAGTGTTTTTTTTATAACTAAAATCTTCAGATGCCTGGGGGAGATGAACAGAGCCTTTAAATTGATGGAGAGTTGTAGCAAGTATATACTATAATGGATTCCTTGACAAACTGCAGTTCAGGAACGGTACAATGTTTGTTTGACTGTGGGAACGCCAACTACCGCTATGATCACCAAGCTTTTTTTAGCGTGTATGCCCAATAAAGGAGCACTTTTTATGGACGAGCGCCGACTTCTGGTCTTTTACTGAAGTCTGAGCACCGGGAGGCTGTACAATATAGGAGAATTGTTCTACATATTTGTGACACATTTTTAACTTATCGGTCCTCAACCAACATTGTTTGCTACAATTCTTCCATTTGCAACAAGTTCTTAAAGGGACAGTAATGTTTCATAATAAAAACACCTCTAATTAATCATCATAGTATTTGAACTTTGTAGAGTGTTATTTCAATTCTGTCAGAGTTGTAGTTCAAGAGTAATTCAATGACAAAGTTTGCCCCTCCCATCCCTTTTACTGATGTAACACTGTTCAGCCACAGCAGAAGGGAGGTGCCCAGGTAGATTGCAGAGAGGGACAATCTTCAATTAAGGGAAAAACCTGAAAAACTTGTCTAGGGGGGCAGGGCTTTCATTGTTCTCACTGTAAGAATATTGTCCCCTGCTGTTATCTGTCTGGTCTATGGACTGCATTCCACATCTGAGAAGAGATGGCTTACACTAGGTAAAAGGGGCGGGAGGGGGAACTTTGCTTGTGAATATCTCTTAAAGCATAAAGGTTTGAGAGATAAGACTTATATCGATCTTCATGTTTTTTTAATGTCTACAAAATAAAATAAAGTTAAAACGAAGTATTACTATCCCTTTAATGTGTGAGTAGCCAGCCATAGGATTCTACTATTTTGTGGGGTTTTTCAGAACTGGTGACCTAAACTATCATCATCATCATCATCATCATCATATATAATAATTCGCTAAAATGTGTGTAACGACGGAGTCATGCGCAGTAGAGACTGCCCGCGCCCCGGCTGATACAGAGCTGGACACTCCGAAGGAGATCTGTATCAGCCGCGGCGCGGGCAGTCTCTACTGCGCATGACTGCCCCGCGACCGTCTGGCAGTGGCACTGTGGCCCGTTTAACGGGCTCTTCAACTATTACTCCATATTCTAGATTTGGCCTTACTAATAATTTATGAAGAGGTAGAATTATATTCCCATACAGTACATCTATAACCTTTCCATACAAGATAACACCTATTTGTTCCTTCAGTGGCTAAGTGACACAGCACAATACTATGAAGTATACTGTCTATCAGTACTCCTAAATGTTAAATAAGCATTGCCTAAGTGGTTTTCCATTTGGTATATATGAATCATGTTTGTTTCTGCAACCCAAATGCACAAGCTTACAGTTTTCCATCTTAAAAATCTGCCATCCATTAACTTGAGTGGTTTGGTGTCATCAGCTCAGTGTTCATTTAGGATCATGTGACTAATTATACAGGCTATAACTGCCCAAGTCAGAGAACAAAGCTCTGAGATTAGATTCCCCAGCTCCTAAACCAAAACCTCGAAAACTATTAAAGCGGAACTACCACGCTAGGAAAAGTCGCCCTGCAATAAGCTTAATAATAGTTATATTACCTCTCAAAAGTAGCTGACTGTAAAGTGATTCTTAATCTTCAGAGACTGACGGCCAGGTTAGTGCAGTCTGCGCAACAGCCGTCAGTCCCTTCCGGTGCCTTTTGTGCCAGTGTAATGCTTTTAAATGGAGACCGGACTGACAACACAGGCATGAAGACAAGTTGTCTGTGCTGATGCCTGGCTTCTGGTCTCGGAAGATTTACAATCGTCTACTTTTGAGAGGTAATATAACTAATTATCAAGCTAGTCGCCACCTGCCTAATTATTGCAGGGCGACTTTACCTAGCGTAGTAGTTCCGCTTTAACATATTTGAAAAACAAAAAGCACAAGTATGAGGTTAAAAGCTGTGTAGATAAATGGTCCACTTTAAAATTTATCAGTGTATGAAAATTATAGGCGGATGTTTCAATATGCTTAGTTGTCTGCTCACAGAAAACTTAAAATTAAGCATAAAAAGCTTATTTCATTTTAAAGCTTAAACTTGTTTGCCTTAGACTATCATTAACTTTTTGGATGCTAGAAACATGTTTTGATGCCACTAGCATCGTCAGAGGGGATAAAAGGTGGTCACCTTTGCTTCCTTCTTTCTGTTACAGCACTATAGGGCCTTATACAGAAAAGCAGACCAGAGAGGAAAAATTATGGGGCAAATAAATTGCACCAGAGGGGATGTATAAAAATCCCACTGATTTACGTGGGTCTTTAACCCCTTAAAGAACAGCTGCTCGGGAGCACGGCCGGCACTTAAGGACCATGGAGCATTTTTTTTTTTTTTTTTTTTTGTCTTATTGGAATCAGAGGTCCCGGAAAAAATTGCAGCCTCGTGGGCACACCTGAATTCCATGATGTACATGTACTTCATGGTTCCTTTAGGCTCGTTCTCCCCATGACATACATGTACATCCTTGGTCCTTTAGGTTTTAATCCCTTGAATGATAGAAAAAACAAAACGCTTAATCTGGAAAAGGCTGCTAATAATGCATTTCCTCCATTCCCACACTCACTAGGTCACTCTCCACCAAGAAGGATGAAAGGTCAAGAAGCACCCACGTGGGGATCATAAAGAATATGGCATGACAGCCTAGGAGATTAAGTAACCGCAGATGGTGTATCCGGGAGTCTCGCAGGACCTGCAGAGGAAGAAAGACAGAAAAATGCCTAAATGAGTCCCACGGGAGAAGCAGTATGACACCAGAACAGGAAAAGTGTGCGTTGGAGTGAGTGAGAGGGTGTGTGCAGTTGAAGGAAGATGGGGGATGGGCTTGGGGTGTTTCAGCAGCAGACCTTGGGATTCAACTACACCACTGCCATATAAAAAGCTTGCTAAACTTACATTTAAAAAAAAAAAAAAAAAAAAAAAAAAAAAAAGTATGAGAATAAGACGTGAGGGAGAAAAAAAAAAATCTGTTTCATTTTAGTCCCTTACCATACTGCTGTACTTATCTCAATTCCGTACTAGGAGAGACTGCCATTTTAACATACTGTGTTTCTGTGCAACATTCCTAGTTCTATGCATATATCCCATCCCAGTGGGTTAACAGTGTGTGTGCGCGGGGCAGACCGTGTACATGGGGATCTGTGGTTACCAGCTACCCTTTCCCTCCATTTTGACCCTTGCCTACTGGTAGCCAGAGATCCCTATATACAGTGTCTGAGACACACAGAATGACTCCCCAGCCTGGCTCCATACGCTGCTCAAGGCCCTGTCTTGTTCTATTGTCCACTGAAAGCCAGATCCAAATGGACACTGCCTGACCACCACTGCTCCCCACCCCCCTCGCCTTGTTTCCTTTCCCACTGGTAGCCACAGATCCTCATGTGCACTGTCTGAACCCCCCCCACACACACACACCAATATTCCATTGCCCATGGTAGCCACAAATCTTCATGGATACTGCCTGAACAAGGGAACAAAGCTGGGGGGGGTGTCAGTAAGAGTATGTGGGGCTTTGTGATACCAGTAGAACCAGACTGGTATGGCTGCCATGAGATCAGGTTGTGGTGGTGGGATTTATTTTTACTCCAGTTTCTGCCCTAACATCATACCCTTCCTGATACCCCCCTGATATTGATCGCCTATAAGAGGATTTTAGTCTTACCTGTTAAATCCTTTTCTCTAAGTCCATACAGGTTACTGGTAACTTTGGGTAGGCGATCTGCCCCTTTAACTAAGCAGCAACAATTCTACAAGTGAATGCAGGGGATGGAGCCTACCTTCCCTCCTTGGCTGCAGCTAGCCATTCAGCTCCAGTAATATTTGAGACACTAACTATTGACTAGATAGTAGAAGGGAAAGACGACGCCTGTGAGCATGACCCCGAAGGACCCCACGGTCTGCCACAGGAGAACAAAGCATGGTCCCTTGATAGGGTGGGAGACCAGTAACCTATATGGGCTAAGAGAAAAGGATTTAAACAGGTAAGACTAAAATCCTCTTTTCTCTGTCATCCAATACAGGTTACTGGTAACTTTGGAATGTCCAACCATTGAGTTTCCCAGAGGTGAGAAGTACGGCAAGGACCAGGCGCAAGGCCCCCAAAGTCACCAGAGCAGATATGAACCATCAGATCAGAGATAGCCCAAGAAACAAAAAAGTGTCAACAGACACTGAACAGGGGTATTAACACCCCAGGAACTGGTACACAGCACACTGAACAAGAGCCAACAGGGCTCAAAAGTGAAGGAAGCACCAAAGAACCGAAGACTATCCTAGATAGGCAAGATTGCCTCCAGGATCTTCCTCCCAAAACTGGCGTCAGCCGATGCCAGCACATCAACACAGTAGTGCTTCGAAAAGGCTTGTACAGACGACCAAGTGGCAGCCTTGCGCAACTGACCAGCGGAGGCCTGATTCTTGTAAGTCCAAGAAGCCCCAATAGATCTAGTAG
The DNA here is from genome assembly GCA_037306005.1 of Rhinophrynus dorsalis. Lineage (NCBI taxonomy): Eukaryota > Metazoa > Chordata > Amphibia > Anura > Rhinophrynidae > Rhinophrynus > Rhinophrynus dorsalis. The sequence goes on from CM074718.1 coordinate 349,880,331, forward strand.
AATGAGCCGTGACTCGAAAGGGAGCAGGCTTCCTCCTTAGCTCGTAGGCCTTACGAATAGTAGACTTGATCCAAGACGCAATAGTCACTTTGGATGCAGGTCTCCCTGCCCTAGGGCCCTCAGGAATGAAGAACAGTGCGTCAGACTGTCTAATAGACTCAGTGCGATGTACATAAAACTTGAGACAATGTACCACATCTAACAAGTGGAGATCCCTCTCCTTGTCAGAGGTACGGTCAGGGCAGAATGAAGGCACCCCAATCTCCTGATTAACGTGGAACACAGAGACCACCTTCGGGAGGAACTCCTGCAAAGTGAGAAGCACCGCCTTGTCTTTGTGAAACACCAATAAGGGCGGTCCACAAGACAGAGCATGTAACTCTGCGACACGGCGAATAGACACGATCGCCAGGAGAAAGGCCATTTTCCACATCAGCAGGCGTAGAGGAATAGTAGCCAAGGACTCAAAGGGAGGGCACTGAAGGACACCCAAAACAAAGTTAAGATTCCACTGAGCAGCGGTAGTGTTGAACACAGGACGAGTATAAGCAACGCCCTGGAAGAAAACCTTGACATCAGGAAGAATAGCAACGTGCCTCTGAAAGAAAACAGAGAGAGCAGAAGTCTGAACCTTAAGGGAACTCAAAATGAGTCCCTTATCCACACCGTCCTGCAAGAAAGCCAGGACCGTAGGCAGATCAAAATCCTGAGAAAGGTCCCTATCAGCATACCAATATAAAAAGGTCGACCAGACACCATGGTAGGCCTTAGAAGAAACAGGATTGCGGGCACTAAGCATAGTAGCCACCACTCCAGAAGAAAAACCTTTCTTCCTCAGTACTGAGGACTCAATTTCCAAGCCGTCAAAGCTAGAAGATAAACATCCTCCTTCCACAGGTAACCCTGTAGAAGAAGATCCGGACGGCAAGGGAGCAGGAATGGCTCCACCACGTACAGATCCAGAAGCTCTGGAAACCAAGCCTGTCGAGGCCAGTACGGATCAATCAGAATGACTGGACATTGCTCCAGTCTCAATTTCCGTAACACCCTGTGCAACATGGGGAGGGGAGAAAAGATGTAAGCCAGAGGAAATAACCAAGGAATGGACATGGTATCCACAGCTAGAGCTAGTGGATCCCTCCAGCGACAGCAGAATCTCTGAACCTTCCATTTGTGTCTTGTCGCCATCAGGTCGATGCAAGGAAGACCCCACTTCTGAACAATGAGGGAGAACACCTCTGGGTGCAGTTCCCACTCTCTGCTGTCCACCGTGTGCCGACTGAGGAAGTCTGCCATGATGTTGTCTACTCCAGGAATGTGCACTGCGGATATGGCAGGAACATGTTCTTCTGCCCAGGACAAAATAGCCTTGACCTCTAACCAAGAGGCAAGACTTCTTGTTCTGCCCTGCTTGTTGATGTAAGCCATGGCTGTGGCGTTGTCGGACTGGACCCGGACTGGGTATTCTTCCAGCTGGGGTGTCCAATGGCGAAGGGCATGAACCCAGAACCGCTCCCCAGCCAGAGAGGATGGCGGCCGTCATCACCGTGGTCCAGAAGGATACCAGGAAGGACTTGTCCTTCAGCAGATTGGAGAGGTCGAGCCACCATGACAAACTCAGTTCCACATGAATAGGGAGGGATACTGACATCTTCAGAAGGTCCGGTTGACCCCTGCACACCTGGACCACAAACCTCTGGAGTTCCCTGGTGTGAGCCATGGCAAATGGGACCGCTTCTATGGTGGAAATGAACTTCCCCACTAGAAAGGACAGCTTCTTGGCTGGAACTGGATCATGAGCCAGAACAGCAGAAACCCTGTGGGTGATCTGGTGAGCCACCTCGTCTGTGAGAAACACCATGCTCTGCTGAGTGTCGAAGAGAAGGCCCAGGAAGACCAGATGCTGGGATGGAACAAGATCTGACTTGTCCATGTTGACACTCAGAGAGGGATGGTATTTCTCACGGACGAAGTGGCTCATCAGATAGCACTGAAGGTCCAGACTATCCTGTCTCAGGATCCGGTTCCAGCCAAGAAGTTGTCATCCTTGGCGGGGAAGTTAATTTCCACCCTAGAAGCAGTCCCGTTCTCCATGGCTCATACCAGGCAACTGGTATGCAGGGGTCAACCAGATCTCCTGGAAAGATCCTTTTCTCTCCCTCTTCACGTGATGCAGAGCCTCTCGTGGTGGCTTAACCTGACCAATCTCCTGAAAGGCAGACCCTTCCCTGGTGCCGTTCTATCATGACGGATGCCAGCCTCTCCAGATGGGGAGCGGTACTGGGGCACTTGAGTGTTCCGGGTCAGTGATCCCAGGAGGAGTCTCTGCTTCCCATCAATGTATTGGAGCTCCAGCCGATATTTCATGCCCTACGTCACTGGACACGGCAGCTGGAGGATTGCCTGGTAAGGGTACAGTCAGACTACGCCACAGCGGCAGCCTACCACAACAACAAGGAGGAACAAGAAGCCTTGCAGCTTGGCTAGAGGTCAAGGCTATTTTATCCTGGGCAAAGGAGCATGTCCCTGCCATTTCCGCAGTTCATATTCCTGGCGTAGACAACATTCTGGGAGACTTCCTCAGTTGATACACGGTGGACAGCGGAGAGTGGGTGATGCATCCAGAGGTGTTCAACCTCATCATCCAGCAGTGGGGTCTTCCATGCATTGACCTGATGGCAACCAGGCACAACAGGAAGGTTCCAACGTTCTGCTCTCGCTGGGCGGATGCCCTGGCTCTGGCAGTGGAGGCCTTGTCGATCCCTTGGACATTTCCCCTGGTGTACATCTTTCCTACCTTTCTATCCTGGGGTGCTGACAAAGACCTGTATCAGGGTTTTGACCTTCCTACAGTTATTTCCTTCCTCCAGGATGGTGTTGATAAGGGTCTCAGTCTGAATTCTCTGAAGGTTCAGACTTCTGCACTCTCTGTCTTTTTTCAGAGGAGTCTTGCTATCATTCCTTATGTCAAGATTTTCTTCCAGGGGGTTGCTCATACCTATCTGGAGTTTAAGTGCCCTGCTCCTCAGTGGGATCTTAACTTGGTTTTAGTAGTTCTTCAGCATCCTCCTTTTGAGTCTTTGGCTAATATACCTCTTCGCAGGGCTTAAAAGTTGAAGTCCTTTGCTACTAGCCAGACCTGAAAAGTTACTCGCCACTACAAGCTATAACATACCAACCAGGGCTGAATTTCTACTCGCCAGGGCTAAATTTTCACTCGCCATTGGCTAGTGACAAGTGGAAATTTTGAGCCCTGCCTCTTCGTATGCTGACGTGGAAGATAACCTTTCTCCTGGCGATTGTTTCTGTTAGCCGAGTTGCGGAGCTGCATGCCCTATCTTGCAGGCCACCCTTTTTGGTCTTTCACAAGGACGAGGTGGTTCTTTGTACCTCACAAAAGTTTCTCCCGAAGGTGGTGTCTGAGTTCCACATTAATCAGGAGATTGTGGTTCCTTCCTTCTGTCCTAACCCTACTTCTGACAAAGAGAGGGCTCTTCATCTGTTCAATGTTGTTTGTTGTCTCAAGTTCTTTGTGCATCGCACTGTGTCCTTGCGGCAGTCTGACACTCTTTTTGTCATTCCTGAGGGTCTTAGGGCATGGAAGACTGCTTCCAAGGTAACCATTGCTTCTTGGATCAAGTCCACGATCCGTAAGGCTTACGAACTTCAGAAGAAGCCTGTTCCCTTCAGGGTCACGGCTCATTCTGCGAGGTCTATTGGGGCTTCTTGGGCCTACAAAAACCAGGCCTCAGCTGATCAGTTGTGCAAAGCGGCCACTTGGTCATCTGTGCATACTTTTGCTAAACACTATTGTGTGGATGTGCTGGCATCGGCTGATGCCAGTTTTGGGAGGAAGATCATGGAGGCAGCCTTGCCTGTCTAGGATCTCTTAGTTTTCCAGTATTCTCACTTTTGAGCCCTTTTTTTGGCTCTAGTTCAGTGTGCTGTGTAACAGTTCCTGGGGTTTGTTTGACCCCTGTTCAGTGCATTGACACTTTGCGGTTATTGTTGAGCTATTCATGATCTGTAGGTTCATTAGTGCTCTGGTGACTTTGGGGGCTTGCGTCTGATCCTTGCCTTTCTTCCCGCCCTGGGGAATTTAATGGTTGGACATCCCAAAGTTACCAGTAAACTGTATTGGACGACAAAGAAAATAGGATTTTATTCTTACCGGTTAAATCCTTTTCTCCTAGTCCATAGAGGTTACTGGTCTCCCACCGTATCCAGGGACCATGCTTGGCTTTCCTGTGGCAGAACGTGGGGGTCCTTTTGGGTTCATGCTCACAGGAGTCTTCCTTTATCTTCTTACTACCCAGTCAATAGTTAGTCTGCAAATCTTACTGGTTGGAGATTGGCTAGCTGCAAGCTAAGGAGAGGAGGTAGGCTCCACCCAGCAGTCACTTCTCAGAATTGTTCCTGCCTACCTAAAGAGGCTGATCACCTACCAAAGTTACCAGTAACCTGTATGGACTGAGAGAGAAGAATTTAACAGGTAAGACTAAAATCCTATTTTAACCTACACATAACAAGAAAGGTGACATTTGACATGGTCCTTAAGGGGGTTAAGAGCTTGATGCTACACCAACCACACCCATCATGAACTGAATGGGCTAATACATTAGCCGTTTTTGTGTGCCTTTCATAGCATAAAAGATATACAGAATGAGTGGGTAATTGTGAATTTTTCTCGCAGCTAAGTGATTGAGTTCAAAAATATCCACAATGAAAAAGGGCATTGATTAAGAAATGTGAAACTTTGCTCTATTAACCCATTGCAACTTTGAACACCACTCTGGTCCTTAAAGGGATAGCACAGATTGCATTATAAAGTCATAATTATTTTTATTCAAGTTGTCCATTTTGTTACTTAAAGTGTACCTGGCGCCCCAAGATTAGTTCTTGCTAAATAGATGTAAGAACTATCTATTATA